>CM059582.1:210957500-211570000 GCA_030407085.1 Trichopria drosophilae
AACTTTATATCCAGAAACCAGACTATAGTTTTATGAAGATTTTCTTTGCGCTGAATCCAAATCTGGCCGTATATATCACGTAAAGATTTTGAGATATCCTAACCAAAAGGTATAAAAAACACCGTTTGGACAAAAAACAAGTTTGGCAAATTGGCCAAAATCAGAATAAAATAATATTCTATTTTAAAATGTTTTTTTTAGTCATTCCGATGCTATTTTTTGGCGATCATCGTAGAAATTAAAAAAAATAAATTTTAAATTGAGTTTTTTTCCTGTTCATTTCTCTTTAATTTTAAAATTTGAAGGTCAACTCCATAGCGGTTGCTTTTTTTTGTAATAAAAGTAAGAACTTCATCTATCAAGTAGAAAAATCTAAAAAGTTTTGGAAACCTTTTTTATTTTAGTCTTAAATTGAGAATTTTTCAGAAAAAATATGGTACGCCAATTTTTTTGTATTATTTCCTCTGTTACTTAAATATTTAAAGGTGAAGAATAAAGTGGTTTTCTTTTTCAATAAATGATATAAAGTTTGTATTTGAAGTAAACAAAAAATTACAAAAGAGTTTGGGTAACAGGGATTTTTCCTACCTTGAAATAGAAAAATTGCGTTTCTTCAATTAGAAACTGTTGAAATCTACAAATTGATTTTTTTAAATTGAGAATTTTCGGGACAAAATATGTCGATTTTTCAAGTATATTTTTCTATTTCTTTAAGAGCGAATTTCAATTTTTTTCTCAGAATTGCGAAATTGGACATAATTGGTTTGCGTTTTTATAATAATTTCAAATTCAATTAAATATAAAATTATTACATGGCGTTAAAATAAAAAACTGTCTAAAAATCAAGTCAGTGGAATAAGAAAGATAAAACATGATTCTAAAAAATCAGAATAGAAAAATAGAGACAATAAAATATTAATATAGTTGATGTTTCCTCATTTTAATTGTACCACGTGTACTGTTAGAAAGACGTAGCAATAGTGTTCTCTTTTATTTATTTAAAGCTTGAACCTTTCCTAGTTAGCTCCAGTTTTTTACACCTTATCTCACCTCATTTTACTCTGATATGATCAAAAAATGATATTTTTTTTGCACCGATTGTTTACTACGCAACATCCATTGCAGATCAGCAGGTTCCGTTTCATTAAACATGAGTTTTTTAAAACAAACAATTAGAAAACTAAACAAAGAAATATTCTTTTCAATACTCAACGAAGAATAATGTACACGACAGAATCACGGAAAGAAAATATGAACCACACTACGCCCAAGAAAACAGCAACAAACCACGTACATTAGCGAGCAAAAAGGCACCGTTAACGCAAGTAACGAAACAAACAAAAACCGTTGACGTAATAATCAGCTTCAACAAGTAAACAACACAAAAAAGCAAGAGAGTAAACGTTCGTATACAATTTCATTCATATAATTCACAAAAGTATGAAAGGGCAAAGTTACATTATATACGTTTCTCTTTTTCCCGTAATATTTCATTCACGTAGCGCCGTCTCAATTAGCAATTCTAATTGCGGTTGGATTTTTCTTGTTGGGATTGTACACATTCTCTAGTTATCCGTGTGTGTTTACACGTATTGTGCTACTTATCTCTGTCGTCGAGCAAGTACGTAGGAAAGAGCGAAGCGCGCACGCCGTCATAAAAACGTCATTCCATTCAATGCTCCATTCATAATTGATGAAGCGACTCGTAGAGAAAGAGAGTGGCGCGGGGTGGGGGGCTGGGGGCTGGGGGGTCTGATGGGGCGATGGGGTTGGACAGAAGGGGGGGGGGGGGCTGGGGTAGGGAAGCACGCGCACGCCGACCGGCTGTGCCGGTGTATAATTGTATCGCTGCGCGCGTATTCGCAACATTGCAATCCGCAAAACGGGGAAACTCGAAGGAGGAGGATGAAAGCGAGAGCGCTTTATGCGGCGCATTCATACGTTCTGGTGAACGTAACTACTGGCTGGAAGTATCCGAGTAAAGTAGGTCAGTGTCGCGGAACTTGAAAACTTTGCTTCCGTAATCCGAGAGCATTACTACTATACTACGACATTGCTGTTGCAGAAACTGTCTCTCTTCCACTGTCTGTTTTTCCGTCGTCTCTTCGTTCGCCGTCTCCTGTCGTCTCTGTCTGTCGCTGTCTCTTTTTCCCTCCGTCGACTATTACGATCGTTTTCTTCCACCGCCCCTTCTTATCCATTTCTCTTAATCTCGGTCTAACTTTGTCCCCCATAACTTGCGCGGCTTTTACTCCTTTTTATTTCTTTCGGCTGCCACACTCTGACCGTATCCTTCACTTCCCCTTTCCACTATTGTTTTATGTTTTTTCACGGTAAATATACTGTAAGCAGTTTGGATGCTATTACGTTAACGGGATTCTGCAACCACTGGAAGCACCGATGATTGTTGACAGTGGATTTTAAGTAACCGACAAATTTACATGGTTATATAACTTTTCGTGATGATCCAATTATGTGTTTATATAGTGGTCACATTTCAATAGCGATATTTCGTGGACAAGCGGTGGAGGTCAAAGCATTAATTAAAGAGGTTTTGTTGTTGAGAAGCCGTGGGTCATGTCCGACGTAATTTTGTGCGTAGAATCAGAAATGGCCCATCACGTCAGGATTTTGAAATATTGAGGTTATTTACTCGAAAAACATGTCTTTTTTGCTATTTTTGAGGTCATGTACAGAAGACACAACATTTTTAGGTGTTTTTCCTTTCGTTCGATCATGTGGTACTACACTCTTTTTCTTTAATATGGGATACATAGAATTCCATTACGACTTTTCTTCACCAAGATACGAAAATTTTAAATTACGATATAGATGTAGACAAATTTACCTTCAAATGCTCTTGGTGAACAAGCTCAAGGTCAAATTCAATGTCATGAAACCTATATGAATATAAACAACTATATAAAATATGGATACTAATAACTAAAATCACGTTTCCGTATTATGGGTGTTTTTTTAATAACGATAATGGAATATATCTCGCATTTTCAAAATGGCCGTAACTTTGTAAGAAAAAATCGTAGGCGATCGAATAAAACCTCATTTTTAAGGGTAAAGGTAGTACTAAAAGATGCAAATAATACAGAAACCCAAAAGCAATTGTTGCGTCCCGTACGTAACCTCAAACATAGCAAAATAACGCGTTTTTCGAGTACGTGACCTCAAATATCTCAAAAACCTGACGTGATGGACCAATTCTAACTTCGAGTTTGGATTCTACGTATACAATTACATCGGAAATGACCCACAGCTTCCCAACAACATCCAATACCTTCTTTTTTGTAGACCTGTGTTATTGGACCAACATTGTATGCAGCTATCAGGTGGCCACTTCTTTCCTGAATGCATTCTGATGTGCATTACAAAGAAGTAAAACCCATTACATAGACAGCACTTATCCTGACATCTAATAGACACCTTTTAGTCATGACTTTAGTCTGACTGTCTCTTTTCATTGGTAAGATCTGCATTTATTAACCCTCAGCATTATTCAAGGTGCTGATTCTTTAAAGCTCTAGGTTCTTCTTATATTCCTGGTCCCAGTCACGATACTAGACCTAATACCAGTGTCTGATTCAATTCATTATCATTACTAGCGCTACCAGTTTACGGTAATGCTAGTAGATCTGCGATCTTTTGTCAGCGGTATCAGTCCTTAAATCGTTACTAGGCCTATATATTTGGTGAATCTATGCTTCCTTAAATAAGCCTAAATTCTTGTCACGGGCCCATTATCTAAAATGGCGCTGTGATTGCAATGCTGGATCTGGAAACGTTACTAAGCCTATCCATGTACTGAATACGTGGAGACTGAAATTAACCTTATATTGTTATTAGCCTTACACATTTCGATAGTGTTTTTGGAAAGTGGTTTATTGAGGACACGTTGCCAGCTTGTGTAAATATAGAACGCGACAACTCTTCACGATATGTGAATAAAGAGGAATTAATGTATGGGATGTAATAAATGAGCCTTAAAAAATAATCTCCACTGATTGTCTGATCATTTAGTTAAAATTAGTAACAATTTTTTGAGTGTGCGTATCTACATTTCATTAAATATGTTATTACTCATCCTTAACAAAAAACATTGTATAAATCGTGTTTGGAGTGAGTTATTGAACAGATGAGTAAATACAATTCTATATCTGCATATTAGCAGTAATTAAAAAACCTAGCTTAATTTTTAAATACAGTACTATAGGTTACAACACAATTTTTGGGCTTTATCACGCGATTCAAATTGGTACAATTTTTTAGATAATTTCATTAAAACTATAGCTGTAGTCATATCTGTAGCACCTAATCCGCATTCATTAACCCCAAGCATTATTGGAGGTGATGGTAGTTTAAGCAGTGATGACGGATGCGATGACGAATGAAGATGTGTTATGATACGATAGTGATCAAATAACAACATAGTTACATGATAATTCGAGACTATCTTCATGCATCGTAATCATCATCATTTGACATCATGACCATTACAATCCTCTACCATTTTCATCATTCCCATCTTGATTACTAAAGATTTATTACTTTAAAGTTTTTGCCAGTATGTTGGTTATAATATAATTTATTTAAAACAATAAAAAGAGTCAACAATACACAGATTTATCGAATAGATAATGGACCAGGTAAACAATGATGGTATACAACAATGAAGATATACAACAATAAATTCGTCTGAATATAAACGTTAAATAACATTTTGCTATACCGACACAGTCTAACCCTATCCTACCTACCCAAAAACATCTGCTTCAACAGCGTACGCAATGTAGTTCATGGCGCGGACGTTAGATGGCGTTATGACTCTCTGCATACCGTTAGAGAAATAAGTTTCAGTAGCGTACTTAAGAGTGTTTATTATGCCTTAATAGTTTCTGAGATTAATATTTAGAAATATGTGTTCTACTTATGTTATATGATTTGATAACCGTACAAATGTGATTTTACCTAATTCAGTCAATGATAATTATTATTTTTTCTATTAACTTATTTCGTAAATGACTCGAAATAATATAAAAATTAAGCAGTGTGCATCACTTTTAACATAATTTGAACGTAATCTAGTAATGGTTTACATTTACTGATCGCCTTAATAGAAGATAGAACACTAATTAATACAACTTGGGTATATTACATCACTTTGAAGCACGGTAGCCGATTCCATTTATTAAACACTTCCACGATACAATCGTGAATATAGAATCCCAATATAGCTTTATTAATGCAACATATACATTCAAGCATGTCTGCAACAGCACAATGAGTATAATAACATGTTTGTGCTTCGTAACTTCGTAAATGTACTTAGCACATGAATTAAACTCTCTCACTCGTCTCGCTCCTAGTTACATGCACATATACAATAAAAAACCGTAAATGAATACTAACCATCATATGTGCTATTTGCATTCTTTTTAATGTCACATGTAATTCAATACTGTTAAAAAATGTTTACAAAAAAATATACCATTTTTATCATCAACTATTTTGTCCTCGTTGTCTTAAAAAATGTGTGTTTAAAAAAGTATTGAAGTTCGAAGTTATTATAACCTATTACTCATCACATTCGAGGTATACATTGGATTATTTTCGAAAATTTCCCTAGTCGTCGTCGCAAAAAAAAAATTCCTTAATAACAAAATTGAAAGAAATCGGATCTTTTTTAGTGTCTGAGAAATTTTCCTGCAAAATTAAGTTACGCGAAAAACGAAATAGTTGAAACTAATAAATAGGAAGTAGAATAAGGCTTAGCCATCGTTTTTTAGTTACTTTTACTATCTAAATAGTGACCTCGACAAAATAAATAATAAAGCTTACGATTTAAATAGTAAAACCAATTACAAAATGTAGTTGTTTCAGATTCTAGTATTTAGATATCAAAACTAACTGTTTCTTTTTTCCATTTTTTCCAAAAATTTTTAAAATTTATTTGTTGCAAAATAATTGTAATGACTTACCTATACATTGAATTAGTATTTGTTATCAACGACGACGAAAACTGTCGGTTAACACATTTCAATTGTTTACCAGGTAAAGAAAAATATGTAGTTTAAATCCTTAATTTGTCTCCAAATGTGAATAATTTTTACTATGTTAATAAATAACACGATATTTTACTGATATCTTAGTATTAAATAGGTAGATTAATGACGCTGTGATTGGTATAATTTCAATTTATTATTTAAATTAGTACAAAATTTTTCAATCAGGTTTGGACTCACAGTACCTGTGCCAACAGCAAATGTAATGTAGTTAATTGTACGCACACTAGATGGCGTTGATTCAATTCATGCCCGTAAAAGAAATGAGTTGCAATAGTTTATTTAAGGATGTTTGGAACCACGTAAGTGATTTCATGGTAATTATTTTTAAACTGAAACTAATTTTCAGTGTTCTTTGTAATGTTAAATGAGTTCGTCTAAGCTAACGGTTTTAATTTCAAATAGAATATATCTGAAATAATCCTAGCCAGGTAATTTGTAAAATGCCTTTAAAATATAATTGAAACGGATTTAACATTAATTTTTTTTATATTTGATTGTTTTGTTGAATGATGTGCACTGATATTATCCCTAGTTATTTTGTTTGTGCCAACTGTGATATACCTTAAACTAAAAATTAATTTCCTTTTTTTCGGAAATTAAATATGTAATCATATATAATTTTTTTTGTCTAGAATTTGAATCGCTTTTGAGATATTGGAGGTTATGAACCCAAAAAATGCCGTTTTTCGGTACCTTTGAGGTTATATAAAGAGAATACAACATTATGAGAGTCCCAAAATTCAATTCTTACTTTCCTTCACCAAGATACTCAAATTTGAAATTACGATATGCATGTTAGATAAATTTTCCTTGAAATTCCCTTGGAAGACAAGCTAACGGTTAAATTCAATGTCGCGAAACCTGCATAAATCTAAACAACTACAGAAAATATGGATATTTATAACTAAAGGCTTTTTTACTGTTGTGAATGGTTTTGAAAGCTCTTTTATACACTATTATAAATTATAAATTCGTATTCGTCGACACCAAATACTCCACAGTATGAAAAAAAATACCCAGTCTCAAAATATTTAATGCAAATGCTAATGACATTAATGGGATTTAACTGTAATTTAAAAATGTCTTAACTGCGTGAAGAAAAAATTGCAATTGAACAAGATGATCGGACCAATTGAAACCCATATCAAAATATGTCTCTTCTTTACATAACCTCAAAAGTAGCCAAAACCTGAAAACTTTTTTGTTGCATAACCTCAAGTATCTGAAAATCTCACTTCAAACTTAAAAAGAAAAAAAAACATGCAAACATTAATGTTCCGCTTTACACCTGCAAAAAAGATGCCATTTGGACATGGGAGCTTTGTGTTTAGTTTCAAATTCATGGACACAAAAAATCATTAGACTACCGTACTGCAATGTCATCAGGTGCTGTCTTCTATTTTTACAATAAAAAAGGCAAATTCAAAATAACCACCATGAGAAAACTGTACCGCTTTTCTACGGCATGCCGCGGCACCTCTTACGTGCAGTTCCTATCCATGCATAAAAGTATACTTTCCTCCCTTGTCGCAATAGGGTGCGTAGTTTAATTAGTAAAGAATCCGACTGCAAATCGAAAGGTCCCAGGTTCAAGTCACGGTGAATCAAATTTCGTGTTTTGTCATAATTTTGATTTAAAAAAACCAACAAAAATGCAAATTTAACAAAAAATTCGCGTGCATAAGTTCCATCCTTGTTCCTGATATACTATCCTGTTACTTATTCAGTAAAAGATGGATAAACCAATGTTTATTACGAGTTGAAGCTATCGTTTTTAATGTATACAACCAAAAAAAAGTATGATAAAAAAGAATGTTTTAGTATAGAAACTAAATGTGTAAATCCACTTGTTTTATCAAGGCAGCTCTTTCTTTTAATTTTCTTCTCTGGTCAATATCTCATTCCCTCCTCTATCTCACTTCCTCCTTTCACGATCTCTTTCCTTTACCTGCACGTTCTTAAAGAATGCCAATGTAATAGCTGGTAATAGAATATACCCTTCTCTCTCGTTCCCAAGTCTGTAAAATAGGAATTCGTTGACTAGTAGCTTTAAGTGAGCTGTAATGTGGTAGTTCCGAGCATAATGCTCATAACTTACTGCCGGCACGAACAAGATTTCATTGAGATCACATAATACGATATTTAACTTTGACAAGGACTTTCATTCTCAGTAAAATAAGTCACGAAACCGACATTTTCCCTCTACAACGCGACGAATATCCATTTGTATTCGTCAATATTAATTCAGATTTGTAAGGTACATCATAAGATTCAAAATTTCAAACTCTTAAAATGACACGACAAAAAATGAAGATTTATGTATGTGATATAGCGTGACTGTCGCATTTTAGTGATAATTGGAGAGGACTAATCCTCTAAAAATGTTGGGTACATATATAAACCTCGACTAACAAAAACCCGACACTCAAAAGATCGATGTTCAAAATCGGCAAACTAAACAATTTCAGAATCACGTCGATGTTTTGATATTTAGGTTTTTCAGTGTCGTGATTTTGATAACCTACCGATTTCGGTAACTTCATGAATACATAATGGCTAATAATACTGTCTTTAATGAAAAAAATTAACTGAAAACATTAAAATTGTTTGAATTTAAGTTTTTTACAATGAATCATTTGTGGCTGTCTGTCATCATCATTTACTCTTAATCCGTATACTTAATAATCCATCAACATCTTCCAAAATCATGTATCATTGACCGTGTTCGTCTGTGCTACTATTGACCATTTTTCTTTAATATGGTTCATAATCTAGTACTATCATTCACCTTAATCCTAAATCATTTAACATCATTCATAATGGCTCATCATTATCATCTTCTCCATCCGATTACACGAATAATTAACGTTTCGTGTCATTATCATCACCCGCCATCAATGTCCGTCATCTGTTCCAATCATCTATCATCTGCCGTCATCTTCGGATATCATCCATAATTATCTGTCTCCATTAACCATCAATATTCCGAATCATCAGAGTCATCGATACCATCGAATACGGTCCATATTAACTTTCTTTCACACGAAAACTAAACTGATAGAAAAACACTTTGAATAAAATAATAATTTTTTTTGCATTAAACAGCACATTCTCAATCAATGTCTTGCGAAGCCAGCCACTGCTAAATCAATAACATATCCGAAACGTAAGTAAGGTGTACATACATTGCAAGCCTTCGTGGTTTCCATCACTAGCGGGAAACGCGGCATCTATTGAATTTTCGCGTAATAAAGAGCGGGAGTATTCAAATAATAAGAAATAAACAACTGAAAGAATGAGTGTCGATATGGGTGCCATTCCACAGTCAATTTTACATTATTCTACCTTACAACCATTTAAAATCTATCTACTGAAAACGCCATGCTTCTAACTTGAAAATATGAATTAGTATATTTGAACATATCATCCAATACAGAAATTATTAATTTACAAACATAAAATTCACTACCATTGGCACTTCATTCGATAGTTATTTTCTCTCAGTGTATAAGGTGCAATTTATTTGAACATTAACAGAAAATGTAACATTGGATGAATCATTATCAAGTATAAAACAACTCAAACTTAATGAAAGAATAAAATTAAGTATGTTTTTTCTATATTTTCATACCTTTTATTTTAAATGTATGGAGTGATCCAAAAATATGTATGACAATGTGAATTCGGCATTGAAGTGATATTCAAGGTCACGGACAAGGTCAAATTTCTTGTTATAATTGTCTGTCATTTATTTTATTAGTAAATGAGGTAATATTTCCAATGAAGTAGTTTTTTTCTGTTTATGTAGACTATTATCCAAAAATGTTACCAATAAGAGATATAATGATATAACAAAGAAAAGGCACGTTTTAATAGTACATTTTATTTGTTGTTCGTAACTAAGTCAGTTTACAAACGCAAAATATCGATGAACATTTTAAATTGTTACACAATTTTAAGGAAAGAAACGGTTAACAGTATTTGTGATTACTTTAGATACAACTTAGTTTTTTGTACTTCAACTAGAAATTTTGTTGTTTCGCTTTGAAATAACCTAACCTCTTCAAAACGTCAACACGTCGAAAAATATTAACCTTATTTCATTAAATATGAACATTATTGTAGAAATTCAGAAGTCTAGTGGTTTTTAGTAATTTCATGAAATTTGATGGGCAATAATGGATCCGACATCTTGAATTTTAATAATCTAACCTTAAATTCGTTGCGAAGGACCCCAAAAATCTCCGTATATATATTTTCTCCGATTTCAAAGCATTTTACGAATTTTGGTATACCGAATGGAATCCACGATCTTCAACTTAAAAGATCTAACCTCAAAATAGAGTTAATGCGACAATTTCTTTCAGTGTAGCGACGCAAAATAAGCTTCGATAGCATTTTTTATGCAAATTCGATCATTTTTGAAAAATGAATGCGCTATGTCGGATTCGCCATTTTGAGTTCTGAAATCATAACTTCAGAATCGTTATTAGTGGCTTAAAAAACTCAGAGTATCAAGATACAGTCAAATTCATTGAATTTTCATGTCTTCATGTGCCATATTGGATCCGATATTTTTGAATGTTGAATTTTAATGTCAGATTCAAAATCATCGACCCCAAAAATCCTAACGTATCAACTCTTTCGAAATCGAGCCACAGGAAAAATTAGCGTGCTTGGAGACCACTTTTCCGGCGAAAACTTGTGTACAGGAAGGTTAAGACGAACTTAATACACTTTCCAGTCATATTCCGAATCCTAAACGGGTCATTCACTTTTCTATGAAAATAACTGTTAAATATATTTTAACCTTGACTTCCTACTCATACTTCATGCACTAAAAATAAGATAAAGTAGAAGTTACATAACTGCTGGTGCCAGCATTACTATAGTTGAATTTTTCAAGATCCTTCATTTTAATTTTCCGCCAAAGATAACGTTGGAAGACAACTGTGGCCGTAGAAGTAAAACTAACAGAAACCAATATCTCCCTGAACTTGATTCGTTGCGGGAAAGTGTTCGCATCCATATTTCGCCCGATTTCAAAAACAAAAGGCAAGCTGTTGTAATTTATAACCAAAAAAGCCCTCTAGTCGATTTTAGTCTCAGCGTGGTCTTGATACAAACGAGCGTTTCGGGCCTCCCTTTTGGACATTCGGGAATATCCGCGGTTTTCCACTCGCGGCTTCTCTTCTACAACGACGTCGTGCTCTGGGCGAGATCTCGTTCCTCTCGTTTAATAACTAGAAGGAGAGAGAGGAAAGACAAAGAGAGACCATTTGGCCCTAGAGCAAGAGTAAGGTAAGACCCGCAAGAGCAGAGGACGAAACGACGGTCTGCATCACGGTGGATAGCGAGGCGGAAAGATAGGGACGTCGGGTCAGAGAGGGTTTGGGTATCGGTGTGGATGGGGTTTGGCTGTGTGGGTAAACTTAAAACGACCACGTTGAACATAACACCCACACAAAGCTTCGGACCCGCGTAGGGACGAAACGAACCAAACCCGCGGGAAGAAGACTTCTCCAGTTAAAGCAGTACTCATCTGCCTTTTTCCCCTCTTATTTTCACTTTCCATCCCCCTTGCGTTTCCTCGAACTTGTTTCCCTTCCGCGATTTTCATCTCCGCGTAACCTACTCCTAACTACCCATTCTGCTGCCCCTGCTGTGCCTTTATTTGTCATCCTTTTCGGCCTGAGGTTTATTTTTTCCGCGACCTCCTATCCTCTGTCACGTATCGGATCTTTTTAACTCTCAGGACATCATTCACGGTTTCCGAAATCCCCAAGTATGGTCGGAAGATTTGGAATTTCTAGCAGGAACCAGAGTCTGAAAAAACTTACGATTGTTCCAACATCACTAAAATACGTTATTTCTCATGGGCTTTCAAATGTCTAAGAAATTACGATTTTGCTATTTTTGGTTTGACAGATATATCACATTATTTAAAAGATGCCGGTTGATAGGGTTTGTATTGATTAGGTCATTTTAAATAAGTTCATTCTCTATAAATGCAGTCTAATGGTGTCGTAAGCAGATGGCAAATATTTGAATGATGACACAGGTCTACAAAAAAGAGGGTCTTGGATGTTGTTGGAAAGCTGTGGGTCATTTCCGTAGTAATTGTATGCGTAGAATCCAAACTCCAAGTCAGAATTTGTCTATCACGTCAGGTTTTTGAGATATTTGAGGACATGTACTCGAAAAACGCGTTATTTTGCTATGTTTGAGGTTACGTAAAGGACGCAATAATTTTGTTTGGCCTTCTGTACTATTAGCATAATTTTGTACTACCTTTACCCTTCAAAATGAGGTTTTATTCGATCACCTAAGATTTTTTCTGACAAAGTTACGGCCATTTTGAAAATACGAGATATATTCCATTAACGTTATCAAAAAAAACAGTCACAATACGGAAATGTGATTTTAGTTATTAGTATCCATATTTTATATAATTGTTTATATTCATATAGGTTTCATGACATTGAATTTGACCTTGAGCTTGTTCTCCAAGAGCATTGCAAGGTAAATTTGTTTACATGTTTATCGTAATTTCAAATTGGCGTATTTTGGTGATGAAAAGTCGTAATGGAATTCTGCGCATCCCATATTACAGAAAAAGAGTAGTACCACATGATCCAATGAAAGGAAAAACCTCTAAAAATGTTTTGTCTTTTGTACATGGCCTCAAAAATAGCCAAAAAAACGCATTTTTCGAGTAAATAATCTCAAATATCTCAAAATCGTGATGTGATGGGCCACTTTTGACTTCGGATTCTGATTCTACGTACAAAATTACGTCGGAAATGACCCACAGACCAACAAAACAATGTTGACCTGTTGTGATTATCAAAATCATCATTGAGACGTGAAATATCGGAGATTCTCTGTGCAACTATGTTGCACATTCGGACGCCATTTTGATATCCTTCATCTTGAATTTCATAATAAATAATTCGGATTTTCAAAGCTGACTAATCGAAGGCGCTATATTTTCAACTTTCGTTACATGTTCCACTTGATTTCCACGACAAAATGGTGATTAAAATTTTGGTTTGGTTTTCGTTAAGGAAAGTCGTGTTTTCTTACACAAAATTTGTGGTGCACTTCAAAAACCAACAAATCACAAAATGGACACTTCAAAAACCCGACATTTATAAAAACAGAAATCTGGGTTTTGAATCCCTGTTTTTTGAATGTCTGTTTTTGAGGTGCACCAAAAAACTACCTTTATTTCAGTTAACTTTTCTTTTAAATGATTTCATCAAAATTTCTCTTTCGAAATGAGAATGGTAAATTAGTGGTAAAGGTCTATTTAAATCTTAATATTTCGTTTAAGTTATTCAAATGAATGTTTAAAATTCATCACACTAACTATAGTCGTTAGATTTTTAATTATTTTAGGGTAGTTAATCCAGCTATTTAATGCTGCAGAGAGTATCAAACTGTGTGGAGTATTTGAAAATTAGTCAAATTTACTCAGTATTTTTGACAGTGTTTACAAATTGAAGAATCGTTATACTGGCACTTTACAGTATTGTAAAATTGTTCTTTTATAAGCTTTCCCGTATTTTATGCCGTTTTCTTATTTAACGTTAATTATGGTGAATTGATGTATTAGTGTTATTAGTGATTCTAAATAGCTAAAATTTTCATTCGTGATTGTATGGATTTCATTTACTTCTTACTATACATATTTTACGTATTTTTGCATATTTTTATGCACAGAATAAATGAATCTGATGAAAAAAAATGTATGAATTTCTGTAGTTTGAATATTATGAATAATTTTTTGTGTCCCTTTAGTGTAGCATGTATATTTTAATACATAAATAATGCAACCATGTTGAGCTAAAAATATAATTATGGTTTTGGGTGTCTCATATTTGTTGGTTTCGTTCGAATTAACGGCGCTTTTTCAATAATTAATTTATTAGTTCTAATGTAACAATGTATTAGGTATTATGATAAATATGATGTTAACTGCGAAAATTCAGTGATAAAAAATTGTCAATCGGTAAGAATAGAAATTCGAAATTCTATGTAAAAACGTAGTTGTTCTTACAAGGAAAAGGATGTGGGACATATTTACAACTTTTTGTATTTTGAGTAAAAACTTATCTAGATTGTACAAGAGTATCAGTACACTGAAAAAAAAATAGTAAGTTTGAGATGCTAACCGGCAGCCTCACATTTAGTAAATTTCACTGAATTTTTTTCTCAGTGTATCATTAACATTTTCTACTATCTTTCATCAGTTTAGTACATTTACTATTTAAGAATGTACATACAACAAATTATATGTTATATTTTCGGAAAACAAAAACAATTTTAATTAAATTGTCCCGAGTGTGGCCTTTCAAAAACCTAGTTATATTTTGAAAGAATGCTTTTTCATTTGAGTTCATTTCCATTCTTTTTTATGGTAAGTATAAGGTAAACGAAACAAGTAAAGAACTCAAAATGTATAGTCTTTGTAAATGTTTAAGAAAATAAATATAAATAATTATAGAAAAGAAAATACTCTTATATTTTTATATAAAGGGGTAAAATTCCCTAAAAAATTATCTTGCATACAGTAATTTATCCCGAACATCCAAAATTTGGAATGCAAAACATACGATAGATAAAAGTTCTAAAATCAAATTTTAAAAATACAGAATGTAAAATTTAACGGTAACAATTTTTACAAAATGACATGTGCATTTGTAATTTTTTGTAATTTATTCGTAAACTACGCGTACAATATATTTGACAAAATGGTAAAACGTCTATAAAACAGATTTTGTTCTTATTTTTCGAAACACGTCTTGAAACTTCATGTTTATTATATTTGTTGTGGTTTTAACAAGTCTCTGAAGATGATAACAGAAGTCAATGAAATGTCAGACAGATTATATAAATAAGGTTTAGTATTTACAAAATTTAGTAATATTGACTAACTATGTGGTTGTCTCTTAGTAGTCAAATGTTGAGTAATTTCAACTATATTTTGGTTGAATCAACTACTCTCTAAATCTGTATTAGCAAGGAAATACTTATTTAAAATGAAAAGTGCATCACAAACAAGAGTAAAAAATTACCAATATAGTAGTAAAATGATAGTAATGGAAAAGTTAATTCATCTATTCCAATGGTAGAAAATTATATTTGACTGATGAAACAGTAGAAAACGTATTGCTAATTGAATGGTTAACCGATTTTTCGTTTACGAATTCACGGTTTTAAACTAATTAAATTTAGATAGTAAGTTGTAACTGGCAACCACACATTTAGTCAATGTTGTATTTTTAGCAACAGTGCGTTGCGACTGAGAATAATTTTGTCTCGTACAATACAGTAATAAAATGATCTTTTTAAGAATAATCTCATAGGCCATTTAAAACTGCAATTATTTATTCTTAAATAAACAACGCGAAAAATTATAGACATATTGACAACAATTCACGATCATAATATTGGATTAATTTCGATGTACATTATATGCCTTCTCGTTGTTTTGTACAAGTATACTTTAAGCTCATAAAAGTCTACTTGATATTTATATCGATCATGAGACGAAAGTAAAACGCCTGATTCTTGTTTTACGAGCTGATAGGTAACATAAATATCAAATAAGTATATACGTAAAAGAAAAAGTTATGGATGAACTTAACCTATCCATATAAAAAATAACTTACTATGGATTGTTATGTAATTCTTTAGTATCCCGACTTTTTGACAACCCCATTTCTATTCCTATACTTCAATAACAGTTTATTCAGTGTACGATATCTTTTTTTAAAACTTAATAAAATGTATTTTATCCGTTAGAATCGTAACAATGGATTCCGATCTCATTTTCATACTTTGAAGTCCCGCCTTAGTTTTTAATTGTTCCACACTCTTGAATACAAGTAGGTATTTCATCCTTAGAAGCGAGGGTGCTGCTTAATGGTGCATATACTAAACAAGAGGAATGAGACAAATCAAAGAGAAACTATGACGTTAGGTGATCTAATTGCTTAAAAAGATCACCACAGCTTCACATTTGTATTTGTAATTACGAATGTTGTTACGTTAAAATCATCCAGACAGTTTTCTATAGTTATATACATGAAAAAATCACATACGATCTAATTTCTCCTGTATTTCTGAAATATGTTTACGTTGGCCTTAAACTAATCGTAATTCTAAATATCAGAAATCTTAATCGAATATCGTATATCGTAAAATTGGAATTTAAGTAACATAAAATAATAACACATATAATTTGTTTCTAATTCATTCGGATTTAGCACTCCAAAAAAGGTCTCTATATCCAGTTTCATGAAAGTAGTTCAAAATTATATTGTTTTTTCGTGTCTAAGAGCTTTAAACATTATTTTTTACCCTTGACGACCATTTTGTTATCCAACTTCTTCAATTTCATAATATTCAACCATATATTTTGAAATAGCCTTGGAACAATATTTCCGATTTAAAATGAGAGCTGTAATGTAGTATATTTTGCGAGTCGACATCGCTATGTAAACAAACATTAAGCACATCGCGTGACCGTTCTTGGAAGATTTGATGGCTTACTGTTTTCTTTACCCCATAATGACTGATCTATATTACTTAACGTAATCGAGTTTAAATTTATAAGAATTTTTATTATGCAGTCTTAATTGGTCATTATTACATTGAACACAGCTGCGCGAAAAATGGCAATAAATGAACAGAAAGTCTTCAAAAATAGGCAATGGTTTTCAGAAGGAAAATAACAGTTACTAAATCCACAACAACATTAATAAGCTTAATCGATTGGCTTCCGGGCAAAATAATAAGAACATACACATAAAGAAGAAAAACGAAGATTAAACAGAAATGCGAAGAGAAAACATTAACAATCCATTAATAATATTTGGTTAAATGTATTTTCTTTAACCCGTAATATATAACAATATATAGATAAAACGATTCAAATTAGCCATAACGGCACGATTCATTTTATTTACAATGCAAAATATTAGAATTTTATATTTACATACAATGACTTGTCTAGTAAGTGTTTAATCGCATGGCATTATTTGTTAATTGCCCCTTAGGAGGATGCAGTAGCATTGAAACGTAGAACAAGAAAATAAAATTAATGAAACCGTTACAGCCAATTTCAATGTTTTTATCCATATATTAATAAATATATGCACTGCTAAACCAATATTAGTAGGAGGAGAAAATTATCAGAAAACAATATTTCTCTAAATCTTTCACTAGGAGAGTATTACCATTGATGTTTTTAATTTCAGCATCTCAGTAAACGGAGATTTATATCAGGAGACAAGAGCTAGAGCCCATAAAATATCAACTAAGTATGGGTACGCTCCCCTTTGATTCGACCATACGGTGTTTCCAGTGATTGATGATGAAGTGCTGAAAATCTCTTCAGTTGATTACTTAGCCAATGATGAACATATTCTTTCAAGTAATCCTGTCAAACGAGGTGTTACAATTATTAAAATTTAGCAAAACAAATTGTCCCAGTAGAATTCGCAATAGGAAGTGATTTAGTACCCCTATACCATACAAACTTAAGGCGTTAACGTTTTTCCTGGAAAGTGAGAAAAGCGGAACGGATTTGTCACGAAGTTAGTCCAGCAAAAGAGCTTAGTTTCCTCCAACCGACAATAAGGGTGCCGTCAGAAATTGCAACTAACGTCGGACGCTCTTTAGTATTTCATAGTGTGTTTTCAGTAAATGATGAATTGCTTTTTCAGGTAACTATTTAAATGACGCAGACTAAAGACGGTCCTCACCACGTGACTTTTGCCGAAAGAGCCACGAGAATCGTTAAAACTAGAAGATTACCCAAGTAAGAGGCCATTATTGTCAGTGGTGGCAGACTCCTCCCGATCGAGTTTGCTTTTCTAACTTCTAGGAACAAGTCTGAAGTTTCCGTAAATAGGTCAAGTGCGTATTTATTTTTCTCGAGAAAGTGTGGCAACTAAAACAAAGCCAATGTAAACGAAATTGTGAACTTTTCACTTTCGATTTCCCCGTAATATCTCTCCCCTAGCTCGGTGCTTATGTGATTATAAGTAGTTTCTTTATCATTCTCCCTTTTCAGTCCATTAATCTTTCTGCATTTTTCGTATATTCGTCGCACGTTCTCCTTTTATCAATCCTTTCCCTCTTTTTCTCATCCTTTTTTCTTTTTACGTTCGTTCTCTCTCGTATTCTCTCAGGCGACGTTCCTTCTTTAATATTCTTCATCGTGGCATCCGCGAAAAACGAGCCGGTGTACAATATGTATGCTTCCACATATACACGCGACCTGGTACATAGACACACAGACACAGGTCCATGATTTGGCGTATGTGAGGGAAATGCGGACTCGTGGAGAAGCAAAGGGTAGGAGGAGGAAAGGACGTAGAGAAGTTCTCTTACGTATATACGTAGTAACGCGCACGTAAGCCTGAAAACACGGAAGCTTCTGAGGTGGCTGCTGCTGCTGCTGCCAAGCAAGGAATTGCGACGAGGCAAGGGACGAAGGGGGACCGAGGGGGAAAAGGTGCTAGAACTGCTGCAGCTTCTAGAGGGATGCAGGGTCGGAAACGTAAGAGACGAAGGGCAAAACGGGGATGGGAAAGAGAGCTACGTCCTACGTTATGGAGGAGACTCTCCGAGGAAAAGCCAGAGAGAGAGAGATTGTTAGAGAGAAAGAGAGAGAGAGCCGTTATTTAGCCGGCCGCGCATCGTCCCTTCGCGACCCAACTCACCCGAAGACCGTCGTAACCCACCCTCTTCTGAAACCCACCCTCGTATCCCTCACGCCCCGGTTTCTCTCGTCCTCTTTCCTTCTCGATGCTTCTCTTTGCCGACGATCGCTCTTCAGTTTCCTCAACGTTCCTTCCTCCTGCCTGATCGTTTTTTCCTCTTCCATCCCTCTACCATTTCGCGTTATTCCCTCTCGTATCTACAACCCTCGCACAGGATTCTTTACACCACCACTTGTCTTGCCAGTCCCTACCCGCACATGTACAGCCGTATATGGATCAAAATCGTTCGGCCAGATTTACGCCCCAGCTGGTAGGATGAACGACGAAATAGTAGTTTAAAACACCGACTGAACCTTAACGGACCTTTAAAGAAGCGCTAAATTGTCCACCTTGTAGATGGTTTCATAGTAAAATTCGTGGAAAGAGCATTCGAGCGAGTTGTTTATGGTTAGGTATATAATCTGATTACTAGAGGACGCAAAATGGAACAGCTTTACATTGTAGTATCCGCTCATAATGCTATTGTTATGATGTAAGACGCTGGATCCTCAGGTACCATAAAAAGTTGAGGTGGGTCATGGTGCGGATACTAAAAGACAAGTTTAGCTCTTGCTTATGTAGATTTCTTTATTTTATGCGATTATTTGGTTCGATCCCCGTTATATCGGCTCGAACTTTACTGGATAGTTTCGTATGTTTCTTCCTTCAATGTCGAACTCCAATTATGTCTTTGATTTCTAGATAAATTCAATTAAATCTTAATTATTTGGACTAAATGGTTAATGATATCACTGTCATGCTCGATCAAAGTCTAACTCTTTATATCTGCATTTTTTCCGGACCTGTTAGATTGTGGGACTGAAGGTCCATATCTTATATCAATGAAAGACGTAATAGCGACAAGTTAAACTAAATTCAATAGTGGATCTTGCTAATAGGGAAGAAAACGTGCGCTATTGTTCATGTTCTATGGACTATACTAGATTTAATTTGATCATATGATATCTTGATTGACCTAAATACTACGGTATTCTCAGGACATATCTGCAAATACGTATATAAATTAAAAGAGACTTCATATTGTTTGAACCACATAATTTCTTATGGATCGGAATGTGAGTCTGAAGATTGATATCTGACACAAAGGAAATCCTTATGATAAATTAAACCTCTCGTGATGCTGATAGGGTTAAAATCGTACATATTATTGACCTTATTCACTTTCAGGAACCTTAAATATTGCCAGGTCTCTATATAGAGTGAATTCTGGAATAAACAAATTCGGAAAGATGAGATTTCAAATCTTATGAAGTCGTTAATCTAATTTTGCTGCATAATGATGACCTCAACTGCAATTAAATAAACACATCACTAATTTTCAAAATCAAGATTCTCTCCTGCAACATTTCTCTCCTATATCTCTAGAACCTACTTTTACAACTATTGAGTAATGCCCGGTGGTCAACCATTACCTAATCGTCGAAACAGTAAACGGTTAACGATATAACGTACACAAAGCACCCTGATTGTCTAACCGCACTCATCTGCAGTACTGACATCTGTTCTAACAGTTAGAAATGCATCTCCTTAGAATTTATAAATTTATTAAATTTCTTTTACAATTAAAGATACAATTACATTCTGTTGATTTTTGATAGTTGGAGTGCTAGTTTTGCCAACTGAATAAAGGTTTTTTCAAAGAATTTTCTTCAAAAAATATTTATTATAAAATAATTGTGATGAAAGTTTCAAAATTTGCATTTTCCAAACCACCTGGCAAAGAAGTCAAAACCAGGCATTTTAAAACTTCTTCAGGGCTTTTGGTTAAAGTGGAAAACCCATCATATTGAAATCCCTTCAACTTTAAACCAAAACCAATTTTCTAGGTAAAGTTCACTGTATCTTATCCCTATCCAGTCGCATACGAATCATCCTTTCATTAATGATGCTTCAGGAACAAACGTATGAATTCTGTGCCTCGAACACGCATTTCCACTAAAAAGAGCTTTCAAGTAATGAAAGTTTAAGAAACGCTGAAAGTACGAAAGCATCATTGTCTGACAATATGATGAACAATTACACTAATTTAGTACTTTTCAGATTAGGATTATTTTAAGGCTTTTTAAATCTTTAATGTACATCTCGTCATTCTAATATACATGGACCTCCGTCTCTTTTCTCCCCTCCTCTGGAGATCTCCGTCTGGGTTTCAATCTTTCTCTCTCTGTCTTGTTCGAATTCTGAAACTATCCTTCTCAGCCTCTCTCTCTCTCTCTCTCTCTCTCTCTGGATCCTAGCTCCCCGTCTACGTGCTTATCTCTCTCGACGTCTTTCACCCTTTCCTCTTTCATCGATATCACCTCATCCTCCGAATCTCGAGTTGGCGCGGTACTTCCGGAGTAGCGAGGGGAGGTTAGGTTCCCTCGTTGGGCCTTCAGCTTCAGCCCTGAGTGAAGCAGCCGTCGTCTTCCATGGAAAATTTCGCCTGCTCATCTGCCTCGAGACGTCTTGACTGGCTCACCGAACCATTCGAGACTCGCGAGACGAGGAAGATCCACGGCTAATTAAAAGCCGGCTTGCGCGATCCGGCCATCGCGTCAACGTGCCAGCATCAGCTTGCGATGAGACCGACGTTGTCGTCGTGGATGACAATAGAAAATCGCCGGACGCAATGGCGACGACGAGGCGTTCGCTTGAAGAGAAGGAACATTAGGACGAAGAAAATGAAGAAAGAAACGAATAGCGCAAATGGACCGACGTAAAGAAGAACGAAAGAGAATGTTCGGCTCTATTGTTGCGTTAGTCACTGCTAATGTCTCCTATGCTTGATCGCTCTTTGTTCATTCTCAGCACCGAGCTGTTTGCTAATTTGGTGCTGCATTACGTAAATAGTTTCGATTCGAGATTTAGTCAAATTTTACTCCAAGACTTTGAACAGTAGTGGTATCTAAAATGATTTAAGTATTTGTATTTATTCTACTGATACTCGGTTGAATTAGAATGAAATCATATTTATTTCGGAATTTCCGAAGTTCGCGACTCAACGTCATACTAGGTTGACACTTCGAAAATTTACCAAGTTCCAAATTTCCAATATTTGAAATAATTGTAATTATGGCTTTGGCTGTTGATGATGGATATTGCTTGTAACTCTTGAATTCTCAACGTTGCTTAATAACATAAAGTCACATTTTGGTATTCAAAACGACGGTTAGAATACCCATAAGCATAGCCTTCTCTTCAGCACGTCGAAAAGTCAGTCTTTATTGTCCTGAGGAAGAACACAAGATACCCTATCTCATGAGAACATAGCAATAATAAAATAAACATGTGGACGTTTCGAGGACCTTCTGAGAAAATCTTCTTAACGGCCAAAGGGTTAAATATCATTTTGAAGTAATCAGAATTAAAGCCGCTATGTTACGATTAAACTAGACAAAAGTGAAGTTTCCGATATGTTTTCAAGACATTATCAAAAACAAATTTCTTGTTTTCTCGTAGTATATCGAGTCACATTCATCTAATCAAGAATTTATTGATATGTTGAAGAATTTCACATACTGAGTGACATGTCTTTGATATTCTAATATAAATGTATTCTCTTGAGGGAAGAGTTTATAGTGAATGATGTATATATGTCCTTGTCTACGCCCACCCAAAAATCTCCAAAACAACGACGTTAAGATTTCTTCTGAAAGTAGGCTTTTTCGAAGAAGACCAGGTGTCCATACTTGACATGTGTCGGAAATCCTACGCATATTCCTATGGGATACTTGGCGAGAAATCACTATGTGGTCTTGTTCAGAGCAGAAACGCCGCTAAAAACTCGATATACATACACTATAAATTTTTATCACAACAGTATTTGTTGTACATATTGAAGTCAGGTCTTGCACGACTGCAATAAATTTCTTTCATGTCAAGATGTTTACTGGTGGAATATTAATTTTAATCCTTTGTTGAGAAATAGTTCGTGTTTTGTTTCCCGCCCTTGTTAGCAAACCTTCCAATTTCATAGCTACATAATAAAAAGTTTGTATGATAATCCTAAAGGCGGATAGAAAATAAAATTTCAAAAATTTGTATGAGGAATTTTATTTTCCCGTATAAACAGATTCTTAAAACCAAGTCGTAGAAAATATGGAAGTAATAATTAACTGTGAAATAAATGACTAAACCATAAGACTTTGCTCATCGAATGCCGCAATTTAACGTTTATACATTAAAAAAACTCAATTTTTGCACGCTTCTCATTTGGAGAAAATATTTTTCGACAAAGTTTCAGCCAAAAATAGCAACGTTTTAGTATCCGAACCCACCGGAATCAAATGCGCGGTCCCCCAGGCGTACGACGAACGTGAACAAATATAAATATAAACTCTGTGAATATCGGACACATAAGAGCGTGAACGAAGGGGGCTCTGACAAACACGTGTAATTGCCAATACTTGTTTACTGAAATTATTCGGAACGGAGCATTTCACGATGATTATCTAACCTGAGAAGAAATGTATAATTTTCAATATTACTCAATATCAATTAGTTCTTGTCATTTAGTTATCTATATTCATCAGAAGAGGTGACAGTTAACTACTATGTGATATGCGGGTGACTATTTTATACTTTATGTTTTTTAATATCTAAAAAGTTTGAAGATCAGTTTAGTGTACGCATTGCATATGGAATTATTGTCGTTATATATAACTTGAACAAATTATTAACCTTACTACACCATTAATTATCTCTGACGGTCATGACCTACAAACAACGTTCAACATATGTGTTGTGAACACATCGCAAATGTATTGCTTTCTGTTCGATTAATAGGAGCAATTCAATTTCTGCATTAGAATTTGAAATAGTTGATCAATTCTAGTTTTGTTTACCTTTTATAATTGTATTTCCCAAAATACAGGGTTGAAAGTTTATTTCAAGCGCAAACAAACTGAAACAAACGTATGTTATAAAAGTGTTCCCCACTTTATGTAAAATTGAGCATTTTGAAGCTGTCACCAATAAAACCGTATTTAAACTACGGCGGAATTAAAAGAAATCGAATTCAAACTAAACATATCCCTAATTTTAAAATAAGTGATCTGAAATACTTTGATTAAAAACCATTAACGTATTTTCAGATAGATTAAAATTGTTCTTACAGTTACCTCAGAGGGATTATTACAAATATCGCGATAAACATTTTTACCAAGCCTTATAATTTCTGATTATTTTAATATACAGGGTGATCCAAAAGTCCCGGAACAGCAAAATATCTCAGCGGGAGTGCATTTTCGGGGAAAATGTTTTAGACAAAAGTTTAAGGATTTTTCCCTGGCTATTTAATGGCGATATTGAATTTGACCTTGAACATGACCTTGAAGGTTATTTCAAGGTCAAGTTAATTTTTTTAAATGGGAACCCCTATTTTTTTTCACGGATTCGGAAAGAGCACAAAATTTTACGTCCGAATATGCTATGGCCGTTTTTTTCGGCAAGGTCATTTCAAGGTGAAACTTAAAACTCCCGTGACGGCGAAATATCTCAGAGGGTGTGCATTTCTTTGGAAATTGTTTCAGACAAAAGTTTAAGGAGGTAACCTTGAACATAACCTTCAAGGTTATTTCAAGGTCAAGTTTGTTTTCTTTAATGGAAACTGCTATTTTTTTTGACGGATTCGGAGAGAGCACAAAATTTTACGTCCAAATATGCTATGGCCGTTTTTTTCGGCAATGTCATTTCAAGGCCAAACTTAAAACTCCCGGAACAGCGAATTAACTCAGCAAGAGGTCATTTTCGGGTAAAATATTTCAGACAAAAGTTTCAGGATTTTTTCCGGGATATTTAATGCTAGCATAAAATTTGACCTTGAAAATTACCTTGAAGATTATTCTCAGGTCAAGATTATTTTTTTTTTAATTGGAACCCCGTTTCATTTTCTTAACGAAGTTATGAGGATCTTCCGGTATTGAGAGTGGTTAAATTCATTTTGTTCAGTCGATGCTATTACTGGACGATCTGCTCTAGGGAGATCCTTTACAGTGCCGTAAACTTCGAAACAATTTATTGTTCTGCCAAAAGTCGATTTAGGAATCAGTTCCTGTCCCTCGCTTGTCCTCTAATTTTGTAAATAGAATAATAAACTGTTTAAAAAAAGTGTATACATACATCTTACGCAACACTTGTGCAAAGTGAACTTGGGCGCGCGAACAGCGACAGAGAGCACGAGTCGCCAGCGAAGTAAATAAACAACATACATTCACATTGAATTTATACATACGTGTACAGTTATAAGGTTACATTATCGTTTTGTGAGATACATGGATTTCCTATCTAAACGCCTTTCCTATCTAAACGTATTAAGCATCATTTCAGTAACAAAATACATACGTATATTTCGTACAAAGAGCAATGGCTGCGCTAAGTGAACGAGAAAGAATAACCATTCTCATGATGAGAGGCTGGGGTGATAACCAGCGATCTTTAGAGAATGTGCGAACCTTATTTAACGCATCATTTAGAGAGGGACGAGAACCGATTTCTAAATCTACTGTTAGCAGAACAATAAATCGTTTTGAAGTTCACGGTACTGTGAAGGATCTCCCAAGAGCAGGTCGTCCAGTAACAGCATCAACTGAAGAAAATGAGTTGAATGTCGCGCTGTCAATAACGGAAGATCCTCATACAGCAGCACGACTTATGTTACGGTACAGTACAACGAATCTTAACTAAAAACTTAAAATTTCACCCATACAAAGTTAGACTCGTACAACAATTGAATGAAGACGATTTGCGGAATTAATTCTTGAATCGCATCGTATTTTCTGATGAAGCTACATTCTTCTTAAATGGGGCAATCAATAGACATAACATGTCTTATTGGAGTGAAACCAATCCTAATTGGATGGTCGATAGTCGTTCTACTCAATATCCTGAAAAAGTAAACGTATGGGCAGGTATTATAAACAATGCGGTAGTTGGGCCCTTCTTCATCGAGGGTACCCTTACTGGTCAAAAATACCACGATATGTTGAGGGACGACATCATCCCTGCTATTCAGGTTATTGTAGGCGAGGATTTCGATCAGACTTGGTTTCAGCAAGATGGTGCAGCACCCCATTATGCAACAGATGTTCGCAATTATTTGAGTGATGTATTCGCAGAACGGTGGATAGGTCGAAGGGGTGTAATAGAATGGCCACCAAGATCTCCGGATCTTACGCCCCTTGACTATTTTCTATGGGGTTATCTCAAAGATAGAGTGTATCGAACGAAACCGGTGAATATTGAGGAAGTAAAACAACGAATACGGGATGAGATCGCGGCTATAGAACCAGATATGATTAAAAAAGTCGTATCGACTTTTTATAATCGCTTGGGATATTGCCAAGAAGTTCATGGCAATCACTTTGAGCATAAGCTTTAGTAAGATACATAATTTCATCAAAATCTTAGTATATAACTGTCTGAGGACACCCACACACACACACACACACGCACACGCACACGCACACGCACACGCACACGCACACGGTATCGGATGTAAAAAAAAATGTATATTTTTATCCGGGAACAATGATAATGCATTGCACTCTGGAAACTCTGGAAACATTACGAAAATAAAACGGGGTTCCAATTAAAAAAAATAGTCTTGAGCTTAGAATAAGCCTCAAGGTAATTTTCAAGGTTAAATTCAATGGTGCCTCTTGCTGAGTTAATTCGCTGTTCCGGGAGTTTTAAGTTTGGCCTTGAAATGACATTGCCGAAAAACGGCCATAGCATATTTGGACGTAAAATTTTGTGCTCTCGCCGAATCCGTGAAAAAAAATAGCAGATTCTGTGCTACCATTAAATATCCCAGGAAAATCCTTTTTTGTCTGAAACAATTTCCAAATCGCCGTTACGGGAGTTTAAGTTTCACCTTGAAATGACCTTGCCGGAAAAATCGATCATATCATACTCGGACGTAGAATTTCCCGCTCTTTCAGAATCCATGAAAAAAATAGGGTTCCCATTTAAAATCCTGAAACTTTTGTCTGAAACATTTTCCTCGAAAATGCACTCCTGCTGAGATATTTTGCGGTTCCGGGACTTTTGGATCACCCTGTATGTTTGCGAACACTACGAGCAGACTGAAGTTCGACTGCCTTTAAAAGGTTTCTCGCTCTCTGTTTACAGTCATTGTTGTTCCAACCGGTTATTCCGAGAAATATATTGAACATTGATCATTTTGATTACAGACGGGAAAATCATTTTTCTCTCCGAAAATGTGAATCGTCCAGTACGTAGTTAATGCAAATTATATAAATTTTTACGTCTAGGCCAGTGCTACTGTGGCCCTACTGAAGAGCATAACTGTTAGGGCAAAACACGTTTTAAGCATTTTTCAAAACATACCAGATAGATTCTTACAATATTTCGTTCTCAATAGTAAAATTATAAATTCGGCTTATTTGAATGTGTGCTAGTGTTCATATGACCACAATTAGATTGGATTTTCTTTGAATGTTCTTGCTCTTTTTTTACATCCCTTATTATTATCGTGACCAATTATATCGAGAACTTAAATGGAATATTGAAAAACTCTGGATAAGTTAATATTTTCCTTCACTCTCTGAAGTAAAATCCAAAACAACGAAATCGTAATAATTCTCATTGTATAATTTATTGGTATATTGAATGTTTGAAAATGAAGAAACAATAAGCAAGTACGGGCAGGCGAGGTTAATCGCTTCCAGTATCATCACTTAATTCGAGGTGGAAAGGCGAAAGAACCATAGGGTCTGCCCGACACCGGATTACTCGTGCAAATATGATATTACACAATTACGTACAAATATGTACACAATTACGTAGCCAACATATTCGCGCGTCCGTAACTCGGTCGATTAGTACGTCAATATACCCTGAACCGAACGCAAATTACGTAGGAATCGGACTATTTGATAAAACGAGCGGTAACGAGTGCTAATCCAACCTCAAAATCCACCCTCGTCATCGTGCTCCAGTAACAATGTAACAATGTATGGGAATATCGCGCCGGTCTCTCCGGGGCACGGAATAATTGGTAGCCGCGCGCGCATATAACGGCGGCAACGGTATCAGCTTCTTCGAGAAATCATTAGGAATATGGGATTCGGGTGAGTTATTCGTCGGGATCGCCCGCGGGAAGAAGTGCCCTCGATAATATCAATTTCGATCGCACGAGCGCCGGACACGTGTGTGCGAAGGGGGCGGATGAGCCGGTAAATAAAATGAACCCACAGAGGGAGAGACTTGGACCGAAATACAAGGGGGGAAGCGATATCGACCGTAAAAGAAAGAGACCGAAACACGCAAAAAAATGTCTAGGAAGAAAGAGAAGTAGAGATAGCAACAGACGGATATCGACCGTGGCGCAAAAAGAGCAGAAAGACAAAGAAAGAGGAAGATCGCTGGAGAGAGATGAAATTAGAAAAGGAGAAGAGGGAGGAAAGACCGTAGGACACGGTAAATACGACGTCGCAACCCCCCGACCACCCGCGAACCTGGTGGTGGAATCCTGGCAATTTTCAAATGTTCATATATTTAATTGTTTACGCGCGACGTATATACGTACTTGCGCCACCAACCGGCTTTTGCCTCCACTACCGCCTCCGCGCATTTCGAGCATACCCGAGGAGGCGGGCGATAAAAAAACTGAAAGAAGACGGCGAGGGGAGAGCGAGCTTCAAAGCCATGGTCTCATTACTGGAGAAATGATTGCAGTGAAATTGGCGGTGTTTTAATTAATCCGCGTAGCCGCCCGCATTGTTTGCGGAATGTTGCGCTGGGAGCGATATGTTTATTTCCACCCGCGTCGAGTCGGTAATCCAGAGTCGTTATGTGATTAATAAAGAGTGGCGAAAAACGACATGCCGCACCAGCACTCGGTGATATGCCCAGTTGCCTGTTGGTTTTAAAGCAAACTTTTCGATATTTTAATGCACTACCTTTTCCAATGATCCAAGATAATTTTCCGTCGATTTATTTTTTTTTTTTGAGGTAATGTATTTTCTTCATGATACATTACCAAATGGCGTTTTATGTTGCTGACACTTCCATTAGTGGTGAATTTCCTATGTGGGGTATGATAGAACCCCAGGATTTACCCATGGGAATGTCATTACCACCTATGGTGTTGCCCTATATGGGAGAAAGCACATTACCTACTTCACGAGAACCAATGTCATGCAGAGTATTAAAAATGATATAAAGAATATATTTGTAGTATTAGAATTGTAGTATTTGGGTAACTCGTAGTAGCGTTGGACCTGTTAGTATTATAAAAGTTAGGTCATAAGGAAATGTACAGGACATTCCGAATGGAAATCTTTCGAGGTTCTCTGAATATTGATCACGGCCTTATCCAGCAGTGATCAATATTTTATAAGACATACCGAATCAGGCGATGGTGGTTGCTACCTGATCATTACCTAATCATGGTTGAATAAAGCAGGCCTTAATAGGTGGCAGTGAGAAAAGAAGTTAATCGAACTTTTTCTGAAAAAGATAATCAATAATCTTTCTCCGGTATATCTGAAAATACTTGTCATTTGGCAAGTTTCAAGGTATTCAACATTAAAATAGGTACGTTTCGAGGGCTGGTTTATGTTTATCGCATTATTTTACCTACAAAAAATTGACCACCCTTGCAATTTTCCGGAAGTTTTCATCGAATGCATAACCTATAATGTGAAATATCGCGATAATTTTTTAATTAAGTAGCATTTATAAAAATTTCTGAATAGTAAAATAGACATTTTATACTGTAGAGTTTTGGTGGGGTAATCATTAAATGCAGCGGACAAATTTTCATGCAGAGTTATAAGTGTTTCTCGGAGGTACGGTTCACCGCCAAAACTTAAAATAAACAAAAAAAGTAACAGGGGTCAACATCATATTAGTGTAACGCATTAGTTTGTTTATAAATTGATTGGTAACCGGCTTTACCGTGTATCTAAAATCTATGTATTACGCTACTCCATCCAGAAAATAAATTTCAGCGATTTCACATTCAAAAATTAAAATGGATGATTTGCACCAGAGGCGGACTTATACATAGTAACTTCGTACCGGTGTTAAATATTACATTTTCATCGTCAATTTTTCGATTCAAAATAAATACTTACAATCATTTTTTAGTTTTTTAGCTGTTTTTTTTTTTAAGTTGGAACTCGCGGCTCTGCCCACCAAAATTACAGTTACAAATTGTTTCGTTCGTACAAATTTTTTTATTTTTCACAATGTAATGATTGTTTTTGCGAATGTACAAACGACAAAAACAACCATAGTTATATATGGTCTTTGTAGCTGAGAGTTTTTCCGGTTACAGAGTTAAATTGTTTTTATGGTGTCTAAGTAGGCCCACAAGGTGACAGGTGTAAATCATCGGTGTTAAGTTTTCGGTGTAACCTACTTTTACGACTATATTTTATAAAAATGACATTTTGTGCTCAAATTGCAAACAAAACACTGGTACCTAACATTATATGGTCACATATTTACTAATTTACCTTTTGTTTACATTTGATCCGGTGGCCGTTAATTTAAAGCAAAACACCACACGCACATTTCACGCATGCCGGTTTCTTTCAAAATTTTCGACGGTGTGCATCTTTTTATTATTTTTGAGTTAAAACATGTTTTGTTGCATTATTTTTTGAAAGGTTATTCGAAACATGCTTGTTTGTTTCGTTATATTATATTATGATAGTAATTTCAGAAAAGTTTTATCTGTAGTTTTCTACTAAAATCATTAACCATGAAATCGCAAAAATTAATCGAAATAACATAAAACATGTAGCAACGTTGAATTTTCAACATGCACTGCCCTTCCGGTCGCCAAGCTTCCCTTGCATTTGTGGTTTTTAATCTATTCATACGGAATGTAACGAGCAACTTTATTGTTTCAATTATAATTTTCTACTAATGTTTTATGGGTGGACTTTTTCTCATGGCAATGGTCATGCATGAAGTCAGAAAATTTGCATATTCTTTGTATTAGATTGCCTTCCCATAACGCCACCCGCTCACACAATTGGTGTCACTACTCCAATAAGCAACGACAGTTTTTTCCGTGTTGGCTTTTGTTTCAATTGATGTTAGTATAATGCAGATAAATAATTATGCCAAGAATTCAATAACAGTGTTTTGTTTTTCATGAATATATAATTAAATACGCGATTTTTTGTTTAAGAATAACTCGTTTTCCAACCCTTCAGTGATTGTAACAAGTTCTAAGTACTATGAAAAAAATCGTCAGAATGATATTAGACATATGTCAAATATGTCAAAAGAGCTGCATTCGCAATGGACATAAATAATACTATCTAATTTTGGGATACACTAACAGGAGGAATCTTAGGCACTTCTTGAATAGGGACGATAACTTCCAAACTGTGAACAGCCTCGCTGGTTCATATTTATATTTATATTCCCAGTTTCGCAATTTTCTGGTTCTGTTGAATAATTTGTCTTCCGTTACAGTGCTATCAATATTTTTCTTTGTATCAAAAAAACAGTAATAGTAAAATATTAAGGTGAAGTGTCTACTGATTTGAAGGAAATTAGTGCAATTTCAAATAAATGGCTACACAAAGCTGAACTTAAGAGTCGTATTTCTTTCTGTATATAGGATCACTGTAAAAACCAAAATGTCACCTCACTCCCTTTTCCGTGGGATGCCGCTGGAGCTTGGGAAGGACCTTTTCTTTAATCATAAAGTCTATTGCACCTCCGTCAAGCAGTTTTCCGCAGGAAGTCTACAAAAAACAAGCTTTCCTTTTAATTTTAAAAGACCGAAGTGGTAGTAAAGCCCGAAACGGCCCCTCGTATTGTGCGGAGGCAAGTTCCGTTGGACGTCACATGTTACGTTAGGTGCAGTCCTCCAAGGTGCTGAAAAGAAAAAGAGCAGGCGGAGTCGAGGAGTTTCCACGGAATAACAGATGCATATTTACAATCCTTCGAGGCTCCTTCCTTTTTTTGTATAGGGCAATCCATGACCATCGAGTTTCGAGGTCAGAACCAAAAGGTCTGCTTCGCAATTTCGGGACGGGGAGCGATTTTCCCGAGCCGTCGCGGACTTTTATTCTCATTGACTCGTAAAGTAGGTAAGCCGCGCTGATCCCCGGATTATTTACGACCTCCGAGAATTACTGAGAAAGAAAAGTCATTTTCGCATTTTACAATGCGCGGAGGGAGACACGAGGTGCACTGCTGCGATGCAACATTTAACGGCGGAGCTTTATTCGAAATACGTGGGAGCGCAATTTGTAAAGCGCGCGTCCGACGCCCATTTCGAGCCACTGGTTTACGCTGCATTTTCCTACAATGGATTTTTGTTGCGTTATTTCTGCGCATTTATCAGCCCATTTTTATAGTAGGCGAAAGAGTACACTTCGGAAACAATCTTCAAGTAGGCTCTCAGTGCCTTGTTACGGCTTCCCATTCCCGTGGGCTTCGAGCAGCAAATATATGAGCAGTTCGCTGTAAATTGGCATATTTACAGTACTCGCCGATTACATAATAAAATAAAAAGTGCAATGAGCGAGTGCAGATATTGATATTTTAAAGTAATAAAAATGTACGTTAAAATAGTATTCACTCAAGGCCATGAGAAAGGTACACCATGTTATACTTTGAACAATGGCACTGCGTACTTTTTCAGAATGGTACCACGTAATATTAATGCCTTATTGGTAAATAGAAACAAATGCAGCTAGTACTTTAATTTTGTCCACGTCTTCATACCTGACGTCAACATTCTTAATTTCTGAAAATTCTCTTTCTGTAGTTTACTCCCATGAAAACGTGAGTTCGCGAAACGCGTGCAATGTCACTCTTTACGGACTGAAAAAGCACATTTCCTTTATTGATAATTTAGTATATAAGAGTGATAATTCGCTCCTGTAGTACAGTAATTCATTCCATAAGGAATTAATTCTCATTCCTAGAACTTGAAGCTATAAATAAACTTTAAAGTTTTCAAAACATAACAGGAAAGTTGTAGCTTTGGTTACCATTTTTTAAAATCAGGCCTATTTTAACAACCGCATGAACATGATTTAAGACTTAACTAATTTTGCAGCTTCCTAGTTTTTCTCGCCATCGACTCAATTGTTTAACTAACTGCGTCGCAAAAGCTTGCGAGAGTTGCGCGTTACTACTCGTTTCTTGGTAATTACAATTAACTCATATTCGTAGTTGCGTACTACTCCTCGATGACATTAAACGGTTTATTCTAAAAATAGTTTCGATAGAAAACGGAATTTAGTATTAATTTCAAAGACTACATATTTTGTAGACTGCTTCTATTACTTCAACAATAACGCTAATGAATGATGACAAACGAATTACTTCATGTGAGCAATTTCTCTACAGTTGTTCTAAATGGATTTTGTAATAGGGCCATTTTCTATAGAAATGAATATTTATGACCGATAGATAAACCGACAATTGCATTCTAGACAACATTACAGATAGATAATAACTTTAATTTGTATTCTCAATGAATGAGCTCATTGGTTTTGCTATCGTGGGCATCCTCACAGACCACATACTAATCTCTCGATCAACTCGCGAAGCTGCGTCATGGTTTGTTATAATTCCATTACTTACAAACTTGATAATATATTATAACCTCTTCAATTCTGTCGTTTCCTCAGCTGTTTTAATATCGTCTGGATTTGATAATCCTCATAGTCGTCAATGACACATTAATAGTAGGATTTTCTCGCATTGTCTAACTCATCGTCGTCATCATAGATGGCGTATACAAAGTAACTAGTTATGTAGAATATTCTGTAATAATTGTTGAAGCAATCAGACTATATTTTGTTTTCATTTAATTCGACCTTGAGGTACCAAAGATTTATATAAACAATTTTTCGAGTACAAGTCTGAAACAGATCAATGATCAGCCACTCAGCAAACTTTAGAAAAAGGTCCCATCGAAGCTAAACTTTAATTTTCTCATAAGTCTTCTCCTGTAAATCATTAACAGATATTATACCTATTCTTGGAATGAAGCAAATGGTCAATAAATTTTAAAGGTTTCCCTGACTTCAATAAAATAAACGTAAAAATGAATGAAGTGAGTATTATGCTGAAATATGTGTGATGTTTGTATCAATTCCCAGGTAACATATACGGAGAAAAATTTCTAGGTTTTGTTTTTAATTCTCGCTTTCCTATCCGAAAAGCATGGAACCATTCTTAACACCGTGGTGTCGCGTTTTTCAGTCATAGCCCGTGGTTTTAGACGATAAGAAAGCGGTCAACAAAGCCAAATGATATAAAACAATGATACCAAACCGACAAATTATCTCCATGTAGGATGTCCAAAAAGTGATGGAACTTAATGGCACTGACAATAGTTCCAACCAGATTTCCCTCTGCTTCCAGCTCTATTAGACTATTTAACTAGTCCCATATGCTATTGAGTAGTGATGGAATGATGATGGATGCGTGAACCATAAAGTGAAATAATAGGAGATGTCTTGACATTGTGAAACAATAGGATATTCCATTGTATTTGCTTATTGCTGCCATCATGATGTAGTGATGATAGCAAAACTAAGTTCGCATTCATTCCAGAAAGTGTAAATCAGTTTTAAGAGGTTAAGAACATTTCGTACGACTTTATCAATGCATTACAAACATGTTCCTCCACTACCTATCTTAATTCGGGAATAGTCACCAGTTATCACGTACATTATACTTTATTCGACCTACAATTTCTTAGATCGAAAGGTAAGTAAAGTAAAATTATGGTGGGCGTATATTGCATATGGTCAGTAACTCTATTATAGGATTATGCAAACATTAGCAGCTTCACATTTTCTCTACACTTTCTTCATTGGCCACGAACCGGGCCCTAAAAAGTGTCAAGATGGGAATATTCACATAATTATCCAATGTAGTTACTGATCACATGCAATATTATCCCTCCTCCATAATTTGACTTTGTTTGCTGAACAAAGTGTCATCTACATATAGTGCTGGAACATTTTTTTTATTCTACTGCATGGATACTGTCGGCGGATACAATTAACATTAAATAACATATTGATATATAGACCTTCCATTTTCCATGATCCAAATATTCGCAACGTGAAATTTATTGGATTTTGATCAGGATCGAAACAGGGCTTCCCGTCACATACCTGATCATTACCGAGAACGAAAATGTGGACAATGTAGTTACACACGTGGCTTGAAAAAGTTGTATCGCATTTCCAAGACGGAAGAAGTATCAGTTTCTGATCAGGGGCTGAACCTACCGTTAACATCTGATCATTACCAACGACGAAAGTGTGGACAATCTTGTTCTCTATATGGCTTGGCAAGATCCATGATGGTTTACTTCAGAAGTTACAATGCTTCTGAAACTATATACCTTCAAAATAATGAATCACGATACAATTTTCCAGTAGATGACATAGTGTTAAACCTGTACCCAGATCGCAACGTCAGTAAAGTTAAGTTGTGTAATTCCATTACAGGATTAAGCCATCATTTGCGTTGTGAAATTTATTGTCTTTATAATATCTTTGAAAATTCATATCTTCAAATAGGCACCTCAACAGATTACAGTAAAACTCCAGGTTAGTGACTGAGTAATACCAGTAGCGATTGATGCAAATCCAAACTATTATGAATAATTTAAACTACTTAGAATCTGAAAAAACCAATACCAGGAACACTTAGGCTATTGGTAGGACCCTGTCTTACTTTCGTCGGAACACATTTATGGAACCTTGTGTTAAATTCATCGAAGCTTTTGTCCCACCTGCCACTAGTTTCTGAATAGGTCGTACACGTGTCTCGGAAAGGTATCGCTACCTAAACCATGCCAAAGTCCCGACTGGTGCTATCTGGTAGTGGTTCGCTAGTTACAATCACCTCATCCCTGCAATTTATCAGGAGTTCCCGGTTGGCGGTAAATTACCTCGGTAGGTGGAGGAAGCCCTCGCCTCGGCTGGGTAAAATATTGAAAGCCCGGAGAAACTGTCCCTGAAAAAGCGGCAAATAAATATATTCGGAACGAACGCGAAGCCGATGCGGTGCCGGTCTGCACGAAACAGCTGAAAAGCGTACAGGATGCCACTAGGAGGACATCGGGGGAGCAAGAGAGAAACCGGATGAGAGTGAGAGAGCGAACCGCGGACCATGGGCGCGCAGTTGGCGTTGTTGTTCGTGTATATAGCCTCCGCGCGTTGCTAAAGGTCGTTTCGCGTTGTGCGCGCATTTCGTGTGAAATTTAAAGGCGCACCGGTGCGAGCCCTCGACGACCGCGCCGTCGGCGTTGGTTGGCACGATCGATCCGCCCGTATAGTTGCGACGCTAAGCGCGCACAGTCGCTCTCTCTTCTTCCTTTCTCCTGTTCCTCTTCTTCTTCTCTTTTTCTGGCCTGTCTTCTTTATTTCCTCTTCGCGCTTCTTTTCGGGACCCTCTGTCCATTTTTCTACGTCTCTCTCTCATGACCCTTCTCATTGCGGAACGAAGGTCCGTAGCTGCTCTCTTTGGGAAAAAGTTTTTATTGCCCAGGATTTTCCCATAATCTCGGGTAATTAACGGAACCCCCGCGGCCCAGACTTCGCTCGGACGGTTTAAGGCGCGTTTCTCCTTCCTTTGTTGATGCAATAATAAAATTGCCCGAACACCGGACGCGAAATCGTTTCAAGGATAAACGCCCCGAATTTTACGCGCCCGAAGGAACCGTGAATTCTGATTTTCAAGCACGATGAATCAACGTGCGCATTCCAATGGAAGTGTAACGTTATTATTTTTTTCAAAAAAACGTTGGGTAAAAATAGTATTGCTGATGATGGAAAATCAAATATCTTAATTTTACATTAGACAAATTGTGATTACAATAGAACCCCGCTGGATTGGCACCGCGCTGGATTGGCGCCCCACTGGATTGTCGGGATTCAGCCCCGCTGGATTGGTACTTCTCGGAATCCCTTTACCCCCACTACGCCGCTCGCCGCCTAAGGGCCGTGTCTAGATAGACATACGCATCGGTTTGGAGTTACAATAGGAAGCAGAGAGATTGTCTGTGATTGGTCATGAACGTCACGTGATTACGGCGTAGAGGTGGAAGCGATGCTTCCCCTATTGCCGACAGTCCAGCGGGGTTTGCGGGGAAGATTCGGAACCGACCGTGACAATCCAGCGGGGTTATACTGTACTTAAAACCATTATATGTCACAGGAGGAGAATTTACAAGGTCTGCAGAGAACACGTAACATACGTCTAGTAGGGTCGACTTTTTTCTGTAAACTTTCATAACCCTTCTATGGATATTTTACAACGAAGTCAATGTGACATGCCAAAAATTATAACAAGAAAAAAAGATGTGGGAAATTTTACTGAAATAAGTTCGTGAAGTAATTACACACATGACATAAGTAGCCTATTAAAGTTTAGTAAAGTTTAACAAGAATTTTAAAGTTTATTCGATTGTAAATTCTATAAAAATAATCCCGTTTATGAAAAGTTGGTTGTTGACCTTCAAATCTAAGGTCAAAGTTGTAATAACAATTCTTCTATTTCTTGGATTTTAACATGCGTATTCAATCATTTTTGGAAAAATACCTCAAAAGATTTACAGCTTTTACAAAAATAATAAAAGACACCATCTTTCAAACATTTTGTCTTTTAGCGGTCAAAGAAGCACATTTTTGTTTTCGCATAGATATGCAGACTCTTAGAGAAAGTCTTATGATATTCTAGGACAGTATTTTCAAAGTCACTTGAAGGTTAAGTTACTTATGGAAATTACGATGACCGATATTTTGCATATAAAATGACGTTCCCAAAAAATTGTGAGAATATATTTAACCATCAATATAATAAAAACTTATGATTAAACCATATTTGACCTTAGAATGACATTGAATACTACCTAGCAACATAGTAAAGTCTTAAATTTGAGTGTTATTTTTAAATTACGCAGACACACAAAAACATTGCGTTATATATTTTTACCCGTTGATTTTAAATCCGAAAAGAAATGGCCTTAACTTCTTTGACCTGTAAATACAAATTAAAATTATAATTATATTATTCCAAAAAATTATATTCTGCAATGATGTTAAAATGTCATCATTACCATGTTCATGATGTTCTGCGACGATGACGTCATATTAAACGTTGATAAAATTTCAACTATATATAATCTTGTCATAGTGCCTTGCTCTTGTTCATGGTCTAAATTTGTCGTCGTTGGAAAAATAACAAATACAACAAAATTAATTTTTAGACTTAAAGGGAAGCTCCCTGAAACTAGTACGAATGAAGAACTCAAGGAAGGATAAATAAACTTCACAACCTGATTACTAAATTTTTTAGCTATCGAGATTTTACCTTAAAAAATAATTTCGTAATTCAATACGTAAATAGCTCCATCTTCATCTCCTGCTCATCCTTACTCGTTCGTCCACAAGGCTCGTCTTCCATCGGTAGCTTCTCTGTTTTTATTTTTTTTAGCTCGTGGACGATTTAACCGACGCACCTGCTGCGCTCCAATTTTCCGTAGGCTTTCTTCGCACGCCGCTGAACACGTTACGCGCGCTTGCGTTCATTGGCCGGTAAAAAAAAATTGGCTTGCTCGATAAACAAGTTCTCTCGCGCTTGCTGCGAAAAAAGTCGACCATCCGTTTGTTCAAGCCTTATCTATAAGTAGATATTTTCTTACGTTAAACGCCCCGACTGCGTGCATCTGCTCGATTAAATAAGCGATCGGAAATCTCCCTAATGGAAACGAATAACTGTCGCGGCCGTTTTACGTTATATTAATTAAGAGATTACTAATTGTTATTAATGGCCGCCAAACGAGGAATAGTTCCCGCCCTTGGACGCTCAGAGAAGAAAACGAAGAGTACACAATTAGTTAGGTGGAAAAGAAATTAACGATGTGAAATGAAAATATCGCGAGTGGGTATTTTTATCAGCTGAAATAATAGCATTCAGCTGCGAATCCATATTTTTCTTATAAATTTCAATATTACAAAATTTATCTTGTATGATTCTCTGTCAAGATTGAGAACATTTCTCGCTCAACGTCCTGATAGTCGATGTCCGGACCATTTTTAGGTTATGGAATGTAAACAATTAGTAAGCATCACACCTTAAAAAGTCTGATTTTCATAAAAAAATTATTAACAAATAGAAAGTTTACATAAATCTATCTTATATAGAGGAATTTAACAATTCAGAGGTAAAACGTTGGAAAAAAATACAAAACAATAGAATAAAATTCCATCTTTAGTTCAGCGATTTATATTTATTACTTCGACCCAGACTAAGTCTGGACGAAGTATTGAATTTGGTCACTTCGGGCAAAAAAATTACCATATAGTTTTTCATCAAATGTCGACGTTTCAGACCCTAAGGAACCCAAATCAACAATAAAAAAATTTGTGCCCGTGATCTTGTACGTACGTACGTCCGTACGTCCCGTTTTTTTGACTCGCGATAACTCGCGAACGGATAATCGTATTGACATAAATTTTTTTTTAAAATACGCGTCTTGGCATAACTTAGATCTGATTAGATTTTGGGGCAGATCCACCCGCCCATTACTAAAAAAAATAGCCCCAATTAAGTTTCTTTGTAGTTTTTTGCATTTATTTTGAAGAATACAAATTTTATTAAAAAATGTTTCGAACAAAAAAGATAGAGCATGAAATTCTCTACAAAAAAGGTTGTTTGCATTTTCTTCCTAAAGTCAACGATAATGCCATAAAAACTGGTTTAAAATGTTTATAACTATTGTCTGAAAAAGTATTGAATTTGGTCATCGCGACAAAAAAATTACCATATTGTTTTTCATCAAATTTCGACGTTTCGACCCCCTACCCCCCAGGGGTCGTCTTTGCCAGCCCCTTGGGCGCGGTGACCACCTACGGGCGCAAAGTTCTTTTACGCCCTTGATACGAAAATAACTATTTCGATATATCTAAAAGATGTCTTATAGATATCTATAAGATATCCGTCATAGATCTTTTCGACACTTTCAAGATATCTTTGACGAATTATATGTATATATATTGTATATATAATATCATAATAATACAGCCAGTAATTAGTAAAACACAGTAAACATGTAATATGCATCGAATAATCTATTAGAATACAAGTGCATGAAGTAAGTGTTTTGCAACTTTTATTTATTAATACTTCGGCTGGCCTGTTGTCGGGGTCGAAGTTTTGAAAATGCTCATTTTGAATTTTCATACATATAAGAAACACTATATTGTTGTAACATATCAGTCGAAGCCACTTGGACCTAAATATGATTGGACCCCCAAATATCAATATAATTTTATAATATAATTGAAAGCTGTTAGTAAACAAACGAGTCTTAAGGAATAGCCGACTCTCCACTGGGTCGAAGTTTCTGAGCGAGCGAGGCACCACGCCAACAATAGTTAATATTTAAAATTAGTTTCATGTGATCTTTTCAATTAAAACTATTAAAAATTACTAAATTTACTATAACTTAAGAATCTGATCACAAAAACGACAGTAGCAATTTTAAAAAAATTTCATCAGCGCCATTCGAAAGAACGATCAATGAAATCCATAAACAATCTTTTTCTTTTGTGTTTCATCGGAGAAATAAACGGTAAATTCGATCAAATCAAAGTACATTTTGCGGTTAATATGGGGTTTTATGATCGCTTAAACAAATCTCTAGAGTCTACCTGTCCCATGTGAGATTGGTCGCAAAGCTGAGAAAGAAACGTGTAAATGACTTCTCTTTGTTTTCCTCGTAGTAATTTGTCTTTTTCGAGTTTAATATTCTTTAAAATGTTTCATACCATCGCCTGAACTGAGGGCAATAAACTACATTATTGACTCTCGTCCTTTACTAAAAATTGTCACTATAACGACATAGCGGAAAATGTCACGTAGAAAATTAGGCTAGTACAATTAATCAAAGGCAGCTAATTGAAAACGAGCCGAATTGTATCCCTAACAAGTACATCCAAATCTGTTATATTAGCCTTTAACACATATGCGAGCACGTTTTGCCCTCGAGCGATCATCTGGTACGTGTGAGTCACTATGTGCGAAGTATTTAACCCGCACATTTAGGTTCGAAAGAAAAATGTCAAAAGTTTTTCGATTGTCATTCGAAGATCCTCGGCAAAGCTTTAATATATTTTTTTAGCGTTACCCGGCACTTTAATCCCAGACATCAGGTTGTCACTTTTCTACGAGCGAAATTCTGTACTTCGATGACTAAGAGGGTAAGTGGGAATACTGGCATATGATACATTAAAAAGAACATATGGAGCACAATCACGAAAACGCGAAATGCTGCATTATCTTGAAATTCCCTGTAACAACTTTATCGAAGACCCCGCTGCGCAGTACGGTGGCGCACGCGTCGTTTTTACGTTGCACTCCAGTAAGATAGGGAGACGGCGATCGGGAAATTAACGACCCCTCGACGTTCACTCTTGCGGCCCTCGGTTCCTGCCCATTTGCTCCGTCTTTTCCCGAGTTTTTAACCCTCGCCACGACCACACCTGCGCATAATTCATATACGTGTACGTGGGATTATTCGATTACGATGTCCGTGTGTTCCGAGGGCAAAAAAAATATTTGCCCTATCTTAGAATTTAATTGAGTTTCATCTCCCTAATTGTTGCTCTTGGTGCTCGCTACCTCAAACTTTTTTGCGTCACTGAAAGCAAAATCTCGTTTGCGGATAATACGAGAGGCTCGTTTCCGGTTAGGCGACTCATTTTTAACGACCATTTTCCTGTAACAGAATCTCCGAGTAGTTAAGAACGTTTACGGGAGTCATGAAAAACTTTTTCTACATTCACTTAATTTACTCTTAACGCGTACATATTTCATTCAAATTTTGTTTTTTTTTCAACACTCTGGTCCTTTTGTTTAACAAGTTTTATCAGGTTTTATCAGAAAGTCGTCATTCATATTTAAATCAATTCCTACCTCTTGAAGAATGCTTGTGGAACCTTAAATCTCATATACCAACCTTTGAACCATTCGACATTTTCCATCAATCCCTCAATTAGTAAAATTTTTCGGACGACGAACTTCGAATCGATGTAGTCAGCAAACGAGCTTCATACACTCGCTCGTACACCCAGGCAAGGGTAAAATCGGGGGAAAATCCGGAAACCTTTGAGGTTGCCGTAGCGCTGAAATGCGTCGTCGTGTGCCTGGCATCGCATTTGACTCAAGTTAATGCGCCGAGTAAAACGCGGACTAGGAACTATGCTACTTTGCAGAAACGACAGCCATGGCCTCGTCCACTAACGTGAAATTAATTAAAAACGGTTCTATAATTTGCAAGTTATTCCATTTATTTTATAGTTAAAACTGTGAAATATCGAATGTATATTATATCTAGATCAGCCATATGTCACCTGAAGTTTTTATGTTTGGTATTCTGAGGTCGCTTAGAATTAGGTAGCTTAAGATTCCTACGTCACTGATGGAAAATCTGAACTAAAGAAAATGAAAATTCAATATTTTGAATGCAATATGTTGGACAAAATGATCAAAAATTTGATATAAGGATCCCATGTCATAGGGAATCTCGTTTTCTTCATACTCTACGTCAGAAATGGTCATCTTTCTGCGCTCGAAATTCCTGAAGAAAGCCGACAGTCGAGAAGAATTAGTAATATTTTTAATTTACTTTGTTTAAATTAGATTTCATTACTTTTTTTTTACTTCGTGGTGTTTATTATGTAATTTTAAATTTGCGTTATCTGCAATAGTTCATGAAACTTTTTCAATAGAAATTTGCTGTCTGGTGCTCTGACCAAAAATCTACTAATTGATTTAGAAAAAGTGAGTTATATACAATGTTTCCTATAGTTCTGTTCTCGAAATTCCGAATGATTGATATCTCCACAGTACCAAATTTAATTTCGAGCAAAAAACTTTTTACATTTTGGTCCGCTATCTTTGATTTGCCATATTTAATTTAAAACATACAAAATCAGATTGATTATTAGTAACCTCAAAAACCAACGAATAAAAAATTCAGTTATTTTTCATGTAAGGAAAAAGTCGCCTTTGAAAGGATAAAATTCATTTTGAAATATTTGCCTACTAGGCCTCCGCATTTAAACTAAGACCCCAAAAAGTTTACAGTGTTAAACCTTATTTAAGGAAATACAATACAAGGTATTACAAATATATTACCATCTCCCAACGGGTTAAATAAAAATGTTAAAACAACTAAGATGACTTTTCAATTCGGGAACATACAAGCCAAACCAAGTAAATGCCAATAACAAAATTAATAATAATTCGTTCAGTGCGTTGTTAACGCGTAAATTCGATAAAAAACTGGAATCTGTAATTAAAAACGACACGGGAAAGCTAAAAAAGCAATTAAGTTGACCAAATGACGCAAATGTACTTCAGTATGTTTTCCCCTTTACGAGATTACGCCCTCCATGATGAGGGTTTAAACTACTTTGCGCGTTATAGTGATTTTAAATGTCTTGGTCACTGCCCCTGAACGCAATAACCTAGGGGAATTCTCGATCAGCTCAATTACCTTAAACATCCCCTTTTTATCGTTTCATTAGTAATTACCTCCCATATTGTTGCAGTCTGTTTGGATTTAAAATGACATTCGAATTACTCGAAACTCTGTTACATCATAATAGCATACATTTCAATAATAGTATGTAAATGTCAGAAGACATCGTTATCCAGTTGGTATATACACTCGCTATCTTGTAATCTGCATTTTATACCATCTATCAATCATTAATCAGAGCTTTATGTCGGAATAATGTAAATATCTGGCCTGCAGTAAACTGGCTGAATACCTTTCTGCAATAGCGAAAAAAACTGTTGATAAGGAGTACCCATCATTACTAATAACCATTGTTTTTAATAGGGATTGCGTATGTTTACTTTTTGGTAGATCCGGAGGAAGGATTCAAATTACTCACATATCAGGATGTCTGATTCCGTTACACCTAAAGTTTAGAGTATGTTTCGACATACTATCGTCTACTCCCCTTAACATCCCAGCAAAAGTTCACCTTAATGGTTATTAGAGTATTTAGAAATCGGTTGATTTTCGATGCTCGTCAGTATGTTTGAACTACAAACTCCTTTGTCTACATATTTCATTTTATAGCCGATTCATATTGAGGAACTTTTTTTACAGATGCCTTTCATGAGCTATCCTTTCGAAAGACGAAATTTTGACCAGATGTAGGTAATAAATGACCAACTATTAAAAATGGACCAAATACCAAACAGAAATACTATTTTTTAAAAGATTCGCAAGAGTGCTTAGTTCCTGGACCCATTTGAACATTTTCTGCCAAGGAGTCACTACTATTCATATAACTAATTCTTATGAAAATGGATATCGCGTGACTGGCAATTAAAATTATAAGTTTACCACGCTTTACAACAATTCCATCCGGCTATAAACATTTGGTTTAGTTCGAGTTAATTGGAAACCGAATCAAACATCCTCATCATGCCGAAGCAACATGGCAGTTGTCATTTAAAATGCGAACTGTCAGAGGAGCAGGCATCTAATAAAACAGCGAGAAACCTCCCACGATAGTCAAGACAATGAACCTGGCTCCCAAAGGTAAAAGTACCACGCAACGGTCGAGCATTTCGCCAATCCCATTTTTTTCGTAAAAACAGAGCAAAAAATCAATTTTAAACGAACCACCACGAGATCGAAGCGCCACGGCGACCGGTTGCGAGCAAAACGAAAAAGGCCGAAAAGGAGCGGTGAGCGCAAAAAAAAAACCGTGCGCGGGTTCTTGGCAGTTTTCAAGGCGCGAGTCTCGCGAATACCAGCGCGGCGGCGCGTTAATGCTGCCTTAGGCATCTCCCGTACAGCTCTCTCTTGGTTTCATCTTTTTTTTCTCTTTTACATACACGGAAAGAGAGGCGATACTCAGAACAGAGAGGAAACGAGACCGCGGCGGAGAATGTCAAGCCCGAAAAGAAGGTGGTATCAGGAACAAAATAAATACCCTGAGTTTCAGTCCAAGACACGAATTGAACAATTCGTCAAGAAAATGTACGTCTTTAATGATCGACAAATGACACCAGATGGTTACATTTTTATTCCGAATAAACTTGCATAATTAACGTAAGTTTGGTCCGAACAGTCCTCGATACCTCTTGTTGACGTTTCCCATTAATTTCTTCCTAACCGTTTCTGTGAGTATGATTTATTAGTCCTATTGCACACTCGACGTCTTATTCTTCATAATTGAAGATGCAATCTCAAGAATCGTTATATATTATTAACTTTAATTTTATCTACTGCGAATCTTTCAAAGAATTGTATTATTTTGATTCTGGAAGGCAAGGATAGAGAGGTGGCTACCCTTTTCTTATCAACGGGTGGTTTTCACAGTTCTTTTAGCATATATACAGCATGATTTATTGGAAATCGATTATTTTTTAAGAGAGCCCACCAGTCATCGGATAATAAAAATAAACCATGTTTATAACGAAAAGACGAAGACCACAGTTTAGGTTACCTACAGTCGACATACAGCATATGGGTCATTCCATATTAAATTTACAATGAAAATTTAAATTTCTGTAAAATATTTTTTTTTCTGTTTTTCACATGAAAATAAAAGACACGTATGTTTTTATTTTAATATGATACGCAACATTTTCGAGTAATGAATTTTCAAAGTTGCGATGCTTAGAAAATGACCCTATTTTCGATCGCTTATAAGTCGCAAATAATTTAACTAACAAAATATTGTATCCCGGGTATCAAAGTTTGCATTTTTCCTCAGCTTTCTAAAGAAATTGATAAAAAATTTTTTTTTAATTATTTAACGTACAAATTTTAAGTTTTTTATAAACAAATTGATTTTTTTTTAAGATGGGGATGATTTTTTTCAATGTTTTTTTGTTAGTAGTGTTCCTTGGACTATGTAGAATATACTGTCAAAGTTTCAAAATGGACCGTGTACAAGTTTTCGAGTAATTAATTTTTGTTTAAAGAAACCGCGGCGCGTCGCGACGGTCTGCGGTCCGTGCTCCGCGTACAATAAGGTATGCCTGTTTGAACCTGCTACAACGAGTCTAAGTCTAACATGTCTGTTATTTTTAAAAGCGAGAAAGATTATGAAGCAACTGCAAAATTCTTGGAAGGTCGTTTCGAAAAATGTAAAACGGTAGCAGGCACACAATAATTACATTTCGCAGAACCGCTGGAGAATTTGAAACTTAAAGTTAAGACATATTCTCAATGTGATAGTTTTAAAACCGTTAACTTATTGAAAAAAGAAACAAAATGATCATTGAAGCAGAAGTTACAATAAGCAATTAAACAAAAAAATGTGGTATTGTGTCATTTATATCTTCGTTTAATATAGCTTGTTTATAACTACTTATAAATTTTATGACAAATATAATAAATGTTACGTATTGCACAAAATTATATGTAAGATTTTTAATAGTATCAATTTTTCTATTTAATACGTTATACGTAATGTATCGCATTTAATACTGCTCTCGTGCCGCGCCGCGGTTTCTTTAAACAAAAATTAATTACTCGAAAACTTGTAAACGGTCCATTTTGAAACTTTGACATTATATTCTACATCATCCAAGGAACACTACTAACAAAAAATCATCCCCATCTTCAAAAAAATTGAATTTGTTTATAAACAAATTTTTTACGTTAAATAATTAAAAAAAAATGTTTATCAATTTCTTTAGAAAGCTGAGGAAAAATGCAAACTTTGATACCTGGGATAATATTTTGTTAGTTAAATTATTTGCGACTTATAAGCGATCGAAAATAGGGTCATTTTCTAAGCATTGTAAATAAAAAAAATACGTGTCTTTTATTTTCATGTGAAAAACAGGAAAACAAATATTTTACAGAAATTTAAATTTTCATTGTAAATTTGATATGGAATGACCCATATAGACTCCTTTGCAGTGTTGTTTTGTCATGATCTTACTTGCTTCAAATATATTTTATTTTATATTATTTTATGTCGACTTTTCTGAACCCATATGGGACTAAATCGCGACGGGACCTACCGATTATGAAGATGGAATCTGAACCACCAGAGCTCTGGCGTTATTAGACACTTATAAACAAATGCAGAGGTGTCCCGAAGACAGATGGCAGAGGCCGGGATCGAACCAGGGTATTCTGATTATGAAGCCGATACTCCACCAACTGAGCCACCACCGCTCTTGCTTCAAAAATATGTCTTAATTTCTTCATGTGCCTTTCGTGTCGTATACCATGTGCACGCATTCTTTCTTCATACAAGTGAATCGCGTCTTCGCTGTCATTTTTTTTTATGCCGATACCAAACAGCCCAAATAGTCTCCGTCAAATTGACAACAAGTCGGTTAACACGGTTCTGCGAAAGAAAGGACCTAAAAATATAAAAATTGGATGTGCTTTTAAGACAGAGTAATCAAGAAAGATGGCGCGAAGCTAAGCTTAAAGAAGAAGACACGACGAGAGAGAAAAAACAAGTTGGACGGCCTTCGGTCTGCTCCTTCTCGAACTGCTGAGGGGCTCTTTGCCTGCCGAGAGAAGCTTCTGGTCTGGCTTCGGCCAAGAAAAAATTGGCGAGAGCCGTCAATTAGGAGCGCTCCGAGAGTAGAACCGACCTGCGAGCCGCGAGGCAACTCGCGCTTCGCCTTGAACAAAGAATCTTTCTCGCGGGATTCGCGGCCTCGCTCTCGCATGAGGTAATTATTTCTTTTTTTACCCCGTCGACCCGACCGGTCGCGAATTTCGAATGCAAAGAGGAACACGAAGTCTTCACCTGCCCTTCTACCCGCTCTCCTATGTGTTCATTGCTATCGCGGGGTCTTTCTCGGAGAGCTCGACTTACCGGAATGTCTTACGTCAAGCGCCTTCTATGCTTCAAAAACTTTCGCTCCTATGAGATAAAATCGGGGTTTTTCCGGAAATTTGACATTTTCTTCCGCTTCGCAATTATAATAACACATTAGCGCTTCGGACCAACAAGTAGGGTAATTTTGGGGAAATTCTGATTACGGATTAGAAGTGAAAATCACGAATCAATATCCTCAATGAAGCTTCCAAATGTTCAATGTAAATCAAAATAAGTTTTTGAAGATTTTTGAGGCCAACCATTTTAAATTTGGCAATTCTAAGTTCAGATTCAACGTCCCAAAGATCTTTATGTTTGAACCGCCAAAGTGGATTTGAATTTCCGCCGTGGCGGAACCGCTATGTTTTCTAATAGAATCACGAGGATTTGCCTGCAATAGAGATGACTTATAATTCTGCTATGTGTTGGGCATTATCAAATGTTTTCTAAAAGAGTCCTCAGAAATTGTCACTCCAATAAAACCTACATAGTATAACCTAGTTCAAGAAATTTTCAATAGGATTTCACCCTGTTTAGGTGATTAGTTTTAACCAATTTGTACTGCTGTTGTTGATTTCATGATTAAGCTTCCTCTATTTTCGAATTCATAAACAAAGAAACTTTTATTCCCGATAACTATTCATCAAATAGAATTACGTTACTAATAGTGTCAAATTACAAGATAGCAAACATTGCTCTAAACCAGTACCTTGTGTGCTTTTCATGAATTAGAACATTCTTGTACAATCCAAATTCTGTGTTGATGCTTTACAGGTATAAAGGTGTCGGGTACTTCTTAAAACGATTCTCTCTTACCTGAAATTAAGGAGTTTCGCTACACTTCTCAATGACAACGACTCCTATAAGTCCTAAAACATTTTCTGTTCAGTCCATAACAACGTCAACTGAGCTGTTAATTTTTTATTTTCTTTAGGTAAGAGATGAGTGTAAGTGAAGAATACAGATTATATTTTATGGAGGCTCATTGTCTATGGAGGTCCTATGCCTAATTTATCTCAATTTATACCTGGGTGATGATAATGACGTAAAACCTACTTGAAGGTTTCTATGTCATTAAACTGACCAAAGGAACCTCAAAATAATGCCGCTTGACTTCTTTGTCACCATACAATATAGCCCTTCAAGAAGCTGTAAATCGACAAAAGTTTGGAAAACCATGAAACTAAAATACGTAATAGTAGGCGTATCTATCCATATCCAGATTTTCAACATGTAAAATAAAATATAGTCAGGGAAATTGGAAATAAATTCTGTCATTTGGAATTTTGATAATGACGTAAAATGTAGTTACGGTTTCATAATGCTGGTTATTAAATAGATCCGCAGATAACTGATCAATACATTTTAAAGTACCATTGATTCCTATAAGTGACCTAGGTGTGACGGGGCATGGGATTTTTCTATTTGAGTTGTAGTCACGTAATTCTACGTTGTCATTAACCTAAGAACGTAAAACTTGGTCAGACTCTGAGAATGGAGAATATCAATTAATCCAATTTAGAAAATGATCCTTTAAATTCTACACCGGGTAATATCTGACTTTGATCCATGCGAAAATTACAACTCGGATAGATTATACGGACGACCAAATTATCTCCATCTTTAATAATGATAGTCATTTCGCACGATTTCTTTCCCATCACGTTGCTTAAACACCCCACGTTTCCCACACCGATCTTGAATCAATACCCAAGTAGAAGACTCGCAGCCCTCGAACCGTGTACTTGGAGTGGATCATACGGTAGATTTTCTAACTTTTTATGCACGATCAATTACTCGACGTGTCGCTGCACAACATGCGTTCTTCGTAACGCGATCGGTTCGACCCCTTGAAACTCTACATTATCATTAACCCTCTTTTTAAACGCATCCGCGCGCTCTCGGATAATTTTGCGATGAATGGAAAACCGGCAAAAGAAGGGAGTAGTTAAAGAAAGCGAGAAATTCGAGAAAGGGACATGAAAGGGGGAGAAAAAAAGGTACTGGCAAACTAAAGAGCATAAAAAGGACAGGATGAGCGGTGGCGGTCGTGCCTGCAGTGCGTACATAGCGCATGTCTTGCCGCACGTGTGCGATTCCAATGCGGCGTGTTTGCCCTGTGCCGTCCCGGAAGTGAGGGCCTTCGCGCGAGAGAGCAAGTGTCCACTCGCGCGATGGTCGACCTAAGATTTCCGGTCGGATCTCTTCGTCAGCGCATGAACGTGCGACTCGACACGCAACCGCACCAACAGAAAGGAAGAGCCCATGGCGTGCAAACTCCTCGTTTGTCACTCCTTTGTTTTTGCCGATCTCGATCATTTTCTCTTCCTTTACTTAAACACATAATTAACAACTATTTTTTGGCACAAATTTTCCAAACAGATGTAATGAAATCCAAGAGACACGAAAAATAAATCTTATCCCTGTCGTAAACCAAACTGCATTCGAAAAATCGATGACTTCATAAATCTCCAGGTGTAAAAGTGCTTAGGAAAAAAAGGGACCCGAATATGCCGCTGAAAAAGAATCATAAAAAGATTCATTAACGTATTTTATCACTTACTTAAGATCACATCACTGCAGGTCGTCGTAAACTGCGGTACCACAGTCACGTTGTTAAATTTACGAGAACGTAGCAGGTGCCGTTGTATTTTTCAGAAGTTAAATTGGCAGCAATGAACGCGACAAATTTCTTCTGTCAATTTGCCAAGAACCTTAATTACGATGATTGTAAGCGGTGAATTTTTGCCTATATATCGACATTTTCTTAGCGCGAAAGCCTATCATATTCTTCCGTACATTTTGTTAGCCGGCCTTGAAAGTCAACCATATCTCGCCAAGGAGCGGTGCGCGTTCTTATAACGGGACGTCGCCTTTTTATGGGGGACTTTGGAAAGAAACGAATTCCCTCCGGATTCCGATGAGCCGCGCAGCGAATTTGCGATTGACTGAAAGAGCAAGAAGGGAACAAAACGTGCGAAACGCCTCCCGGACTTATTTATTCCTTTTTTGCACACATACCAAACGTTTTGTACTTTACATGGGTTATTCGTTTGTTCTTTTCGGAAACACTTCTTTTTTTTACATTTTTTGCAATGTTTTAATTGTATTTGTTTCTTGCCCCAAAGTCGAAAATAAATGTGACGAATAAAACGACACTGCTTAGACTTGTTCAGTATAGTAATACGTACATCACATACTAACCTATCTCAATGAAGTGCATGTTTCCCCTATTGCTGTGAAACGTTTTCGACATCGACAACCTCAATAATGTTGATACGTCAATCATCTCTCTTCAATACTTTTCTGCATGTAGTTATACGGTATAACGCGAATTATTAACCACTGTACATTGTGGGCACGTGTATATGGGTTTTGCTAAAAAAATGGCAAATAATACATCCGCTAGCAATTTTTAACTGCGTATCACCATTGTCTCGTTGTTGGCCGCCATCATCTTGAACTGTTCTCATGACAACATCCAATTAACCGCTAAAATTCTTTTATTACTGGCGAATTTTGCCGCCAGCAAAGTGTTCTTTACTTTTAGCACAAATTGGACCCACGGTACATTAGTTTCAATAACAATACTCTCTTATCGTAGTACACTTAGACATTATATCCAATTATTATTTTATTACTACGTACGAATATTATAATCTATAGATAAATGCCTTAGAAACTACATGCTAATCCGTGCTTGGAACATGACAAAACACATCTTAGTTTCCATTTACGATCTTTCGTCAAACATCAATTTATGTTTTTGAAGTTATATGATGCTATCATAAATTTCGGCAGAAAATCACTCCACAACTGTACGGGATACCGAATAATAGGCGAGAAATTTCCGTTGTCCTGTCGTGCACGAAAAGGCCGTAGACCAAGAATGCTTTACAGTCCAGCTAACCATACTGTTTAAAGTAGGAGTCGTAGGGATCGCAGAGAAGCTTTGTCAGCGTTAAAACATTGCCTATGTCACTGCCATAATGCAGTATCATGGGTTAGGTTGAGGCAATAAGGGAGACTATTACTGCTGGTAAAAACGATTGTCCACTTTTCGAATAATTATGATGTCATGCGCACTTGGCTGTTTTTTCATTTGTATTGGGGTAACGTAAATTAAATAATAAATATAAATCGGTTAGGTTGTATATTGTATTCAATTTTATCTTCTCCGCTTCAACTTCAAGTACCCTTGTTATTGTTAATCGAACTGATCAATTAACGAGTACATCAAACATTACTCAGAAATAAAATTGCCTAATTATTTAAACGCCTTCAATTAAATTCCTAAAAGACACTTCTTAAGGAATGAATAGTAATTTTATGTGTATGCCAATTACATTACATTCATTATGTTTCTGTCATTATTGTCAGGACTGGTAAAAGTACAGCCATTAGCGTCGTAGTGACTACCACCATGATAGTTTGCAGCATTCACACTGGCCTCGCCGCTAATTGTAATTGGCCACTTGATGACCAACACCTAATGCAATTAACGACCAATTTCCACCGATATTGCATAAAGCAGTTTCCATTGATATTACTGTGATGGGTGTCTTTGCGCTTCTTGCGTCGTATTGCAGCTAGTTGCCACCCCTCAATTTAAGGGGAACACTATGGAGTACCAGGGGTGCTTATAATTGCATTCAATTCGCAATCGGCAGAAGCGATCAAACGACCCAGTTAACAATAGGGTTTTGATGAATGTAACGATCATTATTAAAATAATTAAACGCACCATGGAAATGTTAGTCAATTCCAATCGGTTGAGCACGTTTCGTCGCGTTGACCTTGCGCCTATCCGGCCCATGTCACAACCTCTTTTTCGGTCCGCGGCGGGCGGGCCCGGAATCTCAGACGGTTAAACTCGAAAAAAAGAGAAGCACGAAAAGAGTGACGGAAAATAAAGAGAAGGCAAACGTAGGAGAAGGAAGAATGACAAGCTGAAGGGAAAAAAGAAACCAGCGACAGAAAGGCAAGGAGGGAGGATATCGCCACCGTACTCTTTTAGGTCGTCGCGAACCTTGCCTTTTGTGAGTGTGGGTAGTTTCTAGTTTGTCGGGCTTGGCGCGGGAAATTCGAGCGGCCTTCCGTCTATTCGACTAATCGTTACTCGACACATCACCAAGACGCGTTGCGCAGCGTTCGGAACTCAGCGTCTCGGACCACACAAGTTCAGGATATTCCACTATAAGAGTTTAGATTTTCGAAATAGATAGTTCTTAAACATCATCGTCGTTTTCCTCAATATCTTAACTGAAAGCGTTATCATCGCCAGTTTGTCCAGTCACCGGAATAATTTCTTAGAAGTTATTGTTGTATCATCCTAATCACCCGTGACGTCACAGTAAGCGTTAACGACATACATCATCAAGTTCGATAATTGTGGTGTCATGTTACTGCCACGATAGGTACCACAAAGTAGGCTTATATTTTAAAACATTAAAAAACTGTATATTATTGTCCCAAATGACGACCGACTTGTAATTATCAGTTGACGCATAATAATTGTTCAAGCATTACTCACATGAGATATCGAGTATTAATTGAGTAGCGAACAACCCCACTATCCTGTTTGTCGGAGTAATATCGTTACCATTTTGTCAGATATTTATAATCGGAATTTAATAGATTAGCAAATACACACAATCCGGTAATATGTTCTTATGAGGTAAGTATAAAGTTATGAAAAATGGTTGAGAAACGAAAAGAATGTTTAAACCCTATTCTCAGTGTCGAAGGAAATACTAAATTTTGCAAGACAGGGACTCTACCTATATGTCTTCAAGATTCGGCGGACTTTCTGTGGTATCGTTAGGGAGCGCAAGAATAAAGGCGAATTATTCGCAGGCCAGGGGTACGAACGTGACCAGCATTTGTAATTCCTCTGTTTCATCGTTGCGAACACTAAATAAAAACACGACTCGTTACTAATATGTTTTAATTATCCCCAATGACGTTATCCTACAAATTTACTATAAAACATCCCCTCCGAGAAAATCGCCTAATGATCATCATCACTTAATGAAAGTCCGTCGACTCGGATATACCTAGTAATTGTTTACATCTTCCAAACTCAATCAAAAGTACAAAGCGGTGGACTCGATGCTGCACTTGGAGAATGTGGTTAAGAAACATTTATGAAAGTCCGAATTTGGGAACGATCCTGTCGCGTAGTTGCCGAATGTTGATTTTTATAAATCTCTGTAATTACAACGAAACTCGCCCCATCCTTCTTGGAGTTTGGAACGACTTTGCACGCAATGATAGGGGGAGTTGTCGAAGAACAAAGGAGGATTCGTGTCGGTTACTCTCAGAGACTGCAGAGTTGTAAACGTGACCGGTATTTTCGGGGGCTGTAATCGATTATCCGCGGTTGCTGGATCAATAAGTAAGTTTACTTCGCTGCTTATGTCATTGGCAACATCCTTTCGGCATGCGTGCTCTGTATTCATCGGACGTTCTTTGTGCGGCCGGCGGCGGCGGGCGCATCGTCTATTGTGCGCGTGCACACCGCGGCGGCTTCGGCACCACGATACTTTCCCTTGCTAGTCGAACGTTATCATTTTTACGACGCTCAACTTCTCACGGAAAAAGGTCGTAAGAAATATTTATAGCGATTTGAAGTTAACCCTTTATTGCTGCGCATACCGCACGTAATATGCCCTTTGTTTCACCGTGCCGTACTCTTCCTTTTTTTTTTTAGGTTTATTTTAAATCTCTTGCCAGGCAATCAGTCATTGTCTGAATGTCGATAGATCTCTGGCTATTGGCAATATCGGCACATCACAGGATTCACAATTTACATGTTACTCTCGAACAAAAATCTTGTGCTTGCGCGAAACTTTCGTTTGTAGTCGAACGATTCGGTCAAATTATAGAAAAACCTTTCATAAAAGCAATATCAAATTTTATAGCGTTGAAGAACAAAGAATATTTGTAATTTATATGTCGAAGGAAAAATATTTTAAAGATTCTGAAATATTAACCTCAATTACCCTAATCGGTCCATGTTAACGGAATTTGGGCGTTGAATGTATTCATAAAAAGCAATGCTGTGGCAGCGGTCATATCTTGTGTTTCTAAGGTCACTCAATCGATTGCTGCTGAATATTGTTTAACAAAATGAAACCTAACCTCTAATTTCCATTACACATATTCCCATTTTTATATTTGTCGGTGGGAAATCGTATTTCCGGTACTTAACAAGTACGAATTCCGCGCCTAGTACAGATCACATCGAGGTTTTAGGACATTTATGGGAGTCGCTGATACATAATCTCAATTACAAAATTTCCTAATTGTATATTTCGACATCAATATGACGAATGCTCTGAAGCAAAGATTGTTCTTTCTTCAAAATGATGTATGTGGAAGATTTGTTGAGTTTTATTCGGTATAAATGGACTATTTTTGAGAATTAATTGCCTTTAACTTTGCATTATCCAATCTGATAGTTCTAACTCGAATTGCGGCAACCTGCCGCTACCTGAAAACAATAAAAATAATTCTTATTTCGAATATGGAAACACAGCCTGCAAATATGAAGATATTCCCATTGCAGTTGGAAAAATATATGTCAGGCCTACAGCGGAATTTTTGCAGTTAAAACAGTAGGTTTATAAAAAATACTAATATCGAACACTGTTAAAAATATTGACATCAAAATTAATATACATGTATATGAAGTCATTTGCATAAACATGTATACTAAATTTAATGTACATGGTTAATGTAAATTGATATACGCGCGTACTAAATTTCATCAAGTGTATGTAAAGGTTATGATTGTTCGTTTGTGATTGGTCACTAAGAAAACGCAAAACTCCGTTAAAACAACAGCGATTTGCTCTCTCCTGATTGGCCACTAAGGAAAGCAAGAACGATATTTTAATCAAAATGTAATTTTCTGACCAATCAGAAACCAACTATCGAAAAGATTTGTGGGATTCAGGAGGATCTAAATTATTACATGTTTTTTCTGAATTTTTCCATTTTTGATGCAAGTAGCCTATTTTTATCAGATAATAAGATGTTGATTTTTTCATCTAGGGACTTATATGTCACACAGGAATCTGTTGACTATCACTGTAATAAATTTCATGAAATTTAAGAGAAATTTAAGAAGCATATTTCATAAATGTTACTAAATATGTTCCTTAAAATATTTTCATGAACTTAAAACTGAATACGGAAGTTGCACCTCATTGGTCATAATTTCATATAGCATTGTTCGATGAAGAAGGGACAACAGCCAGTCGCGTTTCTGTTCAAGTTTGGTCAAGTGTCCTTTACGCAACTGTTCGTTGATTGGTTGATCGACCGTTCTTTCATTAAAGTCCGAATTTTACTGATGATTTAAGTTTGATAAAACGTTCGATCAACCAATCACTGAACACTCGAGTGCGATATATGTATATGAAATCTTTAGTATTGGAGTATATTCATCTAAAATTAAGACACCAGATATTACAATTAATTTACTTGTGCATATTAAAAATGTATTAAATTTAAGAATATTTATAACAGTGAATTTATAAAAATACACAGGAAATGTATCTGGAAATAATTGTATAAAATTAATAAAACTGGAGGCCATTTATACGAGGAGAAAAGTTCTCTCCAGCGTGTTTGTAGGAAGAGCGTTGCACATTTTTCAACGTCACTCTCTACGTTCCGCGGTAGGCGAAGGTTAACGTTATCGATCACCAACGAAACTTTTGGAAGTAGTTTAAGCAAGTATCATTTCACGGTTTCGGTAAAATTTACGCGATCGCCACGCCACGCGTGTCCGTGTGTATATATACGGCGTTATATGGGAGCAGCGAACACAAAAAGTCACGTCTCGGATATAATTAATGCTCTCGGTGTCCCCCTCGCGCAATCTCCCTTCATCCCGGTTCCGCGCCGCGTCGCGTCGTCGTCGGCCTCTCCCTTTTTTCTTTATTACGTTCTACCCTCATCTCTAGAGCGAACGTCATCGTCGCCGCCGTCATTTCCGCGGCTCGCTGCGCAGTTCGCCCGCACGTCCCCTCTCCGCTCGTCATTCGCCGAAGCGTCCGTCGCATTTACGCGGAAAGTCCTAACGGTCCCTCCGTCCGTGCGTGCACGAACGATTCGCGTTGATTATTGCCGGTCGGACACGCACACGTGCGCACACACACCGTCAACTTGTGTATATACATGTATGGTTCGATCACGCGGTCACAACGACGGTGGCGACGTAGCGGCGGGGGCGGGAGATAGAGAGAGAGCGCTCGACGCTCCTCGTAAATCACACGGAGATAAACGTCCGCCATTCGCAGCTATGAAGTATAGTAACCCAGTGACACGAGAAGGGGAATACGCTCTCTCTCTCTCTATATATAACGCGGTTTCGCGTACGTAAACGCACATGCGAGAACGGGGATGAACCCAAACCCGGTCGTTATTAAATATCGCTGAATAGGACAGGAATAATCGAAGGGACTAGGTAATTAATTTGCACGAAGGGACTCGCGCGCGTTCGAGAATAATAGGGGTCCAAAGAACGAACGAGTTTTGTTATCGGATGCGAATCGCACAGTTGATCCCGAATCGAAACGACGCGTGTGCGTCTTGTGCGTAGGTGATCGATGGCCGAACGAATCGGATAAGCATCGAAAACGACCACTCAACTTTTAATTTCATTTGGGTCGTCGCACGTTTGAAACCTTTTCTGTATAATTCCGTTTTAGCAAAATCGAGAAAAATGCGTTTTTTCGCAAATATGATAAAATCGATATTAACGGCCGCTGCTGCTACCGAAGAAATGCTAGGTCAAGGTTAACGGGATTTATCGCGGAAGCAAGTTATCAGAAACGTATCTAACGCACACAAAAAGTTTCAGAGTAATTTTCGATGCCGGAAAGCCATTAAAGAACGTACACTCGTTCAAAAGATAACACTTGAATCGGCTATTTTTGTTTTTGAACCGACTTAAAAAAAGAAGGAGGCTTTGTATTTGATATTTTATGTGTTTTTATACGTTAGATGGCTAATTAAATTCTTGATTTCCTATATATATATATATATAATTTTACCCAATTAACTTATGAGAAAATTTGAGAGAGAAGTGGATGGGTTGCTTCATTCAACAAAACTATTTAACCTTTTTTTGAAGAGGGCCATAATTCATGGACGACAATTTATTTGGGTGATTGTCCTGAAGTACACTGAAATGTGTCGCCAATGTTATTTGACTGTTTCGAAATGAAATACCATCATAAATATTATATTGTTGCAATTTCCTATAAATTGATTCTTAAACTAGAATATATTGACTAACTTTTCATGCATATAGCCTAAACTTAAAATTTGTTTTTTAGTTTAAAACGAGCGTGGAAACTTGTCAAATTTGAACAAAAATGGCTATTTAATGTATTTCTTTGCAGTAAAGTAACATAAAAATATAAATAATGTTTTGCGATGCTTTAAAAATTACTTTCAACTATGCTCTTTATAATGTATAAGGTGAATTACGTATGAATGTTGTTTTTATATCTTATATCACTGCTTAATGTTTGTGTTTCTTTGCCAGTAAAAATTCCGGGTGATCTCCGAAGCCTCTCATTTTTGGGAATAAAAGTGAATCATCAACGTGTTAATCAAATGCTACTGCCATACAACTTTAGTATTCATTGGTCCTAAAAAGATATTATAAGGATATTTGTTTACATCATTCGGTTATTTAATAACATTCAATAATATGTCGATTTGTGATCTCCGAAGCCTTTTTATAAAATATTTATTTTAATTGCAAAAGTTGATCATATATTCACTTGAAACTTATTACTCTCGGGTTTTTGGGATTGCTGAATTCAAATGTGATGTCAGATTTTAAAATTTCAAAATGGCGGATCCAATATGGTGACCAAAAATTGTACCAAATTCGATAAAGACATAATTCGATTCAACGAAATGAGCTGTTCCGATTGTCCAATGAAACAAAATTGCTTACATTATCATTTGGGACAATTAAAATTTGTGAATAACGAGTTTGAAAAGAAAAGTAAGAAAATTGCGACTAGAAAACTTTCGTCAGGTTAGAAAAACTCGTAAACTTTTAGCAAACAACCAAAAAGGAAAACCAGAAAATAATAATATTGTATTGTAAGATTGTAATACTATATTAAGTAGTATTTGTAAATATTGTTTTTTGTACTGGTCTAAATAAATAATTATTAATTGTAAATTTTAAACATTTAAATTTTAGAATTCGGTCCGCCATATTGGATCCGCCATCATCAATTCAGCTTATCTGTCGATGGATTCATGATCAGCGACCCCGAAAACCCCTAAATACCCAGTTTCACCTTGATCAAGTAACTTTTTAAGAATTCGGTCCGCCATAATGGATCCGCCATCTTTAATTCGAAATATTTAAAAATTTATAATCGTCAACTAACATAATTTGTGATTTTTATATGTATATTGACTAATATTTAACGTGCAATATAATAATATTCTTCATTTAATGTATAATCAATAATTAAAATTTAAGAATAGCATAGCGTTAATAACAATCACGAATTTTGCGCAACATTCGATTTTCACTTCAGAACGTACACACAACATATTTCACACAAAAAAAAATTATTTCGATAAAAAATTTGTTCGTTAAAAAATTGCGAAAACGTGTACTTTTCAGGAGAATCACCCATTTAATTTTTACAAAAATTGTTTAACATCTCATTTTTTTGTTCCTTCTCTTGTTTATAATTTTACTTTATTGTTTTTGTTATTAAGTCAATAACCGTGTATGTGTATACTTATTTCTTTTCTATTTTTTATGCTTGTTTCTTTTTTATGTTCAACTATATCTTTGGCAGGTATAGAGCATTGTTTATTCGAAGTTGGTATCGTTTCGAAGGAGGTCCCATTCCTCAGCAGGGTCAAAATATGACGTCCAAAAAATTAACAAGAAGCAGAGTTTGAAGGCTTGGACATATTTTGTCCTCCCTATTAACAAAATAGCACAAAAACGCCATTTGATTTACTTTCTTTCATTTAACCTCATTTAACTCCATAAAAGAAGGATTAAGCTCTCGTGAGTATAATATATCTCATGAGTATAATCGAAATGCATCGTCTCAATCAGCTTGTAATACGTTAACGGGGACTCAAACTTCAAGTGCGTTCGAGTGCTTTCATTTACTGTTTAGAGGTTAGATTAAAAAGGAGGCGTGGGGGTCAAACTATATCCGACCGTCGATTTTCATGATGTATTATGATGTTGAAATGTCCTGATAGTACATTGCGTATTAACCTATTAAAGGACAAAATGAACAAATTTTCGTGCTCGACTTCAGGGGCGGTGTTTTATACGAAACCGGATTTTAACAAAATCGGAACTAATTACATCTTACGTAAAATTGATCGATCTTTCGGAATCTGCTATTAAAAAATCAATCAAGCCCATTCCAAAAAAGTTATGCTTGGTTTTTCACAAAAAAAAACAGATTTTTTTCAATGACAAATATTATTTAATCGGCATTCTCATATCGGAAACGGTTAAGGGTGTTCTCTCCGAGCACCGGAACGCCACGGTGGCGGCTTTGGAACTTCTAGACCGGAAGTAATCGTAGATGCAAAAATTCTCCTTCAATTTTTATGGAATCGTGCTGGAAACGCATTAATCATGAGCCCTTTCATCCAAGAATAGACGCAAAGGCCCCTTTTTGGCAACAAAATTTTTTTAAGCCCGTAAAAAAATGATTTCCGACGACCCTTTTTGAAGGCACACGTACACAGGCTTTACGTGTGTTAGTGAGTACCACAAAAACGGTTGATTACTCATTATCCGTAGCATTTTTGCCAAAAAGGGGCCATTGCGTCCATTCTTGACATCGGCCGGCTTCCATTCCAAATAATTGCATGCCGTTTTATTTCGAATTGAAGCCAAATTTTTGCATCTACGGACACAAGGTGAAAAATGACAGGAAATAGTTCCGCGATTCTACGAGGTGTGTCGCTTCGGGCGTATACCAGTACCGTATGTTTTTACGAGTGCTTAGCGGGGCCGATTCCCTTATGACACTCACACAAGCAAACTAGTGTGTAAGAGGGACGCACGCATGCGTATACATAAAAAATAACTTCGCGGATCGTGCCAGCCTTCTTTCGATGCGGATTATACGATTATACTATAGCCGCCGAGATTCGGGCTTCTTGGGTCATAGAACACTATTTCATTTTGTTGAAATTCGGATACGCCTTTACTATGTTTTTTAAAGATCATATAGAAAGGCTGTATATATCAACGACATTTTATTCATAGAATAATATCACACTTTACCTATATTATGTTTTAACCAAATGTTCGTTTTTTATTTTATTGCAACCGATTTTTATGTGGTCGATTCTCGAAAATAATTTTTTAGTATATCTGCACTCACTGTCCATTTTGTGTTTAGGATATAGTGCATATCCCAGTAAACGGAAATGAATTTAAATGGATTGAAATTTTGAATGCATTTTTATTCATTTATATTCTGGTTTTTATTCATTTTATTTTGGTTTTAATGCAACAAATTTTATATTGCTTTTAACCGAGGTTTGGTATTTCGGATACGCATTTACATGTACTTTATTAAAATTAAAAGTAGAACGTATAAAATGTATTATGTCAACGGCATTTTATTAAAGTTCGATATGACCTCGATTATAAAAATAGCCGTAATTTGATCTTTTGAAAAAATCTATTATGAAAATTTATATAATTTGTAGTGTATATTACACACTTACAAAATTTCATAACGTTCAACCGTAATGCTCATTGCTAGGACAGCAGCGATACTTGGCAATTTTTTTGTTTTTAAAAATTTGTTAGAAATAATTGCATTATAGCCCACTTAAGTGGGCCGATATTTTTCGATTTGTGTTTAAAAATTAGTAGTTGGCTGAAAATTTGGAAACAGGCTTATCTTGTACTTTTTACTGTCTTAAAAGTCCTCATCCGTATAAGCTGCCTTGTGTCCAAAAAATAGGTTTTTCTGAACTAACTCCAAAAATATCACTTTAAACGAAAAAAAGAAAAATAGAAAAATTGTAGCTAGGAAATTCCGCACAATTTCATTTTTTAAGAAAACTTGTTGAAACTACGATCAATAGAAGCAGACAGATTTTTTTCAAATATTGACAGTTTTGCGGATCAACTGTAATGAGCGCGAGGATTGCGCGTTTTTCGCTTATAAATAAAAAATAAGCATTCGGATCGCAAAATGCTTCAAATAAAAGTTGTAAAGGATGAAATTACGAACAATTTTCCTTTGTTTTTATGTAATGCTGTACGTTCAATATTTACGGAGATATGAAGGTTTAATAAACAAATACGCACAATCGGAACTTTTTTTTGCGATAATCAATAATTACTCTAAAACCGTGCTTCGTGTGCGAAAAGTGCATAGAATGAAAGTTGTAGATAATGAAATTTTTAATGTACGTGTTTAATAAAAGAATCATTTTGATCATAAATCCACGACGGTACAAAAGAAAAATATGAAAAATTGCTATTTTCATGTACTTTTTTGTAAATAAGTATTTTTTGGCTATATCCACACAGTAATAGTATAGTAAAGTGTTTTGAAGAGAATGAGAATATCTGTAAAATGAGCACCGGTTGGAGTTTTTACGACGAACTGGTGAAGTTATAGCCGTTTGAAGTTTCATACAAAAATTTTTGTTGAAAAACAAGCGTAAAATTTTTGTTTAAAAATCGGTTTTCAACTGAATTTACTAGTTTATATATATATAGGGGAAGACGGGGCGAAGTGGCGAACGGGGCGAAGTGACGAATCTCAAATATTTCCATTATGATCATACTGATTGCAAAATATCATATGTGGTTTCTTTGTTTACACCATTTTTCACATTTTAAGACATGATATTTCATTTTTTGTTCTCTTACCTATCTTTGGGAGCTAGAAACGTAATTTTTAAACAAAATTTTCAAGTCATTTTCCTGTACTTTGTTCTCAGATTGGTCAATATTTTCATTTTGAAAGTTTAATAATCGCTATTTATATATTTATTCTAAAAGTATATTTTTTGGACTTATTTATAAAACATGAATTGTTCCTTTTTTGTATGTTTATACTGAGATATCGTATCTGCAAGTCCAAATGATACTTTGGGGTGAAGCGGCGAATTTTTTTCCCGGATGTCTCTATTCCGTGATTATTTTTTAATTTAGAATTCCCTTTTGATGAATGCATTAAGTTACAAAAGACAAAGTTAAAATATGCGATCCTGATATAATGCGAGTATTCAAAGATGCCGAAGATGCAATTTCGTTTTTTACTGTTGTTTGAAATTTTGATATATCTGAAGAGGTTCATTCCTCCATCGTGGAAATTTTATTTTTATTAAAACAAACAATAATAACTTAAAAAATTATCGGAGACCTCTAAAAATAAGGATTCGCCACTTCACCCCGATATCGCCGCTTCGCTCCGTGATTTTTAAGTTTTTTAAATTGGCCGTAGCTGACCATCTGTAAAACATATACCGTAACTAACATGCATGCAAATATTGACTATAAAATTATCTATCAAATGATACTTTGGTGGTCCACAAAAAATCGAAGTAGCGAATTTTAATTGGGACACCCCCAGAATTCTTCTATACTGAAAATAAAAAGACACGTATTTTTTTGTTTTGCGATTCGTCGATATTTAATGGTGCCGTCGGGCCCCTGAAGTTTTCCATATATTTTATAAGGGAAATAATCGTTTTCTCACAAATTTGCTGTAAAATTTCTAAAAATTAATATTTTTTCATGAGCAAAAGATATTTTCCTTCAGAAATAATGAAATGATGAAATCGTAATGATCGTTTGTATAAAAAGCTTTTTCGAACGCCCGTTTATATAGGCTTACTGTGCGGTATATATTATATATATATAGGAAATGCGAGACGTTAAATCGTTACCAATGTGTGTTTCGTTACAAAATAATTTGCTCAAAAGTTGTCAATTTTGAAAAAAAGTGAGTACAAAATTTGTTTCTATTCCTTTTTTTGCAAATATTTTTGTTGGTATTGATTTTACGACAAAATTTCATATAAACAAAATGAAAGCTTACAAAATGTAATACAAGAATGACTTTATCGACATTTTTTTAAATTAATAGCAATGATAAAGTGGTTATTGAAAACATGGACAATTTTTAATTTTTACGAATTCTGTAAAATTAAGCAACTTTAACGCCACGACCAGGTTTTTTTTCAAGTCATTCTTATATGAAATTTTGTGAGCCTTCATTTAGTTTGTATTTTTTTTTACCGTAAAATCAATACCAACAAAGATATTTGAAGAAAAGGAATTTAAAAAAAAATTGTTGAGCATATCATTTTGTAACAAAACACCCATTAGTAACGATTTAATGTCTCGCGTTTCCTTTATATCTATATAAACTAGTAAAATCAGTTGAAAACCGATTAAAAAAAAAATTTTGCGCTTTTTTTACACAAAAATTGCAGTTGTTACTGATTTGGACTTATTTGCTTGAAACTTCATACGGATATACATAAGTAAATTCAGAGCATCCGAATGAGCAACTTAAAAAACATTCGTTTTATTGACAAAATTTGGAGTAATAAATTTTGATAAACAATAAAAAAAATGTTTATAAAAATGTAAACAAACACGTATTCCTTTAGTTTTCAAGTAGAATATTGCATCTTGATGTTAATTCTTAACATAATATCGGTCTGCCTGCATCATTTTACAATTATATGGATTCCGCATATTCTTAGTTTGAAATGCATGCTACAAATCGACTGGTTACAAAATATGCATAAAAAAGTCGGCGTTGAAAATGATTAAAAATTGTAAAAAAAGTGACTCTTAATAATCAAATTTGACAGTTAATATTGGATTTGTACTTCATTGCCTAGAATATGCTCAACTGAAATATTTTTTTGGGAGTAATGTTGAAATAATTATGAAATAATAATGTGAAATAATAATCAATAATATGCATATTTACATGGATATCATTTTTTTCTGCAAATGGACTTTTTATAATTCTCTGGCAGGGTATCCGATGGTTCTTTTTTTATTTGCCCATCAATATTCACTTAAAAGTTGTTGTGTGACTTTTTTTTTAAATATTTATCGACAGTTGTCGGTAAAAATACAATGTAAATTCATAATATTACAAAAAAAAATTAAATTATTCTTTACCAACAAATAAAAATACTTGTAATAAATAATGTCAAACAGTGCATAAGAACTGTTCTTGAAGAATTTCATTACTTGCACGTTTTGAAGGATACGTTTATAATTTTATCTATCTTCAATGTCTGTTCTTTTACAAATAATAATTATGAATTTACATTTTCTCGATTAATATTTAGAAACTGAAGAGCATCGCGATTCAGGACCCAAAATAAAAAATTTCTTTCAACAAAATTGTTTTATCACAATTTTTAAGTTATATCTGGGTATTCGACATAATTTTATGAGGTTTTGCAATTCTCCACCTGACCAATCCCATTTCAAATCCTGCAGTGAAAAAGTTTCAAATTTAAAATCATGGTAAATGCAAAGAACTTCTGGTTTTGATTCCAGAAGTATTTTTAGCCAACTTTTTCGAAATTTATGAAATTTCCGTATTCGAGGCTATTTTAATATTTATTTTTAAAATTAATTTTAAAATACAGATTGATGGTGATAAATATTAAAAAAATATGACAAATTCGAAAATATTTATCACCATCAATCTGTATTTTTAAAATTAATTTTAAAAATAAATATTAAAATAGCCTCGAAGACGGAAATTTTTTAAATTTCGAAAAAGTAGGATAAAAATACGTCTGGAATGAAAACCAGAAGTTCTCTGCATTTACCATCTTTACGAACTGTAATAGTCATATAGGAATTTTAATTAATTAACGTTAACGGTTCATTTGCAGAAAAAAATAATGTTTAAAATCATGTTTTATACTATTTTTATTGTTCTTTTAGGTAAATTAAGAGATACGTATTTTTTGTTTTGCAGAAAATCTCTCGCTGGTGATTTCATTTTTGTCCGAAACAGGTAGGAAATTATTTTTAAATCTCTCTATTTCCGTTAAAAATCGATATTTTAACATTCTGTTTTCTTAATTCAGTAGTGTTTTAAATGTTCTTTCATGGCCATTTTGAAATTTTACAAAATTTTGAAAATTAATGAAATGGCGGTCATTTTTTGAAAAAAAAAGAAAAACTTGATTTTCAAAATTTTTTTTTATCATAATTAGACACTATAAAAAGGAAAGTTTTCCAATAAGTTTGGTATGCGCTAAAAGGTGTGAAAGCGTCAAGATTTTTTTTTCTGAAAAAAAGAAATCGTTATTTATCAGGTTTCAGCGACGTCATCTTTCAGTTAGTAAAACAACAGGAAAATGTTGAGCCTATATATTACAAATAGAAACGTTTACACATTAATATTAACAAACCATTTTTTATATTTTACTCCGTTATCGGCCGAAGCAAAACATGTTCGAACACCGTTAGGTCTGTTCATAAAATTGAGCGTATCGCCATTGTTGATGTTTAATAATAATGCGTAAGTAGAACAAGAAAAAATAAGAAAAGTGCAGAATTTTCAGGAGAAATTTTTCTTTCATATATTAAGAATCTTACAATGAATATTACAACCCTACTTAGCGCTACCCAGGATACTTTTTGAAGCGAGTCTCGTTGCCTCTCACGAATTGGGGTGCTTTTTGAATTGTAATTGATTCACGATTAGATAAGTAGATGTGTGCTTCATCTGTAACATGAAACCTGAACGACACATTCATTTTTATATACTGACGGATAAACATTTTTCAACAAATGTTTTCCACCGATCGTTAACAATAGCACGCATTTATTCTTAAAATATAATCAAATTGTCTATTAATAATAATATTTGAAAGTTTCTATGGCTAATAGATATGAATAATTTTATTTCACTAACTGAAAGACGACGTTGCTGCAACCTGATAAATGCTGATTAAAAAAAAACTTGACGCTTCCACACCATTTTAGCGCAGACCAAACCTATTGGAAAACATTCCTTTTTATATTGTCTAATCATAAAAAAAATTACAATTTTGAAAAATGATGTTTTTGAGAAAAACGAGTTTTTTTATTTTCCAAAATATGGCCGCCATTTTGTTAATTTTCAAACTTTATAAAATTTCAAAATGGCCATGAAAGAACATTTTAAACACTACTAAATTAAGAAAACAGAATGCGAATATATCGATTTTTAATGGAAATAGAGAGATTTCAATATAATTTCCTACTTGTTTGGCAAAAATGAAATTACCAGCGAAATTTTTGTGCAGTCCGTAACTTCGCGAAAAATTTTTTGTTTCCAAAACGAAAAAATACGTACCTCTTTATTTACTCAAAAGAACAATAAAAATCGTATAAAACATGATTTTGAATTTTAAATTTATTTTCATTGCATGATTTGAAATGGAATATTGGTCACCTACAATATTCGTTTTCCAAATCTTTATATATTTATGGTGTTATAGAAAATATTCTCTATATCAATAATTTCCATTTAAAATCGAAATTAATTACATTAGAAAGTGGTAATTAAGGCCCATGTCTACAGCAGCACAGATGCCAAACTAACTATTGAAAATAAGATATATGCCAAAAATTAAATATCCCTGTATTTTGGTTTTTAAAAAATACTTGTTTATAACAATTTGTTATCAACAATTTCGTCAAAAGTGGTTTTAGGGGAAATCTGGCTGCGCCAATCGATTTTACGGGAAAAATTAGATGCTAATCATTGGAAGTACGATATGTCAAAAATAAAATACCTGGTTTTTTTGTTTATAGAAAATAATTATTTATAACAATTTATTGGTAAAGAATATACAGAAATTCTATACTTTTCTGTAATAATGTGGATTTACATTGTTTTTCATTGTCAACTGTCGATAAATATTTAGAAAAATTACAGTTTTTTGTTGATAAAGCCCGCAACAACTTTTAGATGATTGTTAACGAGTAAATAAAGCAAAGAACCATCGGAAACCTGCCAGAGAAGAGTCTCCTTCGAGAAAATCTTTCATACGATCCTGACGAGAGAACGAAAGTCGAACTTTGTAATATCGTCGGCAGATGTCACTCCAATCAGTGCACTGAAAAGTTGTAGGCGTCGCTTACATTTTCAAAATCGTAAAAATTTGAAAAAATAAGAAAAGTCACTCAAAAATTCTAAAAAAATTTCTAGGTATTCTTTGATCAATTCTAAGAACTTAAGTCTATGGTTTCCAAATTTTAAATTTTTCAAAATTTTGTGTTTTTGAAAATGAAGAAAAGTAGTCAAAAAATTCTGAAAAATTTTCACCGTATTCTTTGATAAAGTCCAAGAACTTTTTGTTCAGCGACATTTTTTCGGAAAGTCTTTTAGCCGTCATTTTTTAAGTTTCCAACTTTATTTTGAAAATTATGTCATGCACATTTGAAAATTAAAGGTTTGTGGACGCGATATTTTCAAGGATCAATGATCTCCTGAACCGTTTCCCATATGAGAATGGCGATTAAATAATATTTGCCAGTGAAAAAATCTGATTTTTGTTGTGAAAAACCAAACATCTTTTTCGGAATGGGCTCGATTAATTTTTTAACGGCAGATTCGGAAAGATGGATCAATTTTACGTATGATATAATTGGTTCCGGCTTTTTTAAAATCCGGTTTCATATAAAATACCGCCCTTGAAGTCCACCACGAAAAATTGTCCATTTGGTCTTAAAATAAAGTTTTACTATTTTTCGTCCGAGTTATGTAACTTTCAAAGGAGTAAAATGCGATTTTGGTCCACAGTCGGATTGGTAATCAGCGACCTGAAAATTGGGTAAATAATTAAGTCGTCCAAAGTTTATGTCTATTTTTCCATTAATTGGTTTTTTAGTTCGCTTTGATTGTTTTAATTTGTAGTATTGTAATCATGTTAACTTTACTTTCTCGGACGTTTTATAATAATAATTAAAATTATGTTGTTTTCATTCATATCGACGACAATTATACAAAAAAGCAACAAATAAATTCTGTTACTATGGATGAAATTAAAAAATTATATTTTTATTCTTATTTATTGAATTTCCTCCATAATAATATAATTTGCTGCTTTTTTGTATTATTGGTGTGTCCACATGCATCAATGCTAAATATATTTAATTATTTTTGCTTGTATTGATAAAAAAATACAAATTATATCAATTTAATGATCTAAAAATGAAAACTGATTTTATTTATTGGCAATTAGTTGCTTTTTAATAAGACGACATTTTTTTCGGTTAAAACAATTTGTTTACAACAACTTTTATCTTCCGACATTTTGTGAACACCAATTTGTAATTTGAATCGTAATATTCACCAACTTTTAATAAAAATAATTATGCCACAGAATTCTAAGGCCTGCTAGGATCTCGGAACTCCTTCGGAGTAAAAAAATAAAAAATGTTTGGTTTAAATAGTCATATTTAAAAAATGGAAAGATATCGAATAACCCACTTCAGATTCGAAAACGGCATACTCAAAAACTATAGGAAATTTACATTTCATAAGAATATCTCAAAGATATTCATAGACTTATGGAGGATGAAAACCGGTATCAAATTTTGTCATTTTAATTCATACGCAACATAACAGGAGCAAATGTTGACATTTGTTTCTATATTATTCTTACATATATAATGCTGCTGTCTGACTTAGTTAGTTTTTTTGTCGCCAGGTGCGGTTGCGTTGTTCTTATTTATTCGCTTCGCGACTTCATCTCCCGTTATAAAAGTAGATTTTCATTTAGTTATAAGAAATTCAACATAGGAGCTTTTGCCAAAGATTCTCGTGTTATATACAGCTCAAAAGTATGAGCTCACCCACGCGGAATTTTTGCTAATTTAAAATGTTGATATCTCATCACCAAGTTAACGCACGGGAAAAATAAAAAAGGGAATTAAAGAGGAGACTTTCAGCTTTACAGTCGTTTCATTTCTATATATACATTTCTCTACGAACTATGCTCGATTTACTAAAGGCATTTTTCGTATTATTTTTTTCTTTTTCAATCCGCTTCCATTTTTTAAAAAATGATTGCAAAAGAAATATACAACGTGTAATCGAAAGGTAATCCCTATAGCTTTAATTTGCCTCTTCGGGATTTTCTCTAATAATTCTTTGCAAGTAGTTATTCAATTTTGAACAAAATAATGTGATTTTTTTTTCAACCTGCTATATTTCGGAAAATTGACGTGATATAAAAAATATTTAATACACAAAAAGTTTCATTTTTTAATTGTTTATGGCTGAAATTTTTTCTAATTTTTAGAAGGAAATTTTTGTTATCCTATTTTGGCAAATTTACGCTTTTGTGCTGCGATTATTAACAAATATAGATTTGCTTTTGAACTATACTCAGTTTGCGATATAATAATTCATATACACGTATTTATAAATGGACAATGAACTTTATTTTAGCATGCATAGAAAATATCAACAATTGTATTCATGTATATATGTACATATTTATTAAATTTTGCTTTCTTCAAAAAAACCTAGGGGCAAAGCTTTGCGTGAAACATCCTAATATAGTAAAGACAAACATAATCTTAAACTTGATCATAGTTTAAATGCAACTTTGCATCCAAAAATAATTGTTACACAAAAAATGTTGATGTTGACAAAATACAGTAAAAAAAAATTATATTCATAATTTCATTAAAAATATTTTCATTTTGGCAGTTTAATAATCACTATTTATATATTTATTCTGAACGTATATTTTTTGGGCTTATTTTTAAAACATGAATTGTTCCTTATTTGTGTGTTTATAATGAGATATCATACCTGTAAGTCCAAATGATACTTTGGGGTGAAGCGGCGAAATCTTTTCCTGGATGTCTTTATTCCGTGATTATTTTTTAATGTAGAATTCCCTTTGGATGAATGAATTGAGTAACTAGAGACGAAGTTAAAATACGTGATCCTGATATAATATGAGTATTCAAAGCTTCCGAAGATGCAATTTTTTTTTTTACTGTAATATTGACTATAAAATTACCTATCAAATGATACTTATCATCATCCTAAATACGAAATTCAAGGAGAGATATGATGCACTGAAAAAATCCTCGCCTTTTCGTCCCACCTTCCCCTATATATATTTATTTTTTTTTAATATTTTTTGTAAAAAGATTGAACTCATAATCACAGATGACAAACATAATTTGGAGAATATGAGTCTCATAAATATACTAAACATGGAACAAAAAATGGAACAAAAACAATATTAAAAAAAAAAAGGAAACAAAAAAAAGTTCTAGATATCTAGTTCTAGATAATCAAGATAATGTCAGAATATATCCGTAACGGTAACAGCAATAATATCACAACAGCGAAAGTTTACCCTCGATGCATTGTATCTGCTCGTAAAGGACGATTTGTCAATTCGTTATCTCACTGTTTCATGGCTTGAATCGGTATTGTAATGAGTCTTTTATACCAAGGCGGGACTTATGTACCAGCGGTATAAGATTAATAAATAAATATGTTTTTATCATCAAGAACGGTCATGGACGGATTTTTGTAATATTGAGGGGTTCGTTCCCAATAAAAAATGTTTAAATATTCCAAGAGAATACTTCTTGAATGCTTTTATGAAATAAAAGTGATAAAAGTTATTTGACTGAGCTTACAAACTTCTTTCCGTATGTTTAACGAATGTCCGCATTAGTTATTTAATAAAGAGTTGCATAAGAAATCTTTTTTAAACTCTTTTATCCAATTATGGAAACATCTATAAATTCCTAGAGAATTCTTTTTGAATGCTTTCTTTATGTTTGTAAACTAATGTGTTGACATCCCAGACAGCGAAACAGAACAGAGTTCAGAATAATTTCAAACAGAATGGGTTAAAATATCAATTTCTTAATATTTTAATTTGAAATAGTATTAGTTTTAAGTGAAAATAAATACAGAATAAAATTGTGGGTAACAAAAATTTTGTTTGTTATTCAATTTTTTTGCTATAAAACATAAGAAGAATATTAAACATAATTGAATTATCTATTATTTTACCTTTGGTCCTCATATAGACAGTAATTAAAAGAATATGACAGATGAAGTAAATTTTTGGCTAAGAACACTGAGAAAAAATCCATAGTTAAATTGACTATATCACATAGTTGGAAAATATAGTTAAAACTACTATGAAAAATACTTAAATTTACGACTTTCATAGTCGATTTCACTTTAATTTTTTTCACCAACTATCTCCTCATAGTTAAAAAAAACAACTATGTAGAATGATTTAAATAAATATGACAAATATAGTTAAAATAACTATAATCTAATGTAGTCCTCATTTCCCACTATGTCTCGTAGTAAATCATTATATTTACTATTATTACCATTAAAATAACTTTTGATTTAGTCTGCTATGGTCTATATTTCGGAGCATATTCTCTAATGATTTCTAAATTTTTGAAAAAATAATTTGAACAACTATCTAATCATTTGTATCCGCATGTCTATTGTCCTGATAAGAATCAGGAATCGAAACTTCTTTTCTAAAAATCAAATTGTGGTACTTTTTTTAGTAATTTTCGCATTTTCTATGTCGAAAAATTACATCGAGAACAGGTGTTGTATAATACCGTCCTTTTTTAAAAATTCACGATCATTATCAAAAGATTAAATAATATCGTAAACTATTGTCAAGTATTTTTATTATCGGACTAACTTTCATATTTTATTGTGTATTATTTGAAGTTACATTTCATCACCTAACGATATTTTTATGATACATCTGATTTGAAAATAACGCGACGAAGTTGTAATTTGTTTCTAATATTTTCAAATACCATATTTTGAAAAGATGGACAAACGGCGTTAAAGTTAAGAATTTTTTACGTTACTAATTGCCAATTTGAAATGACAATTAAGAAATTAAAAATGGGAGAACCAATAGATTACTAATAGTGTCACAGTGACGTGATTTATTGTAAACAAGTTCGGTATTACTTACAAACTTGAAATTTATATTATATTGAATTCTTTTTTAAACTCGCTCTTATTTGTATCTACATTTTTTTTTCATTTTGTTGCAGAAAATTAATAATTTTTATTTGTAATGATCAAAAATATAGTGTAAAGATAATCGGCAGGGAAAACATCTTTTTCCGGGTTCTATTATGTCGTGCCTGTTTCATTTGTATTGAAATTTTTAAATATATAAGTTACTGGTCTATTATAGAGTAAATGGTGTGGCACTTTTTTCCATCTTTGATATATTTTTCGCTTTTAAAATGCAAATTTTATACTTGCATTTAATAAATGATACATTCACTGATTTCTCCAAAGAGATTATATATTTTAATTCGTGATTCACAATTTAAAGATGTTGAGAATTGTATATGTTTAAAAAATTACAAAATTAGAATGTTTTTCATGGTTAAAATACAATCGAAAGAGCACCCACAAAAATAGAAAAATAGGTTGCTTGTTGTGGTTTTATTTGAATATTTTACTGCAAAAAATAAGTCACATTTGAAAATAGTGTTTTTCTTTGTCTTAATGAGTTACGACAAATAATTTTTATTATTAAACGATTTGCTTGATATTCAGTCCCAAAAATTACTAAATTTTCGCAGATTTGCTCATATAATCATTTCTTGTCTGAATTTTTTGAGATATAACCATAAAATCTACACATAACTTTAACATTATAACTGATAAAATATATGTGTAGAATATGTAATTTCCCAAATGAGAAACGTAAGAATTAGATTCATTTTCTCTGATTTCCACTGAAAAAGGAGTTTATAAATGAAAAAACTAATTAATCCTAGTATCTGTACATTCCGTCGTATTAGCAAAAATAAAAATATCAGATGACAACGTGATTCCTACAAATGTAGTATAATTAAATGTATTGTTAATTACAGAAGATGAAACTACGCAACCTTATGTATTGATACATGTCACCCAAAGCATTTTTTTAATTAACATTCTGAACAGCAAAAGAAACAGTGTGTATCGGAATTTCCAAAAGGATCAAATGGACTTTATTTAATGAGAACACTAAAAATCCAGTCAATAAATATCATGCATTGTATAATAGTATTAGTTGATAATATAATGCTATAATATGCTTTATGATGAACATAAATAAATGCAATATTATCTCATCTTTTAATTTCGACAAATCCCATCGTTACCATCATAAAAAAAATAGTGAATTTTACTAGTATTATTTGCATTATTTTCTATTAGAGCAGACGAGTGTCTGTCATCATTAAAAACATTAGCTACAAAGATTAAAAGTATGCATTACAAACACATCGTAATTTGTTAGTCAAAGACGTACATGAAATGTTTAGCTTTGATGTTTGTATTAAACTTTTAGTACATATGAGCTGAATTCAGGATCGTCACTACTGATTATTTTACAAATAAACAATCGGTTGTACCATTAACTAAATACCTACACCGTTTTTCATGATAAATTTTAATTTGTATTATTGTATTATTCAAAAAATATTGATGCAAACACGAAATGGGTGCAATCATTTAATCATTTTTTGTAATCATTTTTTATTAATCGGTCTATTAAACTTTTTTTCGCAAGAAACATATCAAATATATATTTACTACATTAATATTAATAGAATTTCATTAAGGAACTCATATTTTTTCTCTTTAATAGTGAGAAATTAACAATAAAATAATAAATAAATTAGATTTACATTTGTAAATTATTTATTTAAGTAATTAAATCACTTTATTTTTGTTCTATGCTTTAATTAAATAAAAAGTTCAACTTATCTGAAGCAGATCATACATTTTTGTTTAAATATGTAGAAAATCTCCTTTGATTTTCAAATTTTTCAGCACTTTTGGTGTAAATAGAAAGAATTTGTCATGGAGTGCGAATACCGAAATGGAAAATGACCGAATCACCGAACAATAGATAAGGCTAAAAGTAAACAAGGGAAAATTCGACCTGGGCACTGAACCTTTTGTATACAAGACACAGCCTTCACTTTCTACTCCATGAAAATTATTTTCTCAATTCCATAAAACAGGAACATTGGGTCACCTCCAAATTCTGATATTTTTTCTTATTACATCGGAAACGAAGAATGCATTTCATGATTTACAATAGGTGTTTTACAATTTTGTTTTGGCTAATCACGTGTTTATTTGGAGTGCGTTGCAAGTTCTTAAAGAGGAACGATGATCTGTTTTTCGTGTGTAATTGTTACTTAAAGAGATAAATAACGGTAAAATTATTGATCAGACAAGTTTCCATTAGAGATTTTTTTTAAATCTTAAAAAATCTAATATTGCAACAGTTTTAGCAAATTTTTCTAATTGCAACTGTTCTATATGATGTAACTGTATTTATATGTGCTAACTGCAATCTGTAATTTATTTTTAGAAGAGGTATATTATTCCATGATTATTCCTAATAATGCAAAATTTAAAAAAAAAGTAACGCACGGTATGGGGTTCGAATTACGTCTAAGATTCCAATATCTGATCGCTTAATCCACTTGGTCATAGCGTAATTCTCTAGCAGAAATATGTATATAAATATCCCAGATAACTGACGTTTTTACAGAAATGTATCTGATTTCCTTTATTCTCTTAAATTATTAATAAAATTTTCTTTGCGAATTATTTTTCTCCAGCTACAATTCATATATAAAAGAGCCATTTTATCCTCTTAATTTCTAACATTTACTAAATTAATTAATAACATTTTTTAGTGCGATAATGTCCATTCAAATAATACTATACCTTGTTGTATGACCGAGGATTTCTACCGAGAGTTAATGAGAAATTTGTGTACATTTTAATTAAATAATAACAAATTGTCAGATATATAGTATTTACTTACAACTATGTTTTTTTTCTACTTCTGTAAAATACAAATCTATCAATAATATATCCGGCTCAATACGACAATCTGAAGGAAGTTATTTGCAAACTCTCCTACAGTTGGTTAAGTAAAATTGCGACTAAAAAGAAAACATGATTAAAAATTAGATAATTGCTGTCGCAAAGCTATGTTCCGTGTTCATTATTTAATAAAAACGAAGATTACACTAAACTGTTTTCAGATTTTTTAAACGACTTATTTAAAAATTTCGTTTCTCCGAAAATTTAAAATATCAAAAATGATATCAATATATTCTGAAAAAATTTAGGCAAAACCTTTGATGCATTCTAACATATTTTTTTCCTAGAAAATTAGGTTTAAAGTTTATAGTTTTCGTGAAAAAAATTTGTCACCTTTTAAAAAGAAATTACTCACTGCCTTTCCGCGATTCCGCGATTCTGCCAATAAATAAGATTATCTTAACCGCGTCATATCAATAATAACGTTAATTTTGCCATCGACTATTCAATGAATATGAAAAAGCAAGTGAATTGCGAAAACATTCAGACTGAGAACAGAATGGTTCTTCGGTCCAGCAAATTCAGAGAAGATCATTTCATATCACTTTATTTAAATAATGTGTCTTGGACGCGAAACATCTTTAAAATAGTATATTAAAACTGAAAAAGCTGTGGTTAAATTAGTAGCAAACACTATTGAAATATAAAATCATCCTCGGATTAATTTAATATTTTTCATTAAAGTTTCTAAAGCTGTATTTGAGCATCCTTTTGATATATACAAAAGTTTTCACTTTTAAACAAAGCCAAGAAACAATTTTTCATACTAGAATGTTGGCAGCAAGGAATTTCGAAAATAAAAATATCAATCAATTTCCGATAAAAGCCGGGAGTCCGTTCTCAAGGAAGGTTCGCAGTGGTGGACTTTGAAGCTTTCTCAGGACTTTCACGAGGAAATATTTTCCGCGGCGGTTACGATTCATCGAAAACAAACAAGAATAAGGAAAGGACGTTACAACCGTCGCGTCTGGCATTTGCAACCAGAAAATATTTACAACAAAATAACTCCCAAGTGGAATTTCAGGGCACCGCGGCATCAAAGCGTGCCTTCAGGTCCCTTCGCCAAAAAGCAGAGGAACATCTGTTTGCACGTTGTCCACCCCGTCATAAAAAGGCGAACAAAAGGGGTTAAAGCGGTAGGAAAAACCGGGGATTCGTTTTTTTTTGTTCGGTTCTATACCTCCCGAAAGGACGCGGACGCGCTGATTGCATGGGCTTAGGAAGAAGGTCGGAAAAGGGACCGCGCGGGTCGAGGAAAGAGCATCATCAAAATATATTGGCGAGACTGGGTTTGTGAGGGGCGGTGGGGATTCTCGACCTGCCGCCAGATTTCGGGCTTTAAGTCCCAAAGTAGAGGTCTAAGCTATCTCGCGCGGACGGAAATGGCGGGACCACCCGCTGAAGCGAGACGAAAGCTCCACCAAGAATCACGAACCAGCTTGTTGTATGCGGAAAAAGAGGGACGAAAAGCTATGACGGCTTTTGGCCGCGACGGCTGGGCGACAGACGCGTTATTCGACACGTGTCGTTGCGATGCTTATCGCGGAAATCCGTGACCGTCCGCCTTTTTCCTATGCCCTTCTTTAGCTCGCCTTTCCAAAATTCAGGAATCGTGGGCGATTAGTTTTGCGTTTACGACCTTCGATAAAGGGGACAAAGCGTCAGGGTGAAAGTTACGTCGACAGAGCAATGACGAGCATCTAATCCTCTTTTGTCCTACTCTCTCGACTTTTCGAAGCTCCCAATAAATAACATGGAACAATGAGTCAAAACATTTCTTTCCTCTCTAGGTATCTTACCTTGTTGACTTTTCCTTCCCGATAAGCCTCGGGGCGAATCCAAATTCGACCTTTTAAGATTAGCTGCTTTTGACGGAGGATAGATTTTACTGCGTTGTTTTCGCCGCGGACCGTCATTTCCTCCCTTCATTATGACCATGTGTCCATGGGCCTCGTTAATCCCTCGGCGGAACAGATGACCCTTCCATATATAGTCTTACTTTTATTGTCGAATATTTTTCTGCTGAAAACGGTACGGAGCCGTCGCCAACGTGATCTTCTTGTATATTTTCGAATAACTTACTATCCGCGTAGAGGCTCTTTTCCTGGAATGCGGTCTACCGTTTTAACGGACATTTTCCTAATTTTCCATTTCTATGCAAACTGAAGCACATTTCATCATATTTTGCGATTTCTAAGAGCATGGAAAAAATATTTTTTAAGAAATGTTTTTTAATGTTTGGTGAAGGATCAAAAATAGTCCACGGAATGTTCTCCAAATTTCGTTTGAACATTTTCGAATGTTAGCGATAGGCATTTCTTAACAGTTAATTTTTGAGAACTGTACAATTGCTGTCTCAGGATATTTCGAGATTCACCTTTAAAACATTTTGATAACAACCAGAAACAAGCTTAAACCTTTTTTCCGGTGATTTTTTCATTGATTTTTTCAATGGCTGAATTCTTTCAGTTTAATCGATCTTTTCAGCTGTTATTAAGGTGACATCATTCATGGCATCAATTTGTTTAAATATGTAGGTTTTTGACGACGTCTCGACTTGTGCATCTTTATCAAGAATATTCTTTTTGGTGCCCAATTTTATTTTATTTCAAGAGACCATTTGCTTAAATAGATGTTATATTAATAAATATTGTTTTTACGAATGTTTGAAAGTAAGATTTGAGATATTTATCTAATAAAAAAAATTAGACAAAAAAATCAACGCAATTGCGGTTTTTTCAATGATTCACGAAATAATTTATTTGAACAATTAGAAATGTATAACCATTACTATTTCTTATCTCATGTATTCAAACGATAGATATTTTGTGAAGTTCAGTTATGACTATTAATTGTTAAATGATTATTGTTGAACTTTCCAGTAAACAAAATTGGAAAATTCAAAAATTAGAGTTTTCCTTTGCTTAATTGCGATTTTCCAATACTAGAACCATTTCTGAATTTATAGCAGTGTATTTTATAATACGCGATGAGAATAACAGTACTAAAAACATTGAAAGTAAAGACTTTACTATTATTAATATTGTTTATAGAAATAGATTCTGTTTATAAAGTTCGGCAGTTTCATGATCTACAAGTTTATCATTTTTCTTACCATTACAATATATAAAATTGATTAAACTTTTCTGAATTAAAATAAAAATATTTTTGGGCGAAAAACACTGCCATAAAAATAACCGAACTTCTATGGAGACATGTTTTTTTTCCTACGGTGTTTAAATTTTTCTACAACAAATACCAATATATTCTGTGCTTTAAGGAGATCTACGCCGGAATTTTCAACGGTTTTTCTACATTTTTGACGATTTTCGCAACATCCGTGCAATTATTTCTTATACATATACACATAGAGTATTAGAAAAAAAATAGAATTATCGAAAAATATTGAAATTTGTGGTAAAATTTATTTAATTTTTAATTTTTACATTTTACAAATAATGTGAAAAAACCACTTGATATTTTTTTCTTTTTAATCAACATACTGTTTCAGAAAGAAAGTATTTCAAATGTTCTTAATCATTAGTTAACATGGCTGAAAATTCAGTATTTGGTTACTCCTTTTTGCAGTTGATCGGGAAGGCTCAGTGATTTTTGTTCTGAAAATGGTTAATGTTCATTTGTACAAGTTTCACGATGGTGGTAATAATTGATATTTTTCAGGATCTCTTAAAATTATTTTGGTAGTGCCACCCAGCTTCAAAAATATACACCGGGAACCGAATTGAAAATTGAGAACATTTAAAAAAATTATTAAACGATATTTTAGTTTTAAATTGTCCAATCTTAGGTAAAGTTTCCTAGTTTATGATAAGACGCAGAAATTCTAACAGATTAAATTTGATGAAGATTTCAAATGTTCCAGGTTACATATTTCAGATGCTTGAAGATTTTCTTGACGAAGTTTTGAAGATCTCAGAAACTCCATACATACATATTCCAATTTTCCATATTGGAAGTTGACAAAAATTATGCGCTTCCAATTTCCAAACATTTAAAAAAAAGCTTTTCTGTAATAGTTCAGTAATTTTGTATGTTCATTGATAATCTTCCGTTTTTTCCAATATTCCACTTTTGAACACTTCGACTCTAAGAATTATAATTAATAGAAATAATTTATTTTTAAAAGGTTTCTGATGCTGTTAAACATGTGCCTCCATTAGTTTATCAAGAAATATAATTTTTATGAATGTCTGAAAGAGAGATCTGAAATATTTACCTCATAAAAACAAATTACATTAAAAAATCAACACAATTCAGTATTTTTCAGAGACTCACGAAATAATTTAATTTGCAAAATTAGAAATATATAACAATGACAGTTTCTTATCCCATGTATTGAAACAATAGAGATTTGGTGAAATTTTTAGAGCTCCAAAAAACCATTAATTTAGAAAAATATAAATTTTAACTTATTATTGCCCACTTTATAAATTTGTTATGGAGAGAATTAGATTTGTTTTAGTGAAAAATGACGCACTCGTCTAAAACAGTAAATTTTTCATGCTTTTACAGTAAGATTTTATTAATTTGAAGTTTAGTGTTCATAATATTTCATATTATCAAAAATGATAATATTACGGCCAGATTTATATAAATTACTGTTATGCACGTTTTAGTATACAAAATTATTCAAAAACAAAATTTGAAAATTCTGCAGTTTCCCGTTGCTTATTTGCGATTTTCCAATTTCAGAATCAATTCTGAATTTATAGCAAAGTGTTTTATAATACGGAAGGAAAATAATAATTCTTAACACTGTTGAATTTGAACATCACATAAATTTATAAAGAAAAAAAACGAATTTTGGGAATCATATTTAGATCTACTTTTATGCGCGGAATATTCTTTAAAGAACGTTTATCTAGCTTTTTATTTACAAGTAACGCAACAAACAATTAGTTAACATTTAATTATGTTCGGTTCGAAATAAACTAAATCTACAAGGAAAATATATCCGGTAAAGAGGAAATTGCAAATAAACCAATAAAAAGCATACAATGTATATCAATTAATTATATTTCTTGCATAAAATGTCGTACTTATAAAGTGGGAATTGGAATTGGTAATGCGAAAAACCGCTTTTCTCACTTTTAAACTGCAATTTCATTTTTTAAAAAATATAATGTACTAAATTAGTAGAATGAATGACTGTGAAAAAAAAAAGAAGTGAAAAAAACAAGATTTTTGCATTAGAAATCCCTTTTTCTCACTGTAAAAGGTGATTTTTTTATGGAATTTCGAAATTCTAGGAAATTCTCCTAATTAATCACTGAAATACGCTTTTCATTAGTTAATTTGCAATCTCCTATTTACCGAATAGATTTTCCTTTTATTTTAGTTTATTTAATCCTCTTTTGTCCAACTCTCTCTCGAGGTTTCGACGCTCCCAATAAACAAAGTGTAACAAATAGTCAAAACATTTCTTTCCTCTCTAGGTATCTTACCTTGTTGACTTTTCCTTCCCGATAAGCCACGGGGCAAATACAAATTCGACCTTTTAAGGTTAGGTTGCTTTTGACGGAGGATAGATTTTACTGCGTTTTCGCCGCGGACCGTCATTTCCTCCCTTCATTATGACCAAGTGTCCATGGGCCTCGTTAATCCCTCGGCGGACCAGATGACCTTCCATATAGTCTTCCTTTTATTGTCGAATATTTTTCTGCTTAAAGCGATACGCAGCCGTCGCCGCCGTGATGTTTTTGCATATTTTCAAATAACTTACTATCCGTGTAGAGGTTCTTTTCCTGGAATGCCTCTCGGTCTTCCTTTAAACAGACATTTTCCTAACTTTCCATTCGTATGCAATCCGTAGATCATAATTAATCATATATTGCGATTTCTATGAGCATGGAAAAAATTTCGCTTTAAATGTGAGAAAAACGCTTTTATTTAAACGGATTAGCAATTCCGTTTTGTGCTTAATAAATAGGGCTTTTTTTATAAAAAATTAAAGATTTCGTCCAAAGATTGGATTTATTTAGTTTGTTTTTTATTACTTCATTTGCAATTTTCTCTATACCTAGTTTATTACGAACCGAACTTAATTAAATGTTAGTTATTTGTTTCGTTACTTGAAAATAAAAAGATAGACAAACGTTCCAAAATTTAGGTTATGTTCAAATTCAATATCATTAAGAATTATTGTTTTCTTTCCGTATTATAAAACACTCTGCTACAAATACAGAATTGATTCCGAAATTGGAAAATCGCAATTAAGCAACGGAAAATACCAGATTTTTCAAATTTAGTTTCTAAATAATTTTGTTTATTAAAACATGCACTAACAGTAATTTATATAAACCTGTCCATAATTTTCTAGAAATCATTTTTTATAAGATAAACAATAATGAGCACCCAACTTTACAAATAATAATATCTTAAGATATTATTAATTTGAAGTTGAGTGTTCATTATATTTCATATTACCAAAAATGATTTCTAGAAAATTACGGCCAGATTTATATAAATTACTGTTATGCACGTTTTAGTAAACAAAATTATTCAAAAACAAAATTTGAAAATTCTGCATTTTCCCGTTGCTTAATTGCGATTTTCCAATTTCAGAATCAATTCTGAATTTATAGCAAAGTGTTATAATACGGAAGGAAAATAATAATTCTTAACACTGTTGAATTTGAACATAACATACATTTATAAAGAAAAAAAACGAATTTTGGGAATCATATTTAGAGCTACCTTTATGCGCGGAATATTCTTTAAAGAACGTTTATCTAGCTTTTTATTTACAAGTAACGCAACAAATAATTAGTTAACATTTAATTATGTTCTCCCAACTTTACAAATAATAATATCGTACTGTAAAAGCATTCATGCTTTTACAGTAAGATTTTATTAATTTTTGAAGCTGGGTGTCACTACCAAAATAATTTTAATAGATCTTGAAAAATATCAATTATTACCACCATCGTGAAACATATTCAACAAGTGAACATAAATCATTTTCAGAATAGGAATCACTGAGCCTTCCCGATCAATTGCAAAAAGGAGTAACCAAATTCTGAATTTCCTGCCATGTTAACTAATGATTAAGAAAATTTGAAATACTTTTTTTCTTATAAAGTATTGATTAAAAAGAAAAAAAAAATTATTTCTAAAATGAAAAAAAGATAAAAAAATTGACCACAAATTTCAATACTTTTGGATAATTCTTTTTCCGTTTCTTTTCTAATACTCTATGTGTATATGTATAAAAAATAATAGCAAGGATGTTGCGAAAAACGTCAACGTTGAAAAACCATTGAAAATTCCGGTATAGATCCCCTTCAAGCAGAGATTATTTCGGTATTTGTTGTAGGAATTTAAGCACTGCAGGACAGAAGACATGTCTCCATAAAAGAAGTTTCGCATAAAAATATTTTTATTTTAATTCAGAAAAGTTACAAATTCAATAAATGGTACATATTGTATTGGTAAGAAAAATGATACACTTGTAAATCATGAAACTGTCGAACTATATAGAAAAAATCTATTTCTATATACAATATTAATGATAGTAAATTCTTTACTTTTAATCTTTTTAGTACTGTAACTTCAGAAGTCACACAAAGAATGACTAACGCCACATTAAATGATAATTTTGTTTCTTATTAAACTAATCGATGCATGTAACATGACATCTCGGATAGCGGGGGTTTGAGCCTAACCTAAAACACAGGAAATCGATTAAATTAGTGGAATTTCGCATATTATCAATCCGCTAGGTACACGCTCAAATCGTTTCGAGACATTACAAATGTGCCCTAGACACTAATTAGATAGGCATAGCGAAGGGATCTAAGTGTGTACTACACCAAGCACTTAACATATGTTTGGGATACATCTTCAGTTCTTGTAACAAGTACAAGCGTATCGTACCCTATATTTCATCAAACTACATATAATGGCTTAAGACGTGGGAGCGCATAGGCAGTTATTCGAAGGCTGTTTACATTGCCCAACCCCAGGAACGCGACGAGTTACTTATTTATATAGTAGGCTTTCCTTCGATAATCGGCATATGTCATAAATGGAGTGGACACTTTGTCCATTACGTATCTTTTTGAAGACTACTAAGAATATTTATAGTTTGAAAATTACATTTGTCCTTTCTTTCTATCAATTGAAATATACTCTTACTCGTAATACTATAGTTCAGATGTAAAAAATTGTGAATGAAGATGAAATTTATGTTAATTTTTCCATCAGGATTTTGATTGCATCATTTGGAAATATTCAAATAAATTATGAGAATTTGCGAGAGGGACTGAGTACGTTAGTTGGCAGAACAATCAACCAGCATCTCAAAGATCTCAGATTCAAGTCCAGGCACATCTAATCTCTCGATTTCGGTCCCAATTTTTTTTTGTGTGATAATCGGGAAAAATAATGATAAAATAGTCAAAAATTTATATTGTTGCCATTATAAAATATTATTATTATTAATATTATTATTATTATTATTATTCATTATGAAAGTATTGTATATCGAGGGCGAAAAATGTTGATATAATGCTTCAACACTTATACAATAAAGTTAACTGAAAAATTGAATGAAATTTCCGAAAAAAGAAAGTAATATACAATTATGTATATAGAAAAGTTGTGGAATGTAGTAAAATACTATTTCTTTTTAAACGTAACAAAGTACTCAAACGGCTCCACGTCTTTATTTCACATGACAACTAATCATACGATAAAATAGAACACGACAATTGATCACGCGACAAAATATCACATGGACTAATAACTATAAACAATAATATCACTATGTTTATTCGTATAGTAAAAGCATATGCGTGCCCTAAAAATACCCTAACCTAATCTAACATAACGAGTGATTCTTTATGTAGTAAAAATTCTGCATAGAGTGAAGATTCCCAACTAAAGAGAAAGAATTCAACCACAAGAGTTACCCAATTTTACCTTTATAATGAGTGACTTTTCACTCCAAAAACGGTCGAGAAAATGTTTTTCCTTTTTACAAATTTTAGCTCGATTTCAGCATTTATTCCTCACATGAAATAAAAACGAAAAAAAAATTGGGAGTACATGTATTTTATTGTTTGAACATCGCTCTTTGGGATGGAGATAAAAAAATGATTTTAACATTGCAATTTTAAACATTTTTTTTTGCATAAATATATAAAAATGATATAACAAAATGTCGTAACTTTTTACATTGGAACTCGACAGCCCTATTTTCGATCTCATTTTACTCAATTTAAGGACATATTTTGCACTGGAAATTGCATTAGAACGGTCGAGAAATATTTGAAAATGTTAATACTTTATAGATGTTCAAATCTCAATCAGTGATGAGATTATTACATTTTTTGATATCGTGGACATTGCACATTTTGATCAGTAATGTTTTTTTGACAGATTCGATTTTTATTAACAAAATGGTGGTCGATTAAACGCACTGTTACAATGGTGAATTGTTATAAAGTATCCTTAAAGTATCCTAAAAATCTCCTTCAGTGGACACATCTAGTGCACATTTATGATGCATTTTAAGTCAAATCTCTAAATCTGAATTAGTGAACAGTGTTAATATTTGAAATTAGTAACATAATTTACTAAATATTGGTCAATTTCTACTAATTGAATGAATAACATAATTTGACTAACTCATTCAATTAGTTAAAGTTGACTAAGAATTAGTAAATTTTGTTACTAATTTAAAATAGTACCCCCCTCTTCACTAATTCAAATTTTTAGAGGATAAAAGTGCGATTTCACGAAAAATTTTATAAAACGCGAAATAAAATTCTGTCGAAAAATTACATTTTTTATTCAGTCGGCGTAAAATGGCCAATGTATTAAGATAAGTATCAAAAATGGCGATTTTCAATGATTTTTAACAAAAAATGGTCAGAATCCCAAACAACTATTTTTTAATATATTTTGGAAAAAATATTGAAAATTACAATTTTTGAAATATTTTTACATTGCCATTCGAAAGTAAAATTCCAGTGGATTTGGGGGTTAATGGATTAACTGCATTTTAGAAAACAAAAAGTAATTCGGCGATTACGGAGTGGAGTTTTGTTTCTCCTTCATAACTCCAAAAAATACGGATATTATTAAATCGAAATCGAATCGTCAGTAGCATTTGCATCATTTTATTTAAATATTAAAATATTCATAGAATTATTAATACAATTTTTCTTTCTTTTATATGTATATAAACTTAATGTTTGTCAGGTGAAATTGGTTAATTTGACAATTTGTTGTGCTCCGGACTTAAGTCTTTTTTAATTTACGCAGCACAGTTCCTTTAACAAAGTTTTGTAGGTTCTACTGCGTTCAGTGCAATATAGTTCACATTATAAGGAAAAATCCTTCAGACAAGGACGCGTCTGATGTAACAATGAAATAGGAACACTCAAAGTTGTACGATAACTTTTTTCAAAAATTTGTCTTGACTATAGTCATTAAGCGACTGTAACATTTGTAACGATATATTATATGTTTAAACAATAACAAGAGGTTTCAGCGCTGATAATAATGTTTACCATTTATAGGTAAAGAATAAAGTACACTGAAAAATGGAAAATTAAAACGTAGCTCGTCTGAAAAATGTACGTAATTTATTTGCACATGCTGAATTTTTATTTGTAAACGCTTAAAAGTTTTTGTAATCTCTTCCTTTATAACAGAAGAGTATACGGGAAATTCGTTAACTTCTTTACTAATATTGGCTTAAACAAAACGACGCCGAAAGCATTTTATTTTTCGATGCAGATGGCTAAACGTATTATTTGCCAATGTGCGCATTCATAGAAAAAAGACAGTAAGTAAAGTAATACACATTTGATTCAAGAATGTGCCTTAAAAAATTCATTTTCAGAAAGTTGAAATGTTAACGAAATTAAAACATTTATTGGGTAAATATTGGACATTTTACATATTTACTATGTTACAGGTATAGGGGAAATGGATAGCTTTCTACCAGGGTAGAGTTGTGCCCAAAATAATGTTTCGGCAGTGATCTAATATCAGATCTACACATTTATGGTGTTAGACCCTGTAAAATCTTGTTAATGAACTAATTACATGTCGCCACTTGTTTGACTAAAATGTTAGACTTATATTGTATTCATTAAGTATCAGTATTCATATTCATTGAAATCACGTACATAAAAAACATACTCCATGAGTATAAAAGTGTATACATATACCTGCTGTGAAAAAGGTGAGAATAATGAAAAAAAAGAAAGAAAAAAAAAACAAAAGCAACAAGTTTACTCAATCCGTTTATGACTAGTGATATAAAACACAAACGAAACTGCTGCAACTTACGAAGTTCGGCATGATGGGGAGAGAGCGAAATGGACGAAAGTGAAGGTTTCCCCTTTCATTCTCTATACCAACCTTTTCCCGTTCTCGGGGCTGCTAAAGAAACTCTTGAAGTGCTGAATTCCATTAATCTATGTAATAAAGAGGCACTTTGCTCGTCTACAATTTATACATTATAGTCTTCGACACCTTACTATTTTAACACCTTTTTCCGATTACCTTATTATGGAAACAAGCTCAATCATATTTTTCAAATAATGGGAATGAATTCAACTATATGTTTATATGATTGCTTTCGCAGATTATTATATATTCCAGCTTAGTAGATGTTAAAAAAAATTTGGCTGCATATTAATAGTAGATCGTTTTTCGCACTTTTGTTAACTTTTCGATGTAACATAATTTTCTTTTTATTTAATTATTAGTCGTGTACTTTCCTTTAAAAAAGTTTATTTTGCTTCTTTAAATTTTTCTTTACCAACAAATTTTGTTTTCACACTTCAGTTGGAGGACTGATAAGGAAGAGGATCGATAAAGCCCGTTTTCCGACCGCTCCAAATTTTTCGTGATAATGATTACATTATTTATTTTCCGCCGAAATTAAATGATATTTTTATGCCTTATAGGTAAAACCGGGTGTTTTGGGTATATTAACCCTTAATAAATAGTTTACAAAAAGAAACAAAGGAACAACAAATTTTGAAATTACAAACAATTTGCTTGATAATCGTTATCTCGGGTGTCGCTAATTACGTTTTTTAAAATTCAGAATGTCAGAACCAATATAGCGGATGAAGTTTTAAAAATGAATGATTTTTGGGGGGCGAAAAACTTAATGGAACCCTTCTCAGGAAAAATTTAATAATTTTTTATAACCTTCAAACAAAAAATCTTGAACACTTTCCTCCTGAATTGTTCAAGTTCTCCTGATGTCGAGAGTGAAAAAAGTTTCTCCTTTCTTTGAAGATTGAAATAAAAAAGTGAAATAATTCTTGAAATTAAGCATTTCTTTTATATAATACGCGTTTTTCAGGAAAAGTTCGTTATTTTTTGTAAGACTTCAGTAATAAACTTGACTTTTTTCATTTCCTCGACAACAAAAGCCTTCGGTAATTTTCCTGTGAAAATATTTTCTCTTGTTACATACAACGTTCAATGTGGATTCTAAATACGTCATAATTGACAATTTTACAAGTTTTTCAGTAATTCTTGTATCAATTTTTTGATATTGTCATCAAGAAATTGCAAAAAAATATCTTTCTTCGTGGTCAGGTAATTTGTTGAGATTTTTAACATATAAATCAATTCCATATACAGAAAATCGGCAATATATAAAAGAAACGTTAATTTCTTTAACCCATTAACGCCCAAGAGGACACAAATTTCACCAAGATTTTCGAAATATTTCTCGACATTAAAAACCATTTCAAATAATTTCGATGTGAAAATGCCGATTGAAAATTATTTGTCAGTGAAAAAATCTGATTTTTTTTTTGTTAAAAACCAAGCATAACATTTTTGAAATGGGCTCGAGTGATTTTTTTACAGCAGATTCGGAAAGATCGATCAATTTTACGTCGAAAATGTTTTATCTAACATTTTTTTAATTGGTTTTTAATGTCAAAAAATATTCCGAAAATCTTGGTGAAATTTGTGTCCTTTTGAGCGCTAATGGGTTAAGAGCTACAGATGAAGGTATATCAAAAAATCACAAAACATAACCTATCATTGACATATGGATCATCTACATTTCATTATGTCGTTAATTATGAATTTGAATATTTACGTTTTGACATGTTAAGTTTCATAGTGCTATCGATTTAGAATTTCAGAATTTTTACCCACGTCCACTAAAATAGTTCCTTGGCAAAAGAACTGTAAACTATACAACATTTGCCATCATCAATTAGCTATTCTTCTTCAGATAACAAGAAATAATTATAATTATTTCATATATACGATGATACTAATTCACTATATTATTTGGAAAATAGTTACGTAAAATATCTTCTTAAAATTGGGAGCAATATTAAGTAGGGTAGTAATATAATGCGTGGGCGAAATGAAATATATTATCCCTCGTTCGAATAAACAATCACGAATTACACTTTGAATATTTGGTCCATTGTAATTCAGTAAGTGCACGGCCAAACGATTCTTCCCAGTCATTTTTCGAAGGGGATTTCGTGCCATAAATCTGCTACGTTTCTAATAAAAAATACACACCGCTTTTTTCCGTTGCGTACCAGTAATACAGCTAAACATCAAAACAATCCGAGGATGATACATCGAATACTCCGCTCCACGATGTCGTAAATTATACACTCTCTAATCCCCACGAATGAAAAACGAATCCTACTGCGAAAATCGAGTTAGCGAACCATATGGGTGATTTGAATTTTTTGGTGGTTAGGAGCAAATCCAGCTCGTGATTAAACAAATTTCCTAATCAGAAATTCAACAGGTTATAGCATACATCAATTCAAAAATGAAATATCGCTATTAGCATATTTTCCATCTGTAGGTGGAGTTTCGGGACTTTTATGGGCCAAATATTACTTCCTGCAATATCTTGGGCCGAGGATGGATTAGAAACGTTAATTTGTTATTTTCTTTGCTCTTGGGACACTAGTATCATCAGAAAATCCGCAGCCGTTTTCCGTCCGCAAACTTTTCCCATCCCCGTCGTAAATACCGTGAGATACTAATGTATTTTTAAATATTTTTTCTAGACTTTTGAAAATGGCCCGTCGAACAACGCATCCATTATTTACGGCGCGACACAGCCATATTTACGACCCGACCCAAGCGGGTTTTCCCGAAAGTCGCGACACGGTTCGCTGCGAGCGACCGGTCCTCGATAATAACCATCTTCACAACAATAGAAAGCTTCGGTAAAATCCACCCGGGGCTAGAAACGGCGGCCAAACGCACGGTTGACATTCACGCTAATTGTAAGTACCCCGAGGTAAAGTTCTAACAAAGTACCTCGCTATAATTCCCATTAAATAGGAGGCGGAAGCTCGGTTCTGCGCGTCCTGGTGTATGTAAGGCGGGTTGGTATCTTTGTTAAAGTCACGGAATAATAAATAGGCGATGCCTGTGAGGGAGACGCTTCTTCAGGCACGTGTTGGGAAAGAAAGAGAGAGGTAGGGTGTGTAATGAGTTCTCGGACTCTGCAAGCTGGCAAGGGCTTCTCTGAGAGACGGAAATAAAGTAATAAAGCTAGTCCCGACGAGGGTAATTCACGACTAGCAGCGGTTTCGCAGATTAGCGCGTAAGGCGCGCAAGGGGCAAGGTCGGTCCCGACTACCTAGAATCCGAGGCAAGAACCCACCGCGCGGTACTAGATTGATGGCCAGATATGACTCGAAAACAACCGTGAAACGCGTTGCCAGGTCGGTTCCTCAAATATTTTACAATTCAGTTCCCTCTATGACGTCAATACACCCCCATCTTGAAAAAAGGTAAAAGTTGCACGGCCTACAACGTACCTTTCAGGAAATTGCATTTTTGCAACTTTCGGCTGCTTCGGTCTTGTTGTTTACGAAAATGCCTCCTACACAGTCCTTTTGTCATTTCATTAGTTCAGTCTTCAGCTGTAAATCCAATATCGGCTTATCCCATCCCATATGACATATACGACGTCTTTAAAAGTCTTAACGAGTCGATTATGTCATCCACCCTGTCTTAGCAAACGGTTTTTGAGTTTGTTATTCACGAATTTTCTTTTACGACACCGTCTTCATAAAATTTTCGCTGTCCGTTGGCAGTTAATTTATTTAGTCCTGACTTATTTATATCTGTCTTACGTCATTTACTTGCACTTCGCTTTAAACGCATTTATCCACAGCTCAGAGAATTAAAAAAAATATGCCAGCGGATTAGTCTAGCGTCAAAAATACAAATATCTGAAAATCTTTTAAATTAGTGTACCTTGAAAATCATTGAATTTACAATATAAAAATTAATCTGGTTCTGGTATCTTGAACCGTTTTAGAAGGTATCATTATTGACGAATGAAGCAATGACGGTACACTAACAAAGCTTTATGCAGACATTAATTACACCACAAATAATATCTTAGGGTCTTTCTTCTTATCATAAGTTATTTCATGCTCTTGGATAAAAGTATCTTGAATTGACTACTCGTGGCTGCCTTTAAAAATTTCCAAAAATTTGGAAAAAAGCAGTTTGCCAACGCAAAACACATATACCACTTTGTAGAATACGGGGACCAACTGTTTTATATTAATATATATAAAAGAAAAATTTGCTGCAGAGTTCAGGGATGTTCAGATTGAGGAGACAATTAGACTTGAAATACAGATTCGATTAAAAACAAATTTTAAAATTGTAATTACAGGTATGTTTAGATCACCAAACTCAAACGTAGATAAGTTTATCTTAAATCTATATAATTATTGAAATAAAACGCTACTTCCAAATATTATAATAATAGGCGATACAAATATTGGCATTAAAACACGGAATCAGCTGAATCCGACCAGTATATCAATACACTGAAGAAATTTGGAAATGAATCCTTTATCAATGATTTTACTATTTTTGCTTTATTCTGCATTTTCATGCCTTTCAAAAAATGTCGAACAGGACCTTCAGTAATCAAATTTGAAGTTGTTACTCTGGATATCTTTTTGACTTAAATATGAATCATTTCTTGAACATAAAACAAAATCATTTAAACCAAACAATAAATGGTACTTCTCATGTTCAACAATGTGTTACGCATTGAAAAAAATATGTGCTTCTTAATAAGTAAATAACAACAATTCACAAAGCGTCCACCATTTTTCAATAGTAAAATACAGACCTTGGTTTGGGTGGAAGAATATGATAACATGTTTTCATTTTGTGCTTTCAGCATTGATACAATCCCAATTTTTGTTAATGAACATATTACTGAATAGTGAAGAAGTTGAGATACTTTTCAATAGTTTACTTTCAAAAATAAAGATGTAATAATAATACTTATGTGCATTTATGAACACGAAGAAGTTTAAATTTGGACTGTTTTACTAGTACAATCACAGCGTAATAAATTATTGGTTGAAATCTGCGTTTCTACTCGATATCATTATTAATATGATTATTTCTGAACGCTAATTATGTACTTCAAGTAAACCGTTTCAAAAATGTTAAATATAACAATTTTCACATTTTTATCATTAAAATTACCCATCTCAAAAAAAGTTTTTGTTTCTTATTAATTCAGTTTAGGTAAGTCTACATTTAAAGTTGAATTTTTTGGAAAATATTTTCTTCCTTGCAATATTTATTTTTTAAAAGTAAGGTTACTAAAATAATTATCTAGTTTCTCGTTACTCCTGAAATAAATCTAAAATAAATTCTAGTAATTAAACTAGTGACTTCGACCCTGCGGCCTTTGGCTCATGTACTCATCGATTGGGCAGGGTTCGGTGGACATGAAAAACAGAAAATTATCATTTTCAAAACTTCTTCCCGCAGCACATGTCAGACGGAGCATTATTTTGCAACATAATGTATATTATTATTATTATTATTATTACTAATTTTTTGTTTCGTCGTAATATTTATAATTAATAAAAATTCTTGAACGCTTTATCAAATTACATAGGAAGACTTGTCTGCTTGGAACGGACTGTCTAATTATACAATATCACCTTTTATGCAGAGAATGCGATGCTCTGTCTTCTTTGTTGGAAACATTTTTTGTGTGATTTGAATTTTTGAAAATAAATGCAAAAAACTTGGTTTTCATATACTTTCGTCTCTAATAGCATTTTCGTTGATTTTACGAAGAAGGTGAATATAACCTTTTTCGTTTGAATATGATGTTCTATCTTTGTTGTGGAAGCATTTCTCTGTGTGATTCGTAAGTTTGATAAGAAGTACAACAAAATTTGTAGTAGCTGCAAGTAGTCAAACAGAACATAATATAAATAAAATTGATATGTATGTACATAAAGGCCTTGAAAACAAAACCTGAATAAAGAAAATTTATTAATATTTGTTAAAAGATATGGGGTTTCTTTTTTGTAATTTTGTTCAATAAAAATAATTTTCCGATATTTTACTTTCTTCCAAATTCAGATTACATAAATGGAAAGTTTGTGTTCGGTATGGAAAGAAAATAATCTTCGTAAAAAAGAGTTCGGTAAAATGTTCAATTATTAGTAAAACTGAAAATTTATTTTATGCCATTCGATGCGTAAAATGCTATTTTACACACTTTTGACATTTTTCAGTCGCATTTTACGCACTCAAGTGACATAAAATATCGTATGAAACATGTGCGTAAATGTTTATTATATGAATGTGATTACGCAACCCTTCACATTCGTAGAATGAACTTTTACGCACTAGTTTCATAATATACTATTTTCAATATGAGTAAAGAATTTTTTCAATCAAAATTTTGATGTACTTTTAATTATAATTCTTTAAACTGTAATGAAAGTAATTCATGCACTTTTTTGAAAAAGCGGAAAAATTAGATAAAAATTCAGATAAAACGTGTATTTTTTCTTTAATTTTCACTAATTTTCACCATTTCTAAAAGGATCGACTATAAGAATCTAAAAACCAAAAATTGTTCCCGTAATTTGCAAATCTCTTATTCACCTGTATCCATAGTTAGATGTTAGAACGATTAGACATCCGTTATGCACTTAAAACAATAAGATGACAAAAATTAGTTCGTTTTTAAAATCATGAATTTAAATGTTTTATTATGCATTGACAATTTAAATGCATTTCAATCTTTTTTCGGACGTCTTGAGGTTCATATTACAAACTCAAATGCCTTAAAGTTTTCATTTTTGTTTAATTTTTGAAACTTCCGAACGTTGCGCCGATGAAGTCGAACTGCCTTAACCCTTCAAGTCCCAAATGTGCATAATTTGTACACAGATTTCAACTTCGTTATAATTACGCAATGCAAATGTTAAAAAAATGGAAACATCTATATCCGACAAGTTTTGAAGTCGCTCTTTCGATTGGCGGTATTACAATTTTCGAGAAATGACGTTTACCACATTCTTTTTACAAAAATATTGAAAAAAACGCGATTCTTTAGCCACAATTATTTTTTAAATGCATTTTTAACTATAATACCGGTTTCAGATCACCTCTTTACCTATCAGAAAAGTGTTCTCGATTGTTTTACTTCAAAATCATACATTCACATATTTTGATTTATTTTGGTTTTCATTTCAAAATAGCGTCTGAACGTTGAAAATGCTTGATTAGAGAAATTGATGTTATTTCGAATCTGCTAGGTTTTTTTTGTAGTAAAATCGTAGAAATAAGTTATTACGAGTTTTGTATGGCATATTTTAATTTCCGGAAGCTGTAATATCCCAAAGATTATTAATTCGCAACGTTTCACACCTATTTTAGTTGTAACAAAACTCGGAATACACGTATTTCTACTGGACACTTGGCAGTCGTCGTCTTGAAATTAGATTTTATGTGATATTACTGCTTCCGCAAATCAAAATAGATCATGCAAAAAACTTAATAATTTATTTATACGATTTTCCTATAGTCAAAACCTAGCAGATCCGAAATAATAGCAATTTCTTCAATTTAAAAATGTTCAACGTTCAGACGCCATTTTGAAATAAAAAACGAAATAAATCAAAATATGTGAATGTATAATTTCGAAGTAAAACAATCGGGAATACGTTTCTGATAGGTTAGAAGGTGATCAGAAACCATAATTTCTCAAAAATTTCAGTAGTGCCAATCAAAAGAATGACCTTGAAACTAGTCGGATATAGATATTTCCATTTTTAACAAATTTTTACCGTATAAATAAAACGAGGCCGTAGTCCGTGTGCAAATTGTGCACATTTGGGACCTAAAGGGTTAATTAACCCATTAACGTCCAAGGAGACTTTAGCTCATTTTCAAAGCTCTCTAGCAAATCGAAAAATGAAAATATCATAATAAAACCAATTTTCTTCACTAATTTTTGGTATGCTCTATCGGTTTATGGGGTCTAAATTGCAATTCCTTGTCGCATAAAAACAATATAGCGGATTTTATCGGAAAAGTATCGAAAGTTTTTGGTTGGTCATCAGGTTCTTAAACACCAACAAGACCACACTAAAAATGCTGCAAAATACTATGTTGGTAAAATGAACAAATTTGTATGAATAAGAACAATTTCAAACAAACTCTAAAATCGACCTTTTTAACAACAAATATTAAAACACATATTTTAACCCTTTAACGTCAAAATTGTAGTTTGTCATAGTCTTCGATTCAACGACGTCTTACTTGATGAAAACAATAAATAAATTTAAGACACTTTATATCCAGAAAATTTTATTCATGCTCTTCATTGGTGACGTTAAAAATTGAAAACATTCGATTTATCTGTTATTTTTTTGTTTTTAATGACAACATTTTGTCGGCACTTTTTTTTGTAATTCAATATTTTTACTTTAAAATCTCTTACTGATTCAATTAAAACCTCCTTAAATCGCACAATTAACATCTAAACTTCAAAATCTTACTCTTAGAAAGCTTTATATTCAACGAGATGAGTGATAAAAAGCGGATTTTGATATTCAGTAATAAAAAAAAATTTGTTAAATGAACAAAAAAGGAGATTGTAGATAAACATTAACCTCCACGTAGTAAGAAATTGAAACATTTATTTCATACACAAACGATCAACGGCAAATAGATGTAGAAAAAAATATGAAAAAACTGCAAAAAATCCTGTATTTTAACTGCATTTTCGTATTTTTGTAACGGCCATTTTGAAGTCCGACATTTTGCGTTACTATTAGTGCATATTTTTTATCATATTCCATCGATCTGAAACGTTCAGAATGCATTCCTGGTCTGTCAAAAACGAAAACTGTGAATATATGATGAAATACTGACGTTTTAAAATTTCACGATGTTCCGTCCGCCATTTTTAATACACTTTGTTGAACATACAATTTCACGTTCAAAAATACTAAATGCATGATGTAAGAAGGTTTCAGCTGATTTGCTAACGTACTTCAAAGTAAAATTATTGAATTACGAAAAAATCACTGAAAAAATATGCATTTTTTCAATTAAAACTAAAACATAACCGGAAACTCGATTTTCTTTTAATTTTAAACGTCACCAATCGAAAGAGGACCCTCAAAAATACCTTGCTACAAAGTGTAACGTTTATTTTAAATGTATAATTTCTGAGAATTTATTTCGTAGATTCTTTTTTAAACTTTCTTCATTTTTCAAAATCGGAAAATTTTGAAAAATTTAAAAAGTTGTCAACAATATTTTAAAAAATGTGCGAGTATTCTATAAATTCTAACAATTTTTCGTTTCGTAAAATCTTTTTAGAAAATGAATCATTTTGAAATAAAAAATTCTTGCAAAAAAAAATTGCAGGGTATTTTTTTAGCAATACTAAAAACGTTTGGGTCCGCAACATTTTTTTCCGACGTCTATTATTTTCAAATTAAATTTTCTGAACCTTTCGTTGATTTTTTCGTATTTTGGGCAATTCCCTCTTTATTTTCAAAATGTTAATATAGAGATTTTAATGTTTCAGTCTCAAGGACGCGATTTCTTTACTTCAAATAAGAATTCTGAAATCATGTCAATGTGAACCACGGTATAAAGAAAAAAAAAATTTGGAAAATTCTAATTAAAGATTCTGAAAGATATTTTTTTTACATAAAATACAACCGTTGAAAACTCCAATGAAAAAATATTTCAGGACTTATTGGGTTAAATGTTTCGATACTTTTATTGCGAATCTGTTAGATATAATTTTAAGAATGTTAAAGTGGTAATAATAAGAAAATTGATATTATATTGAGCATATACAAACTACAACATAGTAAATGCAGTTAAGACTATAATTGAGAAGATACAAAATAATACAATCTCTTGACACCCGTGGAAATGTAAATTAGTTAACTCCAATTAAGTAATGATATAAGGTCAAATTTCTAACGAATTCAACATGAACAAACACGTTTGTAGCTTTGTAAGAATGAATATTTTTTAATAAAAAAACAAAAGTTATATAATTGCAACAGAAAATAAATAAGTTTATCAGCAATAAATTTCTGAAAATTCAAACTGAATATAAATTAATTACAAACTATAGAGTATTAGTGCATGTTTGTATGAATCCATAATCTATAACAGATTATAAAGACATTTTTAGTCATTATTCATTAAATTTTTGTTAGAAAAATATCTGATTAAAAGTAGGTTTAAGAGTGTTTAAACGACGTAACAAATGACGACTACATTATACATCACGTGTAGAACGCCGAAACTAAATCTTTAACATAATTCAGCAGCGTGAAAAGTACAGTTTCGAGAAAACCGTCTTTCTTCTTTGAAAAGCCAGTTGGTCGAGTTTTTTTCCGACACCTGCCGAGTTACATAAATGCTCACATCCTTTATTTCACGATGAACGCCATGATGACGATCACTTTTTGTCATTTATATGTAAACGACGAATCACAGCAGAGACGAATAATTGTAAACAATAAGACATTAAAAAAAGTTATATTGGTCAGACATTTTTTTTATAAAATCTTGGCGATCATAGATGTAAAATCTGTTTTATTGGTGAACCGTTATCGCGGTAGGAAATAATTTCAATCTTTAAACTACCACCTGGTAAACGGTCATAAATCAGGACCCACCGGCCGATCAGAGAACGAACATAAAAAAATACTGCGATTTCTGATTCTCCATAAGATTGTAAATTCGAGTGAAGTTTGAATAATTTTTTCAAATTTAAACGTGTTTTACACCTTGTTTGTGATTTAGGATGTGTTCGATAGTATTCGTTCGACACATATATTTGTGTTTGAATTGAACGTGGACACAAAAAAATAAAATAATTAAAACCATTTTCTTTTTCTTAAAAATAGGCATTAAAAAAGTCAAATAATTGGTACAAATTCACCTTTATAAATTTATTTGTGATTCAATAAACAACATACGCTTTTAAATATTTACGTCGGATTTATTTGAATAAAAAAAAATGATATCCAAATTACGTTTATTATCTGCTACAACTGTGCAGGTTACAGAAAATATTGGCTGGTTATTTTCTCTTAAATAGAATTTGCTTTGAAGTGAACCGTTTCCGTTTCGGGACAAGAAATTTTCCACTGTACCTAATACAAGACCGTAAGCAAAAGATAAAATCTAAATGCAGAAAATGTCAAAACTAATCTTTACTACCGGACCAAAGGCGCACCTGCACTGAAATGAAGAAATTAATTTTCACAATTTAACACTACGAAAACAAAAAAAAATAAAATAGTAAAATGAAATAATATTAATAAACATACATTTCTGCATATATACTAAACAAACCGTCGGAAAAGTTCAAAATGCAGTTTGTGATGACTTAAAGATTAGTTAGGGCCAATCTTAAATTATATATGAATAGATATATTTTTCGATTACTTTATTTACTACGGTCAACTATTTTGTAAAAAAAAGACTGAATAAATTATTCATTTCATAGACTAAATAAAAAAGTAGTTAAAGGTTTAATTCATAAAAAATCAAATGTGTAATTGTCCTAACTATTTTAAATCATTTCAAACATAAACTATTCGAAGTTGTGAAATTGATAACCTTTCTTAATGATTTGAATAGACCGAGTAATTATTTTTAGGTCGAAATGCAATTAGACAAGTATTAAATAAAAAAATTTCTGTTATTAATTTTTCAATTTTCCTTTGTATTTATTAACAATTGTTGGGCTTGTATGAACTAAATCTATGTCACTCAGTAATATTATTAATAAAATTATATTGGATGTTATGTATCAATGAGATTTAAAATTCAGTTTTTATTTTTATTAATCCACGAGTCGAAAACCTTTATTTATAACAATAGTTGACAAATATACAAGAGATATTACAAGAGTAAAGATAACATTTACAATGGCAGTAGGAATAGTATTGTCAAATTCTTTAGACAGAAAATTTACTCATATTTAACCGTTCGACTTTTACTCCTTCGGAATTAAATTTGACTTTATTAGTCTTACACGAAAAAAATAGCAAATAAATGTTTTGATACGTCGATTAAGTAGGATTTGCCGAATTTCGTTTCAAAATGCATTCAAATTTTTCAGGAAATAGTACTTGAATACTTTTGTAAAAACTATTTCAACGAAATTTTTCAAAAGCTCCGTAGATGTTATCAGATTTAATTAAACTAATATTTACAGTACTCGTTATTACCACAAACATTTTTAAAAATGTACGAAAATAGATTCATTGTTTTGTTTTTTTTTTGCATAATTTGAGCTAGTTAAGTGCTTAACTAAAATATATAATAGGATTGATGAGAAGAAAACTAATAATATTACATACGTTCTGTTTAACCCATTAACGTCCAAGATGACGAGATTTTTAGCTCATTTTCAAATCTCTCTGTAGTAAATCGAAAAATGAAAACATCATAATAACCATAACTTAACTACTTATAACTACTTACTTTACTTAATTTCTAATAAGAACAGCTGATTGTGGTCCGTTCTTGCAGTCGACGTTTCGACAGAGTTGCTGTCATTCTCAAGATTATTTTAAAAAATATTAATATTGGATAAAATAATTCACATTTTTACAGTAAGAAAATGATTAGTTGACTAGATGTAGAATGTACATTAAAAAAGTTATACGTATTTGAAATTTTACCGAGTGTTGAATTCTTTGAATTATATTTACTTATTTTGGGTAAGCTCTATCGATATATAGGGAAAAATTGCATTTCCTTGCCGCAGAAAAACAATACAGCGGATTTTATCTGAAAAAGTACCGAAACATCGGAAAATTTTTTGTTTACAAATTTTTACAAATGGATAATGGATGGCGATCCATTCCAAACTATGGACAAACGTAGACAAATAAGTTGCAGTTTAAAGGGAAATTTTATTTATTGAGCTTCATTCAGTTTATCCTATTAAAAATGGCGGAAAAATATGACAATTTCTAAAAATACGTGTTTTTCCTAAATATTTCTGAAATAATTCGGCATTAATCTAAATTTTTGTCTTCAAATGTAAAATTTTATTTTATTAAATATTGATGGTAGCTTTTTATTTTATTAGACATTGATATGCTTAAACTGCAACTTGTTTATTCACATTGGTCTATAATTTCGAATAGATCACCATCCATTATCCATTTGTAAAATTTTCCTTTTTCGTTACTTTTTCAGATATAATCCGCCATATTATTTTTCTGCGGCAAGGAATTGCTGTATTGACCCCATAAATTAATATAACATACCCAAAAATAGTAAAGTAAGTTGGTTTGATTATGATATTATACATATATAAATATAATTATACCGATAAAATACACATCCTTCTCTATCGTACAAGAAATGTTTTCGAGTCCTAAATTGTAAGGCATGCGGCGTCCGAAATATTAAATTGAATACAATCATTCTCAAAATGGCATTCCAAATTAAAATTTTTTAACAAATTTCGGGACTCACTAACTAAAAAACGATGAACTTCTAAAAAAAATAATACGAGTAAAAAGTTATCAGAATTAATTCAGGAATATAATGAAATTTTTTTATGTTGATGTTTTGAAAAATAGTTTACATACATTTTTTTAAATTTAAAAAAAAAGTATGAAAAATTCGGAAAACATTCCAGTATATTCTGTGATGATTTCTAATCATTTTTATTCTTTAACAATTTCATTCCGAAAATGGCCCTTTTCGTAATGGAAAATGTCAAATATGTAGTTTAAGATTTATTGTTCCTCGAAAACTATTACTCTTTGAATTTACTTGGTTGGAGCTCATAGTTTTTCAAATTTTTTTAAAATTTCGGACGCCACTTTAAGAATCGCCATGTAAAATTTTTTTATTTCTGACTCTACACGTCTTAAAGTTTCGACAACGCTTTTCTAGTTGGAAACCGATCCCTATTTCACCGGTTTCATATAAAAATGTTAGATCTAAAATTATTTTTAATAGAAAATATCGCGATTGTCTGCAGTCAATTGTGTATAAACGGTTAATCATTAATTTTTATGAAACATGAACCTGAAAATTTACGTCGGATATCATATATCCACTGTTTTTGTAAATAGAATCTCTTTAATTTATGACTGAGACTTAGAAATTAAGCACCAAACTATTGAAAAACGTAGAAAAAAGAATATTTGCAATAATTTTTGAAGTTATCGTAATAAGTCGAGGTTCATTTTAAAGATATACACGATCTACAATTTATCTCTGCAGCTCGTGGTCCTTCAGTGAATATTTATCTTGTTATAGCCATAAAACTACTGATTTTTAACTTTTAACTAATTTCCATAAACGGGTTATAAAATATCACAAGTTAAAAAGTTATTGCCCTTGAAAAAAGGAACAATTTTGTACCTAATACCTCTTCAACTTCTTCATGTTTATAATTTCGTTAGCCCTTTTACAAAATGAGTTTGACGCGAAAATCGAATTACGAAGTTTGAGTTGTTGCCTTAGTTGTTGCGATAGTGTTTAACAACTTTTATAGCCACATTTTTTAAATTTGTGTGTCAAAAAAAATTCATTTTTGGGCAATGAAGTTTGGCATATTAGAATGTACAAATTTCATTTTTATTCGTCGTTAACTATTTATAATTCATTGCGTTCAGTTAAAGTAAGATTAAAAATACAATGACACTAAGAAAAGAGATTGTTTGATATATTTATTTAATATTATTAATGCAACTGAACATTAAAGGAAACACGAAAAGTTATATTGAAGAAACACTATTATTATTATACAAATGATTTTCATTTTAAGAAATGAACAGTTAATTCGGATTTGAGAAGATTCATAATAATAAAATAAACGCATTTACTTGTATAATACGCAGGCCGACAAATTTTAGAACCAAGAACATACTTTTCCGAAGGTATTTGACGCGCTGAATTCGAATTCGACCTCATTCGACCGGTTTTTTAGATATTTCAACCTAAAAGTGCAGAAGGTACGTTTTTGGGTACATTTGAGATGCTGTAATTTCAAGACAGATTTTTTTTTTCAAAACGATCGATACGGTATTTCAAACTACTGTTTTTGTTCTTCAAAATCCGTTTTTAAACTTAGAAAAATCTTAATTGATCACTGATATATGGTCTGTTGAAGTTTTGGAACAAGTAAAAAAATTCCTCATGATCTTCAATGGTATATCTAGTAAAATACGTACGGAATGTTCGAAATATTGATATTTGATTAATTGGCGACCCTTTCAATAAAAGTGTTCATTTTTGACCTAAAAAAAGTGACGTATTTTGGCAATATAAAATCGGCAAAGCAACGTTTCAAAAATTCCATACGTATTTTACTTCGAAATGTTGTTTTGAATGTACTGTATAAAAATTCGTGTGAAAATATTAAAAATTGTTTGAGTTATACTGCTTGCCGCGATAAAAAAACGTGTTTCGAGAAAAACGCGTTTAAAGTTTGGAGTTGTGTTATAAATACCGTTTCGGAGTCGCCCGCTGCGCTCGGTACATTGCTCGAAATTTCGATGAAAAAAATTAGTTTCACGTATAAAACTTTTTTCTTCGTATTCTAGAGGGTTCAAAGGATTTTTTAAGCCAAAAAAATTTTACAGTGGTGTAACCCCTTAAGAGCCATTCGAAATTTCGGTCTTTGTAGTTAATTTCTTTCTATTTTTGAAGCTTTATCTGATTCTGATCAGTTTGATCGCCGAATTCGCCAAATCCAGAATCTTCAACAGACGATATCTCAGTAACCAAAAAAACGGATTTTGAATGGCAAAACCCGTACTTTGAGATACCGTGACGATCATCGTGTACCCAAAAAACGTACTTTTTGAATTTTTAGGTTAAAATATCTCAAAAACTTGACGTATAGGGGCTGTTCTGAGGTCGGATTCGATTTCCGCGCGTTAAATACCTTTGGAAAATATGTTCTGGTTCTTGGTTCTGCAGTTTTCTCAAATTTTGTCGGCCTGTGTAATATTTTGTAGATATTAAGGATATATCCATTTCATTTGAAAAAATATTTCTTTATAGTAATATATCCTTGTCAGTGTAACGAACCTATCCCATCAAACCAGACCGTTCAATATTTTTTCAAATAAAATTTCCTTCGTTTAGTACAAACATCACAGCGACGTTTGTCCTGAAACTTGCCTTTGTGCAATTTTCCACAAGTTGACCTTCCTGCATTAAAACATAGCATCTAACGATATTCCAGCACTAATAGAAAGGGTAAAGGCAAGGAAAAGGCGTCGTATACGTATAAGCAACGCAATTTCGCCGATATCTGAAACAATGCAGGGCAGCAACGTCGGCACTCGTCCCCTGGACCGAGCGTCATGCAGCGAGCGAGCGAACGGTCCCCTTAATTTCCGCACACCTACCACGTTCGCGCATGAAATTTCAAGAAGCATCTAACAGCGTGGCTTGTCGTTGCGGCACATGCAGTGGCGGACGTCGCGGTAGTCTCCTCTGCTCTCCGTAAAAGGATCTAACTAAATTTCACGAACGCCGCACCGAGTTCCGCAGTGTAAGTGCGTATTTGCCCGGTGCATATTTGGCGGCATAAAGCGAACGCCGACCGAACGGCGACAACGGCTATTCTGCACGTACGTGCCTGCGTAGGTACAAACAATACACGCGCATGGGTTCCACGTACGTGTAGGGCTCTGGCAGGTACGGAAGCCGTCAGCATGTCGCCGCCACCCTCGCAAAGCGGCCGCATTTTCGCCCGCCTGGGCATCGCTCGGGTGCCGTGGAACGCGCAGCTTGCTTTCCGGCGAAACGTGCGCGCAATCCCTCGACGTCGTTTCCAAAGAACCGAAGAGTGAAACGCCATATATCCCCGTGTCCTTCGCTTTCGGGACCGCCTGCTGCGCGGGGAAAATCATCGCGTAGAGCTGGAACCGAAAGAGGAGGCGGTCGGGTCGCCGCGGCCTTATCCCCTCGCTTATAGCACGCAGAGAGCCATCAGGATACGCCATTAGACGCCGCGAGCCCAGACCCCATCCACGTCTTTTAGCTTTTAGCCCGCACCCACACGCGTCTAAAATAACTGATGTACCTGTACGTGTGGGTCCGTTCGGCCAACGTCTCTAACCTTGGCGGCATCGACGACCGCGACTCTTTTTTCCTTTCCCTCAGGCTGATGCTCCCCCCCCTCGCCCTGCCGTTCTCGGATGCCGTGAATCCAGAATCGCAGCCGACGCGAATGACACCGATGAAGAAATTATTTAAATTGCCCGCAGGAGGGGGCGCCCCGTCTCGCCTTATTTGCGAAGGGTGTAGTCGGAGTAGACTAATTGGAATGCCATATGTCCGTGGAATCTCCGTCGGCCGGGGTTCTGAAGCGTTCGGTATTTCACGTTAATGCGTAAACAAGTTTTTTCACGGAAGTGGGAGGTTTACGCACCACCGAACATTACTACTCTTGTCTTTGTCAATGCCTATATAATAATGGCGCGTTTTAGTAGAGTTGGCGAAGATTCGCGACATAATCAACTACCTTTTCTGTAGTGCACTTGCATAAATAAACAGCGCGAGAAATCATCGCTACAAAGGCCCCTACAGATTAAAGATCAATGCCACGAGATCACTCCAAAGAAAAACCTTAGTGCCGTTCTAATGGCACATTTTGTACGTAATCTGACGACCTCTATGTAAAGGTCAATTACCAGTTTCCCCAACGCATTTAAAATTGTGAAGAACTTTCCAACGATCTGTTCTTTTTCACGTGTGGACGAGTGATGAAAGAAGGCACCCCGATACAACAACTGAAATGGGGGACGCGACAATTGATGTTTATTGAGAAAACAACTGCACTCCAACCCCTTTCTGTGAGAAAAGGCAAACCCATCAACAATTAATCAAATGCCGTGATTACTCTCGCCGTCGAAGTTACATGTCCTCCGGTGAATTCATTTGAGAGATACATTACAGCGAGTGATTTCTAAAAACAATAGAAATTTTCTTCAAGAATTTCTATCCACGGCTAGAGTCAAAGCAAACTACCACCGTCATTTTCGACGGACAGTGACAGAAATAAGACATTCCAGAGATCCTTTCTTCCAAGATTTGGATTGAGGAAAACTTTCATAATGGCACAAAAACGTCAAGTCGTGAAAAGACACCGAATTTTCCGATTGCCCTACCAGGAATCACGAAGGGGCCTTTTCATCGACGCTTCGGACAATAAATTGCGATCCATTATGAATTCGAAACGACAGTAACAAAAGGGCGTCGTATAATGATTGACCTGCGCCTAAGTGCGCAAGAACGGCACAAAAGGGTGACTCATCCGTGACAGGAAGGAAGCAAAATTCACAAGACATGAAAATGCCGAGTAAACGCGACTGCAGGCTGTGTTTCTACGCGACGTTTCTCGGTTCTTTTCCATCGTTTCCGAGGTAGCTGCGGCCTCGTGGAATCTGGAGGGGGAAGCGGGGAGGGTTCCGAGCGGAGGATCGACCGCGCGTTGTGCGAGCATCCGCTAATTTTCCATGCACGACAGGCGGTCCCGAAAGCAGGCCCTGCCGCCGAGAGCGAGCCGCTCGTCCGGGGCCCTATTGTTTAAATCTGGGCATATTGTCCCGATCGGTGCTACCGGCTGGATGAATGAGAGATGACGCCCGTGACGTCATCTGCTTTCGAAAACTGACGATGTGCGGGTCACGCGCCCTCGCGCGCAACTCACAATGAGATCCCTACATTACGTACCCGTTTATTTTGGCGATCCTTTGAATCCGAGGAATCCTTTCGAATTCAGTTTTTCAGGCCTTTGTCTCAATTAATACAAAAAGTATCATTGTTTGAAACATGACCGAAAATGTGCACGTTTTTTATCAAGCTTCGGCGAGTTTTCAGGAAAAGTTTAAAATGTATTTCAGTCAAGTTTTATTAAAGTGAGTCATTTAAAGAAATTATCAAAATTGGCACTCCACCCTCCTTTCTGCCGGCGGCATAGGACATTCGATTCCCGATGTCGTTTAACCTCATTTTCGCAAACCGCAATCCCCTGAAGTTGTCCGGAAGGCATATGTCGAGTAGCTAAACTCGTTATAATACCTATAGAAATCGTTCTCCTATTGTGGTCCAACCGGTACTTCTGGGGCGTTAATGAGATAGAAATAACAGGATGCCTGCATATCATTAGAATAATATTACGGAATTGTGTCGAAGGCTGATGTTATTTGTTATTCCGCAAATGGGTTAATCGTTTCAACACGTGCTTTTTGCGACGCATTCGCTATTATGTAATTTAGATTTAGTCATTTATTGACTCTTGTCAGGTATAGCGTTTGCAAATTATTAGAAATTTTAAAAAAGTATGAACCAATCACTGAAACCAAGATAATTTCGTATCTGACATTGTGTGAATTGAATTAGCGAAATGTCATTAACTATTTTAGTATGTTTTCATGGTTGTTCCGGTTAAATGAGGACTGATGGACGTGAGTGCTTTGTCAGCAGTCGAATTTTCATGCCTGCGTACCACCTGGAAAGCATAATCCGTGGAACGACGTCGCGGTCGTCCCAAACGTTCGAGAAAAGTCCATGGTCGCCACATTCCTAATGCTTGGCTCGTTTTCCCGCGTTTCTCGCTGTTGCCAAGGGCCTGTCGACGCGCGACGCACCAAAGAGGGGGAAAGTCCCAGTATGTTTTCGGGCCGCCCGCGGCGATGACGAGGAAAATCGCGACGATCACACCACAGGCCATACGGCCTCGAAACGTTTACGACGGTCGGAGGGTCCAACCGTCATCATTTTCCTTTCCTCTGCAATACGCGCGTTGCCTAGGGGAAGGAGGGAACATCCGCGAGAGAAAGAAACTCGGTATACGTGACGAGGGAAAACGTGGAATGTGTCGGCCGACCCTCGGACGAAATTATATACACTGCGCGGGATTACGGACCGAAGATGTTTATCGGCTGTCTTCGGGGAAATAATCTTACTCCCGTCGCCGCCGATAATGAGCCAACCGCTTCCTACCGCTTTCGACCGTCGCGACGCGCATTTTCCGTTAGATTGTATATTTCCTGCTTTACAAATCTGTCTGCTTCAGTCCTGGCATTAAAAAAAATTTAGAAAAAAACTGTGAAGAGAAAAACGTTAGTAGAATTGCCTTTAAATTAGACAACTATATATTTCTATAAATAAAAACAATTATTTTTGTAAAATCTTTGTAATTGTACGAATATACATGATGATGATAGATTTTAAGAGACTTTTATTTGACGTAAAACATTAAACATGACTTTCTGAGACTTTTTGAGGTCAATTTTTCGCGTCGGACTCAAAACGTTGTTCTTAAACATCAGGTCCAGCTTTTGCCTCGAGAGGATTTCGCGTATAAAGTGAGTTGTGAGAACGCGTGCGACTAAACCCCAGAACCGGCACGTCGGCGACCCTCTCGCCTGATATTCATGAATTTCATTCAACCCCCCTTTAATAGCACTTGTGCACTTTTAGCTTTTATAATATGTACAAAGCCCGGCATCTAATATAACGTCCCTCTTCCCTGGCGCGCACAGTAGTCTATCAGTGACCGATTTAATCTCGCCTACACCCCTGAAGCGGCGGGTGTTGCCGCCCCCGAAAATATTGCCTTTGGAAAAGAAGAGAGTCCCTTGATAGCGATGTCTACGCGCACTTTTCTTTTGACTTTCGAGTAACATCCATACGTGAGAAACGAATAAACTCGTGTGCCCGCACGAGTACAGGGGAATATTGGACTGTCGATTTCAATAAAAGAAGTCGCTGATTTTTTTTATAGACTAGGGTGTCACTACTTGTATATATGAATAGAAAGTAGTTTTCCTAATGCGCGATGTGGTTTGTTCGCATCTTGCATCATAGATTTAGATGATTCTTGTCAATCTCAATTCCTTTTCTTGATTTCTTTAAAAAATTTTAACAAAATAGAACTTTAAAGCATAAGGTCTAAAAATGTCATCACTGTTCGTCGAAGCAAATAATGAAAAAGTGTCATAATACATCTGGAATTTTCTTCAAATTAGTCAGCCACCGGCTTTATTGTTTCCTTTAAAACAATTGCGGACAAATCGAAAGGCGCGGGTGTCGATTATTGTACATACGCTTGAAAAGCGTATTAACCTCGCAGTAGGTAATTTCCTGTCAGCCGCCGGCATGGACAGACATTACACATCTGCAGTGTTGCCCTCTTGCAAATCCCTAGTGCAAGTACTGCACAAACTTTCGCGAGGGCGAATCCGAACAAAAAGCGGGGTGTGGCTGCGTAACGTACCGAAATACCTAAGATAAGCACTTTTGACAAGTAATCTTAATCGCCTTTAAATGAAATATGCATCGCCGACGGCGTACCGGCGTTAATGGTGCCGAAAGCTTTCAAATTTTTCCACTTTTCAAGAATCCGATTAGGAGATTTCTGATGTTTTTTAAACAATATTGTTGTATTGATCGACACATCGGGTCATCGTAAGAATCCTTATTATACTTTCTGTTGTTCTTGAAAAGATTATTGACAAATTCTACGAATAAATACTAAAAAAATACATTTTAAGTAGTTAATTTATTGGAAAAGTTCTAATTAATCTATTTAAATCAGTCCTCGAAAATACTCGAAAATGGAAATAAGTCGAACGATTTGTAAAACAGAATTTTTACTCGTAGATTAACTATCGAGGGACGAGAGTCACGTAAAGAAAGATTGATTATCGTGGGGCGAAAAGTCACGTAGATGTATTTTGACCCACTAATTGCATTTAAGACTAATTTCAAAATTCCGAGTAAGAATCCATCTTCAGAAATAAACAGCACTGATATTTAATGCAATTTTTCTCTGATGTACTGGTAGTCTCTAACAAAAAAGTTTGTTTGGTTCGTGAAGATTTTATATTATTTTTTCAGTGCAGTATTTCGAGAATTTAATAGAAATAACAAGTACAACTTGTAACCTAAAACGTGGAAATATATAAAGGGCTAATGATTATCCTCGTTTTTTACGCGTTTTGAACTCTTATGCGTATACCACTTGAGACAATGCAATGACGGGTATAAATTGATCTCAAAAAACACTAGAAATCTCCCTTCATGGCATCCATCCCGAAGAGGATTCTTCTTGTCGCCGTCAAATCGTAGAATACTCGCCTTTAAAAGGGTAGACATCTGTTGAAACGTGCTGTCAAAAACCCACTGTTAAAAAATAAATTTGACATGAAGAGTTTTTACTTAACTTACAACAACAATCAGGCATAAACTCCAGCAAGTTCTGTTCGAAGTGATCTAATAAAAAATAAATCTACAAATTTCTTGATAAAATGATTTATGATATTAATCTTTTTGTTAGTTTGTATGATATTGTATATGATATTGATAACGAATAAATGTTTTTTAACTGCGCAATTTGGAATGTAATCGCCTTCTCTTTTGTTTTAGGATTTTGGAAAATCAAGACCGTAGTATGCTCCGCCAATCCATACACCCCTAAGTCGCCCTTAAGGGTCATAATTAATTACGGGTAGTCCACATACTTGTTAAGGTTTATTACCGTAGAACCTCATTTAATCTTAAATCCAACTGGGAAAAGGACGTTCTGGACACTGGCGACGGATCGTTCCACGACCCAAGACGCATATATATTCACGAAAACGCCTACGTGGGAAACAGACAAAGACGCTGGAAAAATACGTTGGAAATTACTCTTTATATAGTGCTACTATTGCATAAACTGTTATTGTTTTGATTTAACTATTTTCTATGAGTTGCTTTAGGCTTAGAAACTTCGATTCTACTTCATTATATATATTATATAAACATTAGAGTCAAGAATTTTACTGGGGAGCAATATTCCGATTTTGCTTGAAGTATGTCTCTAAGCAGCGAAGATAAGCATCGTGACCTAGTCAAAGTAAGATTGCTCTGATTCCGTATCAATTTTCAACCCGCAAATGTTTAACTAATCTAATAGGCATTCAGTTTTTGCGAATGACGCAATCTACTCCAATAAGATAAGAATACAACTAAAGGACTTTCCTTTAATTTAAAAGTCGAAAGTATATATGTACACACCCATCCATTTACGAACAATGGATTTACCTAACTTCCTAAATGAACGGATTCCAGTCATATTCAAGTCGATATGACGAAAACCACATTCTCACGAAATCGAGTCAATTACCTTCCTGAGATCAGAAGATTATCGCGAAATATTTTCGAGATGTATAGGAGGGAGTTATTGACCGAATATGTTTCGGAAATTTAATCAACCCCCCATAGATTTGGTAAAATTTTGTCGATAACAGTAATACACGATCATCATTCACACTGATTTGAGGTCGGTATGATAGTTACGAAGCCGGATTAGCTAGTCTTAGCATAGGTAAAATATATTTATTACCATCTATCGAGGCTTACATTTATATTTTCGATCAACTCTAGTTAAACATGTTTTTCCGTTCGATAAAAGGGATGTTTCTATAATGGAGCCTCGTCGAGTCGATTGATCGGGAGACCCCTCTGCTTCCATTATTAGGAATGCTCGCGTTTCCGTCATTTCAGATCATTATTCTTCCAATTCGACAGTAAATCATTCGAAAACTCAGAGTAGAGTAACGTAACGCATCTAGGACTAATAACAATTTACAAATTAACTATCCGAAGCGAGAAAATGAATTACGCTGGTGGAGGCCATTTACCGCTTTCGCCCTGCAGCCGAGAGGAAAGAATATCCATAAATTCGGGACGCCAAACCCGAAAGGTTCTTAGAAGCGACACGTCCCTCGAAACGCTCAGGCTCGAACCCCGACAGTTAACCACCCCAGGACTCTGAACATTACCGTAATTTCTCCCACAATTCCGACTCATTCCACACATCAGCCATCCCCAACGCAATCTCTCTCCCGAAAACAAATCCATCCATCGAACAAAAGTTGCACCGATATCACGACGCCGATCCGCAATTATAATAACCGCTACAGTCATCACCCCTGACAGCGTCAGTCACCCCTTTGTCTCTCTCTCTCTCTCTCTCTCTCTCTCTCTCTCTCTCTCTCTCTCTCTCTCTCTCTCTCTCATTCTCTCTCTATCTCACTCTGCGAAAAGCTCAAATTAAAAGTCAACGTAACATGCTCCGATTCGAAGGTTCTAGATGTAGAGAAAGAGCTCGGTTGAGGGGTCGGCCAGGAGAGGGAATTTGCGCGATGTAGTAGAGAAGTGCAGAAGCCGCGGGTCTCCGTAGAAATTTACCGAAGCGCGAGTTACGGGAAGTTGCCCGTAGCTTGTTCAGAGAAGGAGCGAGGGAGACAGGAGGCTTGGGAGAGAAAGACGGGGAGCAAAGGAGACCGCATCGATGAGAAAGACCAAAGGAGGAAGAGCGAGAGAGAAGCACCCTCGTCGCGGATCTCGCATCGCGGCTAAGAGCAAAGGGGAGCCAAGGGTTCGAGTCGGCGGGCGAGCTTCGAGCGAGCGAACCGAACGACGACGCTAAAGGGGCAGAGGAATGAAGGGGCCGAAGGGCGACGGGGGTATCCGGGGTTGGGGATGGTTGCTTGCGCGTTGCTGCGGGGGCACGACGGACGCGGCCTGCGCGAGTAAGAGAGAGACGGAGCGAAAGACGGACGGTCGGTAGTCGAAAGGACAAAGACAGAAGAAGGGATCACGCGCGCGAGAGACCTCCGTCGAGGGTTACAAGGGCGAAAGAGCGAGGAGGAGAGAAGGGAGTTGTTCGGGTGGGCGAGGTGCAACGGGATGGAGGAAAAAGGGGGACGGAGAGTTTAGTTTTGGCCTCTCTCTCTCTCTCTCTCTCTCTCTCTCTCTCTCTCTCTCTCTCTCTCTCTCTCTCTCTCTCTCTCGCTCCGCGTATTACGCTCCGCGCGGTAAATGGCCAGACCTGGTCGACGCGGACCCTCGCATGGCCCGCAGCTGTCTCCTAACCCTCGTCCTCCGCACCCTGCCCCACGCCCTGCAACGTAGTCGCTCTCTCTTCTGTCCCTCCCTCGCGAACGTTCCTGTAGATCGCGGCTCACCAACACACGTACAAGTTCGCGAAGTGCACGTGCGTGTGTTCTCGTTCGCAATCGCTCTATCTCTTTCTTTTCTGAACTTCTCTCCCTTGCTCTCACTTCACCTGCCCCGAACCGTTCCGTCTCTGCGCGTTTTACCACCCTACGCTCTACCTCCCGTGTAATATACCAAGTACCGCTATACCGTAAGTACGAAACGTCCTCGTGTCCATCCGTCCGTCCGTTCATTCGCTCGCGCCTACGTACGTTGGTTGCTGCCCGTCCGACCGCGCATAGAAGAGCCTCTACGACGACGACGACGACGACGACGTTCAACTATCACGCGAATAGCGAAGGCTGCAAATATATGTATATATGCCGGGTGTGCATGCATGCATGCATGCACGGGCATCGAGAGGATGTATACGAAGGAAAAGACGAGGCCTTCAGGCTCAAATTAACCCACCGGTCCGAAGTAGAGACGGAGAAAGCAACACTATCCTATACGTATGCCTAACGTTGTTTTTAGGGGTTTAGTCTCTAAGGAGGAAAATTTGCCGGTAGAACGTAATTGAGTAATTTTCCTTTCAGAATTCCTTAAAATGCAAATTACGAGGAAAATAGTGGAATTTTACTCTACGAAGTTGACAACTTGTGCACATGATTGTCACGTTAGCATCTTGATATGCGACCAATTTCTGGTTGAACCTATTAGAGCCGGAAACGACACTTTTTAAGACACCACTTTTACGTGGCTATTTCCAATTCATTTGACAGAGAAAATACCGGGACATAGTGAATTTTGTCGAGAAAAGGTACCCCATGAAATTTTTAAAAAACTTAAATGTATACGTGAAAATGCAGGTTTTTGTAAAATCACGATTTTTGTCAATAAACTTTTTTTCCACTTCGATTTTCGTCCAGTTTCCGGTTTGGAATCACTCTAAAATCTTTGTAGATCGTGTACTTTTGGTCTAAACATAAAGTATCGATGATTTATATAATTAATTTTGGTACACAAAATTGAAAATGGCGGCCAAAATACCAAATTTTTTACTTAAACATTCAAGAATTTTCTTCTCGAAAACTATGGACTGAAAATTTATAAGAACGAAACGAACGACATTTATTTTTTTTCTTCAAAAACCCACTAGCTAAAAAAAATAAGTGTCTCAAAAAATTCTGAAAAAATTCAAATGCATTCTTTAATCGATATTAAACATTTTTCGTTCTTATTATTTTTTCCCTTTTAAGTCCATAGTTTTCGAGAAGAAAATTCTTGAATGTTTAAGTAAACAAATTTGGTATTTTGGCCGCCATTTTCAATTTTGTGTACCAAAATTAATTATATAAATCATGGATACTTTAAGTTTAGACCAAAAATACACGACCTACAAATATTTTAGAGTGATTCCAAACCGGAAATTGGACGAAAATCGAAGTTGAAAAAAGTTTATTGAAAAACCTCCATTTTCACGTATACACTTAAGTTTTTTCAAAATTTCATGGGCAATCTTTTCTCGACAAAATTCACTATTTCACGTTTATTTTCTCCGCCAAATGAATTGGAAATAGCGACGTGAAAGCGGTGGCTTAAAAAGTGTTCATCGCGGCGTTAATGGGTTAATACCATAATATTTGTATCTTATGTATACGGGGCTTCCTAAATAGTCCAGTCATTATGTACATTTAAAAAAGTAATAATTTGAAGCAGCAATTTTATTTTTGGGGCATGTTGGGGGAGTCAAGAAAAGCTTAACTTCAAGTTTTCGACCTCTGAGGTGGCTTGCTTTTTTTTATAACCTAAAAAATGTAATAAAATCGTATTTTTTAAATAACTCGGCTTCTAATGAAGTTAGAAGGTTCACTTAGGGCTCATTTTAAAGATTTTTTTGCGCTTTACAACTTTTTCTAAGAAAATTGTTTTATCCGATCGATAGTTTTCGATATATCGAAGGATAAATGAAAAAAAGACGTACTTTATTTAGTTTTTTGCTTTTTACGTGGAATTGGAAACGGAAAATAAAAAAGTAATGTAAGACAAAGTTGTAGAGAATTAAATAACGAACAATTTCTTTTTTTAATCGTTTCGTTTCGATGAAAAATCACAAAGTAGACAGTCGGCGTCAGCGTGTAAGCAGCGAGTTGTTCATATCGATATGCTGCGACGGAGCGTTTTCGCTGAAATAAAAGACTTTATTCAAGCATAATTATTATGTAATATGTATTTTTTGACATTACTTTTTTATTTTCCGTTTCCAATTCCACGTAAAAAGCAAAAAACTATATAAAGTACGTCTTTTTTTTCATTTATCCTTCGATATATCGAAAACTATCGATCGGATAAAAAAATTTTCTTAAAAAAAGTTGTAAAGCGCAAAAAAATCTTTAAAATGAGCCCTAAGTGAACCTTCTAACTTCATTAGAGGCCGAGTTATTTAAAAAATACGATTTTATTACATTTTTTAGGTTATAAAAAAAAGCAAGCCACCTCAGAGGTCGAAAACTTGAAGTTAAGCTTTTCTTGACTCCCCCAACATGCCCCAAAAATAAAATTGCTGCTTCAAATTATTACTTTTTTATCCCAAATTTTTGTACATAATGACCGGACTAAAACGAATTTCACACGTTTACAAAGAAAATATTACTACGGGAATATACGAAAAATACAATAATCTATCGACCGAAACCATTTTATTCTGTCAGAACTTAACGGTATGTTATGATTTCATATCCTAACCTGACCTAACGCGCACTAAAAAATAGTCTATAAAATTCACTTTACACTCTCTTGACCTAATATCAGTTATTAACCGAATCTAACATAACTTAACCGAAATTGATTCTAAACCAATTTATCGTTAGTGGCGTTATGTGAAGTTTCCACATGCGTACAACAAATATTGGGTGTCTTAATTTTGTGCCAAGAAAGTAAATATATGTCTTACTATAGCTTATGCATACACATTTTGAAAAAGTAAACGATAAAAACTGTATAATTGATCACAAAGACTCATTTCCATTAATCTCAGCTGTTAGGTACTTTATACTGTGACAAAGCGAATGAAATAGGGAGCAGTCTTAATCCAGGCATAACAAAAACACACTTGTGCATATTTAGTGAAGGCTGCAACCCCTCTCGTCTACTTACAGTTCTCACTGTCCGTAATTTGTCGACATTTTGAGTCAAAGTTAAATCGTATTAACATACTATCTCCGAAGGGTCTAAAATGGTTAATTAACTATATATATATATAAACTAAGGATAGTTTTAACGACGAAAGATTTGAACAATTTTGAAATCAGACGATACTTCAATATTAGGTCACATTTTTCAAGATTCCGTGATGACAAGTTGAAATCTGTACAACACGAATTGTCATCTTTACTTGAATCAAAATAAAAATCTAAAGTATGCCAAATTTCTATAATTAGAAGAAATTACACCCCCCATCACGGGATTCCCTATGGCTGCCACATCGGACAGAATGGAACTAGAACTAAAATAACCAGATTTCTAATACCTAAGATTCCTGGATTCTTTTAAAACGGCTGATGTTTCTGTTTATTGTGTTTTTGATGCTTCCGGGAACGTTTTAGCTAACCCTTTCGGGGTCCTATTTAATTTTCTGTCATGAGAATATTAATTAAGCACGTCAGGAAATTGCCATGGTGCGTGTTCCCATTTTTTGAAAGTAATGCCCTTATGGTAATTTTGTGGGCGTGCGTATTGATATTCAAGTAATTGCATCTTATTAAGGCAATCCCAACACGAAATGCACCGACACGATATTGTTCCAATACGATTTCTAGGAAGCGATTATTCAGCTTATTGCTGAATACGTTCTACATTATCATGTACGAAATAAACTTGTCGAGGGAAAATTCTCGTAAAAATTATGCTACATAAGACTTTCCATCGGCCGTGAAAGCGTGGAATGTCAATATCAATAATAAGAGTTCCTAAAGATGTCTTAAATAATTGGCATAAATATTATTTAGAAAGAGCTCGCAAAAACAAAGACTTTACCCATACAGAAAACGTAAAAAATAGTTCGGAATGCTCTCGCAATGCACTCTAAAAGAGGCTGGGTAGTCAACAAGACAAAATTGAATTGACATTTCTCTCCAAATGTGCTCAAAAATAAATCAGATGTCATTTTCTAAGAACTTGAGTTCACAAAGCTCTCATAATGATATCAAGTTCAGAAAAACTTTTAAAGTGACGTATAGGACCTCTTATATAACACATTGCAGGTCAGTCTGAACTATTTTGCGGCCTTGGTCGATAGTAACCTAAACAGCGAAAAATCATCATTATTATATCTGAAATACTCCCCTGAATAAGCTCTAAAAGTGATCATTAGGAATACTTCTGGTCAAATTTAAGGGTTCTACAAGTTCGGGCAAATATGAGAAAAGAAGATGATACGAAATAAAGAAAATTAAAGATTAGAAGTCTACGTTAACTTAGTTTTTGTAAATTATTAGAGCCTCTACATGTACTTAACTTTTCTAGAAGTTAACTATATATTACTGTGTTGCATATTGTACAGACTATTTATAACTCCTGTTAATATCTTTCTGATGCAACAAGTTACCAAAAGAATAACAATTTATAACATGTATACCGATTAAATCTCCATTGGTACGGTGGACCATAGAGATGAGTATCCCGGATAATCGAATCCAATTTACACGATATTCAGAGAGGGGTTTAGGTTTACAGATATTGACGGTTTGGTTGAATGAATGCTGAATGTAACGCGATACGTACCTTATTCCTAAAGTTTGCATATTGAAATACATTTAATATCATGTTTTAGTTATTGTACAAATTTACAAAGATTTCAATTTTAAGCTTGGTTTATAGTATTATGTACATTAATTTTCATGCAAGGAACAATAAAAAATTGATTATTTAAAGGAACAATAGATCTGATGGCTTACAAGAATTAAATTTTTTATTACTTAGGTGACTCGGCAAATGCCATCGCTTTTGAATTAAAACGCCACGTTGCGGCCCAGATCATTATTAATATTTATGTAATGTTCATGTGTAAACTTTAGTATATGTACTAAACAAATATTAGACTTTCATTAAAAATACAGAAAAATGACCTTATATTTATTTATCGTTCATTAAAATAGAAGAAAAGTAGAATTTATAAGATAATCAAGCATATATTACACAATATATTTTTACAAAGTTATTTTGTTTTCTCATATCATTTTTCACTAGTGAATTTTAATGGTATCGTCAAAGAACGTTCAATTTAACTGTGTTTACAGTATGCAATTCTGTTATACTAACTAAACCTTATAGACATTAGTGCGTAAACATATTTATAATAGTTTCTTTACACATTCAAAGGTAATTATTTATCACTAAAAAAAATGAATTCAATAGTTAATGCATTTAACGAGGAATTTTCAAATTAGTACTGACATAATCTTAAAAATAGTACTTACTATTCATTACTTGTAAGTCAATCTACGAAGTATTTTGTACTTTTATAATTATTTGTACTTGTTCATTAAATACTACTGTATTATTTAGTGTTAGGTAAGGTCACTGTGGATTAAATGAGTACATTTAATGATTTAATACTTTCAAATCATGGATTTTTTTCTTTTCTATCTTTTTCATTGTAAAAATGCCGTTATTCTCATGTGCAAAAACAATTAGAAGAAAATAATACAAAAACACAAGGGCTTATTACAATTGCTAGTAAAAAAAAGTAAGGAGTGGTCACTTGTTCGAGAAGGTTTTGCACAAAAGCAAAATTCATTTATTGAAGTTATAAAAATTACTTTTACGTAATATTCTAACATCACAAGTGAGAAGAAATTATCATCGTATTAATTATCGTCTATACCTTTAAATCAGGTTATTATTATTTCTTAACGCAATTTATATTTAATATATTACCAGTATTTTATAACTTTATTTACTACTCTAACTTTTTTCATTAGAAATAAGAGTTTGTGGAAAAATTGTTTGAATTAATGTCTCTAAATGTAGTTTAAAATATTTTAATATTAATCCAAAGTTTTAAAAAATATAATTTGTAGTTATCATCTTTCAACTTTTGACATTTTACAGAAATAGTAAAATATCATTTTTATTGAAATACTAATGTTTTTATCGTGTATAAAAAAAAGTAAAATACTGATTTTAGGTTATGGATCCTTCTTAAAACCGTCAACATAAAATCATCGCCATTACGTCTGTCACAACGCTATTTTTCTATTTAAAGATGACAAAAATTCCTGTTTCCAAAAATTTGTTGTAATTTTTGTTTTTACTTCAAATATAAAGTTTTAATTAAATAAAAAAAAAAGATTCCCGACATGTCCTCACTCTCCAATTTTAAAATGTAACGCAAGAGAAATGTAGAAAAATCGACATCCCATGGTTTCGAAAATTTTAATTAAAACGAAAAAATTATTTTACCTTCTTAATTTCCATATTTGTAGGTGAAGCCAATGCAAGATTTTTTTAAAATAAACAATATATCATAATAAAAATTTATATTTCAAATAAAGAAACCACAGACATTACGAAAAAGTTTGGGGATTTTTCATTTGGATATATAAAAATTATGATTTTGCCATAAAAGATTGTTTAAAACTAGTTAATTTATTATGTTTTGTTTAATTATGAATTTTTTAAGGAAATATGTTATGTCGATTTTGCAAAAACATTTTTTTATTTATTTAAGAGCGAATTTCAATTTTTTTATTAAATAGAGAAATCAGGTTTATCTCAAAAGGTTCAAAGTTAGAAGGCTCTAATTGAAAAAAAAAGAGTCACTTGTTACTGAGTACTGAAACATATAAAAAAATAGTAAAAATTGAAGATTAGGTGCTAGATTTTTCGATTTTAAATTTGTTGTAGAAGAACAATAGACTTGACTTTAGCGACATCTTGGTTACGCAACTATAAATTTAAAAAGTTCTTTAGGATAATGTTGAATACACACAAAGTTTCCATGATTCTAATGAATTTCAGATCGTTGTACATTATGAAGTTCTTTCAAAATGGCTACTACAGAAGGAAAAATGTGCCATCATTTTGGTATAATAAAAATGGGAAAACTCACATACAAAATTGTTCGTCTTTTATTCCAGCTATTGAATTCAACACTGATTTCAAAATGAAAACATTCAAAATGGAGCTTCCAATATAGTCCAAAGTAGCCGAAGCAAAGTAAGCGAATTTGAGCATTTTTTAGATATGAAATAATTTTTGTGTAGGATAGAGGACTTTTCTGTGAATTTTAATCCCGCTGTCTTGTTTAAAATTTATCACAATAGTTACAACGTATTCGAGTTAATACACGTAAATACACTTCAAACAGTACAAATTCGGAAAAATGATTAAATAATTTGCATTATTATAGGAGAAAATGCGCACATAGATAGACACAGACTCCTATAACAAGTTTTCATTGATCATAGAAAGTTTTCAATTTCATTATCGATTAATTAATTATGATTACGATAAGACACTTGTTTCATTGTAAGATTAATTTTTCCCAGTATTTTTAAATAACCTGAACATTATTTGTTATCTTATCTTGCATAATAACAGGCGTATCTATGAAACGAATTGCCTGTGACCTTATGTCTTATCCCAAGATTCGGACGTTCGAATTCGAGCGATACCTAGTACACATAGCAGAATGTTTGTTTTTTAATTGTTTGTTTACTCATAATTAAAAATTCTTTTTCCAACAGACCTAAAGAAAGGTTAGTGAACCGAAAAAGAAATACGTTAATAACAATTAATTTAATTAAAAATTTAATAATAAAATTTTTGAATTTACATTCATTGTTTATGTGCGTAAAAGAAAAAATATATATATTTTTCAGAAAAAATCCGACTGTAAAAGAACAAAAACCAAAGAGTTCTTTTTGTTTACTTGAAACGGGTGCGAAGAACAGGAAAAAAACGTTAATTAGGGTTGAAAACTGAAATTAATTCTCTACCCAAAAAAAGCAAACTACATATTCTACAAGTTTTATGCACTTTAAATTGAATGGTTAGGAAGTAATGAATGGGACTTCCTTCGCTTTTAAAATGTATACACCAGAGCTACAGGTTGGTTCGACCACTACCAAGCGCTTCGGCTGTTCTTTAGAATGCAGCACACATTCAATAGGGTATACATAACATATTTTCTGTGCTCGATGACCAATCAGATTATTTTCGAATATCTTCTTTGCTCGTATTTTTCGCTCCGAGTTTCAATTTCTTTTGCTTCAAGTCGTATTATATGATAGGAGCATATGTTTGTTCAATAGATTATTGTAATTTCTTTGATAATATCTTAATTGAGAAATTATATTCTATTCGATTTTATTTTAACTGCTGTATAATTCACTGTACTTGACAGTAATTAACGACCGATTATTAACTACATTTTAATTGTCTTATAAGATCTTTAAAGCATGTTATTCCGCCTTATCTCTCTCATAAATTTAATAATTATTAAATGGTAGATTACTTAAGAAGGGCGAAATATAGACTATTATTTAGGTGTTGTGCCTTCCGGTTTTGTATTTTACATATTATACTAAACAATCTATGTTTACAAATTCAACTTTCGTTGGGAATTTGAAAGGAACGCAGTGATAAGAATTTTTAGTTAGGATAACTCTTTTGATGTTATTAATATTTCTATTTTTATTTAAGTTAATAATAAGTAGTTATATTTACGTAAATATTTACTCAGAATCCAGAATGATTGTAGTAAAAGCAGTTCCACTAAAAAAATATCCAGACAAATTGTTAGTAAATTAAGATTTAAATTTTGACTTTAATATCAATACCTTCCTATACCTGTTTATTGAAAATTACATGGTGGTCGGAATTTCTCATGCACAGAGCGAAAGAAAAGAGTTATGGAATCATTTTATAATAGTAAAACGCTTAAATACAAAGTACTTAAACTAACTATTTCCATAGTAAATTTAACTGTAAAATTGTTTCATTTACTATTTTCCAGTATTTAAATCATTCGTACATAACCTCAAATATTAACTACAACCTTTCATGTTGTAAATTCTACACTTGCATATGTTAAAACCGATTTATGCTCCCTGATATTTTGAACTAAAATTAAGTCTAATGGCTTGACAGTATGAAAAAAGTTTCGGTATACATTAGTAACAGAATTTTAATACTTTAAACTTAGCCTGTTTAAATTATGATAAAAAATGAGTGAAGCACAGAATTTCCTATAAAACAAACGTAACTGGTACATATGTTCAGAGCAAAAACTTAAATAGTTCCGGAAAATCTTAGTATTTCTTAGTACTCCATCCAATTTGAATAATTTTTTTTTATATCTCCTTACAAACGGGAAGTACCCCGTTACCCCCTCCACTCAAATAGTTCTTTCCTAAAAGGTAAACATTATAATTTATTATCAAATGTTTTTGGCGTTAAATTTCATGAAATTTCCCAGAACAACCTGAATGTTTTATGTTTTTACTCGAGTTGGAAGTCTTCATAAACACTCGACATATTGCGAAACTATAACGATAAATCACTTATCACAGATAGAAAAAACGTCTTAATGTAAATATAAAAAAAAGGTATGAAATGATTCTAGTATATAACATTAGTGGAATTCACACCATCAAAAGTTTTTGTTGACTGTATACAATTCAAAATATTGTAAAATATACCAGAGAATTATTTTATTGTATATATTTTACTATTCACGACAGTTTTTTCACAGTCACTTCGTATTGGCCTAGATCTGCTCTTTCTTATGATATATGGCAAATTTTTTCAAATCTTGAAATATAAAAAATTATATACTCGGCTTTGGAAAAAAAGGGTATGCAATTTTCTGGTTTTGTTTTTAATTTATCTTTCCGAAATTGGCCTATTGGATTTTCTTAACATTGTTCCGAAAACTAAGCTATAATTTTTATAGAATGTTTTGAACATTTTCTAAGTTCTTGAAATATAGGAATTCGTTAAAAAGGAAAAAAAAAATGCCAGCATTTTCAAAATTAACAATTTATAATTCTCTGTAAAAATTTAGTCAAAATTTAAGCGCAATTTTCTTGCCCTTTTTAAAACTTTTTGTGCTACACATTTTTCCGGAAGTCGGTGATTCGTAAATAAAAAATTCCTGAATTTTTAGCAAACCTGAGCCGTCATTTTTTGTCAATATAAAATGTCGATATGATGCGCATTTTAAATTTCGAATACGGAAGATGTGATTTCTTGATTTCAAACTTAAAATATTTGTAAAATTGTTTATTGTAGGAAACAAAATAAAAAATAATGCATTTGAAAAACCTTGGAAATAATTTTTGTCGTGCATTTTTCACAAAATGTAATGAGACATTTTAAATAACCTATTTTCATACCAAACAAAACAGCTGAAAACAGCAATGAAAAATATCCATTCGGGACTAAGGGGTAAATAATGTATACATTAGGGTGATTAAAAAAATCTGTTTTTATTTTCCAGTGGATTCTTGTAGAATATCGAAAAAATATACGTGTTTTTGTTTTTGTTTTTTTAAATGACTCTAACCCGGCCCGCAAGTCGCTTGAAGTTTGAATTTTTAATGAAAAGGTGGATTTTTTTTAGTTTTTTCCGTGATGTGATAGCATCGAAATTCTCGCTTACAATTCCACCAAACCTCCTTATCTTAAACGTTTTGTTAAACTTTACCTAATAACAAAATTCATAAAGACAAATATTTGGTACTCAATACATTCACGAATTTTTCTTCTACGATTTTTTACTAAGGTTTTTTTTACTAGGGTTTTTTTGATGTCTTAAAAAGACAACATCGGTACAAAATATGGCGGACATTGGAAAGATTGTAACATATTTTTCCGGACAAAATATAGCAAAAAAAATAGTACATGGTTTTTCTTTGTCTGATTCTTATTAACCCAGTAGCGCATACGGCGCGGGAGGACTAATGAAGTGATTTTGGACAAATGCGATTTTAATCATTAATCGAAAAATTTGTTTGAGAAACTATGCACTTCGTACTTTTGAGGGTCGCTTATCATGAATCCGTAGTCCAAATTACGAGATTTAAAACAGCTGATCCAGTATAGCTGCTCAAACGTCGAAATAATGTGTTTCAACGACATTTGAGCGTTCAAAACAGTCAGTTTGGATTTCTTCAGTGTTTAGAATCTTTCGTTATCTTCAATTAGACATTGCCAAATTATCAGTCTAACTGGATTAACCTGATAGGTTTTCAACGTATGGCCTACAATACCCCTTCTATTTGATTAAAGCATGTGTTTAACTTAAAAACGAATGTAACCTCCTAATTTAACTAGGCCAAAAAAACTGAGCAATTTCGCCTTCACAGTTATCCTGAAAGGGTCATAGGTCTGACCAAAATGTGGAGAAAAACGGCTTTCACGGCTTGATTTGTACAACTATTTAGCTTCAAAATTTGCAAACCGCGAAATCCCAGTTGATCGTTTTCTCCAAATATAGGTGATTATAGGTGATTTACAATTCTTACAGCGATTTTTCGTTATTACCGGCAATTGACCCCCAATCGAAAAATGTTTTATGGGAATGTTGTAGGTATAAAAACGATCTACAATTTTTGTATATTTTTCACATAACCTCAAAGTTTCAGAAAAAAATCGAAAAACCCGTGTATTTTGTTTTTATTATTTTCGCGCTCAAAAATGTTTTTTTTTTTCTTGAAAGTTTTAGAAGACTTACCTTTTCTGTCCCGAATAAGCTGTAATTTTTTTTGAGTAATTATGTATATTCGTTTCTTTTTTATTGATTAGAACCCGATAAAACACCTATATTTTCCTGTGAAAAATCTAATGTCACAGCAGTAGAGAATGGAACTTTATTTAATGGAATTTGTTCGTTGAAATATCTACTTTCAGATGGTATATGAATCAATTTCAAAAACCTCGAAAAACGAAAAAACACGATTTTTAACATCAATATTAATTTAATTTTCAACATTAATACTTAAAAGAAAGAAACAAATGCAATTCTGTTATTGTAAAATTGTTGCTATTACGTAATTTGTTTTATTGTGCAATTGCGTTGTATATTTTATCAGTTAATAAATAAATAAAAATCTAGTTTTTTAGATTTTCGTATTTTTTTTGCACTTTTTTTATAGAAATGTAAATTGATTCATATATCATCTGAACGTAGATATTTCAACGAACAAATTCCATTAAATAAAGCTCCATTATCTAAAGTTTTAATATTAGATTTTTCATTGGAAAATATATGTTTTTTATCGGTTTTTAATCAATAAAAAAGAAACAAATATATATTATTATTCAAAAAAATTACAGCTTATTCGGGATAAAAAAAGGTAAGTCTTTTAAAAATTTCAAGAAAACAAAACATTTTTGAGCCCGAAAAAAATTACAAACAAAAACACGGTTTCTTCGATTTCTTTTTCTGAAACTTTAAGGTTATGTGAAAAATGGTGTGTACAAAAATTATAATCTTTTTTATACCTACAACATTCCCATAAAACATTTTTCGATTGGAGGTCAATTGTCGCCGGTAATAACGAAAAATCGCTGTAAAAATTGTAAATCACCTATAATCACCTATATTTGGAGAAAACTATCAGCTGGGATTTCGCAGTTTGCAAATTTTGAAGCTAATTAGTTGTACAAATAAAGCCGTTTTTCTCCACATTTTCGTCAGACTTATGACCCTTTGAGGATAGCTGTACCTTAGTGTTAGCCGGTCGCGAAAAATAGATTCTTTATGGATGATAACGCTTAACAAGTGGTAAGTTGGAGCGGTGTGCCACGCGTAGAAATTTATAAAACTAAGCGCTGTAAGAGTAGTCATAAGACGCCAGAGGAGACTTTAACGATCCTCAGCTTCAAACGTTCGCCCGTTTTCGCTTATATCGAAACGCGTTATTATCCCAGGATGCTGCAGAACTCGACTTCTCGAGCTTCAGTTCGTTATCCAGTCAACCTTCCTCTCTCTCTGTATTCCCGTACTATCTTCGTTTACTCGTAATTTCATTATTGCCTCCTGGACATTCGACTTGGGCGAAATAAATAAATTCATTCATTCCCACTATTCCCATCTTTCTCACTCCACCCTCGAGATCTTTCTCTTCATTCTCTTTCCTCCGTGGCGTTTCGTTCTACCGAATCCCATTTTCTCTTTTATATATCCCTCGTTTACTCTTCGTGTCCCTGTTTCGCCGCTCACTGTCTCAGTCCCTCTTTGGAGTAACGCCGATGTTCAACCTCCGCGACGACGCTTCAGGGATTTCTTCCGCGGGAGCGATTACGCGCGGGCGTACGTGCCTCGCAGGATCAGCTCGGCCGTACGAAGCGAAAAAGAAAGCGCTCGCTCTCCCGTCCGCTTGGTCGGTTGGTTTCTCGCGAAAACCGGCGGCGATGCGATGCGGAGAGTTTGAAAAAGGGAGATAGAGCAAGAGATACCTAGGTAGAGAGACAGAGAGACGCGAGGGAAGGAAGAAACTCACTGCTGCGGCGAATCGGGGATCTTTCTTTTTCCCGAGGGTGAATATCGATCTTTCTCTCCTCGTCCTCCTCTCTGTCTTCCTCTCCTTTTCTCTCTGTCGCTTTCTGTCCGTCGGTCTCATTCCGCCTGGTCCTCTCATTCTCGCCTGCGCTTTTCGACCCTCGGAAATTTACGAAATTCTGAGAAAAGATGCTCGCCCTCGAATTATATACCTGAACGGTCAAGGGAGATGGCCCGCCGCGATTTCGCGTTTCAGGAGGTTAAATTACTGGGTAAGTTCGAGGCTTTTTCTGGCGCCTCGGTTTCGAGTTTTTCATACGCTCTTTTATAAGCAACAGTGTCGATGCGCGAATTATACCAACGACCTTGCTAACGCGTCGCTCGTGATCGTTAAGTCTCATTTTACGAGTCCTCGAATCGTTCAAGTTCCAACGATTTTCTCATCACGTCATCCCGTTCTACCGACGCCAGCGACTTCCAGTAACGACGGGTGAGAGTCACGTGACGCACGAGTCCCTAACCCTCGATAACTTTCGGAAAAGGTTGTGCACGATGTCCATTTTCCAGAGACCTACGGATGTGCCCTAACAACTTTTGTCTTGAATTTGAGTCGTCGCAAGCTATAGATGCGATAAATTATTATTATGAGCGTTTGATGTATTGGACATAAGAGGATGTTATTTGTAATCCACGGTAGTGTCATAAAGAGATCAGTAACTTAAGCCTTGAATGGGTTTTTATTATAGTCATGGAGAAATGTAAGCTTTAAGGTATACTGATAAAAAGGACCTGGTAGGAACAAATAGTCTAAGGTTTATACAAGAATTCGGTATTATCTGAACAACAGAGCACTAAGCAAATGTTATGTTCTGTTTACAATATCATGCAGTTATATAATTAAACAACTGGGACCCTATAAATAAAAATATGTCAGATTTAAGATAGTTTTTCATTTGTCGTAGAAGTTTTAATCCATGGGCGAATCAGGAAGGCTCGCTATTGGCGCGAAATTGCGCGGCTGGGGAGTAAGAAGAAAGCCGAGGATGGAATTGTCGAAAAACCGTCGAAAGGAGGGAACTGCGCCATCGAAGAACTCGACTCGTTAATTACTGCGCCTGGCCGACGGCAACGACTGTCTTTTAATTGGACCCCCCGTTTTCTTCTTATTCCCAAAATATGGATTCGCAGTAACTAATTTTCCCGTAGAATTTTAATTGTTTGACGCTAAAGTCGCTGCCGGTTGATCAAGATGAATTTCGTTTTAATGCCTCAGTCCCCCGGATGCTTGAAAACCCACTTTACATGGCATACCTTCAGAAATCTCTTTATTTATTGTGGAAGATGTGGACATAGTAATAAAATATGAAGAAAAAAGCTTTTATTGTTACTGAATGTAAAATGATTGTTATGCTTCCAATTTGAAAACTAACGCGGCAACATTATTTCAGGAGTTCTAATTCAAATTGCGGAAAAACTTTTTAGCTGAAACTGGAACATTCCCTTTAAGAAAATTACTAGGTATGAGGTACAACAAAACAAAAACGGAAGAATGCTTAGTAGCGACGAAATCCTTATTAATGAGAGGAACGTTCTAAACAGATGTTCTGCAGTAGGTCCACGTTGAAATTGTTAAGAAATTAAAGATTTTAGGCAGGTACTTTGTCAAAATTCATTGTTTGTGAACATTGAAACATTTAAAACTAGAAAATCCATAACGAAGCAGATTACGAAATTACAACGAAATCGATATCCCGCAAAGATACGAGTTGGCTCTGCTTCAGAAAGCTGAAGAATAATAGAAGGAAATAGCAAAATTAAAACCATTTGAAATCTTCCGACGGTGCTACAAAAAATGTAATAAATAGTCGGCAAAACAATCCGAAACCGCCACCAAATCATTGCATCATCTCAAAATCGTTATATGCGATCATCAGCATTTCATAGGAAGAGAATTTAACGTTATTGATTAAATGTACGGAATAATTCTCGCGCGATATCAATTTTCTGAAATCGAACGTCCGTTGGCTCTTATCGTCGGAACAAAAAATAGCGCGAACATTTCTGAAAATCATCGAAAGCGAAACATTGGCGGTGATTGCCTAATCATTTCCCGCGAACGATTTACCAATCCGAAATTGATATAGTCGCAGCGAAACTAAAAAACGTGCGACACCATTCTCGAATGTTCGTTTTCGAAGAACGTTTTGAAAAGCAGGCAGGCGTGCACGAACCGACACACCAGCCTCGTTCTTCTTCTTCTTTGCCCCGTGTGTCTGGGCCTGCTTCCTCTCTCGGCGGCCTCTGCGTGCCGATAAAATCGAGAACTCGAGCGCAATTTTAGAACAATCGCCGGTGCCGAGCCGCGACTCGCGCGTTTTTTGCGTCGCACGCGCAAAGACGTTTTCAAGGACAAATTATATACCTCCGCGCTGTGCGCGAACGCGTGTCGTTCGCGAAATTAACCGGCTGTTGAAGCCGTCGTCGTGTTCTCTGTTCCCTCTCTGTCCCTCGCCATGTCTGTCTCTATCCCTCTGTCGGTCTTCTTTCACATTTCTCCTCCTTCTTTCGAGTTGACGTCGTCGCTTCTCTCGCTATCTCTCTCGCTCTCGTCTCATCGCGTCCTCGCTACTCATTCGCCGTTTCTGCAGTCCGATCGGCTGCTACAATGTATTCGTTCGTCGAGCACATTTATCGTCACCGTCACTTTGTCGAGAAACCTTACGATACACACTACACGTGGTACGTGTGTTTGTGAGAGCTATCGAGCGCACCGTCGGCGATTTATGTGCCTTAAAATCGCGAACGCGAGACGTTCTACGTCTGAGACGGCGAAGAGAGAGTAACGGCTACGAGCGATAAAAATCCTCATTATGCAACGTAATGGGGTAAAAAGTTAACGACCCGCGAATATGTGGGTTAAGAATTTTGCTTTTTTAGGGGAGAAAGAGAGAGAAAGGTACCTTTGACATCGACTCGGTCATCTATATCGGCATACGCGCGAAAGAATTATCGGACGCAGTGGTTTCACGCGAACAATTCCTTTGGTATTCGCATCATTATCTTGAACCGAAATAAATTAGTCGACATTTACTACGACAATGCCGATAGTACATCTATCTGACATTTCAATCCCACCGTTAAAGAAAGTCTTGTCCTCTACATTCTTAATTCTGTTGCGCAGGACCCAAATACTCTAGGACAGGACGTAAATTCAGAATCTCCTAAGTGAATACACATTCAGCAAATAGGAATCACTTAAAAAAATGTGTTTCAGGAATTCTCTAATCGTCCTTAGCATCTTCGGCAGAAGGTAAGAAGTTCACCATCCGTCAAAATGCCCGAAATGTGCGAAAACAATACATTCGAAGAACAATCGGTTACCCCCTCTCCCCTTACCGCATCTCAACATTTAAAGTCTGACCTGTTTCAAAGCCCTATTATGCGCACGAATAGTTTTGCGAATTGTCCCTGAATCTTTCTCCGGCTCCTGGTCAGAGGGAGATTCCGTAAGATCTTCGGAGTATACCGCAGTCGTCGAAGGCACTTTGAAAGAGCAATCGGACCCTTAATTTTCAAGTTCGTAATATGCTGATGAAAAGATATTCGAACCCTTGAAAACGGCTGGTCACGCTCGGTCGGATGTGTCAAAAGTGGGCATTTAACCCTCGACGTATTGTGCACATTTTAAAGGTGTGAAGGACTATAAGTCATATATTTAGACCATGCTAGGTCAATATAATTTTTGCGCATGCACTTGGAAACTTGGGTCAGCGTGTGTTAGTCATAGGCGTCATAAGAACTTGATGAACGATGTTTTCGGAAGTTTATCGTATTTATTTGCGTCCGCAACCTGGTTCCATGTAAGTACCTGAAGTGTCATAAAAGTATTTTCTGCCGCTCCCTTTGGTAAAGTGGGAAATTATGATGTGGAGTACTTTGACATACGCAAAAGTAACGCAGGCAGAACTTGCTTGGATCCTTCCTTTGTAGGAATAGCTTTGACGTGATAAATATTATCCAAGATCGACATTTCCGAAATACAGTCAAAAATGGTTTGCCAAACGCAATATTATTTAAATTCAGTAAAAAACATCAACCACCTGAGATTTTAATATTGTGAAATTTTATTAGGATGCACTAAACCTGTATCAGAAGTTCAACACTGCTTTCATAACACTTTCCTGCAAGGTTCATGACGTATCGGTGGACAATGTATATCGACAAATTGTTATTGACCGGATCTGATTAATTACGCTGCTATCCGATGATGTTGGAACAATCCAATTTATGTCGAAGCGCATGTCGTGCGATAGTGATTTGGCACCTTGAAAGGCCGAAATTGCATCAATCCGTTAGGAAATGAACCCGTATTCCATACCCATCGTTACATGTGTGGGGATCCTAGAAAGCAAAAAGGGAGAGGAGCTACGAGCGTTGAAAAATCGCGATGTCGGCGGGCGGGAATAAAAGTGGAAATAAGAAAGGCATGAGGGGAATATACGGGCAGGCAACTCCGGTGGCGATTAACGAAACGAGTCGCGGACGCGAGGGAGGACGAAGTCCACCCATTTCGAAGTAACAGACGAGAGAGTGTGGCGAGCAAAGAGAGAGAGAGAGAAGCCAACGACAAACAAGGATGGAAATAGCGCGAATGGGTTGGGGCAGAAGGGGCCGGGAAAGGCAAAATCGATCGACGCTAGTCGCACGTGTGCGTGCGTGCGTGCGTTCGTGCGTGCGCGTGATGGTTGGTACGCGCGTGTGGTAATACGTGTGCGGCACAGAGGACGATGGGCCGAGCTTTGCGCCAAGGTGCAGAGAACGGAGAGGCCTCCTTGAACGAGTCAGTAACTCGTGCAATTAATTTTCACCTGCTTCCCTCGCGGTCTTTCGCGGAAGGATAACCGCCGTGCCGCTTGGTAAGGGCAGGGTTGCCTTGTGAGCGCGCGCGCGCGTGCAACCCGTATATTGCAAGGGCCGCTATACCTGCTGATGCCTATACATTCGAGACGCGCATAACGGCTTCGTTGCCCATCCATATGGCGCCACGAAAGATTCGCGCCAAGGTCCTCGACTTTATCTTGTCGTGATAGGATGACACGAGAATCCGTCTTACTGAGGGCGGGCTTTTACTTTTATTTCGGTGCGGTCGAACGATGCCGAACGATATGGGAACGAGATACCCAAGGTTCCAAGTTACATTCGGTCCTCTTTCGGTACGAGGGTCTTTCATCCTTCGACGATTAATCTCTGTTTTGTTTCGTGACGTAGGTAGCTGGTGACGAAGGACGCAAGGAAGAAATGTGGAAAATTTCGAGGGGTGTCGACTCGAGGAGCCCAATCTTTGGGGTTAAATTTCCCCGTCGATCTAATCGATAATGGTGTCTAAGGTTTTCCTGCATTGGTCACTGGCTTGGGGAAGCTGAGGCTACCTCTCTCAATAACGATTTCGGGAGTATGAAAGTTTTCAGGAGCTAACAGTCCATTGAAGATTTATTTGACATTTGCAAGATTTGAATCGTTAATATTTAATTTCAAAGTTATGTAGTATTGAAAATTACTATATCTGTTCGAATAGTGTAATTAACCAAAATAAGCTGCGGAAAATGTCGTTACGACAGCTAATGACCAATAATAACAGAAATTAATCAGTTCAGTGAAATCTACTTCAGTTTATTACTTGCTCTTGGAGCAATATTCAGGTTTGAAATAAGCGTTTTTTGGAATTTAAACGCAAGCTCTCACATTCTTACAAAAAGAATTCAAGTGGACATGTTCTTCCAGTAGTTAATTGGAGGGCGAGAAAAATAAAATATAATTACGGCGTTGAAAATGTTTGGAAAATTCCGATACTATCATGTTAAGAATGTCACAAAATTTTACAAAGTGGTGTTACAGAAAAGGAAATTACGCAACATTTTCATAAAATGTCTAAACTTTCACGTAAAGTTCCTTGAAATTACTAAATTGCAATACAAATTGGAATGGATATTGTGCACTACACTCTGACGTAGTTCGCCTTTTTGTCGCCTGATGCGGTCGCGATTTTCTTTGCTATCCACTTCGCGATTATATCCCCCGTCATAGAAATAGATTCGTATTTAGTTATAAGAGCATAAGTACCGCATAATGGTTTACATGCATAATTTTTGTATGGCTGCAGTGACATCGTTCTGTACAAATACACTATAGCACAGAGTATTGTTGTTTTTGCCTTTGTTTTTTCAATAAACCATCAATAAAAAAAAAAGTAGAACTGCTAATTATATCTGAGAAAAATAATTTCGGAAATACCCATATACACGTGATTTGATATATAATAAATCAAACATAAACGGCATAAAGTGTTCTTATTCGTGAATTTATTATTATTTTGCAGTTGAAATAAAATCATAAACTAATATACTGATACAATAATTGCTATGTAATTAATAACTTCATTATCACTTCGGTATACATATCACTGCCGTAATATTCACACTCAGTTTACATAGCCCGAAAAAATTGATTAGGAAATGTTGTTTTGTACAGATATCAAGAACAGACGAACATTTTGATTATATATATCGAATCAAAACCCAAATACATCCTAATTTTTGCAGAATAGTGTTTTCCAGAAAAGTTGTCGAATGTCGAGAGGAGGCCAAGTCAGGAACCTCGTAATGTCCTTGAGCCCATATTTTCACGAACATTTCATGGCCACGTGGAGCATCGAGAATTTCATTTTGAAATGACCTCCACTACTTTGACCCATAATATTTAGGTTTATCTGGAAGGCAAATTTTATGCTCTTTCAAGTAACCTGCAGAATGAAGATCGGAGGAAAGATCATTGTCAAAGTCATAGTACAAAGTGTCTCTGCAAATTCAACAATTATATGTAGTGGATTGCAATGTTTCGAGTTAGTTAGTTAAATAGTTGTGGTTAAAGCCATTAATTATTTAAAACACCGTGCGAGGAAAATTGTAGAATATTATTATTAATTTGTTGAATTTTGCAACCTTCCACTAAATAATTATTTTAAAAACTTAACTACAGGATATTGATTCTTCTTAAAATGAACATTGAATATATGACAGTTATTTAAAATAATAAATGATGTACATATTTTGCACTGAACTTAAAAAATATAGAGCAATGCTTATACATTGGGATGCAAAAATAAAAAGTTTTTTTCGTTAATATTTGTCTTAATTGTCATATTACCAATGATTCCTTTGCAACTAAATAAACATATCTCATTGCAATTAGTAAAAAATTAAGTTTTCGTTATTACACTCCAGATACACTATTAAAATATAATAATGAATGAATTACAGAATATAAAAAAACTTTGGGTTTTACGAGTAATAAGAATAATACCTGCGTTCAACAGGTTTTCACGTGATGCACATTTCTTCGTCGTAATACAAAGTAATATGTGCTAAAAGAGTGCCGGAGACATACAATTTTTATCTTCATTTATATAATTATCTTAAACGGCTAACTCGTTTTTGTCGTGAGATGAGATTTTAAAATATTAACTGCGTACTAATTGTTGCTGCCTTTCGTATTTACTAATCTATTTCGACTCTGTTAATATCTGGAAGCCCATTATCATTATTAAAATTATTCCGACAAAGTTAACTTTTAAAACAAGTTGCTTTATGTAAATGTTTCTGAATTTTCAGAGGTTTTGAACCTTCTCGTACATTTTAAATTAATGTCCGGAAAAAATTGCATACAAAAAATGCTACATTAGGTTCAAATGTCAATTTCTTGGAGTAAAAATTCGAAAGTTTTATTTTTATGAGTGTTTCTTCAATACATAAAGAAATAATTTTCACACTTTAAGGGTAAGAATTTATTCTTTTACTGGAGTATCTCAATTTTTAATCCAATGTGAGAATTACAAGTTCAAGAAATTTAACTAGTTTGCTACTAGGGCAGTTTCCTAAAATTTCTTCATAATTGGTTTCTGAACACAACTTACGACAAGAATTAATACTAAAAATGTAAAAATTAAATACTTTATTGTATATTTTGAAATATTCAATACACTAAGGAGACCTTTTGAAGATTTATTTTTATGTTAGCCTCCAGAAGACAAAATAACATGTGGAAACCGATTCTGCAAATTTCTTGAAATGAAAATTGAGCTAATATTTAGTAGACTTAACCGGTTAGAATAAATTTAGTCTAATAAAGTAATTAAGGTATTTGAATTTTTTAGAGTACATAGTAAATTAATATTACTTCCAATTAGTAGTAGATTAACTTTTGCATTTGTAATAGTAATTTTCATTCGACGGAACTGAAAATTGAATTAAGAAATCAAGTGCTTACGACTTTAAAAAAAAAATATGCAGACCTGAATCGCTGAAAAAATGATAGATTATCCCATTCGACATAATTTTACACCATCTTCAGATTCTCGACACCCTTTCCTTTTCAATACTACGTTAATGTCCCGTAAGCAGCGTGAAAGAGGGCATTTTAAAAGGAGGCTGAAAGAAGAAAAGAACATTTTATTGTCATTCTTTTTACTCGACCAACTGTTGAAGATATTTTTTATTGGCTTGTCATTTTTCCATTTTCTTTGAGTTAGGTGAATCTGTATCTCTACGTATCTCTTTATTTTATTTTTATGTGAAGATTGGCTTCGCATTGTATCATTTTAAAAGATTTCTCAGGCATTTCTTTTCCAATTGTGAATTCAGTATTACGATTTTATTATTTTTTTAATCATTATTAAAATGTTCAAATATCCATTTAAATATTAAGTAATAAATATCTAACATTTTTCACGAAATAAAAAAGTTTTGATATGCTAATTTCTTTGAATTTGTATGACAAAATTACAACGGGCACTTGCTAATATAGTTCGTCACAAACAATTTTTTCATTCAAAAGTTTAACTTCCTGACTTATAATCACCTCTTCTTGAATACTTTTTGTAGTTTTGTGTCGTTGGGGTTACAGCATAATATATGAATATGTACTATTGAATTTATTATTTTGATATTTTCTAGAGTCACGCCTTTCTGCATACAAGGGTCGTCTAAAATCACACTTCCATAATTTCATTTTTATACTCTTCTGAATAATGTTTGTACTTTCATCGCTTTTCTGCAACACAATAGAATAATGATAGTGTTCTATTATAGTTTCTTTATTTTTTTTGTATATCATCCGCTCCCTAAAATTAGGTAATTTTCATATAAAATTCTTGGCATTGTAATCGTCTCATCAGTACTGAATTTAGTGTTTCATTTTGATAATTGTAATTTAGTGTTTCATTTCTGATTTGTTATAAGTTGTAAATTATCACACCTTTACTGAAATGTTTTATCTTCAATAGCTTTAAATTTGTATTAATTTTCATTTTTTAAAGGTATCTGTAGCTTTGATTGCGAAATTAATTACAATATAATAATCTTGTGATAATGTCCCATGTCGCTTAAAGAGTTCTTTCAGAGCACTTTTCAAATATCCATAAAGATTTCTTGATGCAATCTTAGTTCTGATATTCTGTAAATGAGTTCTTTCAGAGCAATTTTCAAGTATATCCGTGGTCTTCATAAAGAAATCTTAGTTGTGACATTTTGAAAATAAGAAATCTTAAAGAACTCTTGTTTATGATTTGAGTACTTTTCTATTACTTTATTTTTCATAGATCTTATAAAGCTCTTAAAACGAATCCTTTTTAAGACTTTTTAAAGAGCTCTTCAAGAAGTCTTTTTGCTATCTTGTCTAAGAAAAAATCGTTATTAATGCTTAATTGATTAAAATGTTAAATACCATAAGAAGAAATAACGTATGTTTTAAGAATAAGTTTTAGTGGAGCAAAAATGTATTTATTTTTGTACGTTAAAAAGTTTCTGTCTGTAAGTATAATAGAAATATCTGAAGCCACTGAAACCCATTCCAATAGGAACAAGAAGCAGAGTACAAGACATCAGTATGTACAGTGAAGAAGAACACGAATACGAAGAGAGATGTTAACCAGGAATGGAACAAGAATGTAGAAAAAGTGAAATGCAGAAATACACAACTGTCTATTTCCTCACATTTTAAAACTGCATCTTTATAAATCTATGTAGGAAGTAATTGTCAAAGGAAGAAATTAGTCAAATATTTTAATACTTTCTTTTAATAAATATTTCCATTAGTGTAGATTGAAATGAAATAGTTCTCTATAAATTTCTTGGAGTGAGAATTCCATCTTAATGAGTGACATCCACATTTTTTACTAAAATGGCTCAATTTTCACCCCAAGAAATTCAAGGATTCAATTGAGTTCATTGTAACTTGTACACATTAATTTCTGCATTTCTTAAAGAAAAAGGTCACTCATTGTAGAGTGATGATTCAGCCACTCCGTGAAAGAGGTTTGTAACACTCTTTCATTAGAGTCGGTATAAAGTCTTAAGAAATATTACTTTTAAAAGATTACGATTTCTTTTTGAAGAAGGAAAATTCCTTCTCTTTCGCAATTAGTTCACTCCATAAAAAGCAAACTTTTATATAAATTTTTTCTCAACGAATTTTTACTCAAAAAATTAAGAGAGTAAGTGTAAGAATTTATTAATAAATTTCGTATCTTTCACGGTAAAGTCATCTATACAGCTGAAGAAATATTTTTGAATATAAAATATGCGGTTAATGCTTTTAATACGACTAACATTGTTTTGTATCATTTTCAGAACAATCTTATATAATGCATCATTTCAAAGTTATAAACATTGAGTATATATTTACTTTTTTAGTTATAGAATAAGAAAAAAGGAAAGAAAACCAATAAAGAAAATATCAAAACAAATATTTTCAGGTCTAAATTAGATATAGTAACGACGTATCATTAAATAGTGTTATCAACAGTTTTAATTGTAGAAAATGGAAATAATTATTATGACACATATTACTATCAATGTAGGTTCATTTAAAAAAAGATAACAAAAATAATTATATTAATTATCGTAATTAATTCCAGGGCTTTGATTATTGATACCTTCTAAGATTTTGTTAAAAATTGTTTTGAATGATTTTAATTTCAAGTTAAGTTAAAGACAAGTTATTTGTTATTTTTAAATCACCAAATTGACGTATGTGGAATATACATTGAAATCCACGAAATACAAAATAAATCTATACCATATATGAATAAGTTGATAGACTGCATAAAATATAATTTAAATAAATGCTACTTTTGTTATTAAGTACAAAACTATCGGTTAGGCGAGAATACAAGGCGTTCATCCGGGAATCGGAAGGTTCCCGGGTTCGAATCCCCGCGCAGCGCATCGAATCTCTCAAGTTCCATCATCATATTTTTTCAAACATAAAAAAAAGTCATAAAAAACCGTAAAAAATATCCATCGCTATCACCAACGTGACTTCAAGATCCATCTTCTTTTGTCCTCGCTAGAATAAAAAAATTTCAATTACCGTTTCCACAAGTGTAATATTTGTATTCCCAAAACCTGATCTCGAAAACGATCGGTGAGCCGACAAAAAATTCAAAAAATTGGCCATAGCCTTAAAGTACAAATTTACTAGAAATACAATAGGGCGGCAAGTAATCATTTAGCAATGGTCACGAATGTTTTAAGCAATTCTCGAGGGGTCGATGAATTATTGGCTTGCTGGAAAAACTTTTGTAATTGACAATAGTAGGGCGTTGAAACGATTCAGAAATCACCAGTTGGACAGTTTCCTAGTCTCCGACTCTTCAAAATGAGACTTTTGATCATTCTCTACACATGTCCTATATATATATATATAGATAGTTCTCTCAAACACACTTGCCGTTCATAGAAGCGTTTTAGGGGAAGCTGAGCTTGTTATTCTTGGTAATAGTGGGTTTCGGTTTCAATGGTGCTTACGCGTACGTAGTATATCGGGCTTATACTCGCCAGTAGTCAATGAGAGCACACTTCTTATTAATCTATCGATTTATCAGGTAAATGCTGTTTATATCGAATTAGTGAGAAGTATCTGCAATCGACTACCAACAGTACTGTTTTCAAAATGCAATGAAATGTCGAGAATATTAACCTTGCATGCCATTGAGGTGTGAAACTGAAGTGATGACAAATTCCAAATGCTTATTATGTTGAAAAAATTACTTTTCTTATTCAGAACCAATTTATCAGAAGGTAATTGATGCTTAGTAATTTGCGTCCCAGCATAAGCGCCCGGTTTCGTCTCGTTATATTTACCAGCCGCCGCACATAACCACGGTATCACGCACATAACGCGACTGAGGGTGGTGGGAGAAGCGACGCTCCCCATCTTTTGGTAAATATAACGAGACCGAAGGAGAAGAGGAGGAACCGAGCAAGTAAATATACTCGGACTCTACTGTATATTGTTTTCAGCGAATATAACAATATTAGTATCGAATTTCTTTATGAATTCAATATATACTCCTTTGAATAACATCATTTAGTGACAAAAATGGCTTCATGTTCTTGTGTGAGGACAGGAATTTGAATAGTACGAATCGCTTTAAAAATTCTCAAGTTATCCAACAATTATTGTTAGGTACCGATTAAATAATTACTGAACATTCAGTAAGTTTTAAGGAAAAATATATTCTCTCCAGTAATTGAACATATTATTGAAAGTTTGGTTTTTATATAGTGTACTCCCAGCAAGAAGGGGTCTTATCAGGTGTTTCAATTAGCTCAATGATATCCCAGGGAATCAATTTCATTGTTTGGACAATATTGACATAATACATCTAAATAGTACTCTATTCAGTTATTGGAATGAGAATTTACTGTTTACGGAATGCAACTGAAGCCACTCACTTAAGAGAGTTTATTGCTGTCAAACAAAAATGAAACAAAAAAATTCATAAAATTTTTCCATAATAATTCGGAAATTCCAAGAATTTTTAAATCTTTGCATATTTTGGAAAAGATCATTATTGAGTTAAAGTGTTTCAAATAAAATGCAAGTATTTTATACATCCTTATTGATATTTTCAAAAAAATCGAAATGCCCTAATATTTCGAAAAAAATTAATAAAAACAAAATTTTACTTATATATTAATTATATGTCGTAAATCAGATCGGCATTTGAACTAAATGACGATCTATCTCATTGAAAGATTTGTGCGCCACCTTTGTATCTCTGAACATTTTTATCGCATTTTTATTGTAGAATTCTCATTAATGCACTGTTGTGGACCACACCTGTTGGAAAATTTCTTTAATGTTTTTTTTTAAACATGAAAAAATCTTTCTTTTGAAAAAGTCTTTTTCCATAATTTTTTTCAGTGCACATTCCTTGTACAGCCGTTCTTTATGATGGACCTAAAAACCCAGACAAATCACAAAACAGACATTTAAAAACCCCGATTTTCAAAAACCAGACTTTAAAAAAAAACAAACCCTAAAAAACTAGACACATAAAAAAATAGATATTTAAGAAACAGACATTAAAAAACCAGGGGTGCACCTCAAAAACCCGATAAATCACAAAACAGATACTTCAAAAACCCGACATTCAAAAATCAGACATTTCAAAAACATACATTAAAAAATAGACATTAAAAACCAGATATTTCAAAATGCAAACACATTTTGAAAGTCAGTTTTTTTTTAATATCTGGTTTATGAATCTCTATTTTTTTAAATGTCTGGTTTTTGAAAGTCGGGTTTTTGAAGTGTCCAGTTTCTTTATATCTGTTTTTTTGAAACGGAGGTGCACCTCAAAAACCCGACATTCAAAAACCATACTACATACAAAAAAATTTTTTAAATGTATGGTTTCTGAATGTCGAGTTTTTTAAGTGTGTTTTTTGTAATGTCGAATTTTCAGGCGCACTTGTTCCTTAGTGTCTTAGTACAGAAGTATCTTAACATAATTCACGGAATCTTGAAGTCTATATTTTCGCCAATATTCCCAATTGTACAACATATAAATTTTTGAAAATATGCCGGATCAAAATATGAATCGTCTGAATAGTCTTAATTATTCTCTTGAAGGGTCGAGATTATCAAATACTTTTCTCGGAAATACTCTCAACACATCCCATCATGAAGTTGAACTGACTAGAAGCCTGAGTTGTTTATTATAGGATTCTGGAATATCTGTTTTGAGAAGTCTTTAGGCACTAGGCTGCGTTTTCCTGCGAGGCACATGTATAAGGAGCTCAGCACGTTCAGATATAGCGAACCCCGGCATTTTCGGGGTTTTAATTACCGCCGTCGGCAGCAGCGGTATCAGAGTAATGGACGATCGCCGACGTCTGGTTCGAGGAGGATTAGGTACGATCGCCTTTGAGATAGCTATCCTGAGCGAGGGCTACGCGATCCGAAGAATGCGCGTTCCGAATTCGAAGGGTCGTTCGTCGATATTACACGGCGGCTCCAAAGAAGCGTGCACCTGACTTTTACGTTCGAGAAAGTTCCGGACGCTCGAAAACTCGGAAATTAAATAGATTCCACTTGAGTCCGTAAGAGCGTCACATGTTGTTAATCTTATAATTTGCCTGATTGCGAAAATCGAACATTTGATTTTTTAAAATTTGCAGTGTTGCAAACTCCAAATTGCTCTTAAATTGCTCCATCAAAATTATTAGTTATATTTACTGGAACAATGGTTGGTTAAGAAACAAAGTCGTCTCGTTTATGTCGAATCAATTGAAATATTGTATCGCATTTCAAGTCACTTTGCAACGAAGACAAATATATCAAATTCAAAAAGACATTTTTCAAGGATGAAATCAAAAAAATACATTGCAATTTGGAAATAGTAGAGATTTTGTTATATTAGAAATAGGAATATGTAGAAAATGTAAATTAGACAACACAGACTCGAAAAGTAAGACCACCTTAGAAATGGTGAAGACAATGCAGTTGCTTCAGCGGCCGCTAGTCACCGAGCTTATTGCGTTACCCTCACATTACAGAAATGGTATTGGTATTGTCAACGTAAGCAAGATTAGAATCTCATACATGTACTTGAGGTATATAATCCATCGTCCATAGTTATGTACGATTAGTACCTTTCTACTAAGTATTACTTTTTCGGTAGAAGTAATAAATACTAAAATTATGCAGTTCCGAAATTAAAGCGCATAGCATCTCGTTTAAACCCATTTTACGATAAAAAACATTTAAAGAACTCTGGACCAACTGCAGGCTATTGATAAGATTTGCTATAAGAATACAACAATAGCTTCAGCGAAAAAAGCAGCAAATTCTTTACATTTATGTCGACACGTTACGGTCTAATCTATATATGAGTTTGCTCAATTACGTGCTTTGTATGTACTTGACCTATCCACTCCTAAAACGTTAAAGCTTGCGATCCAAAGGGGCCTAGTGGAAGCCTAATAACATACTGAAATGTAAGGGCTTTTTACCGTGCGGTTTCGTGACCCTTCACAATACTCAGCCCGTAACGTGACTGCACTAATATCGTTTAAAATATCGAATGTAACTTTTTAACGAGCCGGTTCGATTATGTTACAATAAACTTTTATTTTCATCATGTATTATTTCCCGCTTGGTGTCTTGAACTGTTACCCCTATTTTAGTATGCATACAGAGACTTTAACTCCATCGAGTATGAATTCATAATCGATAAAAAATACAGCTTTCCCCTTCGCAAGGGGAAATTCACTTCTTGAATTGAAAATAAAGACAATTTCACTTTGATTTACACAGATGTGTAAGAATACATGTACATGTTTAACTGGCGCCCATTTAAAGCTTGTTGTCTCTAATTATACAGTAAAATAATATTTTATAATATTATGAAGCTATATAATTGAAAGTACTAGCTTACACGTATATAGAGAACGCGGTAATGAGTTAACTTCAACATCGCGTCGCTGGATGGTTTAGCAAAACATCCAAATATGATTGTATTATACTATACATATGTTTATTTTACTATTAAATTTTTTGATGATTGGTAAACAAAGCTTTTGATCAAGGTTTAAAAAATATAGTAACTAATCGTAAGCAGAATTCTTTCCTAAGTAGTATCTAAAATTAGTAGAGATAGAAAGCACCGATTATTTTCTATATTCTTCAAAATTGAAATTGTTGAAACAGAAATTCCAATTTCTTAACACAATAGAGGATGAAAATGAACCTATTACAAATTTGAGAAATCACAGCGCTCCAAATTTGAAGTGGTAATGGAACTATTCTAAATATTTGCATTTATTTAAAAACCACGAAATTATAGGGAAACATCCAATTTAAAAAGGCACGAATTCGAATATTCTCATTAAGCAAATTCATGTTGGACGCGAATTTGGCACTGATCGGATAATTAGCGTGGCCGCTGACGAAGGCAATTAGCGTTGTGAATAGTCGTGCAATTACTGCTTCTCTAGCCTCACACGAAATCATTTTTTACACTAATCGCTATAACGATTTCTCTGTGATTTCGGAAAAATCGTTATCGTAGGGAATTTTACGAAAGTCATTATGAACGCAAGTGATTACGTAGTATGAAAATCATCAGCTATGATAAACGAATATAATTATGAAATTTTTAAAATATATTGTATTTATAATAAATTATTATAATAACTAATGCATTCATCTGGCAATGGCGAAATTCCTGACTTTTAGCAAAGATACAACATTTGAAGATGATGAAAGCCTTATAAGTATTCTAGAATATAAATTTGCACTTTCCGTTATATCCATTTTTTCGGAAACTTATTATTTATATTGTATATAAATATAGTTTAGATAATTATTAATATCTCATCCCTGAACAGGGAGTCCCAACTTTGTCAAAAGCCATAAACAAAAAGGGCAACATTCACTCCTTAACCAATTTTAATAGTGTAATTCGTGTCCGAATACCTACATTCTTATTTTTCTATTTGCTAATGTTTGTCTCGCCTACATATCATCCTCTTACCCCCTTATCCCCTGTTCTTTCTTATCGTTTCTCTCCTCTAGTTTTATACTCTTTCGTTTCCTCTTTTTCCCCTTGTGCGATTGTTCTCATGTGGTGCGGTATATTCTACCGCTCATCGTCTTTTGTCGTTATCTTCATCGTCGACTTCGCCGGCGTCCCTTTCTCTTTCCCTAATTTCCCTCGGCCCTTTCGAGGGTTGCATACGGAATCTTCCCGCGCGACGTGCCTCTCCCTCCACGATGGCTAAACTTTCGTACGTTTCCCGGGGATTATTTTCCGGGAAATCTAACGAACGGACGAGCCTCTTGTCGTCGTAGAACCGTACAGAAGCGAAGAGCGAGATAAAGTCCCCTCTAACGATCGACAGAGACGAAACGCGAGAGGCCACCGATTGTTCGAGTTCAGACGTCTTCGTCGCACCGGTATACACCCCGCGACGACCATCGACGGCTATGTCGTGAAACGGGGTGGTCGAAGGGTCGGAAGAGAAAAGGGACACTGCCGGAAGAACGTACCGACTGAACCGAACGGCGGAGAAGAACGAGGGGCCGCGGTGAGGAACAAGAGGGACCGATGTATGGCGATTCGGACGACAACGCCGCGACCGAACAAACGAACGGTCACCGGCTTGGGAAAAATCCCGAAAAACAAATTTAGGTATACCGCCCAGTCGGATAAACTTATCTCGGAGCAAGCGAGCGCGAGAAGGAAAGAGAGAGCCAGCTGGCGAAGTGTCGTAGAGAATCGAAGATAACAAATCAGGTTGTATATTGTACGTAGAATACCCGGGAAGTGCCAACGAAAACAGAAAAACAATTCGATTCCACGAACTAGAATTTTTTATGCATTACAGCAGAAAATATGATTCGTTCATTATATTTTCATTGCACTATAAAAATAATTATGATAGCGAACATTCACATAAATTCAACGGAATTCAATATTTCGGAGCATTAGAATTTTTTTTTTTTTTAACGAAATTCATCATTATTACCAGATTTCAATACCGTTTAAGATATATATCTCGTAAAATACCTGACCCTGGAATAGTTCCTAAAAAGCCGATGCAATCCCAATATGACTACATCTTTTTTCTTTTTTCAATCGATGTAAAATGTAAATGTCGGGGTTGGACAGTCCCAAATTGAAATCGTGAAATCCATTACTTAGTGAGTCGTTCCTTTCAAAAGGACGTCAACAAAGGACTAGTTGCTGGGGTTAAAATTAATTTCGATTCAATTGAGTTGGTTGAACATCACAACCGAAGATTCTTAGAAAGTACCACGTGGGTGAAGTAACGAGTAAGAAAATAATAATATGTATATTCTTCCATATTGCATAATGAAAACTAAAAAAGGGTTGGAAATCCGCAAGGAAGAGATCGAACATCGACGGGCGGTGAAACAGAAGGGAAAGAATAGTGTTACAGCGAAAGCAGGGAGGTAACAAGAAAGATAGTGCGATAAAGAAGCGGATAGAGTAGGAAACGAACACGCGCTGAAGGTACAGCGGGGGAAGGATCGGACGAAATGAAACGACGTCGACGGTGACGATGAACAGGATGGGTGGTAAAGGGGGACAAGGGTAGAAGCTCAGCAGCGACAGCAGCAACGACGATGACTACGGCGGTCGCAACCGCCGAGCTAGCGGCAGCAGCACCAAAGGGATGGCAATTGGTTAGAGGCGCGAAGCGGGGTTCGCAAATGTTGGAGTAGCGAGGGCGGTAGGGGTAAGGGAGGAGAGCAGGCACGGAATAGCGCGCCTAAGGGACCGAAGTTAGGGGCGGGGGTGAGGCGCAGCGCGGTCAGAGGGGAGCGGTCGGTCGGTTGGTCGTTCGGACGGACGGTTCGGCGCGGAGCGACTGGGAAACGCGGAGGGTTTAGGGAAGACCGTCGACGAGGGATCCACGGGGAACTTGTAGGGGTGGGGAGAGGCAGGGACGGCAGCATCGTGAGTTCGCTGTGTGGCAAGCCGGCGTAGTCTGCCACAGTTGAGCGTCGAGACTCGTCGCGAGAAGATCGTTGTAGCCGTCGCTCCTTCCGGCACACAATAACTTAGTTCGCGATTATTGCGAGTCGACTGAATCATTTTGTGGCTAAGTCTCGCCGATACGAAGAATACTACCTTTCCTGAGGTTTTTCCAAATCGTAAAAATTGTCCCGAGAATCTTGAAATTCGGGTCGCGATTTGACTACGTGGCCGACAGCCGACGGACAGTGGCAAATACGCGAAGGACGGTCAACTGTTAGTAAGGTTGCGACCGGAGTGCTGAGAAAGAGGGGGCTGCTCCGATAACGCTGCAGAAGCAAATTAGTTGCATCGCGTTGGCCGGCATTTTCTCCTCGATTTGTCACCGAATTCCATTGTGTGGAGATTGCCAATCTCAGTGCGTGATCGACAGTGACTTTATCGCCAGTTTGATTTCTAAGGAAAGTGTCTGAAGAAATTAAAGGAGTGTGGAACTATTCTAGAAATACGCGTTTCAGAAACACAGAATTTATAACTCGTCTACAGTTTCTCCCGTGTTCATATCTCTTCGTAGCAGCGATATAATAATATTGTTTCCCGCGCGGACTGCGGATTGGCTGAACTCTGTTTTGCGGAGTGTGAGAGATAAAAAGTACGATAGAATCGAAAGAGACAGTGAAAACATAATACAAGTCACAGAAAGAGAGAACGCGCAACGAATAGTGGGGATAGTGGGAGCAAGTTGTTTCATTCATAAAAAAGTTCTTTATTACTCTGTGAGCGCATGTGCTATTCCAGCGGCGCGTACGACTACTACAACCTCCGCACGCGCCCCTCCCCCGCCGCTTTCTACCGGTAGCAAGTGCCGTAAGCGCTTTACACACGACATTATTTACCGAGGAGATACGTATCTGAGAAGAGGTCGGCATAGCAGTAAGGATATCCGCAAGAATAGCCACAGTTGGCGATCAGAACTCAACTGAAGCAGTCGTTCTCTACGTTTAAACATTATTCGAACAGTGATCGGTGAACGTGCAGGAGGCGCCCTGGAGGACCGTCTCCTAGTGGATTTGAACGGGCAGTGCGCTGCCATAATGAGGGGAGAATCAGCAAGACCGGGAAAGCGTCCGTTGCGGGCGCTTTCTGCTTCCGAAAAAATGGACGCAATTCAACGCGTTCATGAAGGTGAGAGTAAAGCGTCGGTTGCACGAGACATCGGAGTCCCGGAGTCCACGCTGCGAGGATGGTGTAAATCGGAGCACAAAATTAGGGGCATGGCCCGAAATTCATCAACCCCGGACAGTGAGGCACACTCTCCGGCATCATCATCGGGTGCAAACCCAATCTCGATGACAGCTGGAGCATCTACTCTCTCCAGCGAGGATGAAGGGCCCATTATCAAAAAGATCAAAATGGAACAGGCTGCTAGTTGTTCCGCAAATGAAAATATCGATAGCGGCGAAACAAATAAAATAGACAGTAAGTCGAAATTGGATTACGTCAGCAATTTAATGAGCACTATGGCAGGCATGAGACCTGAGAATAGTGCTCTGCTCCTCCAACAGCTTGGACTTCTGTCCACTGCAACTGGAACGAATTTGGGGGGCAGCTTGACTGGAAATCTAGGGGCAAATCTGACCGCTAACCTTGGCGCGAGTCTAGCAAAAAATTTGATGATGCCTACTGGCCTGGCACATCCGAGCGCTGTAGGCCTCGTCGAGAATGGACTTCAGTACACAAAAAGTTCAGGAGGACTTCATTCCGCACATGTAAGTAAGAGGCACAGTATGTCCGCCATTGCGCCATTAGATTCTGTTAATAAATCAGGATCAAGAAAAAGTTTGCCCCCAGCAGCAGAAGCTCCATTGACGCCGGTTCCGGCGTCACCAAGAAAAAGCAATGAAACACACTCGGCAGCGCATCAGCTTCAACAGTATCAGTTGAAGAATATGAAAAAAGACTTGAGCAGCGGCAATAACCGAAAAGTCGATGAAGCTCTGTGGCAATGGCTTACTCAGCAGCAACAGCTGATCGGGGCTCAAGCAACACCGTTTAACCCAACTACACACGACGGGTCCTGGTTTTGGCAGTGGTATAAAAACCTCTACCCACTAAATCCTACCCAACCGACAACTCATTACTCCAAACGATCACCGAGTAAATCGAGGGCGTTGATTGACAGCGTAGTCTGTCAAAACAATAACAACAATGAGAGTTTCAAAAGAAGCTTCAATTTAACTGACGACGACAACGTCAGTTTAACCACGTATGAAGAGGCCATTATTCATGGCGAAAAATTTTTCAAGTGGTTAGACAACTGCAGCGACCCCAGTGTTTCGCGGGTACAAATTATGCAACTGAAGTGCCTAGTGGATGGCCTCAAGTGCAGAAAAATGCCGAGCAGTGGTGTTAAACGAAGCCGAAAATAAACGAAATGTTTATGGTGCTGTGATCCGTATGCGTATCCTAAGAACTTGTGCGGCCGCGAAACAGAGAGCGAACAAGATCTCAACGACGATGATTGCGACTGTCTACATTTTTCTCGTGTTTCTTCTCGTTAGGTCTCAATTTTCGACTTTTCTTTATAACTGTCATTAGTGATATAAGATCGTTGTATGTATCGGTCAAATCGCGCGTATGTGTAAATGTGTGAGCGCCCGTATTGGTTTATTTTACTTATTAATTCGCGTCTACGATGAGACGGTTACCTATAGGGGCGAATAAATGCTATTAAAAACGAAAAAAAAAAACAAATTAACAAGCGATATTTCAAGCAGCGAAAATCACTCGAACGTTATCAATAAAATTGACGAACGAATTATTTTACTGGTACTACATGTCCTTTTGGTATTTGCCGTATAAAGAAAAGTCATCGTCAATTTTATTCACAATTGTTCGAATTCATTTTGCATTTGTTTTTTTAGCCTTGTACATAGAAAAGAAATTATACCAAATGGTGAGTAGCATATTTAAGCGGTTTATCGTCAGTAGTAATATCCTTGAACATTTTTCGCGGATCTCGAAAGATTCAGCTTGTGGGTCGAGTCAGCGTCTACCAATTTGCGATTAATTATTGCCTCCACTATTAGCCATGGTTAAAATAACCGTTGGTGGTAAATACGTTATAAATACATACTTTTAATTGTCATCCTCAAATTTGATTTAAAATGAACAATTTTACATTGGTAGTATTGTGCAACGTTTCAAACGTTCTCGACTGTGGAGACGAAATTGCAAGAATTTCAGCGAAGTCAGCCACCATCCCTCGAGGGATTATGGAAAGATGCGGTTATCGAAAATGATTTAAATTTGTCATTCATTTCCCGCACGAATAACAAATTGTAGGTCCCGACGACCAGTGACCTTCGCTCGAAATTTTTCCAACATTCCCGGTATGTTATTTATGAAATTTTGTTTTTTTTACTCCCGTCTTTGTTGAATATCGACCCAACACGTGGAACCGGTTCCGACCGTCGCCATTCGCACATATCGACGCAGTAATTAGAGACGTATTGTTTCTTCCCTCTCTTCCGTTACGGTCACTCCGATGTCCGATAAGAGGCTGGCGCAATCGCGACTCCAAACGAACTGACAGAAACGAAGCTGGGAATTGCTGATTCCTTTTTTATTTTCAAGTAAACACGCTACCTCCCCAAACTTTTAGTTTTAGCGGTTCGAACTCGGTAAACGAAAAAGAAAATGAAGTAAACTGATTCGGATTTTTTTGTAAATATGTAATTACATATTACTTTATAACTTGCGCAATTATCGTTAAGCAGATTAAAATTTCAAAAAATAAATATTACATATACACTTTATTACTACATTGATTTCAAATTACAGTTCTTTTTCGTTTATTGAAAGAAAATGAAACAAAAACTTACCAAAATAAGAGCGTTGCTCAACGGCTGATAGCTCAGGAAGTCCGCGATGAACCTCGTACAACCTTGCCACGTGTTCAGATCTGGATAAGGGAGGGTGCTCTTCCTGATCGAGGTCGACACCAACTTCTGCGGATGAGCGAAAAAAAACATAAGTATCGCATTTCGTTCTCTTTAGCTCCTGTCTGGCACCCGGCGACCGTGCACCTTGACCGTATGTAAAAAGAATAAAAAAGAAAAACAGAATGTCTGTTAGTGAAAATCGAATGCGGGCTTTCGCCACCTGTATCTTTGTAAATTGTTATGATCTTCGAAACTTTACGTAACTGTACATAATATAATATATCGACATAATTTTACGTGAGTGAAAAGAAAAACATTCCGAAACTTATTGGTTTCGCAAAAATTTGGACTATCTGGCCTGAGCTATGATTTTGGTGCAACCAGTTAAGGGATCAAGGTGCATGCTCGTTGATTGTAAAATGTATGGCCACGTTTAACATGAAATGGTTATAAAAATTGTATGTAGAAAAAAAAAACAATTTAGCAGAAGTTAAACCAAAGCGAACATGCGCCGCTGCGATTGAACGGCGCGTTGTATATATTATGTGGGCCGCGGCTTCTTGCGCGTAACATGTGTATCGTAGTTCGTCTCGAAAGGAATGTACGATTGTAAATGTATAGGGAAGATTATTTTTATTATTTAGTCTTAGAAACAAAAACTTGCGGGTTTTGTTACCGACGAACAAAACGAATCACCGCAAACGCGCACACAAATTATGCGAATCGACAAAGCGCGCGAGATTAATAATGAAACGGAAATTGCAAGAAAAAGCGAAAATACAATAAAAATAATTCATTTTCGACATTCCTATAAATGTTACCTTCGCATAATTTGATAGTAAATTGAAGGGAGGAGATTTTATTGATAACGTCGACTTTATTTATTATGTTCCAATTCCTTTTATATATGCGAGCGCCTTTGTACGATGTCACAGTCGAAAGTATTTATCGAAAAATACAAACGAAAATAAAAATTACGATATCGAAAAACAAAAATATTGTATACTGTCTTTATTAATCCTTCACCCTAACCCTTCATCAAAACTTACTACATTTATTAAATTAAATGGTCACTTCAGTTCAAACTTTTTTTTTCATACGTATATTATTTATTCAAAGAAAATAGCACAATTTGTTTGAAACTAAAATAAATCAATGGCACTAGCATATAACCTGAACTTACAGGTTAGAACATCAAGGGGGTTTGGAGAATTACAAGTGAGTCTCACCTGAACTCCACATTCATTGTCGCAGACCAGCAGCAAGGGCTTTCGTGTCGGATTCAGGACATGGTACTGCCGCCGAAAGTTCTCAGCGTACCATAGTGCAACCTTTTCTTTATCAGTCGTAAAAGAATAACTTTCAGGTAAATCTTGAAAAAATTCATCGTCTTCAACGTTTACGGGTTGCCAACAGAGTCTTATGAGCCCCAGTTCCCGTACGACATGTTTTAAAGAGCCTTCGGTAATTGCTGCAGGAAAAATACCGGAATATTGACTGAGGTTATCATCGCTATCCTCTTCATGTGCCGATTCATATTCTTCATGCTGGGTGGCTTTGTCTGTTAATACAAACGTTCCCAAAAATGAATTTGAAAATGTTTCTGCGAGTTCTATCTCAGCTTGCGATGGTGGATGCATTTCTCGTCGTTAAAAATGTTTCCTTATAAAACTATTAGTGAAACACTAAAATATTATAACCTTTTTCAATCGACTATCAGTAAGTATGAACGAATCAAATCGAAGAGGGTAAACAAGTTATATCGTCATGGAAGCGTGGTGGCAGCACTGACGTTACCCGCGACGCCATCTCTTGGATTTACCATAGTCGGTATTTCCAGTAATTGTGTGGATTTATGCTTTTATGTATAGTGCGTATTACATTGCAGTTTAATTTCTTCAACTTTCATTCATTTATCTGAAATTTTGTGCTTTAATTAAAGAAAGTTAAAATATGTTTAGTGTAATCGTAAAAGATGTAGCTGTTGATAAGGCAGAGATTCATTGTATCACTTGAAATATTTTTTATACGATTATCATATTTGTTTTATATACTCAATATTTATTACATTAATACTAATTTAAAATGTAATTAAATTTGTTAGTTTGTATCGATTATGTCCGTATGTTTGTTTCAGAACTGTACCGCGTAGGTAAGTTCCACGTGGCATTTCCATATGCTGGTATAGTAGTAATTTGATTTAGCGATACCTAACGGCTAATAAAATACACATCACATTTCAAGGATTACATTGATAACAGTCGGTAAGGAAGATAATGCTAATAGCTGCAATGCGGTAAAATAAAATTATTGATTGTACACAATTCTCAATTATAATTACATTTTGTATATTTAAAAGAAAATAATGGTCTAGAATAAGTTCTTATATCCTTTTCAAATATTAATATTATACAGATTTATTTGTTTTCCACAGATATATATGTTAATATTTGAATAGGACATACATATATATAATAAAAATATATTAATAATATATAATATATATATATATATATATATATATAATAATATATAATATAAATGTATATATAATATATATATATATATAATATAAAATAAATATATAATATATATATATATATATATATATATATATATATATATATATATATATACAGGGTGATCCAAAAGTCCCGGAACAGCAAAATATCTCAGCGGGAGTGCATTATCGGGGAAAATGTTTTAGACAAAAGTTTAAGGATTTTTCCCTGGCTATTTAATGGCGATATTGAATTTGACCTTGAACATGACCTTGAAGGTTATTTCAAGGTCAAGTTAATTTTTTTAAATGGGAACCCCTATTTTTTTTCACGGATTCGGAAAGAGCACAAAATTTTACGTCCGAATATGCTATGGCCGTTTTTTTCGGCAAGGTCATTTCAAGGTGAAACTTAAAACTCCCGTGACGGCGAAATATCTCAAAGTTTAAGGATTTTTCCCGGGCTATTTAATAGCCTTTTGTCTGAAACATTTTACCCGAAAATGACCTCTTGCTGAGTTAATTCGCTGTTCCGGGAGTTTTAAGTTTGGCCTTGAAATGACATTGCCGAAAAAAACGGCCATAGCATATTTGGACGTAAAATTTTGTGCTCTCTCCGAATCCGTGAAAAAAAATAGCAGTTTCCATTAAAAAAAACAAACTTGACCTTGAAATAACCTTGAAGGTTATGTTCAAGGTCAAATTCTGTGCTACCATTAAATAGCCCGGGAAAAATCCTTAAACTTTTGTCTGAAACAATTTCCAAAGAAATGCACACCCTCTGAGATATTTCGCCGTCACGGGAGTTTTAAGTTTCACCTTGAAATGACCTTGCCGAAAAAAACGGCCATAGCATATTCGGACGTAAAATTTTGTGCTCTTTCCGAATCCGTGAAAAAAAATAGGGGTTCCCATTTAAAAAAATTAACTTGACCTTGAAATAACCTTCAAGGTCATGTTCAAGGTCAAATTCAATATCGCCATTAAATAGCCAGGGAAAAATCCTGAAACTTTTGTCTGAAACATTTTCCTCGAAAATGCACTCCCGCTGAGATATTTTGCTGTTCCGGGACTTTTGGATCACCCTGTATATATATATATATATATATAAGAATAAGTTCTTATATCCTATTCAAATATTAACATATATATCTGTGGATAACAAATAAATCTGTATAATATTAATATTTGAAAAGGATATAAGAACTTATTCTAGACCATTATTTTCTTTTAAATATATATATAATAATAATAATAATATATATATATATATATATATATATATATATATATATATATATATATATATATATAAATAAATTTGAATTAACCAATCAAGACGTTTAAGGGCTCAAAATGTTCGTCTGGTCAAGCCCCTTCAAAAAAGTTCTGGCCTTTAGAAAAATGTCATAATGGCCGCTCAAAATGAAGTCTGGAAACCAAACAAAAATTGAGAGAATTCGAATCAAAAAGCTTGTGGGAAAGAAAATTGGTATTCTATTCGATTGTTTTTGGGCTCAAATTGTTGGTTTCTGACGTCTTCAAAAAGTTAGTAAGGTAGATTGATGAAATCCAAGATGGCGACTGAAACGTCGATATAATAACTACGTCTACAATGAAAAAATTGAATCTTCGCCAGCCCCTTGGGCGCGGTGATCACCTACGGGCGCTAAGATCTTATACGCCCTTGATATGGAAATAACTATTTCGATATATCTAAAAGATGTCTTATAGATATCTAAAAGATATCCGTTAGAGAAAAATAAGTTAGCCTCAGAGGGCGGAAAGGGCCAGAATAAAAAAAAATCTGTTAGTGATCTTTTCGACACTTTCAAGTTTGACGAATCATCTTTGACGAATTATATGTATACAGGGTGAATTCCTAACGGCGGAACATAGGGCATCCCATGTTATTCCGCTTAGCCAATGACGGTGGAGGATCACTGTGAAATCCGACTACGTCGACCAATCGAATGCGTCGATGCGTTATGTTAAAAAATGTCAAAACAAACAGATCATTCCAAAAATTATTATATTTTCGTAATTTTACGTTTCCATGCAAAATGACTGACAAAATTAATTATTTGTTAAAATTCAAAGGAAAAACTTGCGATTACATATCACAGCTAATTTTTAATCGCATGAAAAATTTGGCGAACAGTTTACGAAATACATTAAAGTTTTTTCGTTGACTATTATCATATAATTCATTTTGTCAATCATTTTGCATGCAAATGTAATATTACGAAATGAAAATAACTTTTGGAAGAATACTTACATATTCTGTTTGTTTTAACATTTGACTCCCTAACGCAGCGACGTATCTGATTGGCTGACGTAGTCGGATCTCACAGTAATCCTCGATCGCTATTGGCTGAGCGGAATAACATGGAATGCCCTATGTTCCGCCGTTAGGAATTCACCCTGTATATTGTATTTATAATATCATAATAATACAGACAGTAATTAGTAAAAGATAGTAAAAGATAGTAAATCTCTTTACTACATGTGATATGCATCGAATAGTCTATTACAATACAAGTGCATAAAATAAGTGTAATACATGTTTTGCAAGTATTATTTAGAAATACTTCGGTTGGCCTGTCGTCTGTGTCGAAGTTTTGAAAACGTTCATTTTCAATTTTACGTCGACCCAGGCCATAGGTCATAGTTGTAAATCATTTTCAATTTTCATACATATCAGAAACACTATATTGTTGTAACATATCTATCGAAGCCACTTGGACCTAAATATGATTGGACCCCCAAATATCGATATAATTTTGTAATATTTTGATTTGATTTGATACCATTTATTATTGTCCTGGACATTAGGTCCGTGGACAAATCACAATTAACAATAGTTACAAACATAACTTAAAAACTAAACTAAACTAAGTTTAATATAAATATAAATTCATAGTAGTCCCGCTCGCTAGTGGACCATTGCCGCAATTCGCTGTTTTACACGAGCAAAAGTAATAGTAAGTAACGCATAGTAATTAATAAAAAAAGAATGAAGAAGAAACCAAACACTTTGCATAAAGGCTGGCGCGCGGTTTAAATCAATTTATGTTGCACTGGAATCTTGACGTTTTAAGTTTATCAATATAACTGAAAGCTGTTGGTAAACGGACGAGTATTAAGGAATAACCGACTCTCCACAGGGTCGAAGTTTCTGAGCGAGCGAAGCGAGCTAGGCACCACGTTAACACTAGTGATTATTTTACAATTATTCTGCTTCGCGCTTACCGCTTATGACGATTCCAATTTTGTGTGCACTCACCTTCATTCCATCATTCTCAAGTAATTTTTTCACAATAAAATTAAAAAATTCTTTGAAAAGAATTTTTATCTTTTATTGATACACATAGCTTTTTAACAACGCAAAGTATTTTTTCTTTTGTTCTTGTTCATTAGCGCTCTGAAAGAAAATTGATATTCAGATTTATGACCAGATATCCAAACATAGTTTGAAAAAATAGATACTTTCGTTACTTGTTACTGCACTTTCTGAAATACGCAAACATTTCAAACTACCATCTTTTGATAGAATATGTGTGGATTCAAATAATTTTATCCGCAAATGATACCCAACCCTTGTAAACAAAAACATTGAGTTTGCAAAATAACAACGTCACACTCTTTTGGCTCAATTGATAATATGTCTCATTGTAAACTAGTAGACAAAATGTCAGATCCGATGGCGAAACGTTGCAAAAGATCCGGTTAAGGGACACATAGAGATTGAAGAGCATGAAGATGGGTACTCTGATGTAATAGTTATTCCTCAGGGGATGACTCGGATAATTCTGATTTCGGTGATTCTGAATCAGAAGATTTCCAGAATTCACTGGATGAAATAAAAAAATGAGTTTTATACAAGTTCTGCATATAATTATAACTATTGTTACGGAAAGAATCGATGTTTTGTCGTCTGCAGTATCCGGCGTGGGTTTTTACCCACAAAGGTGGTTTTCCTTACGCCAGTGCACACCCGAATGGGGGTACCTCTTAAAATGAAGGTGTCTTGTTAGGAAAATTATGTAAATGCCCTTCAAAATGGTGACGAATGGTGCCTAACTATACTTATGTATGGGCAAACGGAAAAAAATACAATAATCATCCTGAAGATGAAAATTTGTTACCTGAGAAAACGAGAAAATTAATTTGTGATATTTCATACGTACAGTTGTTTGAACTTTTCTTCTCTATTGATCTGAAGAATTGTTTTATTAAAAGTACATGTACGGACGGTTACAATTTCACGTTAGACGATTTGAATATTTTTTTAGGGGTCTACTAAGTTATTGCTGGCTTGCCCTCTAATAGCTTCTGCGATGAGTCGTAACAAATTTCTGCTTATTAAATCAAAAATAAAATATTCGAAACCTGAAGATAAAAATCTTGATGATAGAGCTAGGAAAGTATGAAACGTTCCAGTTGTCAACCGTCTATCAAACTGTACGGATGCGAGTATTGTCACTCTTTAAATTTTAGAAATACATGTGTTATTTGCTTTTATTTTTCGATGGTGAATATGTGTCATACTTGTCATAGCACTTGGGATTAACTGTGTTTTAATAGTGGTGTGTATTGTGCTCGTTTTTGTGAACTGATTAATTAAGAATATTGGAAAATTTTCTGCAAACTTCTGGACTTTTCCACGCTATTTTTCAGACGTGGACAACCGGCGTCGTGCGATCCCCTCGACCGCGGTGTCGAGTCGGGATCAGGTGGGAAAATCGGGCTCGAGTATGAAGCGAAGTATGCCGAGTGAAGAAGCAAAGAAGTCAGGCCCCGGCAGACCGAACTCGCCCGCTTTGACGGAACGTCTTCCTTGGAATTAACAATATACCCTGCATCTGATTTTTTTCCTGCTTCGTCGCCGATGGATATGGGCAAAAATGAAAGCTTCTCGTTATCGGCAGAAGCTGTTCGTCAGTTGCGTGCTAGGCTTTTGAAACATGATCGTTTTTTCCTGAATTTTATTCCTACGTCTAAAGACACGGTTGCATCCAAAACGGCAATTCAAGATTGCTTTCTCGCCTATCAAACTGCTTTTAATTCCATCACCAGCGCGTACATGGAGACTCTCCAGTATATATCCACTATGGAAAATTGCAATACGTCAATAATTCAAATATCTAAAGACATCACAACAAATTGCACTATTGCTGCACAGGAGGTAGCAGAAAAAGTTGCGTATAAAGTTTCACCTGTCACTTTTGCCGACAAATTAAAATCGACGCCTGTTGTGAAAGTTTCTCGTGGACCAACGGTTCCTGTATGTTCTAGCACATCATTTATTGTGGTTCCCTGTCCGAATGCTGCTGCAAAATTTGCAAACTCGAATAGCACAAAAGAGGCATTATTTAAGGCATTAAATCCCGCTACGGTGAATTTAAAAGTTGACCGATTGACCAAAACAGTCGGAAACGAGGTAAGGATCGAGGCAAGTTCGGTAGATTTAGAAAAACTTCGCTCTCTTGACTCGTTAACTGCTGCAGGACTCTACATTAAAGATGACACGAAATTTAATCCGCGCTTATTGATCTCTGGGATACCAAAGGATATGACAAAGGAAACCATCCGTGAAGACTTCATCAACCAAAATTTAGGAGGTATTGATGTGCCAGATCTTAAGGTTGTTTATGTCTTTCCACCTTATCAAAATTCCCCTGTCACTAGGTATGTTTTAGAAGTGCCTCCCGAGATACGTTCCAAACTTCTTGGTCAAAATAAAATCTACCTTGGTTTTGCTTCGTGTTCGTTTAAAGATCATGTTAAAATTAAGCACTGCTATCGATGTTTGGCTTTCGGTCATATTGCTAGAGATTGTAATGATGTGGCTCATTGTGGTCACTGTGCCGGTGATCACGAGATGAAAAATTGTCCCGACAAGAACAGAAATCCATGCTGCTATAATTGTAAATTACATAAGTCTCGAGATAGTGCTCACGCAGCATTGGACGGTTCAAAATGCTCAATTTTAAAAAAGAGGTTAACGGATAAAGTTCATCTAACTAATTATGGATAATAACATCAATTTATCCAACCTTAGGATCTGCCATGTAAACTGTCAATCACTTATTCCTCATTTGGATGAATTTCGATCATACTTTACTACTAATCTGTTCCACATCATCTGCCTGTCAGAATCATGGCTAAAACCTACAATTTCTGATGAACTTATAGCATTGCAGGGATACTATATTCACCGTCGAGACAGGATTGGGAAGACAGGTGGTGGAGTATCGATTCACATATCCACCATGCTCAAAAGTAAAATAATTGCCTCGTCGCCTGAAAACTATTGTTATAAACCTGAATTTTTAATTATTAAAGTGACAATATCAAATGTAAAATTACTACTTGCAACAGTTTACAGACCATCAAAGACTGGCTTGTTACGAGAGTTCGCAGATATATTTCTTAGTTTGTCAGCTGATTTTGATAACCTCGTTATTTTTGGGGATTTTAATGCCAACTTATGCGTTCAGTCTTATGAAGGCACACACTTATTGGAATTTATCGATTCTTCAAATCTTTATCTCGTCCCATACCATCCAACCCATCATCTTCAGAATTCTGTTACTTGGCTTGATATTTGCATTGCGGATACAGAAGATAAAATCACTGGTTATGGACAGGCCGACGTCTCATTTTTATCAGCACATGATCTTATTTACATCGAATATAACATTAAAGTGGTGTCAGATCCTTTCATTCCTATTCTTTATAGGAATTATCGGAATCTCAATGATAATGTTTTCTTAAGCGAACTTAGAGAACAAAATTGGTCTGATATTGCATTATCAAACGATATGGACTCAAAAATAGAAACGTTCAATCATCATTTAATTTCTGTCCTTAATAGGCACGCCCCACTCAAATTTGGTAACAGGACTAAAGTCTCAAATCCTTGGTTCACTGTAAATATCAAAGCTCTAATCTCTGCTAGAAATAATGCCTGGAGAACGTGGAGGCGCAAAAAAACATCAACTAGACTTGCGTTTATTAATCTTCGAAACACAGTAACGTTAGAGATTGATAAAGCCAAAAGAGAACATTACCGTTCGATTTTTACTAGCTCTCGCTCGAGTAAAGAAACATGGTCGCATTTAAAGAGTTTAGGGCTCATTAAGGATAATAGGACTGGATCACCGCTGGTTGTGCCCTTGCAGGATCTTAATTTACACTTTGCAGCTGTATGTACTTCAGTAAGTCCTATTCCGCCCGTGAATTTTGGCCATCCTCGTTACTCTGATGACTTTTGAGAAAATAGTTGCAAAACAAATTATTGACTATTTGATAGCAACAAATATAATGGATCCGTTTCAATCGGCGTATAAAAAAAGTCACAGCACGCAAACAGCACTCCTTAAGATACTCGATGAAACTAAAAATGCTTCCGACAACCGCATGATGACCATCATGGTTTTTTCGATTTCTCTAAGGCTTTCGATAAAGTTATACATGCTAAACTCATTTCAATTCTCAAAGATCTTACCAATAACAAGTGCCCTGTGGTCGGTGCGACAGTCGCTCTGTCAAGTGAAAGGTTCCTGATAGGGATCCATACTTGGAAGGGTGACTATGAAAAATAAAAAAAACGAGCGTTGCGCTCGCTACGGCAAAGATAGCAGGCCGATTGCTGAGTGGGAGACACGACTGCTTTACCATCAGAGGGTATACGCTGATGATAAAGTAGTTCATCGACTGTACCTGTCTGGGTTTTCCGTAGTTTTCCCAGACCTTGTGCAAATGCGATACAGAGGGGTCAAGTCGCTCTACGGGGCGCAGTAATTGGGGGAACTGGCTCTGGGTGGGTGATCCTTGTGTTTGTCTAAAAAAGTATTGTCTTGTAATGTCTTTGAAAGTCTGTCCGACCAATCCACCCGAGAGCCGACCCGCCAATAGGCTAAAAAAATGTCATTAAAGCGGGGGATAATTCCTTTCCTTTTATCCTTATCTCAAAGATCTTGGTTTCTTTTATTCCGCCTTAAGATGGATATATTCTTACCTTTGTGCTCGAAATCACGCCGTTAAAAACCCAGAAGGTCACCTTTCTGCGTGGGCGCAAATCAACATTGGTGTACCTCAAGGGTCGTTACTTGGACCTCTTCCTTTTTCTCTGTATATTACAGGACTTAGTAAAGTCCTAAAATTCTGTAAATATCATATCTTTGCAGATGATATCCAAATTTATATGTCTTGCAAACCGTCACAATTAAATTGTACCATAAAGTACATTAACGAAGATGTTCAGAGAATTGTTGAATGGGCAGAAGATCTTGGCCTTACATTGAATGGTTCGAAAACAAACGCCATCATCGTTGGCACATCCAGGCTTACTCCGTTGATTATAACCGCACACCTAAAATCTTCGTAAGGGGAACTGACATCGAATTCACGAATGAGGTTAAATATCTAGGTGTTTCTATAACAAACAACCTCTCTTGGTCATCTGAGGCTAGGCGACGCAGTAAAAAAATCTTCGCCACCTTACACAAATTAAAGGTCGTCAAGCGTCTACTTCCTTCTACGATACGTCAGCATTTGATTGCGTTACTCATTTTTCCTATCATCAATTACTGCTGCGTAACTATAAAGAGCTCTTAACACCTGTGTAAGATTCATATGTAATTCAAGTAGTTTTGAACATATCACTCCATACTACGGAAAACTTAAATGGCTTAAAGTCCATACCCGTAGGTTGTTTTTCGAATGCTGTCTATTACACCGTATAATCTGGACACAACGACAAAGTTACCTGGCAAATGGTTTAACATTCAGGACATCCATATCTGCAGTTACCACAAGATCTGATTTCTTAAAACTCAGTGTTCCGGCGTGCAAAACTAAGGTTTACAATAAATCGTTCCTGAGCCATGGACCTCTATTTTGGAACAAGTTGCCTCTTGACATACGAAACTCATCTGCTACATGGAAATTTAAAGAACTGCTCTTCAAACATCTCCAGCGATCAGTGGAAAATAACTAGGCGCAAACCTACTTACGTTGTTATTTATTTTTATTATTTATTTTTATTATTTATTTTAATTGTGTTGGATGCTCCATTTTATTTTATATCTGACAAGACTCGTCTACTATTTTATCTATACTGTTATTGTTTTAACGTTTTAAGAAACATACAATAAATACCTGTACAGTAATGTAGCTACCGCGCTTAAAGGGTTTTAAACCCAATGCGTAAAATAAATATATCTATCTATCTATCTATTTATCTAAACGTTCTAGAAATTACAAAAAAAAATATCATGCAATTTGTTTTTTTTTTCAACTGCTTTGTTTGTTGATGAAATTTCATGGAAGAACCATTTTGCTTCAGTTTATGAAAGACAAACCTGCGAGTTTTGGAATTAAAATGAGGGGAATTTGTAACGCCCAAGAATATATGTTCGACTGTGATATTTATTGCGGTAAAGGATCGAATATTTATTCAGCTGATAAGTAAATAAAATTATCTAAATATGCCGCAGGAAGCCGTGTCGTTATGCCGATGATCCAACAGCTTCTTAAGTCTGTTATTGCAAAGAAAGTAACACAGTACATTTTATATTTTGATAATTTTTTGTCTAGTCCAGATTTACGGATTCATTTGCGAGCATTTGGCTTGAGAGCAACTGGTACCGTTAGGAGAAACAGAGGGAATATTGATAATGAATTATATAAAAAAGTTACAAGAGGAACATTTTCTATCAAGCACGAAGAAAAAAGCAGTTTGAATTACATTACTGTGATCGATTCAAAGCCAGTATCCTTACTTTCAACCGCGGCAGGCATAATAACTACAAAAACAGCAAAAAGGTATTCAAAAGAATCAAAAAGTAAAAATGATTTACCTTTTCCCAGAGCATTTACGGTGTATAGTAAATACATGGGAGGTGTCGATTTACATGAAGGATATTGTGCTAATTTGATGCCATGCATAAGAGCCAAAAAATGGACTTGGCCAATAATTCTTCACATAACGACAGAAAAATAGGTTCGAAAGAGATAGCTTTATAATTTATTTATATACACTGCGTGCGGTAATATTACTTTGTGCACAGTTTTCGCACATATGCGGCAAAATTTTCTTTGTGCATTGAAATTTTCGGGCGCAAATTAACACGTTGCACACTGTAGAATTGCATAAAATATCGTAAGCAACGCATGCCCAGCTTCATCTCACTCGCGCGACAGCGTCTCACTCGTTGCCGACTATGCCGGCGACCCGTGCTTGCTCTCGCTGCTCGTGCGGTAATAGTATATTACTCAACGCGGGAGGTAAAATAAAGAATGCCTCAGACTGCGTGTAATTTTTACCCGAGGTGAAGCCGAGGGTGAAAATTACACGCAGTCTGAGGCATTCTTTTTTACTTCCCGAGGGAAGTATACGATTTTTCTTCATGACAGGGAGGAAAAGAAGTAACTTTCCTCCCGCAAGCGGAGGCTGCTTTCGTCCCAGTGTGATGAAAAATGCATTTTGCGCACTTGTTGCATAATATACTATTAAACCGGGCTTCTGACCTACCAGGATGTTTATAAAAATTGCATTAGATATTAAAATGCTATAGTTTGAAGATCTCTAAACATTTCAAACACCTTGCGCGTAATCACTTGGATTTCCAATCGCTAGACTTTGTTAAAACATTTATAATCTCAACTAGTAATAATATTAATAACAAAAAAGGTAAAAGATAAAAAACGACATTCATAATTATAAGGCTAATAAAATTATATTGCAATACAATGTCGTATTGTTTAAACATTTAATAAATTATTAAAAATATAGTTCACTGTTCGCTGATTCGGTGTCTTCGCACGAAGTATATGTAATAGTAGATTGTGCAACTAGGGAGCAAAATAGGTGTTTGTCGATGATTGCGAGTTTGACGCCCGTTACCATCGACATGGATAAGATTTAAAATAATGTCTTTATTGACCAATCGTAATACACAATTTACAATTGCCCAATTTGCTGCTTTACAGCATGACCCATTGTACATATAGTACACGAAGCAATTTAACAATAAAAAACGTACCATACGACTTTCTTGCATAGTATCTCTATTAGACTGCCCTATTTTTTGGTCGACATTTTTTTCTCTCGTATACAAGCTTAAAAGTTAGTTTATGACATATTAAAGACAACCACACCAGCTGAGCACCTTAGGATAATTTTAAGAGGTGCCTCATTGACCTTTTACTTTTCCCATTTAATTAGCGTGTAGTACACATGATTTTATCGCTAACAGACGAATATCTTCGTTTGTACAGCCTAAAATGCATCGAATATGGGCTGAGTCATCATGCGAAAGTATATTCAACTTTACAGTACAGGCTAGTAAAAGGAAACGAGCCGTAGTCACCAAAATTATTAGTCTTGAAAAGTTTAATAATTTATTTTCTCCAAAACTGAAGACTTTCGAGAAAATGTCCTCTGAACAAAAATGTCTTAGAATTGGTTGAAGAACCTTCTCAAATTTTTTCTGATTTTTTAAATGACTTTTTTCAAAATTTCGATTTTTCGAATTTTTGAAAAATCAAAAAGTCTATGAATGAAATGTTTCCACCGGTGGAGTCAACCAAAAATTGAAATATTAAAACAACTGAAAACATCACATATTCCACGATTTGAACGCGTATATGAGTAATTCCGCGAAACTTTTAAAATTCGAGGTACCGTGTCGTAACGTTTCAATTTAAGGGATGCAATGATTTAAAAATTGTTTAATACGGTTAAATTGAGTTAAAAGAACAATATTCTATTACCAGAAATCGACCATAAGTCGTCAGAGTCATGCGTGATTATGAAAACATTCGAAATGAACTAAATTCTCCGGTGGTACCAAGAGAAATTCTTATCTGTTTAATGTAATAAAAAAAATGCATATTGTCCAAAGGATTCGAAAATGGAGTAAATTGTTCCTCTTACTCTATATTTTCAAAAACTGAAGGTTATATGCATGTGTCTACCATGCACGACGTACTATAAACAAATATGTGGGAGTAACTCGATTTTCATGAAAATGGTTAATTTTTGGAAAAAGCAATTTTAAAAAAATGACTTTCATGATCCGCAATATGTGAAAACGGAATATTACTTAGGACAGTTTAACGAATGAAATAGTCCCGGTCCCATAAGTGTGCGACTCATGCTAATTATTGATTGGCTGCTTTAAATATCACTATCTCTAGCGTATTTTGGTTTTAAAAACTACATTTTTGCTTGTCACACTCAAAAGGTAGAGAAATAATCACTTTTTTTAGTATGTTCATTACATCTCAGTTATGAAATGATATAAAAAAAATATGTCAACTTTGAATTCAAAGCTTATCATAAAAAAAATTCATGTCCATTATTTTGAAAATTTATCAACTAGATTTCATTTTTTGTTAGCACACAATTTCAATTAAAAAATAACATTTTCATCGTACTTAACATTTTTACAACTTACATTCAGACTCTTGAAGAAGAGACTATAGTTTGTGTACACTCTAAAATTGTTGGAGTGAAGTGTACTCCATAGGAGTAAAATGGAGTGAAATGCATACGAAAAGAATAAAGTGTTTACTTTTTTGGAGTGGACTCCAACAATTTTAGTGAGTGTCTGTTTTTTGCGTGTGTGTGTGTGTGTGTGTGTGTGTGTGTGTGTGTGTGTGTGTGTGTGCGTGTGTGCGTGTGTGTGTGTGTGTGTGTGTGTGTGGGTGCGTGCGTGCGTGCGTGCGTGCGTGCGTGCGTGCGTGCGTGCGTGCGTGCGTGCGTGCGTGTGCAATTTACATAATATTTACATGTAGGTTTAGTTATTATTTACTTCAGAAAATTACTAATAAAGGTTAATTTGTTTAATTTTATATTGTATAAAATAAAAAATATTTTCTTGACTATGTAAAATTTATCGTAAAATGGTGTATTAAATGGCAATAACGGGGTATTAAACGTCAGTGGTATCAAAGACAACAAATGACGTTGTTAAAATGCGCCAAACGTCATTGTCATTAATAGTCAACGTTACCAGTTTTCAAATTCGCAATCCCTCAGGGAAACAGAATAACAATTGTCGGTAATGCAGATTCAAAGACAAAATATAGTTCTGTCGTTTAACGTCCTGCATAAAATAATATTTTGTAATTGCTTGCGTAGTATGGGTTCGCATTTAAAAAAAAAGTTGACCTTTAAATGACCTTAAAGGGAATGTCCAAGGTCGAGGAAAAGGTCATTTTCGGAGTACTACTTGAATGATAATTCAGATCTGTCATTAATCCTTTTTCCAATAGCCACTTATTCTGCAAGATTTTCTTGCAAATGTAATTTTAGCCTTATTTGACTTCTAGAGGTCACGTTGGCCTTAAACCTCGAAGCTTATTTTAATGTAAAATTTTACGCTATTTCGAATCCTGACCTCAAAAGTATAGGTTCGCATTAAAAAAACAGTTTGACCTTCAAATGACCTTGAAGGTTAGGTCCAAGGTCAAATCCAAGGTCATCACTGGATTCCTCGTTGAATGTTACATAAGACTTGACCTTAATATTTTTTTTTTATCACCTACCCACTTAGATTTTCTGGGATTTCCATACTTTTTCCTCACCCTGTATATATATTTGCATTTATAAAAAATGCATTGCGCTAAAAATGGAAAACGGGCCTTTTTTAGTCCTTTCTTATGTGTATAGAAGTAGAAAAACCAAATTTTGCATGTGTGCCTTAAATTTTAATTTCTGAATTTTCTCGAACTCGAATTTTAAAAGTTCCACGGAATTACTCATATATCTCCGTAAAGAACAATTCAAGAATCTGACATTAATTTTACAACAAAATTACATCAACCGGAACAACCCCAAAATAAGGGATGATCGATGAAACTAGTGTATCTCCCTAGATATCGGGGGTAACAGATATTTTTATTTTATATATCGGTAAGAAATATTACAACAGACTCGCATGAATTTTACGAAAAAATTTCATCCACCGGATCAACCCCAAAATAAGGGATGATCGTTGAAACTAGTGTATCTCCCTAGATATCGGGGGTAACAAATATTTTTATTTTACATATCGGTAAGAAATATTAATAGAGACTCATAAAAATTTTACGAAAAAATTTCATCCACCGGATCAACCCCAAAATAAGGGATGATCGTTGAAACTAGCGTATCTCACTAGTGTATCTCCCTAGATATCGGGGGTAACAGATATTTTTATTTTATTTATCGGTAAGAAATGTTACAAGAGACTCACATAAATTTTACGAAAAAAATTCCATCCACCGGATCAACCCCAAACTAAGGGATGATCGTTGAAACTAGTGTATCTCCCTAGATATCGGGGGTAACAGATATTTTTATTTTATTTATCGGTAAGAAATGTTACAAGAGACTCGCATGAATTTTACGAAAAAATGTCATCCACCGGATCAACTCCAAAATAAGGGATGATCGTTGAAACTAGCGTATCTCACTAGTGTATCTCCCTAGATATGGATGGTAACAGATATTTTCATTTTATATATCGATAGGAAATATCACAAGAGACTCTCATAAATTTTACGAAAAAATGTCATCCACCGGATCAACCCCAAACTAAGGGATGATCGTTGAAACTAGTGTATCTCCCTAGATATTGAGGGTAACAGATATTTTTATTGTATATATCGGTAAGAAATATTAATAGAGACTCACATAAATTTTATAAAAAAATTTCATCCACCGGATCAACCCCAAACTAAGGGATGATCGTTGAAACTAGTGCATCTCCCAAACTAAGGGATGATAGTTGAAACTAGTGTAAAATTCATCCGATGAGAGGGCGTTTTGAATAGAGAAATAATGTTACAGACGTACGTACAGAGATTATAGGGGAGATCGCTCAATTGCCTGAATTCAGTGAGCCGATTTCGAAAACGCCGTAAAGGAAAACGGGAAAAAGAAGAGAAATATATATTATCACCGAGGAAAAGCATACGACAGACTTTGTTCGAAATTAAACATAACACTATCAGTACGATACGATCATGAGGGGACCGCGGGGCAGAGCGGGGTTGGATTGGAAACTTGACATTGGAGAGCTAAAAAGAAATCGAGAAAACGGCAGGGACGAATCGCACAATATGTGCACGGGGCCTTTTTTATTATTTTAAAATTTTATTATTTTTCAGAGAAATAAAAATGCCGTATCATACAACATTATTCAATAATTATATTTCAATTTATATTTTTCATTAAAATTATTATTGCTGAGCAATAATTATTGAAATTTATCAAACTTGCATAATTTTTTTTCGCAATTTTAGAATAATAATTTTTTATTTTTTATTTCATTATTGGTATAAATAAAAAGTAAATAAGTCCTTCATTCTTATTTCTTTAATTATTATTATTTTAATATCATTTAATTATTAAATTTATAAAATTGAGTAACCTATTACCTGTTTCATTCATTATATTTTTCAAATAAAATAAAATACTGAAAATTGCTCAGTAATTTTATTTTCTCTGTTTGCCATATTTCTTAGTACTTATAACCAATAAATGATGTTCTATCACAACTTTATTATTGGATAATTCGATTTTGGCACTAAAATCGTACCGTGGTTGAGTGCTTACAGCTTTGAACTTGTATTTCAATCCCCTAAGGATCGCGTCTTTGTCGAGATTTTTTTAATGTAATTTACATAGTGATTTTTTTCTCAATTTATCTAGTGGACGTATCTTAATTATTTTACTTTTTTAACGAGTACAGTGAAAAGTGAGATATTCAATTTTAGGGCGAAAATAATATTGTTGGTTTCCATTTCTATTATTTATTCGATTCAATATTATCAATGAATATAAATATCCTATCATATGTAGATCAAAGTTGACTAAAACAAAAGCGTTATGCACAATATAATATAATTAAAGAGAATATTATTATAATATGTGTTTATTTGCGTTCACCAAGGTGATTACAAAGCCTTCCGAAAATTACACTCTTACGGTTTACAAATTAATTACAAACCAAACATTTTAAGAAAAAATTCTTAGTTTTTATTTCCTTCTACTTTTTTCTATACACAGGGTGATTCCCCATTGAGTGACTTCCGGTTAACAGTAGATTCTGTGATAAATTATAAGAACATTTTTCAATTGCATTGTCAGCGAACATCGAAATCGTCGCGACAATCAAGAAACTCCTGTTCCTATTGGCTGACTTTAATGCCAAATAATTTAAAAACTATTCATCGAGAACTGTCTGCAATATATGATTTTTCGAAAATGCTAAAAATTCTTGATGAATTCTCGACAAATTTCTTGGATTTTTTTAAGAGAGGATAACAAATTGTTAGAATTGCCTTTATGAAACTGAAATTTTGAAAATTCGATTTAGTAATATTTCATTTCGATTTTTTAATTTCTACTTTCTTCTAAATTCATTTCAAAATGTGGGTGAACATAAAAACAGATTTTTTACAAATTACTGATGGATTTAAAGAAAATAAATTTCAAACACAAATTTTATACATTTCTTATGCAAACACCACTAACTTTCGAGTCAAACGTTACAGAAGAACGAATTTCCTTGACCCATTAAAATTCACGAAATTAATTTAAACATTCAAAAAAAGTTTGGTGAATAGAAAATCGTATTTCCGAAATAATTACGCATGTTTTTTAAAAAATTCCATTACTTTTCGAGGAAAAAATTGTTTTGGGTCAAACAATTTTTTTACAATTTTTATTATACTATCTTCGAATTCTCCAATGTTTATTTCTTGGTATTACGGCGCATTTACTATAGACGGAAATAAAGAGAACGTAAACGTTGTGTTCTTCAGCAGGGATCTGGTAACCATACCCTGCACGCGTGTATTTAATCATGTTGAAATTTTATAAATGTCTAGACTATATCGAGTTTTGGGAGGGAAATTCGAACAGTTAGTATTATAGACTTAAAAAAAAATTTTCTAAATCCAAAAACCATATTCAAATATAATTATCAGTCTCATATCGAGATATTAAAACTTCTTTGCCGCTTATCAAATAATCCAATGTTTATTTCTTGGTATTATTACGGCCCATTACGTTCCCTTTATTTCCACCTATAGTAAATGTGCCGTAATACCAAGAAATAAACATTGGATTATTTGATAAGCGGCAAAGGAGTTTTAATATCTCGATATGAGACCCATATTTATATTTGAATATGGTTTTTAGATTTAGAAAGTTTTTTTTAAGTCTATAATACTAAATGTTTAACTGTTCGAATTTCCCTCCCAAAACTCGATATAGTCTAGACATTTATAAAATTTAAACATAATTAAATATTCGCGTCCGGGGTATGGCTACCAGATCCCTGATGAAGAGCACAACTGGTAGCCAAGTACAAAACGCTTTTTAATTAAATAGATTTTGTTTATTTTTTATTATGTGGGGTCTTCTATTCACTTTCTCAATAGTAAAATCCATTTTCAGGCCTTAGCTCCGTTATTTTCGAATATCGTTTCGAACGCCTTCCGCGCTCGGGTCAAGCTGACGGGCCCCTGAATGTATGCAATCACCGATAGATCCGGAAAAAACATTTGCTATTAAAAAACATTAAAAAATCATGAACTCCTGCAAAACTGTCCGCGAGGAAGTTGTTGCTAGAGGTTCGAAGTATACTTATACCGATTTGTATCAACGCATTTTCATTCAGTACGTACAGAGATTTCGATAAGTATATAGCAGGTTATGAAGTGCGTCAGTGCAGCTGGGTTTGGGTTCTTAGCCGAGAAAATCTGTAAGCTTCAAATAATGAAAAGTAATGATCAAATTGACATTTTTATGTCGAAATGAAGCTTAAGATTACAATGGATACTAAGTTAACCATTACATGAAGATAATTTTTCATTGAATTTATTACAACTATTACAGAAAGTCTTTTTTTCACCTCATCGAACTACGAACATGATTTTGGAAATTCTAGAAACTTACAAGGAACAAATTTTCAAAAGTTGTATATTGCATTAGATGTAGAAATGATTATCCAATTAATAGAAATCATGTAAATAAAGGTATATACTTTTAATTCAACTAGAATATTTTATTTTTAATCTACTACTTTGTTGTTAAATTAACAATTTATCTTTAGTTTCCTGATTTAAATGTTACTACTAATTTCAATTTTACTTGTGTATTTTTTAAAATTACGCGTAACTTGTTAAATTAACCATGAATTCTAGCACTTTTCATAATGTAATTTTAACAAGACGTTTTAGTAAATACTAAATGATTTTTTTTTAGCACGTTTTGTAAGTATTCTCTACTTTATTGTTCATGGTATCTTGTATGTAAAATTTTGCTATTTTGTTATTTATTACTTTAAAATTTGGCGATCAATATACTAACTCTTGTCGAAAGGCTCTATGGCCCGTTTAATTGTGCAAATAAAAAATAAAATATAAATAATACAGAAGATCTGTTATTTATGTTAATGGTTTATCTTCGATAAACGAATATTCAATAAACATACAATAATTGTGAAAAAGTGTATTTATTTGAACACGCTTTAATTGTAGCGCACGCACGAGACAAACTCGTCAAAAGTACGAGACGAACTAACTATAAAAGTAAATATGAAGTATAGGCGTACATACATATATAAACAAAGTATTAACACACATAACTAAATGAATACTCTGAAATAACACACGCATATATGCATTGCTTATATATTTAACAATTTATCGTAAATTTTATGTTGCCAATAAAAATATCTTTCCGATATAAAAGGATATATTTCTGGTTAATTTAACAAGTTCCACGTACCTTTAAAAGAAATACACAAGTAAAATTGAAATTAGTTATATTTAAATCAGGAAACTAATGATAAATTGTTAATTTAACAAGAAAGTAGTAGATTGAAAATAAAAGATTCTAGTTCAATTTTAAGTATAGCTTTATTTACAATATTTTTATCAATTGGATAATCATTTCTATAGAGATATATATGTAATGTTATGATTACAAGATTTTCATTAATTGGATAATCATTTTTATACAGATATATATCTAATGCAATAAAACTTATGAACATTTTTTTCTTGTAAGTTTCAGTTCGATGAGGTGAAAAAATGACTTTCTGTGATAATTGTAATAAATACAATCAAAAATTATCTTCATGTAATGGTTAACTTGGTATCCATTGTAATTTTAAGCTTCATTTCGACATAAAAAAGTCAATTTGATCATTACTTTTCATTATTTGAAGCTTGCAGATTTTCTCGGCTAAGAACCCAAACCCAGCCGCGCTGACGCAATTCATAACCTACTATGTAATTATCGAAATCTCTGTACGTACTGAATGAAAATGCCTACAAATCGGTATAAGTATACTTCGAACCCCTAGCAACAACTTCCTCGCGGACAGTTTTGCAGGAGTTCATGATTTTTTAATGTTTTTTTAATAGCAAATGTTTTTTCCAGACCTATCGGTGATTGCATACATTCAGGGGCACGTCAGCTTGACCCGAGCGCGGAAGGCGTTATTCAATCCGGCCCTTCAATTTTGTATAATTGTATATTGAAAAATAATAAAATTTTTGATCTGTCTTAGCTCAGTACCCCGTGCGCATATTGCGCGATTCGTCCTGCCGCGTTTTCTCGATTTCTTTTTGGCTCTCCGATGTCAAGTTTCGAATCCAACCCCGCATCGGCCACGCGGTCCCCTCATGCTCCTATTGTACTGATAGTAGCACGTTGAATTTCGATCAAACTCTGTGCTATGCTTTTCCGCGGTGAAAATATATTTCTCTCTTTTTTCCTCATTTAGTTACCTGTACGATTCCCTCGGGGCGCCACTTTATAACGTTTTCAAAATCGGCTCGCTGAATTCAGCCAACTGAGCGATCTCCCCTATAATCTTTAAATCTCTAAAATACGTACTTATGCCAGCATTCGAGACAACCGAATTCATCGAATCGTATTCCAATCGTAATTATCGATTGCAATAGTAGATATGTATTTCAGATAATGTTCATTTGTTTGAAATTTGCATGCTCACTTTCTACAACGTTCATGTTTCACTTTTATTCGTGTATTGGCGTTAGTTCGTGAATTACATTTGAAATAAATTTAGCTATTATTTATAGTGATTATTATTTATTCCGAAAAAGGAGTAAGTAACGTTGAGTAAAAGTACTTTGAAAAGATGGTGTTTCCTAGCAAGAACCAAATCCCCTTAATTGCGAAGGAAATCGGCCAGAACATCAGGAGGGTTGAAGATGTCAGTTTCTGTATTGGACCCGACTCGCTACTGACGAAAGTATGTGCACGACTTAAAATATTATTATTATTATTATTATTATTATTATAAAACAGCCAATATATTAATTGAAAATATCATTGGGGTTAGTGCGTTGTTTGTTTTATTATTTATTTGAACATTATTTAAAAAAGCTTCCGTACTCGTGCCGAAATCTCAATTGCCTGTCATGGGCCATTGGGAAAATTCCTTCCTTAACCTCTATGACGCTGAAGCTAGTTACGCGCGGAGCGCTGAATATATATACGAAACATTTTTAAGGGGAAATACTCACTATACATACATACTAATGAAAACAATATTCGAGTTATTAATATATTACGCAAATTTTACCCTAAAAGTAATCAAAAAACTTTCGAGCTATTATTGTTAATAATAATTGAAATCGTCCCTCGGACAACCCGCCTGAATAGTGCAAGACAATGGGGTTCACCGGTAAAATTTTTGTATTGTTTTTTATTGTTTTAAATAATAGGACATAAATAATACAAATAAAATCTACAAAACAATTAATTCATTAATTTGGGTATTTTATTTGCCAATTAAAAACTCTTCCGTTTGAACGCGCGCCGTCGTGTGACGTCACATGCGGGTTCGGCTGTCAACCAATCCCGTTCGAATATTATAATGTGCATTCATGTCATGTTTAACCCCAAAAGTTTGCTCCGAAATTTTTAAAATGGAAAAAACAAACTTGTACTATGGAAAAAAGGGTTGTAAGTCCTGCTATTTTACAAATAGGTTCAATATACACGCGGCGATAAACAGTAGCGTCACGACGATTCGTCCAAAGGTGCATCCTTGTAGCTGATAAATGTTACCTATATATGTATACATAGATTTTAAAACTATTTATGCAATTAAGAAAACGCAAATAACGGCATAATAAAGTGTATGAATCGTATCAGCAGGTCTTATGTCCCTTTTTTCCGTAATAAAAACTTCGAAGCAAACTATTGAGGTTAAACATGACACAAAGGCACAGCAGAATATGCGACCGGGATTGATTGACAGCCGAACCCGCATAGTGACGTCACACGAAACTGGCGCGCGTTTAAACGGAAGAGTTTTTAATTGTCAAATAAAATACCCAAATTAATGAATTAATTCTTTTTTAGATTTTATTTGTGTTATCTGTTATCCAAATTATTATTTAAAACAATAAAAAATAATAAAAAAATTTTACCGTGAACCCCACTGACGTAATATTTTTAGTTTTCAGACTGGTAGGTAAAAGTCTCGAAATTGTTACGATTCTCACTTATTAGAATGATAAAGAAGAAAAAAATAGGTTCACATTCGCGTGCTGGGATTGTTTTCAACAATAATTAAAATCACATCGCCGATAATCCGCGTGAATAGCGCACGATAATTAACATAGTATTTTTACTTTTCTGGATGACAGGTAAAAGTTATGAAATTGCCCAATTCTTTGAAGAATGTTTAGAATGATGAATATGAAAAACTGCGGTTACACGCATGCTGGGATTGTTTCTAACAATAATTAAAATCGTACCTCTGAAAATCCGCGTGAATAGCGCACGATAATTGACATAGAATTTTTATTTTTCTATGTGTTAGCTAATAGTTTCGAAATTTCCTAATATTGTTTAAACATTGTTTAAACTAATCAAAGGCACTCCAAAGTACTGAGACTGCACGTTTCAATCCGAATTTTCTTATGAACGTTCTCATACACCAAGAAACTATTTGCAATGTGCGCAAACAATTTAAAAAAATTCCTACCATTGTTTATACATTGTTTAAAGTAATAAAGTCTTAAAGAGCTCTGCAGAGGACTGAGACTATGTGTTACAATCCCAATTTTCTTGTAAAGGTTTCTCATACACCAAGAAACTATTTTAGGATTATAATAGTTAAAAAATAAGGTGTCAATGAAAAATAATGATTTAACAACTCAAAAACATAAAATAAAATTTGTATTTTTACAAAATAAATGCAAAAAACTACGAAGAAACTTAATTGGGGCTAATGTTTTTTAGTAATGGACGGATGCATCCGCGCCAAAATTTAATTAGATCTAAGTTATGCCAAGACACGCATTTTTAAAAAAAATTTATGTCAATACACTTACCCATACGCTAGTTATCCCTAGACAAAAAAACGAACGTACGTACACTAAAAAAAATAAAACGCTGAGGAACAACCATTTCTCCTTATTAACTCAATCCTTACTAAAATAACAAGGATTCCTTCTTAGGACAGCTGGATACCTCGCTGTTATAAAAGTAGGAAATTTGCTTCCTTAAAAGTATAGAAAATTTTTGAAATAACAAGAAATGCTTGTTAAACTAGCAACAGAGATGCAGTTATATTAGTAAATGGTATCATGCATAATAGCAAGAGAATCTCTGTCAATACAGAATTGATAAATTATTCAATTAAGCAGGTTTCTAAACTATGAAAGTAAGGTTACGTATAGTTGCTATACAAATATTATAATGCTTAATAGGATAAATAAAACAATATACAGTTTGAAATGGCAAGTATGTACATGTATGCGAAGACATCTTGAAAGTCTAAAACATACACCCTTTACATTTAATTTAAATTTAATTAATAAGCTGGGTCAATGAAATACATTAAATTGATTTTCTCTTAAGTCATTACATTTCAATTATAGTTTTGCAATTGGTGGCACATATTCTATATTAGTTTCCAACTGGTTTCAACAACAATCGCTCATCATATTAAACATTAATTGCGGATACTTCAATAACCGTTAATAAATGTACTTGTTTAGGCTGCCACCTTGAAACTACATAGTGACTAGTTTTATTCCACTGGTAGCTCGACTCTGTTCCTGAATTAGGCCAATCGGGCCAATCTTAGCCCTTAACCTTTAACGTGGGAAAATTCTTCTTAGGCTTCTGATTTTCCACATCATCGAAGTAAAGCCAAAGGCTATTTGTTCCAGTACATATAATTACAAATCCTCCATCGGTGTGTGCAGGGCCTCAGGTTTAAATAATTCAATCTCTAAGAATTTGTTCAATGACGGATTCGCTGGTATTTCATCTACTCAGCGATCGCTAGGTCATTACCGTATCTGTAAGATCAGATCATCCTTCAACCATTGTGGAATCGTCCTTGATCCCAGTCTTTTTAATATCTTGACCAAAGCAGTATTGTGCGACAAATAATACCTCTGCAAAAGTTTGTAAGATTTATTCTCCATCGGTGGATACTGACGTCCTTTACTTTTGCCAAGGCACTTGGTACGATTCTCATTAGTTACCTGGCAGAAAAATCCTTTCTTCGGATTATACCTCAGATGTGTTGAATAATTGAACACAGGCATGATCTTTAAAAATCTTTGCAACTCGTGCAAAGTTTCAACAGGATCTTGTCGCAACATATCTCCATCGATAATATGCAACTGTTGGGGTGGGTAGAACGATAACCACCTCTCAAGATGTTGTGCATATTTTCCAGGATTGAGACATCTGTTTCGAAGATCCCGTAGCGCTTTAGGTGCTGTATTACTAGCTGTTATTACATCGTGAAAGGAATAATTCTTTGCCGTAACATCACCATGAGTTTTAGTGTGCTGATACCAAGAATACGCTCTCCTCGCTGGTGATAGTAAAATTGCTATGAGTTTTGCTTTTGGTAGAAGGGCATGTGCTCTTCGAGGAACAAGTTCACCATCAAAATATGTTGCTGACTTTTCAAAGAGATACCTAGAGCTTTCGTTTCTTGCCGTCGGGAAGAAGCTCATATACCAATCAAGGCCACGATAGTAGTTTCTTCCATTAAAAAATTGAATTTCGTCGAAGGTATCACGACTTGGCAGATTACTGCTTATCACAGGATGCAAAGAGAGAAATGTGTAAAGGGCTGTCGTTCCAGTTTTCTGTGGATCGATCACTAAGAATCTTGGAAGCTGATCACAGGTTTTATTCTTCGACCAAATCTTTTGATGTCTCTGGTCATGATATGGATTCCCCCAAACTGGATTTGTTTCTTCTGGATACAGTTGGAAGTACTTTTCCCCTAACTGCAAAGGTGGTGCGCTTGATAGCCCCAAATGTGTCCAACATTGGATAAACTTGATTACGGACTCAAAGGTATACAATGCCAAACGATCATTTCCATAATTGGACATGTGCGTCATAAAAATATTTATTGGATTATAAACTATGGTTTGGAAGAGTTCGCCTCCTTGAATGGACTCATCCAATTTTTCTCTGCCTCCTGGATATCTCTCAATGAATATCGTGTGCGTAAATAGGCCGCAAGTTTGCCTCGGTAATACCATTATGCCTCTGTGCACGAAACCGCGTCTCAATCTCGCTGGCCTTAGATGAGGATACTCCTCAGTACTGGTCACTTTGATGTTCCAGACTTTTTTCCAAGCTTCGTAAAGGCCCTCGTGGACGGGATAAACGCCGGAGTGATGCGGACTGACGCTGTAATCGCTTCCGGTCGGGATTCCGTGATCCTTTGCGAACTGCTTGTTCAGCACCATGTCCGTTTGTAGATGTGTCACATTCTCGTAAAGATGAGGTTGTTGATGATTCCACATATGGGAAAACCACGTAAATCTGTCGACGTTTTCCAGGATCATGTCGTCCCCCAAATTCTCCTCCGACGTTCCATGATGAAAATACTTCCCTGAAAACCCCAAGTTGAATTTAAACCCCGGTACTAAAGCCTGAATCCTTTGCTGGGTTGCTAATAACGCAAGGACGTCATCTTTCTTCAGTCTTGTTCCCTTTTCACCAACGAAGATGTCGTCGACGTCTACCAAGATCATACGATTCAGACTGAGGCTTAACTGACCGTGTGATAGGTAGGATAACAAGTCAAGCAATAAGAGCTTGTTCAGCCAAAATCGGAGACCACCGCCAAACAGCACCCTTTGAATGCCGTCGATTCTACCATGATCCTGTATTATTGTTGCTAATGGACTTCTATTAGATGGGTAATCGAGGCTGTCTCTGTGAGCCCACGCCAGTGGCTCGTACGTGCTGTGATTTGCTTGAAAAATTGTCCAGTCACGACCCGGTAGAGGCCCCCAAGCCGTTTCTCCTGCTCTCGTTAATCGGAGAATTGGAGATGCTGCATTCAACTGCGCATCCTTTAGCCTGAGATTGGTGTGTAAGAAGAGCGGAAAGCCCTTGAGTTGTGCTCCGACGAGGCTCTCTTCACCTGGAGGTGTGAACCCAACAATGCCGACGGAATATTCCCTGCAATATTTGTCGAGCAGCTCGCGATTCCATTTGTCCATCTGGAGGTATTTATTCAGGTTCTCAAAGACCAACACCCCATAGCGTCCCTTATCCAAATTAGTCAGCACTGGTAAAGATTTTCCAGCCACTTCTACTTTGTACTTTATTCGATTGTAGACAAGCAGCTCTGCGATTTCACGCCCCAGCCTGGAATAGAGGGTTTCGACAAAAACCAAAACCTTGGGGTCGATCCTGAGTCGGGCTTCGCTTTAGTGGTCGGGTGCCACCGGAAGTCTCGTAGCTCCTCGAAGAGTCGAACACCTTATCGAAGGTTCCGGCCGCGTGTCCCGATGAATCAGGCTGGATAAAGGGCTGCTGATAATGTAATGCGTGTAGTAAAATATGCTGGCGACGGATACTAGGAGGAGAGCTGCTACGCATCGTTTCACGGTTGCTTGTTTTACGACGCATCGTGGAGCTACAGCGCCCAATAAAGGGCCGGCAGCATCGCCCGCGGTACTCTTCATCACGAATTCCCACCTTCGTTTACAATCCTCTTAAAAAATCTACCAGTTACGTGCACTGAAAATGCCAAGCCTTCGTGGGGAGTTCCGAAAAACAGGCCGCTATCTGGTTCGCGAGAGACTTCTCCCTGGTAAACAGACTAGCAGGTTGACTAATTCGTAGAATCCACCACACCTCGGAAAAATTGTCAACAGGAACTATCCTTTCTTGGCCCTTGGCAATTCGTCTATATTCCCACCAGGGATGCCATTTGTGACCTGGCCCTGAAAAGGACGAAGCAGATTTTTATTTTTACCCCGAACTCAAAAGAAACGGGGAGAATTGGGGCGCTATTGATGGTTTCACCCACGACAGCCTACAGGCAGCAATTTTCAACCGATAAAAAAAAACAAAGTGCATTTTAAAGCTTATAAAATTTGCAAATGTGTCTATCTAGATTTTTAAAATAGTGGTATAAACCTTAATGGTGGGCATTGCTCTTTAAGAAAGCATATTCTTAAATATTTAAAAACGTATAGAGGGCTACAAACTGATTCACTTTCTTTATTAACGTGATAATTTTACCATAGAGTAATGGAAATAATGAATTATAAACCTGACAAAAAATGTCAAAATTAAAAATGGCGGATCCAATATGGCGGACTGTTCTTTAACAATACTGAATGGATACGTATAAAATCTATTCTTGTTGGTTTCTGGAGCTTGCGAATTCACCCTCAAATTTTGTACGATTAACACAGTGTCAGGTTTTTAAATAGGTCACGTCATTCTATTATTTTTAAAATAATTGATATTAATTTTATTATTTTTATTATTATTATCATTATTATATAGGGTATGCAACAAACATGCAAAACACCTCGAAGAGGGTGAAATATAATTTTCACCAAGGAATCCAATGATGACCTTAAATTTGACCTTGAATGTCATGTTCAAGGTTATTTCAGGATCTAGTTTAATTTCTTAAATAGAAACATACAGTTTTGACATCGGTAATTAAAAGATACCTTGTTATTGTATTCGAATGTAAAATTTCCTCGTCTTTCAGTTGCCCATGTCAAGAATGTACGTTTCTGTTTAATAAATTTAGTTCTCGCGTATAATTTTTCGAAAAGTGATGTTATAACATATCATTTACTATCTCTTGACGAGATATTTCGATCGAATAAAATGCCTTTTCAAATTTGTTCAAAAATACAAGTAGGAAATATTGTTTTAGCCAACACCTGAGTGACTTTTTGGCTGGGTACTTCATTACGTCTTGCCTTTATTGGCTGGGTACTTCATTACATCTTGCCTTCATTGGCAGGATACTTCATTACATCTTGCCTTCATTGACTGGGTACTTCATTACTTCTTGCCTTCATTGGCTGGGTACTTCATTACATCTTGCCTTTATTGGCTGGGTACTTCATTACATCTTGCCTGCACTGGCTGGATACTTCATTACATCTTGCCTTTATTGGCTGGGTATTTCATTACATCTTGCCTTCATTGTCTGGGTACTTCATTACATCTTGCCTTCATTGGCTGGGTACTTCATTACATCCTTCATTGGCTGGGTACTTCATTACATCTTGCCTTCATTGGCTGGGTACTTCATTACATCTTGCCTTTCTTGGCTGGGTATCCCATGAATTTTTTGTAATATGCGTTTCTATTTAAGAAAGTAAAGTGGACCCTAAAATAACCTCGAACGTGACATTCAAGGTCAAATCTAAGGACACCATTGAAATTTTTGGGTACATACCAGATTAATCACAATTTTTCTTTTTAATTAAGAATACAGGTCACAAATGAATTCTTATATTTTCCGGGACCAAACATTCCGATGTACTAGTAGATTCTTTAAAAATACGTTTCGAATTACAAGAGAGCATACAAAAGTCACTAAGGTGTTGGCTAAAACAATATTTCCTACTTGTATTTTTGAACAAATTTGAAAAGGCATTTTATTCGATCGAAATATCTCGTCAAGAGATAGTAAATGATATGTTATAACATCACTTTTCGAAAAATTATACGCGAGAACTAAATTTATTAAACAGAAACGTACATTCTTGACATGGGCAACTGAAAGACGAGGAAATTTTACATTCGAATACAATAACAAGGTATCTTTTAATTACCGATGTCAAAACTGTATGTTTCTATTTAAGAAATTAAACTAGATCCTGAAATAACCTTGAACATGACATTCAAGGTCAAATTTAAGGTCATCATTGGATTCCTTGGTGAAAATTATATTTCACCCTCTTCGAGGTGTTTTGCATGTTTGTTGCATACCATATATAATAATGATAATAATAATAAAAATAAGGGGCCCAAAGGGAATGATGCGTAACACAATGCGGCTATGCAAAAAGCCGCATCTTAGCCTATATTCCCAAATGGCCTACTCTCACCTCCACGTGTGCTTATTAAAGCCGGTGGGCCCTGGACTCTTAGCAACCTTGCCAGAGATTGAGTAACCAACCCCAGTGGATGGCGAGGTAAGAGACAAACGAGAGAGGCATAACAACGGGGGGTAGGGCCAACCACCCTACTCCCTGTATTTGCGGTTAGACGAAGTACAACGCGCAGGGCTCCTGACCATCGGGCTGCTTCGGATGCAGCCCAGTCCCGAGGTGGAGGAGCCGAAACAGGTGTCCCAGGACAACAACCTTTTCATTCCCACGGACGATTTCAGTGGACGGAGGATCTCAGGCAAGATCTTATACGCTGCTACGAGGAGAGCTGTCCGCAACAGAGAGGCTACATGGCGCGAATGCATAGTCGGTTTGCAGTAATGCATCCCGAACTAGCAGATCGCTTTTCTCAACAACAACTGAGAGATTATGTGGCCTATCTGAAGCGGACAGGTTTCGTTGTTCCCAGCTGTCAACCGGTATGTGCGGGCAATAACAACTGAGCCCGTACGCGGTGCAGAGAGAGATGCTCCACATTATGAAAGCACGACACTCGTGTTTAGGCGGAATTTGACAACAAAAATTTTGCCTAAACAACGAGAATTAGACAGAGCAAATAGCCTACTTCTGGATGCTCTTCCAGATGACTGCGACCTGTGGCAAGTCAATTGTGCCGTTTACGAGGCTGCAAGTGATCTGGTGACTCCGCGAAATCGGACACAGATATCGGGGAGTCGGCAGATTACAAAACGCATGTCTCAATTGAACGTTAAGATTCCGGAAACGCGCTTCCCGAATTCAGTGTGTGATCGACTATTTAACATCTGGCCGTTCATTTGCGGCTAAAGTCAAGAAGTTCGCACAACAACTGCGGACGTACTATCACACACTGAACAAGCTGAAGTTGCTCAACATCAAGCAACGTTTAGCGGATAAAATTCGGGTTTCGGACGATGCCAAAAAGAGGCGGCAAAGACGGGAAGAAGGAATTCGACAAAACTCAATATTTTGGACGAGTCCTTCCAACCTCTTCAAACATCGTATCGCAGCCTCAAGCGAGTTTCCGTCGATGGCCGCAGTTGAGGAATTCTGGGGGAGCATCTACGAGAGAACATCTAGGCTAAATGCAGACACTCCAGGTATTGAAATCTTCACCGAGTTGTGCCACGAAGTCACACAACAAAGTGAAGATTGACCACCCGTCAGTGCTTTAGAGGTGAAAAATGCCATCACAGGAGCGAGGAAATTCTCCTCGCCGGGCTGGGATGGAATTAACAACTATTGGTGGAAGAAGTTCACTTCTGTCCATCAACACCTAGCCCGAATATTCACCTCTGACATAAATGGAGACCAACCCATTCCGCATTGGCTGGTGGAGGGCCGAACGACACTGATCCCAAAATCGGGAGACTTGTCCGATCCGAAAAACCATAGACCGATCACGTGTCTCAATACGTTATACAAATTGTTCACTAACATCTTGAACGAACGTATTGAGAAATCCGTGAAACCGGTGTGGCAACGGATAGTAGAACAACGAGGCTGCAAAATGGGTGTATCCGGCTGCAAGGACAACTTGCTTATCGACAGGTGTTTTTGTTACTCAAACGCCTCCATGTCCACCCAAACATAGTGAGAATTGTAGAAGACCTGATGCCTCTTTGGAAAACACGCTTTGTCATGACATCGGACAAGCGTCGAACCATGTCTAGACTGGTTCAATTCCAAAGAGGTGTCTGTCAAGGAGATTCTCTGAGTCCTCTGCTCTTCTGCATCTCACTATTGCCTCTATCCGTTGCTCTCCGGAAATCTCAAAGGTACATGTGTGGACCGCCTGGTGAACGTGTACATAAGATCACCCATCTTTTCTATATGGACGATCTTAAATTATACGCATCAGGCGAAGATCAATTACATCGATCTCTGAACATCGCCCTCACATACTCGAGAGATATCGGCATGGAATTCGGATTGGACAAGTGTGCAGTCGATCATTTGCACAGAGGAAGGTCAGGCTCCCATAACAACGATATGGAGCTCGTCAACGGAAATGTCATCTGCCACCTTAGCGCCGAACAAGTCTACACATACCTGGGCGTACCTCAAAGGCATGTCCAGGATGTGCAGGCTGCTAAAACCACCATCATTAAGATATACCGGCGCATTCTCCGTCAGATCTGGTCATCAGAATTGACCGGGAGAAATAAGGTAGCAGCCACGAATATGTTGGCCGTATCACCAGTGCTCTATTCTTTTGGAGCACTGAAGTGGAACGTTGACGAGCTAAGGGATCTTGACCGAAGCACACGGAAGATGATTTGTATGCAACGCAGTTTGCATCCAAGATCTTCCTTGAAACGACTGTATTTACCCCGAAATATGGGAGGTCGTGGCCTTTTAAGCCTGGAGTGTATGCATGACCGATTGGGCCTCGAAACAGCTTGCGACGTGATTAATCGAACGGAGGATCCCCTGATGATGCTAGTACATCAGCATGAAATTCAGGGGAAGGGGGCGTTTTTGTACAACGCGGCGGAACGAGCGGCACGAAACCTCGGTCTGGTTTTCAACGTGGGACGTAGTGGTGCACAGGAGGCTGAATCAGTCATCAATCTGTGCCCAGTGCGTCTCAGGGCTAACATACGGAAGGAACAACTCCGTATGTTGGAGGGAAGGCATATCGACAAGCCGTTGCATGGACAATTCTTTCGAAATGTCCAACAACTTGGCTTATCGGCAGAGATGACCTTCTCCTTCTTAAGATTAGCCGGCTTGAAATCCGAGACCGAGGGTTTTATCTTCGCGTGCCAGGATGGGGTGATCAATACCTTAGCGTATCGCCAGAACATCTTACACCAGGCGGTACAGAGTACGCTTTGTAGATTGTGTAGATGTCATGCTGAAACACTAATGCATCTTTTGGCAGCATGCCCAATATATGCAGTTTCAGCATACATCGAACGTCACAATGCGGCTCTTCGAGTGCTGTATTACCATCTTCGCAGCACTTATGGTATTGATGCAACCCCACTTTTGCCGTACGTCCCCACTGATATTGAATCCGTTGTCGGGAATGAGTCGTGCCGAATATACTGGAATTACTCATTCCCGACGAGCAGGCAAATATCAGCCAATAAGCCTGACATCGTCCTTGTTGACTTCGATGACAAATCCACCTTCGTCATCGAGTTTTCTGCACCAGCAGAAACAAATATAGTCAGCAAAGAGGACGAAAAACGGATGAAATATCAGGAACTCCTGTTCGAGATTCGCAAGCTGTATCGAGGATTCAAAATCAAGCTCGTCGTGCTGATAATTGGAGTGCTGGGAGGAATGAGACCAACTTTCCTCCAAAACATCAAAAGCATTCCGGCCTGTCGAGAACATGCAAATTCCATCGCAGGCCGAATGCAGAAAGCAGTGCTGCTGGGATCTCTCTGCCTACTGAGGTCACACGAGATCCTGTAACCACTAACCCAATGGTAGAGGGAGTGGTTACAGTTGCAAACGAAATGGCCCGGTGCAGTCTGCAGCGGAGGAGATGGATATCGGAGCCACTTTTCTGCTGCAGACTGCACACGTGGATTCTGGAGGGCCAAGGAAGGTTAGGGTTTTAGTCGGTAAACCTTGCCGTTAACATCAAAGGTGAGGGAGTCCGACACACGGGGGGTTACAACATCTTCAACCCCCTATGGTGCCTAATGCATTTCCCCCCTCCGTAAAAAAAAAAAAAAAATGAGTCAAAATATATGAAATGGCCCCTTATTTCACCAACATTCATGAAAGGTCAAAATCAATGTATTATCTCATAGTATGACGTATTATAAAAGAGATCCCATAAGGATTTTGAAAATTTTATTGAATTAAAAAAGTTATAAACAATTTAAGTTTTATGCATCATATTTTTTTAAAAATCGTAGTTTAAGAGATTATATTAAAAACGGATATAAATACCGGGATTTTATCAACAAATGTTTTTACTTTCAAGTACTAAATAGCAATTTAAAAATTTTAATTTTTTAATGCAAAATTCTATAGTTTTTTATAAACAAATAGAGATATTTTATGATTCCAAATCGCGAAATACATTTTTTCTTTTACATTTCATTTACTCATACATTCAAGATAAAGTCCGAAGAAAAAAATGTTGGTAATGTCTATTTTCGAGAAAATGACAGGAGCTTTTGTTCCACGAAACGCAGCTCCGTAGCTTGCATCGCGCGGCGGAGAAACGTGTCGGTGCACTTTTTCACATATCTGATGAAATTAGGTATATTAATTACTTCGACCCAGACTAAGTCTGGACGAAGTATTGAATTTGGTCACTTCGGGCAAAAAAATTACCATATAGTTTTTCATCAAATGTCGACGTTTCAGACCCTAAGGAACCCAAATCAACAATAAAAAAATGTTTGTCCGTGATCTTGTACGTACGTATGTCCGTGCGTCCGTACGTCCCGTTTTTTTGTCTCGCGAAAACTCGCGAGCGGATAAGCGTATCGACATAAATTTTTTTTAAATTGCGCGTCTTGGCATAACATATATCTGATTAGATTTTGGGGCAGATCCACCCGTCCATTACTAAAAAAAATTAGCCCCAATTAAGTTTCTTTGTAGTTTTTTGCATTTATTTTGAAAAATACAAATTTTATTAAAAAATGTTTCAAACAAAAAAGATAGTGCATGAAATTCTCTACAAAAAAGGTTGTATGTACTTTCTTCCTAAAGTCAACAATAATGCCATAAAAACTGGTTTAAAATGTTTATGACTATTGTCTGAAAAAGTATTGAATTTGGTCATCGCGGCAAAAAAATTACCCTATTGTTTTTCATCAAATTTCGACGTTTCGACCCCCTACCCCCCAGGGGTAGTCTTTGCCAGCTCCTCGGGTGCGGTGACCCCCTACGGGCGCAAAGTTCATTAACGCCCTTGATACGAAAATAACTATGTATTTCGATATATCTAAAAGATGTCTTATATATATCTATAAGATATCCGTCATAGATCTTTTCGACACTTTCTAGATATCTTGGACGAATTATATGTATATATATAGTGTATATATAATATCATAATAATACTGACAGTAATTAGTAAAACACAGTAAACATGTAATATGCATCGAATAGTCTATTAGAATACAAGTGCATGAAGTAAGTGTTTTGCAACTTTTATTTATTAATACTTCGGCTGGCCTGTTGTCGGGGTCGAAGTTTTGAAAATGCTCATTTTCAATTTTCATACATATAAGAATCACTATATTGTTGTAACACATCTATCGAAGCCACTTGGGCCTAAATATGATTGGACCCCCAAATATCAATATAATTTTATAATATAATTGAAAGCTGTTAGTAAACAAACGAGTCTTAAGGAATAGCCGACTCTCCACTGGATCGAAGTTTCTGAGCGAGCGAAGCGAGCGAGGCACCACGCCAACACTAGTTTATATTTATATTTCGTACGTTTCATTTACTTCGTTCAGTCTATTTTTATTAGCAACTAATTTAACAAAGTGACTAGTTGATATTCGAGAAAGTGAAAAATCATTGTGATGCCGAAGTACAAGTTTTGTTGTAACCCTTTAAACAGGGAGTATCATAAGACTGTTTCTAAAAATCTGCAAGAAATTACTAATAAATGGTGTGAAAAGTTTCATAAATTTGTGGGAAAATATATTTTTAAAAGCTGCAAAACTTTAATGTACGGAAAACCGGCTGAGAATGTAGAAAAAGTTTTTAATGAAAAAAGTGACAACAATGTTGATGCGCAATCAGATGATTATGATTCCGATTCTCTTGATTCGAAACAAATTGATACTTTGGATCCAGATCATGAGTGTAAAGCTGCAGATGATTGTATTAATATTAAAAAAGTAAATAAATTACTCAAGGACTTTGGAGAACCTCCACTTAAAATTAGACGCACATCTAGAATGTCTGTTGAAGAAAAATGTAATTTGAAAAAATCAATGGACAAAATATCAAGTACACTAACAGATACTTCCAATAATAATTCGAAATATAATTGGATCGAAGATTTGAAAATATCAATGTCGAAACAAACCAAAAGGTCAGAAATACTGCATTTATTAACAACGATTCCAGATGATTGGCCCAATTGCAAAATTCAGCAAGTTTTTAATGTATCTCGTCGAATGGCACGTCAAGCAAGAAAATTGCGGAAAAATGGATCTGCAATACGCCTGGAACCAAAGAACAGTGGTACACGTTTGCCTAACGCAACAATTAGTTTGGTAAATGATTTTTATCTTTCCGATGACGTCAGTCGAATAATGCCCGGTGTTAAAGATTATATATCGATTGTTGAAAATGGCGTACGCCAGTTAAAACAAAAAAGATTATTGTGAAACGATCTTAAACATTTATACGATCAGTTTAAATCGACCCATACAAATGTTAAAATCTCCTTGTCTAAATTTACAAAATTAAGACCAAAGGAATGTATTTTGGGTGGAAAAAGCGGCACGCATAATGTGTGCGTTTGCAAAATTCACGAGAATGTGAAATTAAAAATGTTTGGTTTAAAACAAACTTTGAAGCAAAAAGGTTTTTCATTTGAACTTTCTTATCGCGATTATATTAACGCTATTATTTGTCAAGATCCAAACCCGCAATGTTATTTTTCAAAATGTTACAAATGCCCTGGAGTGGACGCAATTTCTGCAAACCTGTAGACTATTTTTTAAGCCAATCAGGTTAGAGAAATTAATTTTACTCACTGGACAACAACTGACAGGTATTTTTGTTTCCTTCCAAAGGAAGTTCTGTTCTAATAGTGATATGGTTCCCTCTTAACGAATGAATTTTTATTATTTAAAAACTTCAATCTATTTAGTTTAAAAGTTATTTAATGGAATTATTACTTAAGAAGTTGTAACGGATCACTATATGGATAAATACAATCTCTTTATTATTCTTTAATAAACTTACAATTATTCAAAATCACTATTATAATTTGGTAGATTCAATTTGATCAATACTTTATTCGTTACACTAATAATTATCGTTGTTGACTCGCATCAGACGCAATGAATCGCTTCACTCGCAAATGTATGTCTTTATAGATATATATGTATACAGGGTGGCCGATTTATCTGAAGACATCGAAATATCTCGAGAACTATGCACAGAATCAAAAAAGTTGTCGGATGAAAGTTGTTCGACACGAAGGGGGGCATCCAGTAATAATTAAATTTACCCCCTCCCCCGCCCCCTGGAGGTGGAGTGGGGGCAAAAACAATAAAACTTAAATAGGAACCCCCATTTTTTATTGCAGATTTGGATTCTCCGGAAAAAAGTACACGAATTTGACCTAGGAGCTATTGCATTTTGGTTCACAGGTGGCGCTGTAATCGATAAAAATCCAAATTTATCTGAAGACATTGAAATACCTCGAGAACTATGCACAGAATCAAAAAAGTTGTCGGATGAAAGTTGTTCGACACGAAGGGGCATCCAGGGGGCAAATAGGGACAATTTGATCCCTTTATGAAAATTTAATATTAAAAATTCTAATATTAGAATTTTTAATATTAGAATTTAGTAATATCAATTGCGAAAATTGTTATTCTGAATATGAAATTTTAATAATGTCCATTCGAAAAATTAAGATTATGAATAATTGATATTCTTCATATTAAAAATCAAAACTGATTACATAAAAATTGTCCATACAATATGGAAGCAATTTTATAAATAAGTTTTCTACCTTCAATAAAATTACATTTTAGGTTTTAAATTTATTATTTAATAAACAAAAAGAGGACATCACGCAATCCATTAAAAAATGCGTCATGTCCCTTCACTCAGCTCATTCATTCTCTCTCTGTATGTTTTTTCCGAAATGAGAATAAATAAGCTGAGCATTGACGGTCAAACCAGCTTCTATTAAACAAAACGAAACTCTTACTTCATTTGGGGATTTCGTTGCCATCTACCGGACCCCGAGAGAACTCACGTGGTTTCATACATGTACATCGCTTGCATTTCGGCCATCACCGGCGCCGGTTCTGTTACATAACGCTAGAGGGCGACATAACTCGAAAATAAAGTAGCACATCATTTTAGACATAAGTTGAGTCACACGTAACCAGTTCACCTACATTTTTCTCTACTTTCCTGAAGGGAAGTAAATGGATATCGCGACTTTCTAATCCCCATATTAAAATTTAGTATTTACGGTCTCTCAGTGTAAGACTGTTTTTGAAGTCCATTGTATTGGTAGTAATTCGGTCGGAGGTCACTTTGCTTTTAGAATAACAACTTTCCGTTTACGTGACTATTTTTTGTCTACCCTTCATTGCTTAAATCGAATTGCAAGTTAAAAATGAATCCTGCTACAGTTCCCGAAAAAATCGAAATGATTCTTATTTATGGTGAATGTAAGAGGAATATTGACGATGCTGTTGCGTTGTATGCTGAGCGTTTTCCAGATAATGCTCGCTCGCGTTCTTTTTTTTACAAAGTTGTGAATGCCTTTCACTCTGATGGCAGCGTACAAATGAAAAAAAGGAAGCGAAGATTAACAGTTACAGGAGAAGCTAACGAAGTAGCTGTACTAGCAGCTATTCACCAAAATCCACATGTAAGCACACGACAATTACATCGCGATTCCGGCATTTCCAGAGACAGTATTCAAAGAATATTGCATGGTCATAAGTTTCACCCATATCACATTTCACTGCACCACGAACTAGATGGCGATGATTTTCATAACCGCGTGGTGTTTTGTGAATGGGCATTTCAAAAAATGCAAACGAACCACAATTTCTTTGCTAATGTATTATTTTCAGATGAATCCACATTCACGAACCATGGTGGCGTCAATAGGCATAATATGCATTATTGGAGCGTAGAAAATCCATTGGTTACGACAAGTTAATCATCAACGTCCTTGGTCGGTGAACGTTTGGTGTGGAATCATAGGAAATAATCTCATTGGTCCTTATTTCATTGAAGGTAATTTAAATGGAACAAAATATCGAGATTTCCTAGAACAAGAAGTACCATTACTACTTGAGGATGTTGCTATGGACGTCCGACGGACAATGTGGTTTCAGCATGATGGTTGCCCAGCACATTTTTCAAGAGCAGCAAGGGAAATACTAGACCGTGATTACAATGGTAGGTGGATTGGTAGAGGTGGCCCCATTAGTTGGCCTGCGAGATCACCTGATCTAACATCTCCGGATTTCTTCCTATGGGGTTACCTAAAAGATAAGGTTTATGAACAAGTACCAACGACTCGTGAAAACATGGTGGAACGCATAAGAACTGCTTGCGCAGAAATTTCTGCAGATATGATTCTATCATGTATAAAGTCATTTGAAGAAAGAATAAATAAATGCATTGAAGTGGAAGGTCAACATTTCGAACACTTACTCAAGTAAGTGAACAGTGAGACAGTGAGAGGCAAGGGGACTCACGTAAAACAAGCACCCCAAAGGGAACAGAAAAATACTACGTCCACGTCGTTGTTCCTGGGTAACGCTAAATGTATTTTTTCCGGCTTTGTTAGAATGACCGTATTCCATATCCGCTACGCGGGCGAAAATTGTCAATATTGGAGAATCCAGATCTGCAATAAAAACTGGGGGTTCCTATTTAAGTTTTATTGTTTCTGCCCCCACTCTACTTCCAGGGGATGGGGGAGGGGGTAAATTTAATTATCACTGGATGCCCCCCTTCGTGTCGAACAACTTTCATCCGACAACTTTTTTGATTCTGTGCATAGTTCTCGAGATATTTCGATGTCTTCAGATAAATCGGCCACCCTGTATATCACACGCAATTTTCTTAAACCGAATACAGGAATTAAGGGTTGGCAATTTCCCAAACACACACCCAATCTTTTATCGCAAATAGTATACAATATGCCACGAAGCATTTGTCATTCCCTCTCTCTCTTAAACCTAACCTCAATCTGCGATGACGTCTAAATTAAACTCTAGGTTCAAACGATTCGATTCAAAATACGACGATGTGTCGATTAGTCAATTTAAACATTAGCGAATCATTTGAACACGAAATGATAATAATAATAATACTCGCGTTTCGATATCACAGTGAGGTGTCGCATAAATTTTCACCCGATACGCAGCGATACACCCGTAAGAAATTAATATTAAATTAATTCGCCCGAATGCGACTATGATAACGATGATTTTTTATAAATTTAATTAAGACTTAATAAATGAAGTCAAATATAATCACAGAAAGGTAAAAATTCAAATCCACGTAGTGACTATGAACAGTGCTGACGAGAAACAGAAAAAACACTCCGAAGTAGATTGTGTATTTCGACTAATTATTCTCGTCCGAATTAATAAGACACGAGAATTTGTCAGCACGAGATAAAAGGAAAATCGTTATCTTTACCGAAGGCACGGTTTCAATCTTCGTTCCTTGCGAATTCAAAATATTATTGCAAAGGTAACTTTCACGAAATGAATTACCCGGCACTTGATTTGAGCACAGAAATACCTCAACAAATTGCAGCGGTGATTGCTGTCGAGAATTCTCCTCTAAAAGGGATGGCTACCGTGGAATGGCTCGATCGGCGATTCTTTTGGAGTCGAACACACTGGATGGTCGAATTAATCGCCGGTGGTTTGGAGTCCCAAAATTCCACTTATCGATATCCAAAATGTGGAATCACCCAGGAGATGAGCCACGATGCCGAAGCTTCTTCAACAGGCTATCATGAACCGGAATATATCCACGTGGGTGCCTTGAGGATTTTCACCGCGTGCACTTCCGCCCAGAAAACCGGAAAATGGGCAATCACAGAGTGTCGAAGTCCCGATGAGAAAAACGGAAGATGGAAGATGAGGAATTGATGCTGAAAACAATCGTCATCGTGAAAACAACACTCACCATACGATTCCGATGCACCAAACTTACCCGATCGGCACAAGTCCTCCGCGTTTCTTGAAATGCCGGTCGGTTGACCATGCAATCGTCGTCCTTCCGCGATAACACGCCGTTATCAGCGGATTTTGCAATCCGAGGAAAGAAGGGAGAAAATTCGCGACCGGGCTCCATTTATATCGCCGCACAATGCGCAACTTGCAGCGTGGTTGTATGTACGTGAGCTCTAGCTCTCACTCGCTCGCTCCCTCTCTCTTTCTCTCTCGCACACCATACCTTTCGCCATACCGGATCAACACTTTCCGCGCATGTGCAAGATGGCTGCCTCTATCGACGCGTCGCGCAACACCAAATTTACATCCTAGGCCAATGCCCGATAAATTTAAAAATCGACAGCCGATTGCTGCGTCGTTTTTTTCCCCGCGAAATTCAAACGGTGTAGCCGTACGCTACAAAGTATATTATTCTCTTTAATTGTATTTTCAGAATCTAAAGATCTAATTTTTCAATTTTTACAAAAAAAAATAAATTTAAATAGAAAAGGAATAATTTTTTAAAATAATTAGACAAGACATTCAGATAATTGAAAAATATTTATCTTTCAGATCGTAATAGTAATTTTCTACTATGAGGAAACTATGCTACATTTAATTATGCTTTTTTAATCATTGACCTTTTTAAATATTCACATGCAAATGTAATTATTATATTATTATTATATTTTTATATTTATTTAATTATATTTATGTTTTTTATTAATTTCTTTCATTTTTATTTTTCAATTATTCAGGTGTGAAATTGTGAACAAAATGGAGCCTGTTACTGAGTTCTTGGAAAATTTATGCGCCGATTATTCACTTCTTTTAAAACACGATTTTCTTGCCGAAAGTCAAGCAGCTTAATTTAATTTCCGAAAGGCTAACTTGTGTGATGGAGAATTTGTCGTTTGCACTTTGCAGAAAATTATACGTGTCGCGTACAAAATGCCATTCAGTCTTACCATTCGTCATCTTTTCAAGTAACCGTTCATCCATACGTAATATATTGCAAAGAATATAATAAAATAAAACACTTCAATTATGTAACGATATCGGAAAAAGTTCTTCATGATGCAAGTGCTGTAAATTTATTTAACAAAAAAATGATTAATCACTTGAAAAGTTTTTTTGGAGAAGACAATGTAAAAAAGATTTATTATTTCTCAGACGGTGCTGCATCGCAGTATAAAAATAGATTTAATAAAGCAAATTTGGCTAATTATATCAAAGATCATAAGGTACAAGCAGAATGGAACTTTTTTGTAACGTCGCATGGGAAAGGAGCTTGCGATGGCCTGGGGGGCACGGTTAAACTCCTAGCATATAAAGCCTCTTTACAAAGATGTGAAGATCCACTTTCTACGCCAGAAAAAGTGTTCAAATTCGAAAGCACAAACCATTAAAAATACAAGGCAATTTCATTTTTTTTTACTACTTCGTCATCTAATAAAGTTGAATGTAAAATGTTCTCTAATGATAATCTTTAATAGAGATTATCAAAATTTTTTTCTTCATACTTCATCTTGAATGTATAACTAAATGAAATGTAAAAGAAATAATGTATTTTGCGATTTGGAATAATAAAATATCTCTATTTGTTTATAAAAAACTGTAGAATTTTGCATTAAAAAATAAAAATTTTTAAATTGTTATTTAGTACTTGAAAGTTAAAACATTTTTTGATAAAATTCCGATATTTATATACGTTTTTTATATAATCCCTTACAACTGCGAATTTTTTAAAAATATGATGCATAAAACTTAAATTGTTTATAACTTTTTTAATTTAATAAATTTTTCAAAATCCTTTTGGGATCTCTTTTATAATACGTCATACTATAAGATAATACATTGATTTTGACCTTTCATGAAAGTTGGTGAAATAAGGGGCCATTTCATATATTTTGACTCTAATATCAATCATATTAAAAATAAGAGAATCACGTGACCTATTTAAAAACCTGACACTGTGTTAATCGCACAAAATTTGAGGGTGAATTCGCAAGCTCCAGAAACCAACAAGAATAGATTTTATACGTATCCATTCAGTATTGTTAAAGAACAGTCCGCCATATTGGATCCGCCATTTTTAATTTTGATATTTTTTGTCAGGTTTATAATTAGTTATTTTCATTACTCTATGGTAAAATTATCACGTTAATAAAGAAAGTGAATCAGTTTGTAGCCCTCTATACGTTTTTAAATATTTAAGAATATGCTTTCTTAAAGAGCAATGCCCACCATTAAGTTTTATACCACTATTTTAAAAATCTAGAAACGCATTTGTTGCAAATTTCATAAGCTTTAAAATTCACTTTGGTTTTTTTAAATCCGTTGACAATTGCGGCCTGTAGGCTGTCGTGGGTGAAACCATCAATAGCGCCCCAATGTGGGACGGGGGGCGCGGGTTCCAACCTCGCAGTGGCGGAACTTCTTGTACAAATGACCGGGACTGAGATCACGGGGAATATCGGGGTACTGATAAAACAAAGTTACTTACGGGTGATGACGGACGGCTGATCGGTTGGGGTTGACCTCCTTCCTGGATTGCGGGTGAAACCTTGCCTCAGTTTTCTCCTTGGGTGATCCTGCGGAGCACGTTTTTCCTCGGGTGGTTCTGGCACGTCCCTCTTCCAGTTTGCAAAAGATGTCACTAAACGCGTGGCGCCGCACCTAGCGAGGGAGGCAGAGGTAAGGAAGGAGAGCAGGCACAGAATAGTGCGTCTAAACATAAGCATCGAACGTTAGGGATGTGGCGTGGCCCCGCGCGGTCAGATGGAAGCAGTCGGTTGGTCGTTTGGTCGGACGTTTCAGTGCAGCGATGGGGAAATGCGGATCGTTAGGGACGACCGTCGAGGTAGGATCGAAAGGGAACTTGCAGGAGTGGGGAGAGGCAGGGACGAAAGCATCGTGTTTTCGCTGTGTGGAAAGACAGAGTAGTCAGCCACAGTTGAACGACGAGACTCGTGGTGAGAAGATCTCTGTAGCCGTCGCTCCTTCCAGAACACAATAACTTAGTTCGCGATTCTTGTGAGTCGACTGAATCATCTTGTTGCTATAGTCTAGCCGATACGGAGAATACGACCGTTCCTGAGGTTTTTCTGAATCGTAAAAATCGTCCCGAGGATTTCGAAATTCGGGTCGCGATTTGACTACGTGGCCAACAGCCGACGGACAGTTGCAACTACGCGAAGGACGGTCAACAATTAGTAAGGTTGAAGCGAATTAGTTGGATCCCATTGGCCAGCATTATCTCCTCGACTTGTCACCAAATTCCATTGTGTGGAGATTGCCAATCTCAGTGCGTGCTCGACAGTGACTTTATCGCCAATTTGTGTTCTAAGCAAAGTGTCTGAAGAAATTAAATGAGTCTGGAACCATTCTATAATCACGTGATTCAGAGACGCAGAATTCATAACTCGTCTAGTTCCTCGCGTGTTCATATATCTTCATAGCAGCGGTATAATAATATTGTTTCCCGCGCGGATTGCGGATTGGCTGAACGCTGTTTTGCGAAGTGAGAGTGATAAAAAGTACGATAGAATACAAGTCACCGAAAGAGAGAAGGCGCAACGGATAGTGGGGGCAAGTGGTTTCATTCATAAAAAAGTGCTTTGCTATAATGAAGAGACAATCAGCAACACCGGGAAAGCGTCCGTTGCGGGCGTTTTCAGTCATAGAGAAAATTAACGCAATTCAGCGCGTTAACGATGGAGCGAGCAAAGCGTCTGTGTCACGAGACATAGGAGTGCCGGAGTCGACGCTGCGAGGCTGGTGCAAATCGGAGCACAAAATTAGGCGCATGGCCGACTTCGAGGCTTCATCAGGAACATCTAATCTCTCCAGCGAGGATGGGCCCCTTCTAAAAAAGATGAAAATAGAACAGGCTGTTAGTTGCTCAACAAATAAGAATATCGATAGAGGTGAAACAAATAAAATAGAGAGTTCGTTGAATTGGAATTATCTAAGCAATTTAATGAGCATTATATCAGGCACGAGACCTGAGAATAGTGCCCTGCTCCGCCAACAACATGGAATTCTGCCCACTGCAACTGGATCGAATTTGGGGGGCAGCCTGACTGGAAATTTGGAGGCGAAGCCGGATCTTGGAGCGGAAGCTGCATTGACGCCGGTTCCGGCGTCACCAAGAAAAATCGATGAAACACACTCTACAAATGCACACCACGGGTCCTCGTTTTGGCAGTGGTATAAAAACCAATACCCGCAAAATACAACGCATTGCTCAAAACGAGCACCGGGTAAATCGAGGGCGTTGATTGACAGCATAGTCTCTCAAAACAATAATAACAATGAGAGCTTCAAAAGAAGCTTTCATTTAACTGACGACGACGTGGGTTTAACCACGTATGAAGAGGCCATTATTCATGGCGAAAAATTTTTCAAGTGGTTAGACAACTGCAGCGACCCCAGTGTTTCGCGGGTACAAATTATGCAACTGAAGTGCCTAGTGGATGGCCTCAAGTGCAAAAAAATGCCGAGCAGTGGTGTTAAACGAAGCCGAAAATAAACTAAATATTTATGGTGCTGTGATCCAAATGCGTATCCTAAGAACTTGTGCGGCCGCGAAACACAGAGCGAACAAGATCTCACGGACGATGTTTGCAACTGTCTACATTTTTCTCGTGTTTCTTCTCAGCAAATCTCAATTTTGCACTTTTCTTTACTTAGTGATTATATGTACCGGTCGAATCGCGCATATGTATTGTCGAATTGTAAAATATAGGATCGAACGGTGCATTGTAAATATTATATGCGGCGCGGCTTCTTGTACGTAAACATATGTATTGAAATTCGTATCGAATGGCATATGAACCATTGTAAATATATAGGAAATATAATTTCCGTTAGTCGTAGAAACAGAAAGTTGCTGTTTTTAATGCAGATGAACAACACGATGTAATCGTTGTACGATGCCACAGTCGAAAATAGTGAAAGAAAAATACAAACGAAAATAAACATTACGATATAAAAAATAAAAAATATTGTATACTCATTAATCCTTCACCCTAACTCTTTATCAAATCTCACATCACTTATCAAATTACATTATAAGTCTCTTAATGTTCACTTAAGTTCGTAAATTTTGTCTTTAAAATCGTTGATTGAATGAAAGCTGTATAATTACTTTAGAACTAAATCAACGGAACTAGCAAACAACCTCAACATAGAGGTTCGAATTCATTGTCCCTTTACACATATTATGGATTAACGTGCATGATTTAACTAATAAGAAAATAAGAAATACTTAATTTATGAAATATTCATTTTCCATTCAATTCAGTTTCATTTTTTAAAATATAAAATTGACATTGTTTACAAACAATTAATATTTCAGTTATATTCTTATATACATTAATTTTGTATAAGCTTTGTATACAGAAATATATAGAAAAAAGATTATACAATATATAACAATTATATATTGTATAATCTTTTTTCTTTATGCAAACAGTAGCCACATTTTTTTATATTGTTGTCAGTTCTCATCGATCGCTCGTACTATTCGGACGTGTTTACAGTCACTCCGATATTGTTTACTTGTTTTGTTTGAATATACACGGAAAAAAATAGCTGGGTGGCGCAGTCACTAAAGTAGTAAAATTTACTAATTAGATAGTAAAATTTGACACAGTCATCTCCAGTTGGTAGCATTTACTATCTCTAGATAGTAAGCTTCTAAGATTATTAGGTTCTAAGGTTTTTACTAACTAGATACTACCGCCAGACACTTTTGAAATGTTTACATCCACGTGTTTAACAGTTGGATATACTATCTGTATGTTTCTTTCTCGTGCACATTTAAATGTAATACCTTCTTTCGATGGGTGTTATATACTGACCTATATTCGTATATCTTTGATGTAACTCCCATCGAAAGAAGGAATCAGATTTAAATTCTAACGTAGTTGATATGACTCCCATTGAAAGAAGGGTTTAGATTTAAATTGATATGCTGTTGAAATAACTCCCTTCGAAAGAAGGAATTAGGTTTGAATTCTTATATCGATGAAATAACTCCCATCAAAAGAAGGAATGAGACCTAAATTTTTATATCGTTGATATAACTCCCAAAGAAAGATGGAATTAGACCTAAATTCTTATATCGTTGATATAACTCCATCGAAAGAAGGAATTACACCTAAATTCTCATTTCGCTGATATGTAACTCCCATCGAAAGAAGGGTTTAGATTTAAATTCTTACATTGTTTATTATTATAATGGAATAAAGTCAAATGTAGTTTTTTAATCATTTATTGGTCATTTCGGTACATCTAAATGTCTCGAAAGCATAGAATTTGAAAATTAATAGTATATTGTTGAAAAATTGATTGTTCATTATCAATTGTCACATTTGAGTGGAAAGAACTTATCAAAATCACTGAACAGTCAACATTTGGCATTATATTTACTTACATTATAATGTCGTCTTCATAAATATTATTATTTAATAAAGTTTGAAGAATTCTCTATGTAGTATTCTATATTATCATGTGTATATGCTTAACATATATCTACCCAAAATTTCCTGTCTTCATTTTTGAACGATATATAATTAATTTCCTACGTCTATGCCTTCAAAACTTTTAGATGTACAAAAGTAACAAATTAATAATGTAAAAACTACATCTTGACTTTATTCCATTACAATAATCAACGATATTAGAATTTTGATCCAATTCCTTTTTTCGATGGAAGTTATATCAACGATATAAGAATTTAAGTCAGCTAATTCCTCTTTTCGATGGGAGTTTTATCATTGATATAAGAAAAAACAATTTAGGCTGCAAATTGTGATAAAGATAAGTTATTAATTACATTTTGCACTCTTTAAAAGTAATATTATTAGTATGGTAATCATCGGTTGCTTTTTTTCAAGAAAAAATGCATTTTTTTGTTTCTTCATCGAAATCTCGGAGCCCAATTTCACCAGTGTTTTGTATTAACTATTTCACTATCTTAAAAGTAACTAATTGATATCAAACTACTTTGAATAGTTTCAGAAGAGTAAAATCTACCAAGTTTCATGGTTATATTAGAATTTTTAGCACAATTTCCATTTTTATGTGTTTAACCAAACCTGATGAAAAATTGAAATTGTTCTAAAAATTCTAATATGACCATGAAATTTTGTAGATTTTGCTCTTCTGAGACTATTACAAGTAGTTTGATATCAAAGAGTTGCTTTCAAGTCAGTGAAAAAGTTAATATAACATTTTGATGAAATACGACTGCGAGTGGACTTTTCACAAAGAAAAAAAATGCATTGCTACGGATGCTGGCTACGCACATAATAGCAATCCTAACATAGACAATACTTGCCTTGGTAAGATCGACAAGACACACACACACACACACCGAAGAGCCCGATTCGGCGTCGCACACATATTGCACACGTGCTGTAATTTACACGGGGAACCACGGGTTCCTCTAGCTGCAAGCCGAATCGGTCAAGAAAAGAATGTGCCACGCCGAAGCTCGAAGTAACACAATCCATAAGATTGTGACTGACACACGCACACAATAGCACACGTTCCCCGAATCGCCGAGGTTACCGATAAGTCAAAGGGGTGAGCGATTCGTGGAAGATGGAACGTGGTAAACAACAAGTGCAGGTGTCCATCAAAAAGGACGATGATCTCATCGACATCTACCGTATAAAAAGGGCAATCGCATTGCCCGAAATCAGAGTCGCCCCGTTAATGATGGAGTGAAGATCTCGGAGCAGAGTCGCACCGTCTATAACGCCGTGAAGATCTCGGTGCAGAGTCGAAACGTTTACGATCCAGAGAGGATCTCCGTCAGAGTCGCCCCGCGTACGATCAAGCAAAGATCTCCGTTAGAGTCGCACCGTGAACGAAACCGAAAAGTAGTAGACATAACCATTTAAGCGGGTAGTAAATTTTACCAATCAAAATTGGTTACCCTAACTAACCTACTTGTAATACATAGACAACTTTCGTAATAAGGATTACCATTTATTTATTGTTACTGTGACTTTCGTCTTTTTCTACATTAACCAATAAGTTTGTTACAGCAGCCAATACTATTCTTACTATACTTCAAAAGTAGTAAGAACGACAATCGAGTTTTTTCCGTGTACGATGTCATTAACCCATTTCGTCCCAAAGTGTCCGTTTTGTCCGCCAATGTTCAACGACGTATTACTATATATTTTCAGCCCCTAAAAAAATTGCCAAAGCCATAATCCACTATTTTCGAGGTCGCTCTATGGATTTATGCCATTTAGAACACGAAATGACAATGTCCTAATCCTCATTTTCGTCAATTAAAAAAAAATAAAGGGTAATTTTAAGGCTATTTTTTCAAAAAAGTGCATTATCTTAAAAGTAACTAATTGATATCAAACTACTTTGAATAGTTTCAGAAGAGTAAAATCTACCAAGTTTCATGGTTATATTAGAATTTTTAGCACAATTTCCATTTTTATGTGTTTAACCAAACCTGATGAAAAATTGAAATTGTTCAAAAATTCTAATATGACCATGAAACTTTGTAGATTTTGCTCTTCTGAGAGTATTACAAGTAGTTTGATATCAAAGAGTTGCTTTCAAGTCAGTGAAAAAGTTAATATAACATTTTGATGAAATACGACTGCGAGTGGACTTTTCACAAAGAAACAAAAAAATGCATTTTGTATTAACTTTTTTATTGACTGAAAAGCAACTCATTGATACCAAACTACTTGTAATAGTTCCAGAAGAGCAAAATCTACCATGTTTCATGTTTATATTAGAATTTTTAGCACAATTTCAATTTTTATTGCATACCAAGCAACTGTATTTTAACAGGTTTGGTTAAATCATATAAAACTGGAAATTGTGCTAAAAATTCAAATATAACTATGAAACTTGGACTATTCCAAGTAGTTTGATATCTATTAGTTACTTTTAAGGTAGTGAAAAAGTTAATACAAAACACTGGTGAAATTGGGCTCCGAGTGGACTTTCGACGAAGAAACAAAAAATGCATTTTTTCTTGAAAAGAAGCAACCGATGAGTACCAAACTAAGAATATTACTTTTAAAGAGTGCAAAATGTAATTAGTAACATATTTGCAGCCTAAATTGTATTTTCTTATATGAATGATAAAACTCCCATCGAAAAGAGGAATTAGCTGACTTAAATTCTTATATCGTTGATATAACTTCCATCGAAAAAAGGAATTGGATCTAATTTCTTATATCGTTGATTATTGTAATGGAATAAAGTTAATATGTAGTTTTTAAATTATTTATTTGTTATTTTGGTACATCTAAAAGTCTTGAAGGCATAGACGTAGAAAATTAATTATATATCGTTCAAAAATGAAGACAGGAAATTTTGGGTAGATATATGTTAAGCATATACACATGATAATATAGAATACTACATTGAGATTTTTCAGATTCGTAACTCCTTGAAACTTCGTATTTCAGTGCTGAAGTCAGGTTAAACGCTACAAATATGGCGCACACTCTATCGTTGACGAGTGTTAAGAGCCGCGCATGCTCGTCTGTAATCTCGATATACATAATTTCATTTTATATCGAAATAGTCGCCAACAGCGACGAGGGTAGTAGACATAACCATTTAAGCGGGTAGTAAATTTTACCAATCAAAATAGGTTACCCTAACTAACCTACTTGTAATACATAGACAACTTTCGTAATAAGGATTACCATTTATTTCTTGTTACTGTGACAATCGTCTTTTTCTGCATTAACCAATAAGTTCGTTACAGCAGCCAATACTACTCTTACTATACTTCAAAAGTAGTAAGAACGACAATCGAGTTTTTTCCGTGTACGATGTCATTATCCCATTTCGTCCCAAAGTGTCCGTTTTGTCCGTCAATGTTCAAGGACGTATTACCATATATTTTCAGCCCCTAAAAAAATCACCAAAGCCATAATCCACTATTTTCGAGGTCGCTCTATCGATTTATGCCATTTAGAATACGAAAAGACAATGTCCTAACCCCCATTTTCTTCAATTAAAAAAAATAAAGGGTAATTTTAAGGCTATTTTTTTCAAAAAAGTGCAATTTTCAATGCGAAATACACCATAAAATTCAGTGAAATTACCAAAAACAGGGCGGTCGAGGTCCATAATAAAGAGTTATGACATGTACTTATTTTATTTGCTACATCTAAGGGTTGCAAAACCACCCTTAACCCGTAATAGTCAAATGGAAACAAAAATGATGAATTGTCGGAAAATCGTAGACTTTTTGAAAAATTTTTGTTGAACAAAAAGTTCTTAGAATCGATCAAAGAATGTGCTGAATTTTTTTCAGAATTTTTTGAATATTTTTTGAATTTTTCAAAATCCAAAAATTGGAAAAAATTCAAAAATTGTTCAAAAAATTCTGAAAAAAATTCAGCGTATTCTTTGATCGATTCTGAGAACTTTTTGTTCAGCGGCGTTTATTCTATCGTTAACAGTAACGTTTATAGTACTGGCTAAAGAAGTTGTATACAAAGCAGCGGCAATAATGGAACTTCTCGAATGGTCGAAATGCAGGAATTTTTTATTCGAAAATGAGACTCTTTCGGAATTTCAATTGCAAGATTTAGCGAGAGCTGTAGATCGATTTCGAAAGATGGCGCCAGACTTCACATTTGTGTACGAAATGTAGGACTGCAGAAACCTACACCAAGTACAGCGGCGGTCATGAGTCGATTTCCGCCAGATAAACAATACTTTCGACACGTAAACATAAACAACGCGGCTCGTCTTACCAACAGCGAACTGCTGCTTGTAAACGAAATCAAAAAATTGTTCACCAGACGGGGATCGAACTCACGACTTACGACTTCGTAGTCCAGTGCGTTAACAGCCACGTATTTTTCGAACTTTGTATTATCTAGTACAATCATTATTTCAGTGTATGGCTCAGTGTTTATTGTTGACATTATTCGATAGACCATTTATTTTGTTCTTCGTTGGAACGTTACTGTTCAATTTTATTGTTGAATCCTCCCAATGACCAGAATACGGACCTCGAACGCATCAAAGAAGCACTAGCTAATATCAACAATATTGATTTGACAGCTATTTCTATAAAACGTATTGGCAACCTATCTGCTAACAAACCTCGTCCTATAGTCGCCAATCTACACTCTCGTGATGAAGTTCTTCGTGTAGTAAAGAATCGAAATCTTCTTCCACCAGGTATTTCTGCTTCTACAGATAAAACCGCTAAACAAAGAGAGCATCTCTCTGCTCTAAAATCCGAAGCAGATGATTATAATAATAATAACAATACTGACGCTAAAGTGATAAGATTTGTGAGAAACAAACCAGTTTTTATTTCGGTTCAAAAATCTTCTCTTTCGGAGCGGGCAACAATTTTCGTAAATAAAGACTTATTCAACAGTAGCAGCCTCACTATTGTTTATCAAAATGTGCTTTCGTTAAATAATAAACTAAGTTATTTGAAATCAAACATTTATCAATTAACAATATTACCTGACATTTTGTTATTTACGGAAACATGGTTGAAACCTCGTACTGGCGATTCTGAGTTGGGATTTTCGGATTATACAATTTTTCGTCGTGATTTTGTGATAGATGTTCTGAAGATTCATCGGCTACACGGGGTTTTAGCAGCTATCAAGAAATCGATTGACGTCACCCGAATACACTCTTCATTATCTTCCGAAGCTGTTTTTCTCCATTTAAAAGTAGCCTCTACCAAGTTTATTCTCATTGTGGTTTACATTCCACCTGGGTCGTCATTGGAAGTTTATGAAGACTACTGTAGAAAATCTTACTTCATAGTATCCTTACTAAGAATTCATTGTGTGTGGTGATTTTAATCTGCCGTATGTCCGGTGGATCAATAATCCACTCTCTTTGGATGTAACTTGTTATCTTTCACCCGTTCGCCAACGATGTAAACCTGTTTCTCTGATTCTTTTCTTACATGGGACATGGTCAACTTTTCGATGAACATCCAAGCAAAGGTTATTCGCTTGATTTATTGTTTGAATCAAGTACTTTTGTGCGTAATCTCGGACTTCAAGATCAGGTGTTGCAAACGGACGAGCATCACTCTGCGTCGTTTTTCGAAGTGTCGCTACCGTCTAATAATTGTATCCCAAATCGCGTTTTAATGTTCCATTTTTTCCGTGGTAATTATGATAGTATTGTCTCCCTTCTTGAGGATACGGATTGTAATGCATTGTTTTGTGATGTTAATATGGAAGTTTGTTTAGATAAATTCTATTTAGTCCTCTATTCTGCTATTAATTCATTTATACCTCGTAAGAAAACTATTTCCAATTCGTATCCCCATTGGTTTTCAGCTGAGCTTATAAAGTTTATTCACGAAAAGAAAATAGCACACGTTAAGTGGAAGTCTTCCCAGTTACAAAGCGATTACATGGAATTAAAGCACTTGCGCTCAAAATGTATCAGGACAAAGGACAAAAGACAGGAAATTTTCCCCTGCGTTAATGACGAATATGTCTATTTGCGGGTCGGCTCTCGGGTGGAGAGGTACAGGACAGAGACGGACAGTACAAGACAGAAACTATAGGCACACACAACACCCACCCAGAGCCAGTCCCCCCTACCCCAATATCGGTACCACCAGAAGATTCGGCGGTCTGTGCCTTAGCGAGTACGACGCGGGGCTTATCCCATCTTTATCCGAGATAAGACCCACGACGTACCGACCGCGGATAAGACGCTGACGGTACCAATAACTGCCGACGGGGGTCGGCAGCGGTCCCAAATTTGTACCTTCGCCCAGCAAAGTTCCCCGGTTATTCCACACTGGACATAAGAAGAGAAAATTGCACGGACGGGGATTCGAACTCGGGACCTTCGCGACGTTCAGTTCGGGCGGACTGAGACTGACGCCTTAGCCCGCACGACCATCACGCCGACTTCGCACGACCATCACGCCGACTTTTTGCTCAAAATGTATCAGGTTATCACGTTTGTTATATAAAGCGTATATTTCTGACTTAGAGACAGGCATTAATAAGAACATTAGAGCTTTTTGGAAATTTGTTAACAAATGAAATAAGAATTTCGGTCTACCTAGAAATATGTTATGGGATGATATTCTAGCCTCAGATAGTCACAGTTGTTAACGAATGGTGGAAGGGCTTTAAATAAAACACGCGATTTGATCGACCGAAAGAAAATGTTAACCATTTATTAGCGATCAACGGTGACGACCCGATCGCGACGCGGACTTCCTAACCCGACGACGTCCCTAAACGAACTGAAAAGCCCCGATCGTCAATTTTTTACATCTTAGTTCGACTTTTCAATTTCTCGAACCTTTAAATAGACTACAACGTCATATTATATATCGATTATACTATTCGAAATACAAATACTTTTATCGAGATCGTCACCATTTCGAAGGGCCTTTTACATAATTTACTTAACAGGCCTACTTCAGTTTGAGAGGTACCCCCATTCGGGTGTGCAATGGCGTAGGGAAAACCACCTTTGTGGGAAAAACCTACGCCGGGTACCGCAGTCGATAAAACATCGATTCCGCCCGTGACATTCTCCCCCCTGTACGAAGTCCACGGACTCGTACACTTCACTAGAATCGATGTTTTCATAACCCATTCAAATCATCATCGAAGTTTTCACACGTCACGCACTTTGCATCAACATCTTTCAACTCGCATGGTACTATCAGATAGTACCATCATCAACTTAGCAACCAAGTACAATATCTTGCTCATTCATTTCCAATTCTCTAATATTATTCCATTCGATACCATCAATATAGCTTCCAATTAGATTTCCATAAATTCAAACTCATCACATCATGTGACATTTCACATCACCGTTCTGTCGTGATCATTAGTATTTGTGTCCAAAGTCAGTAAAAAAGATAAAGCAGGTAGATCCACTAACTACTACAATATTACTTAAATAATATCAAAAACAAAGGCAAACTTAGTGTTCATAAAGCAAATTCAGAAGAAGGCATATACCATGCCAAAGAAGGTTCGCTATCAATGTAAGAGGCTTACAGATGTCTGTAATAATACTCAAATACTACTCAAGGTCGTCAAAATACTACTCATATTCTATGAAACTACAACACGATAAACAAGTCGAGATCTTCATAGTAGCGTTGTAAGTCATTCAAGTCAGTCTTATAACGAATATGTACATTCTCACAATACCTCGTACTGCATACCGTATTACTGCTCCCCCCGCTAAGGGAACATCATCGACAAAATTCGCACACAGCAATCACACATCTTCGCAATCAGTACGGACACATTGCGCCATGACCATGTGAAAATCACCACATCTTAAGCATTCAACTATAAGAATTATTCATTTACAAGTTGCATATTAACTCTGATGACTCTATGGATTTTCGACGAAATCATCCCATGTCACACATCGTGTTTATAAATATTACAAAACGAAAGTTAAGGCGGGCAGCCAGGAATGCAAACATTTCAATTGTCGTCTCAGTCGATTGATAAAACAATTGTCATCGGAATAAATTTTTTTTTTGCATCTTTTAAAATAATTTCTCTCCGATATAGTCGCCGTATGACCTTTTCTGAAATCTGGTGAAAATCTGGCGAAAAACAGTCACGTGATAAAATAAATTCACTTGAATAATATTTCAGATTACGGCTCTGTTCAAGTGTCCAGAAATAGCGACAACCTTTCACTTCAAGTTGACGAAGTAATGTAATTTTTCCTTTTGGCAAATAATTGTTGTAACAACACGAGCGGTGTGGGGTTTTTAAAAAACAGGAAATTTATTTCTCCAAAATCATTAACGACGCGATTGGCGACTATACGAACGACGATATCAACGGACGCGAAAATTCACTCTCGGCTCGCGAGATTCTGCCCAGACAAAAAATGCAATCACCATTGCTAACACAAATTTCGTCGCTAATGACGCTCCATTTCGAATGATATAAATTCGCTTTATCGACGGGTATTTGAATTTTGCTTTACATAAAAAGTCCCACCTTACGAACCTCCAAACTTCTTGTTCACCAGAGGGCCAGCACTGACCAAAGACAGAGCGCGACTCCGTCCCACGTGCTCGAAACCAACTGGCTACTATCCATTTAGAGGCGATACAGTGGGAAAGCGGACATTATCCGCAATCCAAACTTATGAACTTCGTGTTCACAGTGAGCTCTCATAATAAATTCAAACCAAATCAAAATGCCATGCTACGAACCTCTAAACTTCTTGTTCACTCAATGGCCAGCACTGACCAAAATTGGAAGCGCGGCTTCGAATCCACGTGATCGAAACCAAAGAGTTACTGTCTATTTAGAAGGGAGACAATGGCCACATAAAAGAATTTCAAAAACATGAAACTGAAACTAACCGCATATTCGCAGCCACATATTCGGAATATTACTAAAAATTGTTATTTATTTTATTGCAACTATTTAATTATTGTTACTTATGAATGAATTGACATTTCAGAGTTGCTGGTTTTTCGAAAACTTAGTATTTGTAATTGCGAACCATTCTTTTTTCGAATCTGCGGCCAGTTTCAATTTCATACATAAAGCTTCATTCCACACCTCATAATTAATATTCATTATATTTATCCTTTACATTTCACGAATTACCTTTAAACTATTTTAAAAACAGTTTACACAGCATAAAAATTCATATCGTCGCCAGTTTAGGACCTTTACAAATGTGCCCAGTACCTATATTTATGACAATTTTGTCCGTAACGATTGTTGTTCCTGACTGCCTCAAGTTATCCGATTACGTTTGTGTATCGTTTTCGACGTCTACCAAATTACGTTTCTTAAAATAGAACATGTCGTAGATCTGCAAGCTCTGTTTATATTGTATTGCCATAGTAGCATTATGTCACTTTAAGCAGAACATTTTAAAAAACAAGAAACTATATAATCGCGACCACTTTACTCACGACCCGAACAACTGTCAGGCATTAAAAGCAACTCAAGTTTGGTATCAATTTCGTTAAATTTTTCATTTCGTCATATTGCAGCCGTTTCGCGACTGCCCGAGTTTCGTATGCATTCAAATGCTTCATTTAAAAAATAGCCGTAAGTGAATGATTCACAAAATACAATCATCTCGTAAAGTAGGAAGGCGATTAGATCGTGACCATCGACTCTTGCGATCGTCTCGAGGAGTTTTCATGAAAATTTGGTAAAAACGAATATTAATGATTAAAAGGCTCACGTTTTCGAATACGAGTCCAAAATACGTTTGGAAATTTTAATCAATTCAATTACGATTCATCATGTCATCATCAACATCCAAATAATGGGACATATCAATCAAAGGCAAGGGCAAATATAAATACGCCAGGCCCGCGCTCCATCGTCCAAAACCGGGACCTGTGTACAATCGATCATGACCTTCACAAACGTGAACAATCATTATAATATGTACTATGATTTATATTAAGTTGTTATCATTCAATTTGTCATTCGCGCACAAAATTTTACTTGAAATCGATACCAAACCTTTCACGAAAAGGTCGACTTTCGGTTTTATTTGCAATTAGAATCATATTCCTATTACACATCCATCGTAGTACTTTGTTTCCATATTTACAAACAAATCAAATTTCTTCAATCTACATGATAAGTCAATAATCATTCGCCTTCATGTTTTTCAAATTTCAATGGCCATACTGAACCTTGGAAACGACAATCAAAATATGACATTCTTTAGAACATGTACCGAATAATATTATCTTTCATCAAACTTCTGTTTGAGAAAGTGGGGGTGATGTTTCCACAAACATCGGACAAAACATGACGTTTACTAACACCTATTTAAGGCGGTGTTATTTCGATTATCTTTTAGTGCACCAGATTTATGTTCAAAACGGTTAACATAAAACGTGCGGTCAAGCTTTCAAAAACTAAATCTTTATTCGCTCGAAGCTGGCGTCTCGGCGGCAATATTTTTAGAACGATTCCAACTGTCCGCAACAGTTTCAATTTTTTTCAATTCAATTTCAGTTTCAATTTATAAAGGCGCGATGTTCTTACGGGCATCTAGAGAAAGATGATGTTCGTCAGAACACCTGTCAAAGGCGCTGTTTTGTATTTCATATTCAATAAACTCGAAGATCGATATTTCGGCTTAAATTGCCAAATTGCAACGTAATCGGATGCCTAATATATCGTCATCTAACTTCGTAGAATCCTCACTTTTAATTATTAACATTTACAATTATCGACTTAATAATTTGTCGTTCTATTTCTCTGTATATGTGCATGTATTTATGTTTGATTCTCAATATAATTAAATTTAGAATTTTAAATATTTATCCCCGTTCTAAAATTTTATTCGAATTCTTATTCGTCACTAATGTAAATTATTATTCAACCTGTAACTTGAATAAATTAATCATCGTCAAATATTAGTGAATACAAACACAGCTTGCAGAACTAATTACATTTCAATTACCCTATATGGTTACATGACAGTTAGTACTCTACTATAATAATCATACATTCTTAAAGGTAAAATTTTTGTAATAGATATTCGCTTTGGGAGGGTTCTAAAGTAAATCAACCATTACAATATAAATCACAAAACTTTCTTCCGTTGCATTAAAAGCGGTTCAGATGTCGTATAATATTTATACGCGCATACACGACGAAGCACGTCAACTGTTTCTTACAGGGAACTATCGACACCGAAATCCGAATTCCGAAAGCAATCAATTTTAATGCACTTGAACGTATTAGATGTAAAAATTAATTCAGTATTAAGAAGTCGTCGACATCACCGATTCAGAAAACTATAATCGAATAACAAATACGATCATGAATTATAAAACGGTCAGTGAAGCGTCGTAAGTATTATTCTCAAAATCTCAACTCTCAAATCGAGCGTCGTGGAGGACGACAAAACACGATCGCGCGTCTAACCGAGAGAATCGTCTCCAATCCAATTCATCGCAACTAAATATGATTTATTTTCTTTAAAAGGTATAAGCCGTTCGAACTCAAATAATCTTTATCGGTACGGTATTTTGTTTTGAATACATGATAATATATATATATATATATATATATATATATATATATATATATATATATATATATATATATATATATATATATATCAATCAAACTTGTCGAATTTGAAATCGGAGTCGGAGCGCCGCGTCGTGGAAGACAACAGAACGCGATCGCGCATCACGAACCGAAATGGAGTCACAAAGCGAGCGCGTTATAAAACATTAAAAATACGGATGTTACGAAATTATTTCATCGCATTATCGCAAAACGCATAGCTCACCATGCTGAAGTCCCTTTACACTCGCTGATGCAGACATCTTGATCGATAATTCGAACCTTTGATGAAGTACACGGGCCAATCCTGACGCTAGATGACGATCCACTATGTCCTAGTTGAACATCCTTCCGGTGTACCCTCCTGGCGGTCGCTCTCCTCCAGAAATGTCCAAAAGAATTCCCGATGATATTCCGAAATGTCCCAGCACGTAGACACGCACGCGAAAGACAGTCCCATGTACACATATGCGACACAACATTCGGTCACCAACATTCCAAAAGAAAACCACTTCCACCATTCCCGGCGATAGTTCCCGGGTTTCGGCACCATTTGAAAACCACCTTTGTGGGAAAAACCTACGCCGGGTACCGCAGTCGATAAAACATCGATTCCGTCCGTAACAACAGTCAAGCCGACTTATTTTCTAGTTATTTTTCTTCCGTCTATAAAGCGTCATCGTATTTGTGTCCTAACACTTTGTATGATGTCTGTGACATAAATTTTGACGTGATCACTATCAAGGCGGAAGAAGTGGAAGTTGCTCTAACTAGTCTGGATGATAATGTTAATTCCGGTACAGACCAGATACCACCGGATTTTGTAAAAAGATGTGCGAATGCGCTAATCGAGCCCTTGTTGCTTCTCTTCAATAAATCCCTTCATTCCGGTGTATTTTCAGCTATGTGGAAATCTGCATTCATTCACCCAGTTTTTAAGACAGGTAATAATCAGGATATTTCCAATTATAGACCAATATCTATTTTAAGCTGTTTTTCGAAAATTTTTTATTCTCTTATTGCTAAACATTTTTCTGATTTTCTTTTCCGATTTATTGTTGAGGAGCAGGATGGGTTCATTAGGGGCGCTCTACCGTCACAAACCTTTTGTTATATAGCGATTACATAATTTCGTCTTTTAAGCAACAATATCAAGTCAATTCAGTTTATGTAGACTTTTCGAAAGCTTTCGACTCGGTTAATCATAGTCGCCTTATGCAGAAAGTTTGGAATTCGGGGATCAGGGGTAAAATTTTTTCGTGGTTGAGGTCGTATTTGGTTGGCCGAACCTAGACAGTGAGGATCTCTGGAGCTATAACTGATTCTATCACGGTCACGTCGGGAGTTCCTCAGGGATCGCACCTCGGTCCTTTGTTATTTATTTTGTTTATAAACGATCTGCCTGCATGTCTCAGATCAGCCAAATTTTTTTAATTTACGCGGATGACAGTAAGCTCTATTATAGAATCCAATTATGCAGACATTTAATTTGATGTCAATAAGACAGTTACATTTATTCTATGATTATATTTTCGTTTTTAAAATTGCTCATAATTGGTTTGATTCTATTAATATCTCATCATTATTTTCTTTTCGTGATATATCGTATAACTTTCGGGCTCTACGTGTACTTTTTGAACTACATAATTCTGAAAATTATATTTTTTACTCGTCTGTTACATGACTACGCCGTCTGTGGAATACCGTTCCACCTATGCTTAGGGAATGCCATTCCGTCGGAGCTTTTAAAGCTCAAATTCGAGCTCACGTAATGCGTACGTAATTTAGGTCGTTATTTTTATAATATCTTATTTTTTACATCATTTTTACCACATTATTTACCGTTATACTCTACTTTATCAAGATCGTTATGCTAACTACTGTATAAAGGGCCTTCGGCCCGTTTAATGTAAATAAATAAATAAAAAATAAATAAATATTGGGTCTCGGTAAATGCTAAACTAAATGACGTGACATGTACACTTCTATTGCAATCTTATCGTAGAAAACATATTTCTGTTCTTCCCATTATATATCTGTGGTGGCAAGGAAGCTAGACGTAAGTTCATTATACGTGATTTTCAGATAACTTAAATCATTGAAATGTCAATAATACGAATTTCAACAATTATTATGATGATCGCTATTTTACAGTACAAAAGTAGTAAAAAACACTCGTTATTGATACTCCGAAATATTTTAAAACAAGTCTCGATGTGCGCACTTGAATATATTGCCCCCTCCCCCACGGCCTTCTGCAGCCTGCTGCTGCAATTTTGAAGACGTTTGTCAATATCAAATCGCGTGCATTTTTTAAATATTTTTAAGACCAGTGTCGTCGCTCGCACGGCTGAACAGCGCCTGAAGAATAAATCTAAAGAATTTCGTGCAGACAAATTCATTAAAAATAATATGAAAAATGCACGCGATTGGATATTGACTAACATCTTCAAAACCGCATCAGCAGGCTTCAGAATTGGCGGATGACATTCTATTCAAGTGCACGCATCGAGACTGTTTTTCAAATATTTTAATGTGTCCATTTTATATAATATCAAAAATGCACGCGATGTGTTATTGACTATCGTCTTCAAAATCGCATTAGTAGGCTTCTGAAGGCTGTAAAGGGCAGTGAATTCAATTGCAAGCATCGGGATTGGTCACTAAATTCCTTAAACATTATTTTGCAACAACATCAGTAATGGCAGATTTAGACATTTGAGCTCGATTATTTTACTATTGCATTGGTTACTTTACTATGGCAATTCTCTAACCGAGTAAGTAATACCTTTCTTTTCCGCAATTTTTTCTTCAATGAAAATAAATTTAATATAGAAGAAATTCTTGTAATAACGGAATAAATCGAACCAAGTCCGGAAATCGAATTAAATTAAATAGATGTTATTTAGCCTTCATTCCAGCACCGATTTGTGCTCGCAGAGTGACCATTACCTTGAAAACTGAAAAAGTATCTCATTATATAATAATAAAATAGAATAAAATAAAATAAAATAAAATAGAAAATTTTGTTTTATCATCGAACGAAAGGAAAGATACAATATGTTTATTAAAAAAATATAAAATTACACACAAAAATATAAAATTTTATTTCTCTAAATTTGGTTATGGAAACTTCTGACGGCTGTCAAGTATCGGCCGAACTTGATAAAACAATTCAGGGTTTGCTTGCTGGGTTTTCAAACTTTAAACGTTTCAAACATCTGTGCTATGTTTGTTAAGTATTTAAAATAATTTCATAATTGTTGCGCGCCCCCCCCTCCCCACCTCCACCGCCTCCTACACCAACAAGGCTCGGAGGGCGGAGGGGAGCATTCGGCAAACCGAATAATGTGGTTGGTGGGACAGATTGATTGTGAATTTATACACGGATTACACTAACAGTACGATCCGTTTTACAATAATAAAATTTAATTTTACGTTTTGGCCATAATGTCTGCCCTCTTCAGAATCATTTATTGTTTACAAAAAATTACAATTTCAATCCAAGGTTTATAAAATAAAAATATCTAGGTATATATATAAAATCTTACATGTGCATTTAAATAAATTTTGAATATCCCGATAACATTGAGATTCAGTGACGAAAATTATGCATTTAAAATTGTTAAAATTAAACATTTATTTAAATTAATATTTTTTTATTTTTTATTTTTTTTTTATTAATTAATTAACGGGCGGAATCGCCCTTTTTACTAAATTGTTGCCTTATTATTTTACTATATGATTTTGCGAGAGCTGCAGATCGACTTAGACAGATGGCGCCATACTTCACATTTGTGTATGAAATGTAGGACTGCAGAAACCTACACCAAGTACAGCGGCGGTCATGAGTCGATTTCCGCCAGATAAACAATACTTTCGAAACGTAAACACAAACAACGTGGCTCGTCTTACCAACAGCGAGCTGCTGCTTGGAAATGAAATCGAAAAATTGTTCACCAGACGGGGATCGAACTCACGACCTACGACTTCGTAGTCCAGTGCGATAACCGCCTGAGCCACGAAGCCGATTATTTTTTTTTATTTAATATAATAAATTAATTATATTTTTCATTACAAGGGCGTAAAATGCGATTTTATAGACTGGCGAACGCTAGGACACGATCATCTTCGTCGAACGACTGGCTCAGAATGGCACCAATCCCTGTGTCACTACACGGAAAGAAAAGTGGCTTTGTCGTAATTCCAGACTTTCGGGATACTGCTAACGCCACCTGATGGTACGTTATTGTATACAATACAGAATTCGTATATGTTCACTGTAAACTCATACAACTACCACTACTGTGTTTCGAGCTGAAAACCGCACGTGGGGCCGAGACGGTTCCATCCTTTCGTACTGTGGGTAATATACAGGTTGCACCGACAGAAGTACATTTCAACGTATGTATCCTATTTGCGCGGTAAAACCAGTAAAGTACAGACTGGCTTTGGATTCTTTAGAAAAGGTTGACGTTAACGTTATATGAAAATATCGACATATGATTAACTTTTAATCATTATATTAGAATAATCGTGATACTTGTGAACGACTTGGGTAAACACCAATGTTATTAAGTGAGTAGAACAATTAATCAAATTGCGAATTAAAAAGTTTTCAGGATATAAATCTTACAAAAGCAGTGAAATTCTAACATATAAGTGAAACGTTTTCACATTAAAACTAAATATAAAAACCGAAATTGCCTTCCCGTAATGACCAAGTTGTAAATACAAAAGTGAAAAAATTGCATTAAGTCTAAGGGAGTCAAATTTCTCTTTCATGAAATTCATATACATATTATATGGGCCACTCACTTGGGCACCACTCTTCAATATCTTACAGCAGTTTAGGTTATGGCAACTAGACTTGTTTTATGTTTAAATTTCATATTAATTATTTTATTTTAATTTATTTCTACCGAATCCATTCCGTACAAGTATAGCTAATTCGTATGCCAAAAACTATATCGAGTTTACGGCAAAGCCCCTTACAAAAATTAGTACGTTTACATTGAAAATTATATACAAATGTAATAGTTTTCGTGAGAGGCAATGATATGACAATGTGCATATGAACATTAAGTTGATATATATTTATTGTTTGTATAATAGCACCTATTTCTATTGTTGTACCCTTATTGTATCAAAACAAGAAACATACACATAGATATAAGTTACATAACAAACTAACAAATCGAATCAAATCAATTTAACTATACCATTATAAATACCGAGTAAGTTCTTCAAGGTCGAATGTAGGAAAGATAAAATCCGTTAAAATTGAGTTCCAAATAACAGATCTTAATATAAAGGATAGTTTTGCAGAATACTAATGCTGATTGATATGTCAGAATCAATTTTTCTGATACAACTGTTATGTACATCCAAATACCTGCCATGAAGAACTCACTCGATATGTCTTAATGTAATTTATATTAATGCTCTAATTTTTTCAGTCTTTTGTAATCCATTTATTAATTTCATTCATGCATTTTCTTCATGAATCATGGTAATTTTTTTATTAAACTAATTATAGGACGATGGCGGAAACCCTTTCTGTAATAGAAATTTTGGATTTGACGACAAGTTCACTAACTTGCACTAACGACCAACTGACAATATCTGAAGCGACCAATGTAACATCAAGTTCATCAAATAGTATATACAGCAACTTGATTAATTACAATTACAGTTATTTAGCTTTCTCATATCTTTTTTGTTATTTTTTTGTAGCACACTTTAATTTGTATACAGGTACTCAAGAGCAGGATCCTTGCATGCAAAATATAATTTTTCATCTTCTGTCATCATCATTCCGTGGTCGTTGTATATTAAAAGCATATGAAATGCATACAAACAGTCTTAAAGCTGCCAATACTGAAAAACAGCAAAAAGATATGTTCATTGACGAGAGTGAAACTGACCAGGAAAGCGATGTGGAATCCTTATTTGATAGACATCAACTGTGTGAGATAGTAATTGGAAATGAATTTGAAAATAACGGGTTCAAGTAAGTGATAGTCATAGTTCATACTTTATCATAAAAAGAGTATGATGGAGTAGGGCGAATACAAACTTACCGACCAAGTTACATACACTGTTAAAAATTTGCCGGTGTGAAACAGTCCGGTGTGAGGTGTGATGGTTTTCGGTGTTAATATTTACACCGATGAAAGGTTTAATAGATATAAGTTACATAACGCTCGAGGTGTGATCGGTGTGAAATTGAATGCGGTGTGAAATTCATCGGTACTGGCTCGATTCTATCTATCGATCCAGACGCGTTCTGTGTTCTGTCATTCATAATGACAGTGGTTCGAGTTTGATTTTTTTTTATTATTTAGCATTAGTGCTACATAATGAACACTAATAAAATATGTATGTGTGAGTGTCAATTTTATTTTTGGAGGTTGACCCACATTGATATTTGAGGTTAACCTCAGATATATTATTAGACGCATCTATATTCGTTGATGTTGATAACCTGTTCCCCAAATCCTAGACCTTATTCCCTATAAAAAGTGATCTGTGCTATTTCTTTTTAAAATTGATTACTTGCACGTATGTTTATCATTGCATTGAACTGAGCAGTGACTGAAAAGATAGGATGCGTGCCGACAAGAATTGAAGTGTCGCTGGAAGTTAGAGCTTTCCAGATTATTGTATACATGTCACTACTCTTAATATGTAATAAGTGCAAAAGAATTTCATGAATATAGTATAAAAGAATTATTATAAATGATAATTCTATGTAAAATTAATGTTTATAGAATATAAAGTGACATGTATAGAAAATTCTAAAAACCGTAAACTCGACTCGATACTGTAGTTCTTGTTGGAAGGCATTCCATGCTTTCAATCGTTGATATTTATATTGATTATAATTTGAATACGTATATCTTATAGTACAAGTGCAATTAAACAATATAAATTAAAACTTATTGCAAAATTAAGGCCAACCACATATGCGCACCAATTGAAAAACTGTAATATGCTTTGTAATACTTGGAACGTGACCAATGCTGTCAATCAACATTATTTATTTTAACATTTTCTTACTTGCAAACACATATATTATTAACATATATTGATATTATAACAAATGGAAATATCAATTATTAAAAGCATAGAATACGTTCTAACAAGAACTACATTGTCAAAAGGAGTTTACGGTTTTTAGAATATCGCAAACATTTCAAATGTCTCAATATATCTGAACAAGTTTGTAATACTATTCCCAAACTAAATCTGGCAATATGCTTACTCCATGAACTTGAAATGTTGAGTCGACGGAGCCTAATTTCACAAAATTTTATAACGACTTTTCTCTCTGTTAAACACAATCAATCTTTATGAAAGTAAATTTTCTGTATTTATCACCTTGTAACGTAAACAGAAACATGGTTAGTCGTTAATGTAACTGGAAAATTGTCTGTGTGATCAAATAAAACAATTTCCAAAAAGTAATACTTTTTGAGCTGTCGCTCATTGAGAAAACAGTTTTATTCTATCATCCAGCCAATTTTTGCATTAAATTAACGTCTGTTTCTGGTTACATTTTTAGGTAATAAATACAAAAAATTTTGTTTAATAAAGATTGGTTGTATTTAACCCTGTGAAAAGCAGCTATGAAAATTTTGTTAAATTGGGCTCCGACGATACCAGATTTCAAGTTCATGGTGTAAACGTGTAGGATTGAAGCTTTTTAAAATCTACACTATTAATTTAGACTTGGAATAGGATTTTAAATATCTTTCAATATATCTGAACATATTTGTCATACTATTCCCAAACTAAATCTGGCAATGCGCCTATTCCATGAATATGAAATGTTGACGAAGTTGAAGTTGACGGAGCCTAATTCCACAAAATTTGCATAACGACTCTTCTCTGCGTTAAACACAACCGATCTTAATTAGGAATGTACTTACTTGCATATCAAAATAGAAAATGTAAGGAATGGGATATATGGATGCGGATTATCATTTCCATTTGATAGATAACCTTAAAATTTTTTTTGAAGTGTTAATCTGTCCGATGAAAATAATAATAATGCGGTACTCACATTTAATAATTCATGTAATTCATCACAGGCGCACATAATCTAAAGGAAACAATTACCTTGATATGGCGTTTTAAAATTTAAACATCCATGAGTGTAAAATCGGTGTGATTTATTTGAGCGGAGTTAAATGCTGTGTGATTAAATCACACCGATATCGCACCGAATTATTAACACCGCTCATTTACACCTGACAAGGTGGTGGACCTATATAGACTCCTCAACGGTGTGAAATATGATACCGATTTCACACCGCATTTTTAACAGTGTACCGACTAATAAAAATCTTGCAGTACCCATTATTCACACAAAAAATTTATTGGAACAATGTTCCATCTAACTTTAAACCAAATTTACAATTATTATTGCTGGGTTATGTAACCTATAGCTATCAGTTTACAAATTTTCTTACCAACCCAACAAACGAAAACGAATTAAAACGAATTTAATAAAAACGTTTGTAATCCGGATTCTGTCCAAAAACGAATTAAAACTATGTATACTAAATTCGTAAGTATCTTTTTTAATTCGTGAATTCTGCTTTGTTCGAAACTTTCGAAGTAATAATAAAGTTAGAGAATTCGTATGAATTCTCATTATTTCCAGTCATATTTCTTAATACGTTCAAATTCTGTAATATAGACTTATTATCAGCTGTATATTAATTCGTTTAGACACCGACTTGATTTTTAATTGTATTACTAATAAAATTTGCTTTTTTAATAATAGAGAAAGACAACATTGTAGTGGGTATCGAACAGATAAATTCGCTTCAATTCGTTATCGTTTGTTGGGAAATGAAGTAACTATTCTACAATTTTGAGTTGAGTTTTCCTGCACTGGAAAGATTTTCTAATGATGAACACTAATTTACAACTTCAAACATCTCTTAAAATAATGTGCATGGTTTGTTTATTTCCTTCTTTAAGTATAAGCAAAGTGAGGTTCAAATATCTTGCTACTAAAATAACGGAATTATTTCCTATTGATACTCCTCAAAGGTACTACACAGAAAGTACCAAAACTTCTTCTGGACCTGTGTGCGCAAGAGGTATACTTTACAATAAGTATAAAAAATTAAGGTTGGCTGCAATAACTTTAGGGTTCTTGAATATTAAAAAACGCAGAAGAACTGAGGATAAAAAAACTTGATTAACGCTATATATTTTAGAAGATTGATATTGATTAACAACTTAACTTTTAGAAAGCACTCCAGATGAGATTCAACAATTTAAAAATTTGATTATTACTGACGACAACTTTATAGAGAAGTGGAATAAAACATTTGACATTAGGGGATCATTTTATGAGGGTAAATCGATATCAGAAATTTTCACAGCCTTTCCTGCGTTGGTGTCATCAGAAGGAATTTGTCAATTGGTATGTATTATTAAAGAAATAATCTATATACAGCGCCTCCTGATAATAATTTTAAAACTGCAATTTCCAGCTTCACATTGACTTTGTTCAATTATTCGGACAAGAAGTAGGTAATTCTTCTGAAAATTGGTCAATAATTTCAAAATTAATCATTTCTATTGCGAACTCAAGACGAAAAAACTTAGATGTTCAAACGATTCTACGCACTAATAAGCCCTTTCAAAATGAAGGTTCGTATACTAATAATAAGAAATTATTTACATCATTCACTTATAACTAAAAAAGACTTTTATTTCTGGGCTCTGTAGCATAACAAAATATTTGTAGTCATCATTTACAGTCTATCAAAAAACGGCATTGAGAAAATAGTTTGTGGTCTCCAAAACTTTATCTGAAATGTAACTTGTAACTAAATCTTTTGGAAGGTTAACTTTGAGTTAATTTTGAGTTAGCCACTAAAGAGGGAATATACCATTTTTTTCCTAATCTATATTTCCAGGACCCAAACGCAATTTATGTTTGCATTTAATATATACTTGAGTTTCCCGACATCAGTATACATTCATGAAAGATCCAATAATGTCAGACCATATTCAGCAAATTTTCATTTTATAGTATCTTGAAGCGTAAATCTAATTTTAACAGTGCATCTTTAATGGATGTATAAATTATGATCAGAAATCAAGTGTCGATTAGAAAATTGTTACAGAAGTATCTTTTGATAATATACAGTTATGGTAAAGAAAGGAAATCTAAATTAAATAAAAGTAATCGAGATATACCAATTTTATTGTGAAAAATTTATGTTTCTTAATTTATTGAATTATACTAAAATAATAAAACAAAAAAGTTTCAAGTCATGATAAATTAAATTAATAGTGATTACATAAATAATCAAACAATTTTTATGCAGGTTGAAAATCTAAATGACTAAATACAAATAATGCGGCTTATGCCCTGCAATGAAATTATAACAACGGCGTACAAGGCAGATATATGCACCACAGAGCCTTGCTGATGATTCCAGTGAGTGCATATCGGGATGAAATGCCAGAGAAAGATTCTTTCCATTTTTAATGGGTAGAATCTCTCTCTTTCGTCTGATGATAAACTAAAAAATTTTAAATATCTTCCATCTGTGCTATATTGTAATATAGAGTTCCATTACGAGCACCCAAGTGGTGTCGTGGAACAAAATCACGTTGCAGGGCAAAAGCCGCATTATTTGTATTTAATTAGTTATTAAAGCTAAATTTTTAACAGGTTAAAATAATTGCTAAATTCTATGTATGTGCATGTTCAACTTGAACAGAATTTTTGAATTCATCAATTATATTATTATTCTTAATTGCAGTACATCAGAAAATTGTGGCATTGATTCTACTGACGTATTTATTGGGAGCACATCAGTGCATAGCAACAAGAAATAAGAAGCTTAGTCCCTGGAAAGCGAGTGTTCAGGAAGTCGCAGATTCTTTTATAATATTTAATAAGGTATAGTATAATTGTACGAACTCAATATTAATTAATACAGCAATGCTGGAATGCGTTCCGTTTGTTATTTTATATTTTCCATTTATGCATGGGAAAAGTACCTGCTCTCATTTGAAATGTTTATCGAAAATGTTTGTGCACATTAAGATATAGAAGTAGAAAGTATTTTTTCATAATTAATTTGATCAAAATTTTATTTAAAATTGAAGAAATTTTTATCTTATTTTTATCTTATACCATAAGAAGAACATAATTCATAAATGAAAACATAAACATTATGATACAAGAAAAAGAGAAACAAATGAAAATAAAGAACCTACTTTTGCCACCAATACATTGAAATTCAGACTTAAATGTTTTATAAGAACAAATTTGATTACCTTTCAGCTTGGATGAAGAACTTTCTTATTTAAAAATGCCTTCATATTTTTTAAAAAAGATTATTACTATTTAGTAATAATCCACACGAGTTTTTACAAATCTCAAACTCGTTCAAACCTTATCATTTTCTACACCATGACTGACAGCACCTCAACTGATCTGTAGTATGTAATACTGTACCTTGTTTTTTGTTTGCTTTGTGGAATACACTTTTCTGAAAGATTACCAAGAAAATTATTAATTAAATAAGCACCGCTTTTGGAGACTCCACGGAATATATGCATGCTAAACTATAGCGTTTGAGTGTGAGTTGTTCACCGGCCGAACACGTGCACTGAAAAAGTGCAGAAACGGTGTAGCTGGTGCAGCCCGCTAGAATACGCTATTCGCCCTGTTAAATTAGAGTCCCTCTAGTGTAAGGGACTCTATGTTAAATGTCTTCGATACGACGTCTGGTGGCCAAAGTTCGAAACTTTGTGAGCCCGAAAGACGACGTTTAAATTTGAGGGTCACAATCAAAACACTCGAAATATGAATCCTTTAATTACATTCGGTGAATTATTAAAATATATTGAAAATGGTTTGTGAAATTCATTGAAATAGTTAAAGGATTCATGTTTTGAGTGTTTTGATTCTGACCCACAAATTTAAACGACGTCTTTCGGGCTCACAAAGTTTCCAATTTCGGCCTCCAGACGTCACATCGAAGCCATTTAACAGGGCGAATAGCGCGTTCTTGAGTGTAAGTTGTTCACCGTCCGAACAGGTGCACTGAAAAAATTTAAACGACGACTTTCTGGCTCACAAAGTTTCCAACTTTGACCACCAAACATCGCATCAGAGCCACTCTTAAAAGGACGAATATGTTTAGCACTATTCCGTGGAGTCTCCAGAAGCGGTGGAGAAACAGTGCAGGCGATGCAGTCCGCCAGAATACGCTATATGAAAGTTTCACTACCGCAAATTTAAAAAATTTTAAGTACAGTAGCCCTTCTCTTATTCTAATTTGTCCAGACAGGCAAGATGGCGTCTCCTTCTCGTATTCTTATTGGCCGCCAAAAACGTTTGCACTTTTCTAGGATCTTGTGAGGGGTTTTTACATCAATGTTAATTTACACAATATTATTTATTAGACAGATAACCGAACTGACTTATTGTTAAATGTTTTTGTTTTTAAAAACAGTTTTTTTAGGTTATGTTGTATGCATGAAATTAGATTAGAAGAAGTGAAAAAATTAGAATAAGAGAAGGACTACTGTACTTCATTCAAGCTTATATGTATTAAGATAATAGTCCGGTCAATTTAGACCAAAAAATGAGAGTGAAGTTACATAAAGTCCCAACAAGCTGAATTTTTGTGAAGTTGTTCAAAACATAATTATAAACAATGTCTGGAAGTTCCCCATCATTCCCCTGTAAGGAAAAAATTTAATTCAAGGTCAAAGGTCAAAAAAATGAGTTTTTTGCGATTTTCAGCAAAACGGTAAGTTTTATCATAAAGGAACCTCAGACAAAAATTGTAGATCATAAAATTATCTATAAAAAATGTATCAATACTTTTTTTTCTTACGAGCCACCGTTTCTGAGATATAACGATTCTAAAAGTTATAAAAGTTGTTATCGTCAATATGCATGAGTACGTCACGTATATACATCTAGAGTTGTAAAATTTTATATAATATATATATATATATATATATATATATATATATATATTTAATGTTTAAATATTTTTCTATTGGTCATTGTAACTTATACTTACAATATAAAATATACATAAGTTTTAACTACAAGAATATCAGGTAAAAAGAAACCCAGTCCCTTAATCTTTAAGCCAGTGTAACTTCGAGACATCTGTCTCTTGTTTCATTGTGTGCGTGGCTAGGGTCTTATACCTGCTATAATAAATGAAATACTGCATCCAAAATGAAGATGAAAAAGAAGCAGGAGAAGAAGAACAAGAAGAAGATCAAGAAGAAGAACAAGAATTTGAAACTTACGAATAAGACGAATAAACTTCAACACTTTTTTTTCATTTACATCGCTTTTTATCTTTCCCAATCTTTGAAAATTTCCGTTATTGTGCAATAGTTTTACATTAAACAGGATCACAACTGACCCGTGGAGTAAGCCTACTGGGGAAACCACGTTAACAAAAACGCGCTAAGTACACTACCTCATAGGTGGCGTGGAAACGTGTGCATATTATGACGATAACAACTTTTATAACTTTTAGAATCGTTATATCTCAGAAACGGTGGCTCGTAAGAAAAAAAGTATTCATATATTTTTTATAGATAATTTTATGATCTACAATTTTTGTCGGAGGTTCCTTTATTATAAAACTTACCGTTATGCTGAAAATCGCGAAAAACTCATTTTTTTGACCTTTGACCTTGAATTAAATTTTTTCCTTACAGGGGAATGATGGGGAACTTCTAGACATTGTTTGTAATTATGTTTTGAACAACTTCACAGAAATTCAGCTTGTTGGGACTTTATGTAACTTCGAATGTCTAAATTGACCGGACTATAATCTTTGTATAAACCGCAATTATATCTGAATTTCTATATCTATGGAAATGTGACAGTTTTCAAAGTGACAGTTTGTCGTAAGCACATATTCTGTAACATTTGTTTCATTCGGGTTTTTTTTTTTGAACAAAATTTTATGAATATGTACCCAAACCGGGATGAAACGATCCAGAACATGTGCCTCACACACCTACCCTTATAATTTCGCATTGTAATTGACACTTATATTCGATTCTGAAGATGGCCCATATGGAGGCCGAAACGTATTTTATGTGGTTTTTTTCGTTTAAAGGGGTTCTAAAGTGCTCCGCCGATAATGTAGGAATTTACACTGAAAATGTAAATTAAAAATTATTCAATCGGTTTTTCGAAATTTGGGCTCTGTAAGGGCAATTCTACTCACTATACATGGTCTCCCAAACAATATCAAAGACAATCATCGAAAATTGATTGAGAATTTTCGGAAATAAGGAAAAATCATTTATTTCCGATAATTCTCGGTCAATTCGCAACGAATTTATTCGATATTTTTTATGAAATCATATAAAGTGGTTAGAATTGCCTTACAGAGACCGAATTTTGAAAAGTAGATTGAATCATTTTTAATTTACATTTTTTAGCGTAAATTACTACCTAATCGGCAGACCACTTTCGAACCCTCTGTTAAAGCTAGTCGGTCAATAACTTCACTTCCTAATGTGAAAAATGCAAATTACAGAGTTACTAAACGACTTTTCTAAGTGAATTTTATTTTAGGGCTCTTTTATATATTTAACACGAGTTTAGAACAAGAATCAACGAAATCGGTTTGTTTACTACAAACTTTATTCTTGCGAATTCTCTTTCTTTATTGTTTTAATCGTTTGCTATTTATATAAATAATGTAGTTCGATACTGTAAAAGCGCCCTAAAATAGTAATATCTTGAGAATTCCCCCTGAAACATACACTTTTCAACGAAAATATGGTGTCGGTAAAAGCGAATTTGAGTAAAACTGCGCGTCAGTATTTAGCTTCCCCTTAAGGAGGATGTAAAATAAAACTTCTTCAGCAATTTTGGAACGATTTTATTGAATTTTTTTCGATTATATAAAACGATTTCTTTCATACTATTACAGCCGAAATATTTAAAAATCAGTAAACATTATTCCATTGCATCTTATGGTTAAGATTATAGCACAAAAACTGTTTAATTTCGAAATTATGGTCGAAGTAATCAATCTCTTAATTGCGAGCCTGAAGAGGAAGAAGCACTTCTTCAAGATAAGCAGAGAAGTTTAAATGAATTATATGTCACACATCTGCAGTCATTGTCAGCATACATAGTTCTTCGAGGGCCTTTGAGCAATATTCGCGATTCTCGAATTGTCTTCTGCGATCGTGAAGTTGTAATAGAGGGAGCAACATCACCACTGTTAGCATTAGATGCGTGCTTTAAAAGCATAACATGTTTGCGGAAGGAGTTTCCAAAAGCCTCATCAACGGTGTGGCAATTTATTGAAGCTTATATATATAAATTAGAAATAAAAAGTATGTACGCTGCGGTTACCAAATTAATATGTAACTTGGAAAGTAAACAAATTACTTAAAAAGTACAAATTTTTTTTTTATTGTCTTATAGGCTGCAAAAAAAGGACAAATTGCGACATGGCTAATTTAAAGTTGCATTCAGGCGTTCGAAAATTTACCTTAACTTTATACAATAATCCACTAATTAGTCGAAGCGATGTGCAGGAGATTATAGAACGTACACGTGATTTTATTTCTAATATATTTGTACCGTTGGAAATGGAAAAGCAGTTGATGGTAAATATTGATGGTAAATTACAAGGAAAAATCTACACAGTCTTAGAGGAAAATAAGTTTCCTTTTGCAAAATTTAAGTCTGAGCTTTTACGATTTCAAACATACACGCGCAATAGTGCCTTTCAGTATCCCAAACAATTTAAAGTAGGTGAAAGAAATGAAATGGAAAATTTATTGCGAATAGAAAAACCGATTTTTGCTGTTCATTTACCATTAGTACAGACATTAAAAATTTTCTTGGAATTGCCCGGAGTTTATACCAGTATTATAAAATATGTAGCATTACTTAAAAATGAGACAGAAGTAATTTCAAATATAATGCAAGGAAGTTTGTGGAAAAAATACGCTTCTAATGTTAACAACCAATGTATATTGCCTTTTATTCTATTTGCGGATGATTTTGAAACTGGAAACCCTCTAGGTTCCCATTCTGGAGAACAAAAATTTGGAGGTGTATATGGGTCAATTCCGTGTCTTCCTCCACATCTAGTTTCAAAACTTAGTAGTATTTTTGTTTCAACAATATACCATTCGTATAATAAATTAATTTGTGGTAATGAAGTAATATTTAAAGCAGTCATGAATGATTTAGAGTGTTTAAGTAAAATAGGAATTACAGTAAACGTAAACGGATCAATGCAAACTGTGCATTTTGAACTAGCTCTTTTTGTAGGAGATAATTTGGGAGTAAACAGCGTTTGTGGATTTGTTGAAGGTTTTACAGCAAAACAATATTGCCGTATATGTCGGGCGACGTCAGATGAATGTAAAACATTGACAGAAGAACGTCCATCTGTTATAAGGACGAAAGACAATTATGCAAACGACTTAAAAAACAAAACAGGAGGTATAAAAGATGAATGCATCTTTAATCGCCTGAATAACTTCCACATCACTGAAAATCAATCCCTTGATATCATGCATGACTTATTTGAAGGCGTTGTTAATGATACAATTTCTAAAATATTAACACATTTAATTTGTGTGAAAAAAGTTGTGTCACTTGATATTATAAATAATAGAATAACAAAATTTTGATTACAGTGAAATAGAAACATCCAATAAAACAAGGCCGATTTTTATAGAACAATGCAATTCAACAGAAAAGGCTACATTAGGATCAAGTACAAAAATTAAATTAAAGCAAAGTGCAGCCGAAATGCTTTGTTTAAGCAGATATTTGGGAATTATGATCGGCAATTTAATTCCAAAAACTAGTAGATCTTGGACATTGTATATTTTACTCAGAAAGATAATTGGGATCGTTACGGCACCAAGATTTGTTAGATCAGATGTGATTATTGTAAAAGAATACATAAAACAACACCATGAATTATATATAAAATTATTTGGAAACCTAAAACCGAAGGGTCATTTCATGATTCACATACCACGAATCATGGAACAAAATGGACCCCTGATTCATTTTTGGGGAATGGCTTTCGAACGCAAGCATACTTACCTCAAAGACATTGTTGCTGGCACATCATCTTCAAAGAATCTTCCTTTGACAATCGGTATTAGAAACCAGTTACAAATGTCGTATATGAAGTCCACAAAGCAATATTACATTGGATCCGGATGATGAAACAAATATACATGCTACCGAAATAAAAAAAATTCTCCTTAATATCCAAAGTTCAGTTAATGCAAAATCGTTTACATTTATTACTATAAATGGAAAATAGTTTTTAAAGGGCACTGTCTTCTTCTCAGAGGTAAATAGTGAAGGCGAGCCAAAATTTGCTAAGATACAAAAAATTTATGAAATAAAAAATCATATATATTTATTCATTAGTACACTGCAAATGATTTCATTTGATGAACATCAGTACGCCTTCAAAGTCTACGACAATAATGAAGCTGATACATTGATCCATTTAGATCATGTGCCAAGAGTTGATCCATGGGTATATATAAAAAAAGAAAACGATGATTACTATATTGTTACTAAATATGATGTATGATAAATAAAAAAAATGATTTACAAAAATTCATAATATTTCTTTAGTATCTTTTGATTTTTATATGTACCTTACAAACCTTATTTCAGTAACGTACATCGAGGCAGAAAAAACTACATAAACAAAGATGAATTTGAAATTTTTTTTTTTAATTTTAAAAATATAATGTATATAAAAAATAGTAAAAGAATCACCTAAAAACTTTTCTAGTCTGTAGAAGTAATAACAGTAAATAAAAAATATTTTTGAGATTATATATGATGAAGTCGTTCAAACTGTCACAGAGTGCAGGATTCATGAAATTTTGTACCCGAGTAAAAAAATTATTCATCAAATTTTGATAAAAGTTGATCAAACCAGATCAATGAGAAATAGATCGAATTAGATGAGAATTTTGAGACTTTTTCGAACCTACTTTGATTAAAATTCGATCAAATTTGATCAAAATTCGATCAAATTTTATCAAATTTTATCGGACAAAAATGTAAGACCTGGAAACATGACCAGCGCTGGACCCAATATTATATGCGACGCCTACGAGAAGCAAAAAACACAGGCACATGAAAAACAGTGTTAAAGGCCCAATCACAACCTAGAGCGTGCAAATCATTTAAAATTTGATTGATGATAATGTGATCTAATTTGACCGTAATTTTCAGAGTATTTCAAATCTAATTGGATCAAAATATGATTTTTTTTGATGAAAAGAAAGCCACACATTGAATAAGATTCAGGAGAAGCAGATCAACTGTGATCGTCGTTGATTAACTGTTATCGTCATTGTTCAATCAAATATTATCCAATTTTTGAGTCGCTCAGACATACTTTGATCAATTTTTGAGTCGCTCAGACATACTTTGATCAATTTTTACTTCTATCATTTGGCTTCGATCAAATCTTCCCATTTTTAGAGTATTTCAGTCTTATAGTGAGCAAATTTGATTAATTTTAATTTTTTCATTTTTATTGGATCAAAATTTACCCCACTTTTAAGAATATTTTAAATATGATCCCATTTTTTAGTCGCTCAGACTTACTTTGATCAAATTTAGTCAAATTTGACCAATTTTACTTGTATCAGTTTATTTTGATGATCTTTCATTACATTTTTGAGATTATTTCAGACTTACCTTGATCAATTTTGATAAAATTTATGAAAATTTATCACTTTGATTATATTAAATATTATACCATTTTTTAAAGAACTTTACATTTTTGCTATAAAAAGTTTTGATGAAATTTGATCAAGTTTACTTTACCATTTTGCTTTGATCAAATTTTCTCATTTTTTAGAGTATTTCAGTCTCACTTTATCGAATTTGATTAATTTTACTTTTATCATTTTGACTGGATCAAACTTTACCCCATTTTTAAGAGTATTTTTGACTTACCTTGATCAACTATGGCAAAAGTTGACCACTATTATCTCTATACTTTTGTTTTTTTTTAATAAAATTTTATCTTAATTTAAGTATTTTAGACTTGGACTAACTTCAATCAAAATTGATCAACTTTTATCATTTTGATTAGATTAAATTTGATCCCATTTTTTAGAGTATTTCAAATTTTACTATGATCATTTTTTATTACATTTGACTTATACTATTTTGATTAGAGACAATTTTTTACAGTATGTCATGCTAAGCTTGATCAATTTTTATCAATTTCGATCAACTTTTGCTGCCTTTTACATGACATGTTCCATTGAAGAAGTATGCAAAAATCGAATACAAATTCAATTTTCACATGACCAAAATGTGAATAATCTTTTAATAAAATAAATTACATGATTCTATATTCGGGTGTTAATGTTCGCTTTATACTATTGAATATCAAATAATGAAAGTAATGCTTTAGACGAACAAAGAAGATGGAATTTTTTGTATGTTTTTTTTTGTACATTTACTGTATGTTTTTAATTTTTCGGCTTTTTCCCCCTGAAGCCAGAAAATTTGTCTGCCACATCAGAGGAGTTACGAAAGTTACCGAAAAATTATTTATCACAGACATCGATTGAAGATATTTAGAAAATTATTTTTATCACCAGATGGACGAGAGAGATTCTTCTCCTTAAAAAATGGTGAGAATCTCTCGCTGGCGTTTCATCCCGTCCCCCCTACTAGAATCATCATTCTTTCGTTATTAAAATACATGCTAATGCTGATTATGGAAATAAATTTGTCGATCAAATCTGTTTTGAAAATATTATTGTTCTTTTATTAATGAATCGATTGCAATATATGCTGAACATTTCATACTTATAATTATATAAATCGTATAGAACATTATAATGATAAAACAATGCTTTATGATAATTTTGTAATGTTCAAATAGTTGTGAATTTTAGAAAGGTTATTTTCTTTTTAATTTTTTGTTATTCTCAGTTGATATTATTTGTTCTGTCTATTCTCCATTTTCTCCCATTCTTCATTCTTTCTTTTCTCTTTTTTCCCGGATTCATCAGAATTACTACTAGTTTCTGCAGAAAAGTCGTTTCTCAAATTGATATCCGTTTTTGAGGTGCTAGATTTAGCATCAGTAGGTTCCTTTTTTGTATATTTACGGAGATAATTACAAAGTGCGGCTACTTGGCTTGCATACTGTGCATCAGTTATCCGAAATCTTTTCGATACATTTTGATTAACAAAACCTATAATTAAATGAATAAAGAGAATCAATGAATGGATAAAAAATATTCATTAAGGGGACCCAATACTGAATTTTCAGCCATCTAAAGTAACGATTAAAAAAATCATCGAAAAAATCAATGTTTCTTTTTACATTATTTTCAAAGGCAAAAAACATTTTTTGCAGTATAAAAAGTGTTTCTTCTTCCACAAATTTCAATATTTTTTGATAATTCTTTGTTTGTTTTGTTTCTCAGAGTGTCTTTAAGAATTACAGTAGACGCTCGATATAAGAACCATCGCTATAAGAACCGATCGGTATAAGAACACTTTTTTTATCATTACAGTGCCCATGAACATTCGAGATGTATCCCCTCCATACACTTTTTGCTGGTATGAACCGTTCCGCGCATTCCGTCGAGTCCACCTATACATACATAATACATACAAGAGAAGGGGAAGCATCAATTCCCCTCCAATGGTTCTTATATCGGCGCTTGGCGGGGAAGCTCAGAACGGACGTAGTTCTTATATCGAGCGTCTACTGTAAGGGTATGGATTTCGCGAAATTTTAACTGTAAGAAAAATTGGAGCGTCTAGTAGATTAGAGAAAAAATGTTTTTAGAAGCAACAAAAAATGCTTGTTTTTCCACAAATTACAATATTTTTCGAAAATTCTTTGTTTTATTTTATTTCTGAAACTCAAGAATTAAGGGCAAGGATTTTGCGAAATTTTAATTTTGTAAAAAATTACAATGCCAAAAATGCAGAAAAACGATACCTTTTTTGATTTTTCACGTTATTTTTCACCCAAAATAGTGTTAAAATAAAAATATTTAAAATTGTTAAAATTATTACCTAATACAGCTGAAAATTCAGTATTGGGTCTCCTTAATGATAATCTAGTTGATTTATTTATCAATAGTAACTTTACTTTTGACACCTTCGAAGATACGGGTGGGAATGCCGCAGGAGACATTTATTCCTTTCCACGATACTGACATCGTTGCTAATTTATCGTCACCTACTATAGCACACAATAATTTTTTCAACATTTTATTTGCATCATGCCGATATTGCCGTGTTATCCACTGAACGTCAAACGTTGGTAGCCACACGTCCAATAATTCCCCAATTTCTGTCTACAAGTTATTTAATTGGGGCTTAAAAAAAGTTTTTCCACATGTATTTTTAAATTTTATGAATTATGCATCAATCTAAATATGACTGCAGTAGAATAGTACATTTATTTTTGAAATTACTATTTCCTGTGTTACGTCAAATATATTTTAAGGGGAGGGTATACCCACAAAATCAGCTCCCTAATATACACCTTTAAAAAATTTGAAAAAAATTATTTCTTTATTAATTTTTTACAAGAAAATCAGTGGTACTATTATACTATATATAATTTTAATCGGAAGAAAAATTCGTTTTTTCGAAAACTGTTGCTATATTTTTCTGAATTAATTTACAAATTCAAAAAAAATTAGGGTGAATTTCTCTAATAATAAGTGGGCATGTAAAGTTCTTGAGATCAGGCAAAGGAAATATGGAGGCGCTACTCTTATAATACTTTAAACTTATGCAAATTCAAAATGCTGTAACAACACTAGGAACAAAAGTTAGAATATATAGATTATGGGAGAATAAAAAAATAAAAAATCTTAGGTTTTGTTAGGTTAATTCTCCTGCTTTTTAGGAAACAGCAAATTAAATAAGTTAAATAGTTTTTATAGTTAGTTTCTTAATTTTTAATAACAATATTGTCAAAAATGTTAATTATAAACACTCGAAAAGAAATAATTGTGTCTATTAACTAATAGTAAGATTTGGATAATTAGTATATTTAGTTGAATTTACTATTATGTATTAGATTTAATTACGGAATTTAAAAACGCTTTTAATTAAACACATATAACGAACTAAAATATGTAGCCGTATTTTATTCTATTATATAGTTAATAATGCCGATTATTTTTCTTTTTCCGTGTATAATCATTCTTCCTGTTTATGTTGCACGTTTTTGGACGTTTTAAAGTTATGAAAATTTACTATTTTATTAACAGTACTTGGTAGAAGTTAAATATGTTATTAAAGAGTGTAAAATAAGTGAGGTAAAATAATTTTAATAATTAATTTCAAAGAATCAAATATCGATGAAAGCTTTTTCTACTTCCTGTAATATATGTAATTATATTGATAAATCAGAAACGTTGACTTCAAATTTACAAAATTGAAAATAGCTTACATTATCACAGAAAAAGATTTATAGTTTAGATGTTTTAAATTTAGATTTAAAATTAATTTTACAAGCAAAAACCTAAATCATCAATTTCTTCCAAAATACATAGTAATTTAAATATGCTGTAACATTATTAGGTAAACAGGTTATAATATAGGTTATGTGAGAAAAAGAAAATGAAACAAGATATTTGCATTAACATATGTAAGGTTGTATACATTTCATTTTAAAATTTATGTTTGCGCAAATGTGGATTTATAATTAAATGGATATAAATACCACTAATTCGTAGTACAGTTGCCCGGTACCAACGCCCTTCCCATTTTGCTTCCGTCCGTCCCTTACTAGTCGTTCGAACAGATACAACACTCGTACTCCGCGGCTTATCCAGCCATAATACAAGGATGAACATCTTAATATTAATTCTGCAAATTATTGTGCTCTTTACGACGTGTTACGAAAACTGTCAATGAAATTTTGTTTCCAAATATATGATGTTCAACTTTAATTAACTGGTGTGCTACCAACTTCAACATTTGCCAAAAACATTTTCTATGTGATGGAATATCTAACCTATCGTCTGTCACTCCTAGTTATAATTCCAAAATCGCGCCATTAATAGTTTGAAGGCATATTTTTATTTAATCAAATTTAATGACATGTAATATATTTTCGTCGATCACAAATATAATAAGTTGGCCATATGTCATTTCTTAAAAGAAAGTTCAGCGACAATTCGCGAGCAAGCCAATTCAAAATTCGAAAATTACTTCGAGAAAATGTAACTCAGGACAGCAGTGAGTACTCGTCGGACAGTTTGCAAGACGATACATTATCAGGTTTGCTAACAATACAAATTAATTTTCACATTCTGTTAGAAAACATATTACCATTTTCAGGCAATTTTTCTGGTATTTTTAATTTGTTGGACACAATGGAGAAAAATTGGGCAGAAAATGGCTTCATTTTCTATCAGGGTGATGGTTCGTTTATTTATTCGCATATTCCCAATACATTTATTTTAAAATTAATATAAAATATGTTCAGGACAGAATTTTTGCAGTAATAATTGTAATTTTCTTTTCTTGATTTAGCGATTTGTAATATGAATCTATAGCTCTATTGTTTATTTTATTTTTTACGTATATATGTTGTATGGTATTGCTAATTAATTGTTTCAAATGCCTACAATTTAATAGAATCAAGTCGGGAATCAGAAGAAGTGGAGACTGGTGATGATTCTTGTGAATGGCAAAGAGATGCGAGCCAACAAGAAAATCCACAAGCTAATAGCTAAATGCTTAATTTAGATAACGACTCCATTACAAGTGATAATGCTTTCGTTACAGATGGTAAGAGGTGTTTTTCAATCTACCTACCTGATTAGGCATTAAAAATACAGTTAATTACATATTGAATCAATTGACGAAAATAGATAAAAAAAGTAATTCATTAAATACATTTGATTGACAGATACATTAGAATATTGTTGAAAATGTAATTTTGTATAAAGGACGACACTCTCACACTGTGGTCATTTCAGAGTTTAATTTTTATTTTTTGTGCTCACTTCGCATTGCAAGTTGATCAAAATTCATAAAAGTTGAAAAAATTTTATTAAAGTTCATCGAAGTCGACCAAAGTTGATCAAAGTCTATCAAAATCGATCAATATTGATATGAATTATTCAGATTTGATTAAAGTTGATCGAATTTAATTTAGTTTGCTCAGATCTAAAGAAAACTGATCAAAGTTGATCAAACTTGATCAAACTTGATAAAATTTGAAAAAATTTTTTTAAAGTTTATCAAGCTCGATCAAAGTTGATTAAAGACGATCAAAGTTGACCAAAGTCCATCAAAGTTGAGCAATGTATCAGGATGGTTTATTATTTATTTATTATGGTTTATTTATAATGTAAATAAAAACTACGTTTATTACCTAACAGAAGACACATCTGAAAATAATCACGAAGATGAAAGTAGTTCTTCAAGTTCTGTGGATACTGAATTTTCAAGTAACTGTCCTGATGAGTCCACTGATGATGATGATGATGTTTCTGATGATATTCTGGATTATATTTATGAAAATGAAAATAATGGAAATGTTTAAATCTTCTAATTATAGTATTTGGCCTTTTTACCTTGTTATTAATGATCTGCCTTACTGGGAAAGATTCAAAAAAGAAAATGTAATCTTCGCTGGTTTATGGTTCGGTCCGTCGTAACCGAACGCAAACTTGTTTATGGATTCTTTTATGAATGATTTACAAGAATTATATCAGGGTATTGATGCCAATTCAACTAATGGCTTGATTCACATTAAGGGAATTGTTATTTGCGGAACTTGTGATCTACCTGCCAAATGTTTATTTCTGAATATGGCCCAGTACAATGGAAAATTTGGCTGTGTTCGGTGTAAATTAAAAGGGGAAAATATAGGTAGATCGCGTGTCTATCCGTATAAAGAAAATTTAGATTTAAGAACAAGTAGTGAAATGAGCAAGCTTGCTAGAGAAGCATTTGAAAATGACAAAATTATTACAGGCGTAAAGGGCCCAACTAATTTATCAGTTTTGTATACGATTATATTCGAACCACCTCTGTTGATGTTATGCACTGCGTATATTTGGGGGTGGTAAAGAAATTGCTTTCTTTATGGTTTCTTCCAAAGTACAAAGGTGAAAGATGGTCTTTATATACATTTATGAACATTGTTAATGAACGCTTATGCTCAATTCAGCCACCTTCTTATGTAAAAAGATTTCCGAGGACATTAGCGGAATGTAACTACTGGAAAGCCTCTGAATTTAAGTTATGGTTTTTGTATTATTCAATACCAATACTATTTGATATTATGTCTTACGAATATTTTAGCCATTATGCTTTATTAGTACAGGCGATATATCTACTTAGTCAGTCATGTATTTCTCCATCAGATACGGATAAAGCAACAAAATGTATAAAACTTTACGTTTCACAATTCGCCGATTTATATGGCTTAAATAACATGGTGCCAAATGTTCATCAATTACTTCATTTACCGGAAACTGTTCTAAATTTTGGTCCTCTGTGGAATACTTCATTATTTCTGTTTGAGAATTTAAATGGAGTCTTTAAAAATTTTGTACATGGAACAAGATACGCAGACATTCAAATATGCTCAGCCGTTTCAGTTCTCATTAATACTGAAAACATGAAACAAAAATATTTAACTGAAGGAACGAATGCTTTTATATTTTGCGAAAAAATGACTCACCCTAATACGCGTCGAAAGCTGACTTTAATTTCGAATACATCTTATGCGATAGGCAAAATAACAGAAGTAAACGATTCAATAGCTACAATACTGTCCCAACATGGAATAAATACCACAAATAACTTTTTCTTCCGAAGATTATTAAAAAATAGAATCCTGTACAGTTCTACGTCTTACACCCGGAAAATAAAAACAAATTCAACCATTTGTAAATACTGTGAAAATGGAGAGGAATTAATAGGAAAATTGATGTACTTTGTTAAATCGTCCAACTGCGAGTGCAGTTTTGAGTGTTCAAATGAATGTTCACCAAAATTTTACGCAATCATTAAAAAATACGATACTGAACTTCCATTTTTCATTTTCACCCAAAATGAGAATCAATCTCCTATTTATTATATTAAAGAAAGTTTTGAAAGAAACGGATGTACTGCATTAGTAGAACTATGTAATATAGTCACGCTATGTTTCTCTATTCAAATTAATGGTAGATTATACGTCGTCGAGCCTGCAAATAATATTGAAGTAGAATAGGAATTTAATAGAACCTTACACAATTAACATAATCACAGATAATTTAGATACATGTTTCCCGGCTGAATTCGAAAAATATTATTTATATCAGCATGATACAACTTATTTTAATATGTTAAAGTATGAATGTACATAACATATTTTATCTCCCATATTTGTTTGTAGAACGTTAAAAATGTATTTCCATAATAAAAGTTATTTTCGCACTGGAGTCATATCCGAGTTTAATCTTTTCTTCAATGAGTCACATCGCATTGTAAGAATACCGGACTAAAACCGGAGAAAGTAGAACAAATTTGATCAAAACTTATCATGGTAAAATCTCAAATACTCCAAAAATGGGATAAAATTTAATGTAACCAAAATTATAAAAGTTGATGAAAACAAGTCTAAAATTGATAAAATTTGATCAAAGTAAGTCTGAATGACTACAAAATGGGATCATATTTGAAATATTCTTAATAAAAGGGGCAAATTTTTATCCAATCAAAATGATAAGAGTAAAATTAATCAAATTTGATCAATATAAGACTGAAATACTCTAAAAAATGAGAAAATTTTATCAAAGCAAAATGGTAGAAGTAAAATTTATCAAATTTCATCAAGATTGCTCGTAGAAAAATGTAAAGTTCTCTAAAAAATGCTATAAAATTTAATATAATCAAAATAATAAATCTTATCAAATTTGATCAAAATTGATCAAGGTAAGTCTGAAATACTCGAAAAATTATAATATTGCTCAAATGAAAATGATAAAAATTAAATTGATCAAATGTGATCAAAATTGATCAAAGTACGTCTGAGCGACTCAAAAATGGGATATTTGATTGAATAGTAACAATAAAAGTTAATCAACGATGATCACAGTTGATCTGCTTCTCTTGAATCTCATTCAATTTGTGGCTTTTTTTATCAAAGAAGGATCATATTTTGATCGAACTAGATCTGAAATAATCTGAACATTACGGTCAAATTATATCACATTCTCATCAATCAAATTTTAAATGATTTGCATGCTCTAGGTTGTGATTGGGCCTTTAATACTATTTTTCATGTGCCTGTGTTTTTTGCTTTTCGTAGGCGTTGTATATAATATTGATTCCAGCGCTGGTCATGTTTCCAGGTCCATCAAAACTGATCGAATTTTGATCGAATTTGATCAAATTTGATCGAATTTTGATCGAATTTTGATCGAATTTGATCAAATTTGATCGAATTTTGATAGAATTTGATCAAATTTGATCGAATTTTAATCAAAGTCGGTAAGAAAAAGTCTCAAAATTCTCATCTAATTTGATCTATTTCTCATTGATCTAGTTTGATCAACTTTTATCAAAATTTGATGAATAATTTTTTTACTCGGGTAGTTGATGCTTTATATCAGCCCAAACTTAAGTGCAGACAAAAGCTTTTCTTAATGATATACATATTTAATCTCTAAAAACTTTTCAATGTCGTTTGCTTACTTATATATAGTTGACAACATTTTTAATTGTTTTCAAGTTACGCTAAAAGTATCTCATGAAATTAATTTTCAATTTCAATACAAATATTTAATCATTGATGAACACCTTTACGAATGCTCAAATTTAGTCAGGTAATAAGCCTCGGTTAATAAAATTCTTGAATGTGGTGCTTGATGGGATTGTCAATAATTATTACATTTAAGACCTACGAAGTTGTAATTTACAGATTGATTACTTTCCCGTGGTTAAAAAGGCTTTGAGGTGATTTATGGTGTCGCTGAAAAGTATTTCACAAACTTAATTTGTCATTTGAGTATAAACGTACAATCAATAAGAAAAGATTTTATGTGTACTCAAGTTTTGTCTGATATGCAGTCTTGACAACAAAAAAATTGTAATCTACAAGTTTTTCCAGCTGCATGTAAGTAATCCAACTATATTAAAATATTTTTAGAGATTAAATCTTACAGTCATTCAAACTATCACCGAGGGCAGGATTCATGAAATTTTGTTGTCGAAGCTGAATTTAAAACCAAACTTCAGCATACAATAAAAGCTGTTCTTATTCATTATATATTTATACTCGAATAACAAATTACTTTTATGAAATACTTTTCAGCGATACAATTAATCCCCTCAAAACTTGTTTGACCACCCAGTAAACGAAAAGCGATAGAAAGGAATTCGTGTTCAATAAAGGAATTGAAAGGAATTAAAATCATGTCACTTTTCTATACATTGAAATTCCTTTCCTTTCTATCTTTCTTCGTTTACTGGGGTCGTAAAAGTAATTACTTGGTAAATTATAACTTTGTAATGTAGGCCTTAAGTATAAGAGTTAGTGGCACTGTCATCAAGCACCGAATTCATGAATTTTATTAACTGATGCTTAATACCTGACAAAATTTGAGTATTGGGAAAGATGTTAATCAATGATTAAATATTTATATATTGAAATAGAAAATTTATTTCACGGAATAGTGTCAACAAAACCTGAATTCGTATAAACGAACTATATTAAAAAGTTAATAGAAATCAAATTTGACAAAATTATGCAAATTTTCACTGAGTACAGGTACGTACAGTCATGCTTTTCAGCAACATCATAAATCTCCTAAAAGCATATGAAAGATTTTACTCCTGAAATAACATAAAATCTTTTTAGTCACACAAAAATTGAAAAGCTTTTGTACACTGTAAAAAATTGTAATGAAATTACCCACATAGAACGTGGTAATTTTACAAGCTCATTATAATTTCCCAACGTTTAACCTATTAAATTTACTACATTAAGCATAGGGAAATTACAACGAGCTTGTACATTTTTGTAAGATTCTTTACAGTATAATTAAATGTGTCAAAGCCAGTGAAACTCTCACCATGCACAGAATTCATGAAATTGATTAATTGAGGTTAGTTATGAGACTCAATTTGAAAATATTTAGACTTTTATTGTAGTGCTTATATTTTAAACTCACGTGAAGAATTTCTTTCATAAAATAGCAAGAAATCAAACATTTGCGAACTGCGATATATATGACGGAGTACAGATTGAAAATAGGAGTTTTCGTAGTATATATAACCTAAATTACCTCAGTCAACGCAATATGCCACTCATTTTTCCAATATATGCACAGTAGATCCATCGCTGCATAGAAACCTGACATTACCAGTGACGTGGAATGTACAGCGGTTAAGTGTGGAGCTCCACAGGCTCCACTGTAGGTTTATGTCGTCATTTCGAAATATGTGGTGACACAACATCACTGACGTAATACACCAGATCTACGTTTCGAAACACGCGATACAAGATGGCGCAGTTAATAGTACGCACCACATGTGGTGTCCCTCTATTGCCATTTTTCTTTCCGTGTAGCATCTGTTTCCAAAATATATTCTCTAGTGAAATCAGGTCGATGCAAAATAGGTGCAGTACTTAATAAATATTTTATTCGATCAAACGATGTTTGCTGCGCTTCTTCCCATATATAAGGTTGATCCTTCCGGGTTAATTGAGTGAGTGGCTCCGCTATAGTGGCAAAGTCACCCAAAAATTTACGGTATCACGAAGCCATACCCATGAATCTTCTTAGCTGTTTTGAATTCTTTGGCGTCGGGTATTCTACTATCGCTTGGATCTTCTCGGGGTCAGGCCGAAAGCCATTTTTATTAACTAAGACCCCTAAATATCGGACTTCTTCCTTACCAAATACGCTCTTTTTTAAATTAACGCTGAGACCAGCGTCTTTGATTTTATTTAGGACGTGTTCAATCCATTTTACATGTTCCTCGAACGACTTTGTTACTATAATAATGTCGTCCAAATAACAGAACGCATATGGATCCAATTCGGGACCAATCAACGAATCAAGCAACCTTTGATAAGTAGCGGGTGCTTCACTTAAACCGAAAGGCATTCGACAGAATTGGAACAACCCTTTGCCTGGAACCGTAAATGCTGTGATCGGCTTCAATTGTTCATCCATTTTAATTTGATGGTAAGCGCTTCCTAAATCTAAAGTAGTAATATACCTAGCACTTTGCAGTTTCCGTAAAATGGAATCCATATAGGGTAGAGGGTAGGCGTCTGGCCTCGTTAAAGCATTCACTTTACGGTAGTCGACACAAAATCGCCAAGTACCGTCTGACTTCTTGACCATGACGACAGGACTCGACCATGGACTTGAAGACGGTTCAATAATACCTTCTCCCAGCATCTCTTGCACTTGTCGGTGCATCTCTTCTTCTAACTTCTTAGATACTGGGTAGTACCGCTGCTTTATAGGCCGGCTGCACCTACATCAATTATATGCTCAACCAAATGGGCACATCCAATATGTGGCGTCCCTCCAGGTATAATCGACTGGACGAGGGCATATAGTCGACTTTGTTGCTCGTCTGTCAATTTCTGAAGGCCTGACGTCTTCTGGCTCTCCTCGAGTGGAACAGAGACCAGGGCGACTTCCACCGGAATTCCTTTGACACTCCCCTTCACCGTAATGAAGTTTTCGCAGGGATGAAGTATCGCGTCAAATTTACGAATAAAGTCAGCCCCTACCAAACAATCTGGCTCCAGGCTAGGCATGACTAAGACAGTCAGCCATCTTACCGTACTTTCAATTCTAAAGGGTAATCTCAATTGTCCGGTGATTGTCGCCATGTATACTTCCGACGGGCCTGAATTGGTTGCTCGAGCTTGTGATGGGGAGGTCTGTCTAAGAGAATCAGGGACAGGTGCGACCTCTACTACACGTCCCTGCTCTCGTTTTCCCGACATCGCGGACAATTATATTTCTTAAATCCAGGCAATCCACATCCATAACATTTTAGGTCGCCAGGTTGACCATTCTGCTTGTCCATAATCCCAGACGAGGACTTACTCTGCCCCACCGTCGATGAAGGACCATCTTGATTCATAGGACGATTCCCAAAATTCCTATCTGGCAGGCTCTTTGATCCCATCCATAGTTTCTTTTTGCCCTTGAATTTCTGACTGAAGGGTAATGTCCGCCGATCCATCGTATTATAATCAGGACGTCTGTCCACTGCTCGTACTGTTGCAGACATTTCCTTCTGGAGTGATGCGACCGCATCTTTAAGGGTAGAATTAACCGTTGGGTCAACCTTTTTTCCATGGACTGCATCCATCTAGAGCACGTCCCTTCCACCAGTTTCTTCACATCGGCCTCGGAAAATGCTGCCACTGCTGACGTGGACGGCACCAACCGTTCTGCCTGCTTTTCTGCCTGTACTGCGGCGAAATCCACCTTCTTCTTTTCTTTGGACTTCCCGCGGTTATCCACTTCCGGGCAGAACGACTGCTCCGGTGCTGGGGGAGGACGATAGTCTCCCTAGCTTGATAGAGGAGATCGTCGAACGGATGGACTCGATCCCGCTGTACCGCCATCTGCAGCTCTGGCCTTAAATTTTGGTGTAGCCAATCAAGTTGCGTTTCCATTGACGGCTCCGGAACCCATCGATTTAAAATAGATCTAAGACAGGTCATATAGTCCCGGACTGATTCGTTCGGACCCTGAGTCCTCATATGGACCTCTCTTTCTAGTCGGCGTTGGGCATTACGATCGCCTCCATAACACGAACGAGCGTCTCTGCAAAACTGTGCCTAGGTACCCCAATTTTTATACGAAAATCGGTACCACTGAAGGGCGACTCCTGTTAACAAATGAGGTAGTGCGTGTAGTAGCTCTTCATCTGATATTCCGGCTATCAGGCTACATTCTTGAACACGCGTCAGGAAATCCTCGAGGCTGTGTTGCTCATCGCCGGCATAGGTAACGTTCCAACGTCGGACCACTTCCCCTAGGTCTCTTGTCCGGAGGGTCTGATTCAGCCGTGCATAACTTCCTTGGCCGATTCTTTCGTTCATTTGTCTTGAACGATCTCCCCCCTCCCTAAGGTCAACGTGACAAGGTAAATGTGGCATTTCGACCCCACGATCGGGTCGACTTTGTTGTGGAAGCTCTTGCCTCCCTTCCTCCATCAAAATGTCATGCGACTTTCCTGGATAATTGATGTCAAAAGTATCGCGAAAAGTCACCTTATCATTCCTGACCGGCTGGCCTAATGTGGTGCTATTTGCTCTATTTGACCATCCTTTTTCCAATTGTTGGACGACTAGCTGACTAATACGCAGCGCCCATTCATCCAAGTCGGTTTCTTCACTGTTATCCTCTTATATATATTTGTGTAGTGATTGGTTTGTATCCTCTCTTATCGGGTTAATTATTACCTCTTCCGTATTATTTGTACTCGACGACTGATTCTGTTCTCGATGCACTTGAGCCTGAACCCTAATTGCATTCCTATCTTGAGTTTCTCTAACCAACTCTACGAAGGACTCTAATAACGCATCGCGACGCGACCTACACTCTCCTTCTGTTTCTTGGACTCTAGTTTGTTCGAAGTCTGCGGCTGTATAATTGCCTTCCAGTCTATCTAAAAGACGATTGACGCGTATACGTGGTCAACCCGATTTACTTAATTCGAGGCGTTCCAAAGCCTCATCTAATTCCTTAGTCGACAAATGGAATACCCATTCATCTAAGTCTTGATAGTCGTTGTGGCTCATTTTTCTTTTAATTGGAACTTCAAAATTTTCTATTATTAAATAGGTCAAAATTATACCTATGCCCACGACTATCTCGACTAATACGAATGTATCCATTCATAAAAATAATAACTGAAATTTAGACGTCCACTTAATAATATTATCGTATCAACTATTGTTATTGTTGATATCTTTTTAATAAAATTAAAATAAATTACCAATACATTTAATAAAAAACAATTTTCAAAATTAATTTGACGTCCTAATTTTAAAAGAAAAACCCTACCACTTATACGCACGTTTGTCCTCAATCGTCTGTTAATTTATTTTCTAAATGGATGACTCAAACCCCAATTCCTGTTGTATTAATTTAATATTAAATAGTTGAAGAAATTACTTCAATTAATTTAAAATTTCAATTATTTATTAATTTAATTCAGTCGGTATTACAGGCATCTGTTCATCCCGTGGAAATATTTCCTATGACTATCATCTCTGTCATCCATTTATTAAATTTTAGACGACCTAACCAATAAATATCCTCCTATTTGATCGACTTAGTTTTTCTCTTTTATTTCGTCGCTTTAAAATATACTATTCAGCCCAATCGAGTCAATACCATAAATCCGTACATATGTTTTAATTCGTATTAAATAAAATAAATTTCTCAATAAAATTTTAATGACCTTAAACTATACGGTCGCCTACTATGATCAAGTACCCATATAACACAACCTAAACCTTAAACGACCAATAATTCCAGTATTTATAAAATTTTGTTAATAAATAACATATACCCTCTTTATAAGACAACACAAAACGTCATAAACCAATAACGTACTCTTTTATCTTGTCTTGTAGTAACATTTACAAAACAAAGCCTATTGTTGGTCTCATATTTTTGTATGTGAAGACGTCTATCCAATTATAAATCGTATTCTAATTTTATTAATTAATATTTAACACACTTATATGAATTAATTAGACGCTAACTGTCAATTTTGTATTAGACGTCTATTATATTTCTGTTTGATCAAATATTGTTTTATATGCCTGTATAACGACTATTCAATTTTAAAATAACTTTTATTTATTACAACTATTCAATAATACAGGGTGGCCGATTTATCTGAAGACATCGAAATATCTCGAGAACTATGCACAGAATCAAAAAAGTTGTCGGATGAAAGTTGTTCGACACGAAGGGGGGCATCCAGTGATAATTAAATTTACCCCCTCCCCCATCCCCTGGAGGTGGAGTGGAGGCAAAAACAATAAAACTTAAATAGGAACCCCCATTTTTTATTGCAGATTTGGATTCTCCGGAAAAAAGTACACAAATTTGACCCAAGAGCTATTGCATTTTGGTTCACAGGTGGCGCTGTAATCGATAAAAATCCAAATTTATCCAAAGACATTGAAATACCTCGAGAACTATGCACAGAATCAAAAAAGTTGTCGGATGAAAGTTGTTCGACACGAAGGGAGGCATCCAGTGATAATTAAATTTACCCCCTCCCCCATCCCCTGGAGGTGGAGTGGGGGCAAAAACAATAAAACTTAAATAGGAACCCCCAGTTTTTATTGCAGATTTGGATTCTCCGGAAAAAAGTACACGAATTTGACCTAGGAGCTATTGCATTTTGGTTCACAGGTGGCGCTGTAATCGATAAAAATCCAAATTTATCCGAAGACATTGAAATACCTCAAGAACTATGCACAGAATCAAAAAAGTTGTCGGATGAAAGTTGTTCGACACGAAGGGGGGCATCCAGTAATAATGAAATTTACCCCCTCCCCCATCCCCTGGGGGTGGAGTGGGGGCAAAAACAATAAAACTTAAATAGGAACCCCCAGTTTTTATTGCAGATTTGGATTCTCCAATATTGACAATTTTCGCCCGCGTAGCGGATATGGAATACGGTCATTCTAACAAAGCCGGAAAAAATACATTTAGCGTTACCCAGGAACAACGACGTGGACGTAGTATTTTTCTGTTCCCTTTGGGGTGCTTGTTTTACGTGAGTCCCCTTGCCTCTCACTGTCTCACTGTTCACTTACTTGAGTAAGTGTTCGAAATGTTGACCTTCCACTTCAATGCATTTATTTATTCTTTCTTCAAATGACTTTATACATGATAGAATCATATCTGCAGAAATTTCTGCGCAAGCAGTTCTTATGCGTTCCACCATGTTTTCACGAGTCGTTGGTACTTGTTCATAAACCTTACCTTTTAGGTAACCCCATAGGAAGAAATCCAGAGATGTTAGATCAGGTGACCTCGCAGGCCAATTAATGGGGCCACCTCTACCAATCCACCTACCATTGTAATCACGGTCTAGTATTTCCCTTGCTACTCTTGAAAAATGTGCTGGGCAACCATCATGCTGAAACCACATTGTCCGTCGGACGTCCATAGCAATATCCTCAAGTAGTAATGGTACTTCTTGTTCTAGGAATCTCGATATTTCGTTCCATTCAAATTACCTTCAATGAAATAAGGACCAATGACTTTATTTCCTATGATTCCACACCAAACGTTCACCGACCAAGGACGTTGATGATTAACTTGTCGTAACCAATGGGGATTTTCTACGCTCCAATAATGCATATTATGCCTATTGACGCCACCATGGTTCGTGAATGTAGATTCATCTGAAAATAATACATTAGCAAAGAAATTGTGGTTCGTTTGCATTTTTTGAAATGCCCATTCACAAAACACCACGCGGTTATGAAAATCATCGCCATCTAGTTCCTGGTGCAGTGAAATGTGATATGGGTGAAACTTATGACGATGCAATATTCTTTGAATACTGTCTCTGGAAATGCCGGAATCGCGATGTAATTGTCGTGTGCTTACATGTGGATTTTGGTGAATAGCTGCTAGTACAGCTACTTCGCTAGCTTCTCCTGTAACTGTTAATCTTCGCTTCCTTTTTTTCATTTGTACGCTGCCATCAGAGTGAAAGGCATTCACAACTTTGTAAAAAAAAGAACGCGAGCGAGCATTATCTGGAAAACGCTCAGCATACAACGCAACAGCATCGTCAATATTCCTCTTACATTCACCATAAATAAGAATCATTTCGATTTTTTCGGGAACTGTAGCAGGATTCATTTTTAACTTGCAATTCGATTTAAGCAATGAAGGGTAGACAAAAAATAGTCACGTAAACGGAAAGTTGTTATTCTAAAAGCAAAGTGACCTCCGACCGAATTACTACCAATACAATGGACTTCAAAAACAGTCTTACACTGAGAGACCGTGAATACTAAATTTTAATATGGGGATTAGAAAGTCGCGATATCCATTTACTTCCCTTCAGGAAAGTAGAGAAAAATGTAGGTGAACTGGTTACGTGTGACTCAACTTATGTATAAAATGATGTGCTACTTTATTTTCGAGTTATGTCGCCCTCTAGCGTTATGTAACAGAACCGGCGCCGGTGATGGCCGAAATGCAAGCGATGTACATGTATGAAACCACGTGAGTTCTCTCGGGGTCCGGTAGATGGCGACGAAATCCCCAAATGAAGTAAGAGTTTCGTTTTGTTTAATAGAAGCTGGTTTGACCGTCAATGCTCAGCTTATTTATTCTCATTTCGGAAAAAACATACAGAGAGAGAATGAATGAGCTGAGTGAAGGGACATGACGCGTTTTTTAATGGATTGCGTGATGTCCTCTTTTTGTTTATTAAATAATAAATTTAAAACCTAAAATGTAATTTTATTGAAGGTAGAAAACTTATTTATAAAATTGCTTCCATATTGTATGCACAATTTTTATGTAATCAGTTTTGATTTTTAATATGAAGAATATCAATTATTCATAATCTTAATTTTTCGAATGGACATTATTAAAATTTCATATTCAGAATAACAATTTTCGCAATTGATATTACTAAATTCTAATATTAAAAATTCTAATATTAGAATTTTTAATATTAAATTTTCATAAAGGGATCAAATGGTCCCTATTTGCCCCCTGGATGCCCCCCTTCGTGTCGAACAACTTTCATCCGACAACTTTTTTGATTCTGTGCATAGTTCTCGAGGTGTTTCAATGTCTTCAGATAAATTTGGATTTTTATCGATTACAGCGCCACCTGTGAACCAAAATGCAATAGCTCCTAGGTCAAATTGGTGTACTTTTTTCCGGAGAATCCAAATCTGCAATAAAAACTGGGGGTTCCTATTTAAGTTTTATTGTTTTTGCCCCCACTCCACCCCCAGGGGATGGGGGAGGGGGTAAATTTAATTATCACTGGATGCCCCCCTTCGTGTCGAACAACTTTCATCTGACAACTTTTTTGATTCTGTGCATAGTTCTCGAGATATTTCGATGTCTTCAGATAAATCGGCCACCCTGTATATAATATGGACTGTCTCCCGTGTGTGTGACTCCCTGCTGGAATATTTTGGGCATGCCAACATGAAATCTTCGGGACATTTACTGAGGACAACGTTTGCAACACCGGTACCGGTACGACGAAGAGATGGACTGTTTGGACGTAGCTGAACGTGATCAACCGTCAGGATTCGCCCATGTGCTTCCATCCCATTGCAAGGGATTCGGTCATCGGCATGGATGGGTGCATCGTCGACGGGAAAAATGAACTTCGGCATGGTGAGCTACGTAATATGGTGTAATATTGATAACTGAATGTCGGTCGTTCGTGGCGCGTTCCCGTATTGCTGCTGGGATCGAGGGTTCGGTGTACGCATTGTTTTGAATCGATATAATATAAAAATCGTTGATCGCGATCGAGAGCATTGAAGTGAAAATGCATCGCGTCTTTCTAGCCTAAGTAAAGAAAGTGAATCGAAAATATTCGCGGCGAATTGTAGACGATTTCATCATATAGACGCGCGATCGTGTTTTGTCGCCATCCGCGACGCCGACTTTAAAATTCGAACGTCTCTCTTTGTACTAGAGATGTTAGATCGTTTCGAAGTGTCGAGAAATGACTCTATGTAACCTTAAACAGTTAACAGTTCTAATTTAATCGCTTCATAACCCTATATACTCCTTTATTAATTACGTGAAACTCTGGTCGGCTATACTCTCTAAATTCGAATCAGCGGTTTTCCGCTGATTCGCAGCGTATATACGCTGATTTAATCAGCCCAAAGTATGCCGCTGCGAATCAGCGAACATTGGCTGATTCAATCAGCGAAAAATCCATTCGCTGATTGAATCAGCGGATCATGTACATTTTATTCGCAGCTGATGCTCGCTGATTAAATCAGCGATTAATAAAGTTTTCGCTGATTAAATCAGCGGATTATTCGTTTATGATTTACAGGTGATGTTAGCTTTAACCCTTAGATGCACGGTGGTCAGTCCTACTAACCACCTATATTTCTAGACGTTTATGTCCATAAAAATAAAATTTGAATGCTTAGCCTGTTTTTTTTGTATACAATATGTGATTGATATATGGAAAAAATATTGTAAGCATTCAAATTTTATTTTTATGGACATAAACGTCTACAAAAATAGATGTTCAGTAGGACTGACCATCGTGTACCTAAGGGTTAATTTATATCATACTAGATATCACAACCATAAAAATTAATCAACAGAATAGATATCACTTTTTAATATTAAATATATAAAAAGGTAATATCTGTTTTACATTTATCTATTTATTTCTGTTTTTAATATTTAAGATACAAATTCTTCATATCTTGTCCTTTCCGTGCAGATAATTTTAATATTTATTCTTATTCGATATTCTCTGACATTTACGAAAAAGCATATAAATTTTAGAATAATAAAATTTAATCTTATTTAACCAATTTCTTAATGAAATAAAATACAATAGAACAAGATATAATACGACATGATGCAATATTGAATTAGGAGGTTTTATTTAAGAGGTAATATAAATTGTATATAATTACATATTTTGAGAAGTATAATTGGTTTTAAAATTACATAAGGAAATATGAAACGATGTTACAATGTTCAGAACTTTAGTGTTTAAGTCACAAATGTAGTATTCGATAAAATTATAACAATTTTCCGATTCTGTTGGATAAGAAACATTTAAAATAAAATAACATTTCAGTAGTAAACCAGACGTAAATTGTGTATAACTACATGTTTTGTGAAGTATCATTGATCTTAAAATTAGATAAGGAAATATGTAATGATGTTACAATGCATTGAACTTTAGTGTTTAAATCATAAATGAAATGTTCGATAAAATTATAAAAATTTCCTAATACTGTAGGATACGAAACATTTAAAACAAAATAACATTTAAATAGTAAATCAAACGACGTCACTGTTGCACTTTTATTTGGTAGTTGAATGAACCAGCTGTCCCCTTGTATGAAATAGTCCATTTCTCCTTGTCCGGTCGTTGCAATAATGAAAGGTTGAAGATTTGATTTGTGTTTGCTTCGCACTTCATTTACGAAATGCTGTAAATTTGTGCCTTCCTGCAAAAGCAAAACAAAATTAATTCATAACTTCACTAATCAATAATACATATATTACTCTAAAACAAACACAATATTCGATTTCATGATTGCAAATTTGAAAAAAAAAATTATATCTTTACATACATCTCGATTGTTATTATTGTCCAAATACTGTGTTTATCTATAAATAGATTTTATTTCTTTTAAGTAACTTACGGGTAAAATGCGAATGAATAATTCACTTGGATTGATTACGTCATCATTATCATGATCTGTACTCTAAAAATTAGAATAGAGAATGTATTTAATATGATAAAGTATATCAGCATTATGCAATAGTAGAATAATATTGAAACGTTAATCTTACCTTTTTCGACCCCTTCTCTTTCTTTTTCCCTCTTATAGCGTTATTAGCAGGTAGGAGCTCAGTAAGCAATATTAAAGCCTTGAAATTGTCTGAAAATGGAAAAATCTTCGTTTTATTACAATATAATAAAAAATGGGTTTTCGAACTATTTTTAAATTTAAAATTAAAAGTCAATAAACCATCGTCGATCCGTTCGAATTTTTTGTATAGCAGTGGACGATTAAATTTTACATATTCTAAAATACGTGGGCAGTAATATGATGGAAATTTTGTTATAAAATTTAAAGTTAAAATGCTTTATCTTCGAAGAGTCGGTGAAACTCATTGTCAATCTAAAATAAAAATAAAAATTGTGGATCAACTAATGATTGATTTACCTTTGTTTTAATACAAACTAAAATTAGATCCTTACCATTTCAACATTATTATCTAATAAGCGAGGGTACTCCTGAAAGATTTCTGATATCGTTGGACATTTATTCACAATCCATTCTCTTCTGTTTGGAAATGTTTCGTCCAAGAACAATTCAATATCCGGTTTGTTTTTGAGTGATGGAGTCTTAAATTTCATCCATGAGATCTTAAATCAATATAAACTACATCAATAGAAGTACATGCTTTAAAATGTCTTAACAATTGGTAATTTAACATACCTTAGAGGCTAATTCTTCTTCAGAGAGTACTTGCGAGCCATCAGAAAGTGTCGAAGATGAGGAAGATGGTACTTTTGCAGTCTTGTACTTTTTTTTTGGCGGACTTAAATTTTTTCGAACGGTCCAAAGACGGTACTCTATAAAACCTCGCTTCGTTTCTTCGTCATAGTAATGCTCCTATATAAAAATCATTAATTAATAAATTATACATAACAATATTTTTACACATTTTTTTACATTATGAAGCTTACTTTTATATGAATTATTCGACAATTAATTTACTTTAAGACGAAAAAGTAAAAAAATTATTGACGATAATGGTGACGATGAAAAGTACAATAACAACAATAGAATTAAGAAGGAACGCTTAAATACATTTCTTTCTATAAACAAATATTAAATTAATAAATACTTACATAACCTTTTTTGGACCTCTTATCTTGTAAAGAAGGAAACTCCGTCACAATAGCCTTTGCTAAAGCAACTTTTACTTTTTCCGGATGATAATATCCATGCATTTTAATTAGTTCTGAAGTTAATATTCGAAGCATTGATCTTCTATCAACATCGGTGAACATATTATTTTCTGCCGCTTCCACCAATTCTCGACCCTGAGAATGATTCATCAGTGTTTTTTTGACACCTATACAATGCTGCAAAAATAAGAATGAAATATAAATAATAAATGCAATCACGCATGTAGAATGTAACGAGATGGTATTATATAAATTTTTTTAGGTCAAAAATACTTACATCTATATTAGTAGAATTTCTTTCCAGCGAATGATCAGATTTGCCAGGTAGGTCAAGGCCCAAAGCTCCATTTTTATGAACTACGAAATCTTCTAGCATATTCTAAAAAAAATAGTTCCTTAGGAATTGTAGGATACGCTGAAAGTCCAGATAACCAAAAGTGTTTACTTACTTGAATTTTTTCTTTCCTCTCTTTAATTAATTTCATAATGTTTTTTCTTGGACCCATATTTATTTTCATTTGCATTAAATCGTTCTCATCCAGTTCGAGGAAAGAGGCACCATTTATTTCTTCGTCTACAGATAGAAAAATTGAATAAATTTGATCATAAATACTTTATAGTAGAATGTGGCGGAAAGATATATACAGATTGTCTGAGACTACTTCTTTCCAAGCAGATAATGGTTTAAAATGTGCCAATTTGAACACTTCAATAAAACGGTAAAGATTAGCATCGTCAAGTGGTTCAATGCAGTACGCATTTAACTCGACATCAAACGAAGATGTAGAGCAAATAGCAGTTTGTAGAAATACCTTCCTGTCTTGTAAAACAATAATTTCTTTTATGTATCCAAAAAGTGGCAAATTATCATTTCTATTATGTGCAACTTCAAGGCATACATATAATCCTTTGCGATATTCTGTCCCATCTACCCTGACAGATGAAGGGCATAATACTTTATCAGTATTAACATACCCGAATTCGTAAAGATGGTATTTACTCAATGTGTTTTCGACTGACAGTACTGAATTATTTGTTGACGTCATTTTGTGTAGTGTAACATCATTATTGCCCCATTTTGTGCACTGAATACATTGTAAAATTCGCACTAAAGTTTTAGGAGGATTTTTAAAGTTGTGAACGTTTTGTGCCCGTAATTTCAATGCTGCATGATTCGACTCAAATCGAATGCAGTTGTAATGAGCGATCGGTCCCGCCCACAAAATGCACTCAGGATAGTGCAATAAATGATGCATCTTATTAATGGCATGTATACCAGGAAACAACCTGTGAAACATCAGAAGAAAATCTTCAATAAGTGCTCTTAAATAAGGGATCAGTGATGTTTTTAATTTTGGAGCGAAAGACAATTCCATTATTCTAAGTAAAAGAATAACAAGAGCAACAAATTCATTATCGTCAGCTGTGCATTTATCATAAATTATAAACGGAAATGCCCGAATCAAAACCCACATTTGCATACCCTTTTGACTGAGTGTATGTTCTCTCTTGCGAAGCATAGCTTCGGTGAAATTTGCTGAAGGCTTGTTAGTCATTTCGGTATAACCATAATTAAAAGATGCAATTCTTGCATTAAAACATTCAACAGTGAATTTTTGTTCTACTATTACGAGTTCATGCAAAACCAATTTCAGTATCATCGGGCAAATGCCTTGAAGAAGATCGTGAAAGGGATCAAAAATCTTATTTCGTGAAATATGAAAATATCGAGATTTATTCAACGGACAATCTCCCTTCACCCCTGTCTCCGTCATTACATCTCTACTGAAATTAGTTCTTCTTAATAAGTCTAAATGTTCGTCAAATAATTGTTCGCGTCTTTCATCAGCAATTGCAAGAGAAGCATCATGCAAATTTTCTCTGCTGTACATACACATTCTGCAAAAGAAATTTGCAGACGGGCTAAGAAGATTAAATACTTGATGGATGGCAAGTCCATCACCACAAAATACAGCAATAGATGCTCTCAAAACAAAATCTTGACCACGTATTTGTACTTGAACTCCCTCATCACTTTCTAATTTTGACAAGTCTTTAAGAAACGGGGCAAGTATAGGTTTGAATCCATATTTTTTGACGTCTGCATCGCAACAAAGTAAGAGGACGCGAATGCTACTAAGTTCAGAATTCATATGTGCTGGGAAGTTTTGTATTTGATAGTAGAAAGCTCCGAATTTGTGAATACCTGTTTTAGAACCCAAAGGGTTAACTATTTCCAGTTCATCGTAATACAATTTCAACCTTAGGGCATTTTTAAATCGTGCAAATAGATGATGTTCTTTAAAATGCTGTCCATCGACAAAAGAACCTAGAACACCATCAGTCGATTTTTCTTCATTGGCAACTGCTTTTGAGATTACATTGTTGGTCATTAACATTTTAAGCACTTCAATTATAGGCACATACTGGAATGTTTCCATTACCTGGTTTGGTTGATAAGTGCACGTGTCTTTAGAAAGAGTCGTGTCCATGCGATAACCAAGAGGAATTTCAATTGGATCAATGTATCCACTTGTTTTTCTAAGAGCTTCTATTTGCCCCTCCAATGTTTTCATTCCTTCGAAAGGACTTTCAAAATCAAAAACTTTTAACAAAGCTTGCCCATGTTCATTGTCAATTAACTGCTGTTGTGTCAAATATTTGGTTACTTCATCTTTCAAATAATCACGCGAATAAAGTAAGACTTGCTCGCATTCATCCAGAATACTGGTTAGTATGCTACCATTTATAGACCCATTGCATTGCAATCTTCCAATCATATTAATAATACTTGTCTTCAAATCATACATCACTTCCCTAGTAACTGCGTTATTATTTTCCACTTCAATGTTACGAATATTTACATCTCGATCAATATCATCAATATTCACATTTCGACCAACATCATCAATTTGCACATTTCTGTCCATGCCGTCAAAATTTTCATCTCTATTGTTTTCCAGACCCTGGCAATCATTATTTGGAAGATCATAATTTATATTCAACACTGCAGCTTCAGATCGCAGGGTTCAGATCGCATAAGTAACGGTTCGTTATTCTGCTGTTTAAAGTGTTCATTTCGTATGTGTCTTCTCAATAAATAGAACTGTGCAAATTGTTGACAATTTCCTTGTCCGCAAATATAACCTCGATCGATTTTTCTTTTAAGGGAAAATGCATGATCTTTGATGAAATGGTGCTTTAATCCGTTTAATCCGTCATGTATTTGTGTTTTACAATAAAAACAGTTTAATTGCTCCATTTAATATTATGCTGAATCGTATTACTGTATAAAAAAAAATCGTTAGTTTAAAAGCAAAATCTGCAGTTTCGGTGTAAAGTCGATTTTTGAAAGCAATTTATCTAACGTTACTCTGTTATTAACTATTGGTTTCCTTGCATTCATACAAAATGGACATTTTATAGTTCCTTGGTAAAATCAACAGCTCTATGATCTTCTGTTAAATCCCTGTATAAAGATAATTTTTAAAACTTACTTTTACTTATTAATTACTTAATTTCTGTTTGTATATCGTAATTTTCTGGGTTGGGTAGTCATCAGTTAAAAAGTTAAAAGTTAAGTTAAAAAGTTAAAAAGTTAATTAATTTTAACTTAAATTAGTTATTTTTCAAGTTGTTAACTTTTAACTTAACTCAGTTACTTTGTTTATTAACGTTTTAACTTTTTAACTACAGTTCAGTTAAGTTATTAACTTTTAACTGTTATCTTTAGCGTTAAGTTTATTTTCGTTTTAAGCTCTTAACTTTTAATAAACTTAACTTGGCAGTTAGTTTAAATTAACTTAGTTAAAATGAACAAAATTAAATTATTACTTGAATCATTTCGAAAATGTCACGAATGTGAAAATACTAATGTTGTATAATAATATAATGAAACAAATAAAAAGAAAATATAACGTATTGTTAAGAAGAACAAAGCCGAACCCCAAAAAGTGAGAAAATGGTACGATTTAAAATTTTTATATCCCCCCCGATTTTGCTTGAAACAGATCTTATAACCTGTTCTGCAGTTATGGCAGACTCTCGAAAACCTAAAAAAAAAAATTGATTGAATCAAATCACTTAACTTCTAAACCGAGATAAAGGTGAATAAAAAAGGGGGTCAAATTGAGCACCGACATCAGCTTTCGAACAATTCCACCAAAAGTTCTCAACGGTATGGATTAGCTTTGATTAAAAAGACTGAAATAATTCTACAATTTTTTTAGGCTTTTTTTAGTAATATATAGCCATGTACTACATATTGTTGACTAAAATACATATATACATACAGTTAAGTCTAAAATAAAACGATATGTAGTACAAAACATGAAATTCTGAAATTCACTGTCGGTGGATAATATACATGCCTTTTAGTAACCGATGATGAATTTCAGACCTAACTGTAGGTATATACATATTTTACTCAACGACATGTAGTACATAGCTATATATTTATATATTACTAAAAAAGCCTAAAAAAATTGTAGAATTATTTCAGACTTTTTAATCAAAGCTAATCCATATGCTGAGATCTTTACTATTACAAAATGATTCGATTAACTATTTTTTTTCTCTCTCTGTGTAGTTATTGGATTTTAGCAGTATATTTTTACCACACATTTCAATCGTTTTAGAAACATTAATATTCACTACATTTGTTTACTCTATATTATATATTCTTATGTTAATATAATAAAACATTTGAAAACTATTGTTATTAATATTATAAACATAAATAAAATACTATTTTACCTGCCAAAGTTTCTACTGCTTCTTGTGGCATATTTAACTTTAATAAAATATCTTTGAGCCCGTTGACGGACAGCCCCTCATGGATTTGGTCCATTTTAATGTTAATGTATGAGTACACTAAATATAAAATAAGTTATTAATGTCATGCATATAAATGTACGTCTATAGAACATGAGAAAACTATAGTGCATTTTCGATGGTATAATATGAAGTTCAATTCTGATAAACACTAGTGCAAATTTTTTGTGGACAATTAAGTTGAATGTAAAATATTTTACAGGTTATCATCAACAGTGATGAGCATAAATGTGTAAAAGTTTTATTTATTACAATTTACACTCTTTGGCATATGAAGGAGGTTCATACTTGTAACTAATTAAGAGAATACTAATTTTTATTGTATCCAATATTATACTTGTAACATTTGAACTCGTAATATGCAGATATTTTTGTTAAACGCAGATTATAAATTATTACTATTTTACATTTCACTTGACCATTTGAACTGTTAACGCTAATAACTGTCAGATGAATTGAGATCTACATGCATGCTGATGTGCAAGCATGTATATTCACCAATTCCTCCGAAATCTACCTATACATTAGCAGCAATAACAGGGTGAATAAGATATGCGTCTTACATTCATAGTATGCACAGCAGTTTTAAAGTATAGCCCTCCCACTTCTATATATGGCATAACATTTAAGTACGAATCAAAGTTCTTTCAAGTTTCTTGAATCTAAAATTCATACTCCACTCATCGGTAACACATACTAACCACAGTGTGAAATTTCATACGAATAGAGTTTGTATGTAGGTTAGGTTTTACGTCTTTCTGTAAAGTTGAGAGACAAGTTCAGCGAGTCACACTGTAAAAAATGAAAATGAACTTTACAAATCTGTTGTAATTTTCATTTGTAAAAATATGGTGATTTGCCCACGTTTAACGTTGTAATATTCCTACCTATGCTGTAAGTTCCCACGCTAAATTCGAAATATTACAAGGTTATGTAAATATCCTACGTTGACAGTTGTAAAATTACAATTCGATGTATTTGTACCACGCTGTACGTGGGTGGAAATCGTGCCCACGTTGTACATGTGTATTTTACAATGTTATGTAAATTTACAACTCGAGTTAAAAAAAGCAGTGGCCCAGTAAAAATAATCTTTCCTGGTAAATATCCAAATATTTAGGTTTATTTTTGGTTTAAACTGTAAAATTGTCATTGTAGCAAGAAATATAATAAATTGATTGTACAATTCATTATGTAAATGTAAGTTTGATCGGAATGATCGGAATTGAGCGGCCCAATTCTATAACTCTCTCGACGCGTTTCGTGTTTCGCCGCGCGCTTTATTAAGAATCGCCATAACTTTCTGAATTTAATTCAAATCGATTTCAAATTTTCCAAAAAACTTTCACTACTTGTAAGGAACAAATTACTCGCTTGAAGTTTTTTGAAATCGAAAGTTCCCCACAGACTTTTTGACGACGTAGCTGTCTATTCGCGGATTTCCACATTAGCCGTTAAAAAATTAATTTGTTGATAACGAAATTAACTTTTGCAATGCTTTATCACTTCATAGGCATCGCTAGGATCTGTTCGGTGTACATCGCAAATTTCAAACAATTTTAACAATAATTGGCCGAGATATGACGATTTATGTTTTAAAATGTAATTCAATTTTTGGTTGTAAATTTTATTGTTTTTATTTATTAAAACGGAAACAATTCATTATTATTAAAAAATTCTTGGGAAAAACTTGCTCGGTTTGTCATTTTCTACATTCATGTATTTTGTTTAAATCGAAATACCTACTTTTAAAAATTGAACGTTTTTTTTTTCGTTTGACAAAACTTTTCCGGCCGTTTGAGCGTCGAGCAAGTTATAGAATTGGGCCGCTCAATTGCGGTCCGCGTGTAACATTACCCCATAACCTTCAATTTTCCATGTTTCGTTGTAAAATTACAATGCTCGTGGAAATTTTACAAGCATAAAAATAACGTTCACAATAGCTGTGTAAATTTACAATATTAACGCGTAAAAGTCCCACTTACAGCGAGGGCAATAATTCGTCCCACCCTGTACGTTGTAAATTTACAAGATTGGGGTAAAAGTACAAAATCTTTTTTTACAGTCCACATTAAGAGAGACAGAGAAAGAGAGTACAACATTGAGAAAGAGATTATAATACACAAAAAATCTTTGTTTTTTGAAGAAATGTTTTCTCACAAACTAATTTACCTTCGTTTCTTCCAACGTTCCAACCTTTCGCTTTTCTTCTTGCACCTTTCTTTTTTCTTTCTTTCTTTCCGTCACAAATTATCAATAACAATCGACTTGCATTTGTAATGCGGCTGGGTTTGGATTTCGTCAATATGCCCAAAGAATTAACAAACTATATAATTAAGACATACACCACAGTGACCATAGTTCACGACTGTTGTTCCGCCATTAAGCAGGGGCATACAAGCCGCGCACAGCGCATGCGCCTCGTTTTCCGTCCGTTCTCGGATACGTTCCGCTGATTTGTGCAGCGAATGTCGCTGTTTTTTCAGCTAGAAATGATTTACTGATTGAAACAGCGAAATTTTCGCTGATTCGAATTTAGAGAGTACAGAGGGTACAGCCAGAAATATGGTTATTTCAGCCATAATATGGCAAATCCAGCTATATTTTTGCCAGAAGTAACCATATTTCTGGCTGTATCCTCTGAACATTTTTTCCGTGCAGCATGAATCTATAACGGGATTATGATTCAAATTACAAATGAAAAAGAAATGTTTGGACCTTTTCGAGAATGGTTTGGTATCGATTTCATTTGAAATTTTGTGCGCGAATGACAATTTGAATATTAGTAATGTAATATAAATCATAATAAAATAAATTACTGCTCATGATTGTGAAAGTCATGATAGGCGTCAATGTCGATGGTGCACGGGTCCCGTTTTGGACGGTGGATCGCGGGCCTGACGTATTAATTTTTGCACTTGTCTTGAATGATAAGTCCGATTATTTGGATGGCGATGACGATTGATGAATCGAATTGGAATTGATTAAAGTTTCGTTACGTATTTTGGATACGAATCCAAAAATATGGGCCCTTTAATCTTGTTATTATTTGTTGGAAGGATGAGCCTTCTACGCAAAAATCGATCAACGGGGTACGTATATGGGGCAAAATTCAAGACCCCATATCTCGGGCTATGAGAATTTCGCCCACCTTTTTTTTTCATGAGCTATTTATGTGTCCCTAAGGAAGACATCTACACTTCGATCTAGTCCTCCGGATCCTCGGAAAAAATTCTGGAGCGGTTCGAACATACGCAAAAGTCGATCAACGGGAATGATGTTGAAGTTTTGATGATGAAACATTTTTTTTTGGCCGAATCAATTATTTTTCCATCCTTGTCATATATAAACTCAATTCATGCTAAAAAAAGCTTTCTAACCCCTAAGGGACGGGTAGAGGAAGGGGTAAAAGACGTAAAACACGCATAACGTTCCATAAAAATTGCAATTTTAATTAGCCCACTCGTTTTATTTTTCGAATAGTTAACAATGATGGCAATGAGTATTACTGTCGATTTTGAAAAAAATCTTCCCCCTCCAGCGATGCCTTCCTATCATCCAATTTTTTTCAAAATCGACTGTAATACTCATTGCCATCATTGTTAACTATTCGAAAAATAAAACGAGTGGGCTAACTAAAATTGCAACTTTTATGGAGCGCTATGCGTGTTTTACGTCTTTTACCCCTCCCCCTATCCGTCCTTTAGGGGTTAGAAAGCTTTTTTCAGCATGAATTGGGTTTATATATGACAAGGATGGAAAAAAAATTGATTCGGTCAAAAAAAAATGTTCCATCATCAAAACTTCAACATCATTCCCGTTGATCGATTTTTGCGTATGTTCGAACCGCTCCAGAATTTTTTCCGAGGATCCGGAGGACTAGATCGAAGTGTAGATGTCTTCCTTCGGGACACATAAATAGCTCATGAAAAAAAAAATTGGGCGAAATTCCCATAGCCCGAGATATGGGGTCTTGAATATTGCCCCATATACGTACCCCGTTGATCGATTTTTGAGTATGTTCGAACTCCTCCAGAATTTTTTCCGAGGATGCAGGGGACTAAATCGAAGTGCAGATGTCTTCCTCACGGATACATAAATAGCTCATGAAAAAAGAAAGTGTGTGAAATTCACCCGTATCGATTTTTCTCATACAATCCATATACCCTCTCTTTCATCATTCTTAAATCACTTTTATCGCTATTTAATCGCTTCTAAATATTTTTTTACGCGTCAGAACGACTTTATTCGTGATTAGATGTTATTTTCTACCTATTTAGGGTACTATGAAAAAAAAAACATTTTTCGATCAATGATCGATCAAAACTTCAACATGCTTAGTTTTTGCTTTACGATCACTAAATTTGTTTTTATGTTTGCTATTAATTGAGTAATATTTTAGTAGTTAGTGATCGACCTGCTTTGTCTTTTTCACTGACTTGGACGTAACTACTGATGACCTGGAGCTAATTATGCTGTGATGTATCACATGTTATTGATGTGAGTTTGAATTTAAGGGAATGTGAAATGGAAGCTGTATTGACGAAAGCATGGGTAATGATACTGACTAACAAGTCTTAAAGGAATGAGTATGAGATTGTATTTCGTTGTTGATGTATGGTACCATGTAATAGTGCCTTGCGAATCCCAAAATTTATTAATGTTCAGTGCATGATGTGTGAAGAGTTCGATGACGAATTGAATGGGATATGAAAACATCGATTCTCGTGGAGTGTACGAGTCCGTACACTTCGTACAGGGGGGAGAATGTTACGGATAGAATCGATGTTTTATCGACTGCGGTACCCGGCGTAGGTTTTTCCCTACGCCATTGCACACCCGATTGGGGGTACCTCTCAAAATGAAGCAGGCCTGTTAGGTAAATTACGTAAAAGGCCCTTCAAAATGGTGACGATCTCGATATAATTATTTGTAATTCGAATAGTATAATATCGATGTATAATATGACGTCGTAGTCTATTTAAATGCTCGAGAGTTTGAAAAATCGAACGAAGGCGTGAAAAAGTGACGATCGGGGAGAGAGAACGTTCCGGAACGTGAGAAGGTTAGGAAGTCCGCGTCGCGATCAGATCGTCACCGGTGGATCGCAATAAATTAATACGTTTTTTAGTCGGCCGATCAAACCGCGTGTTTTATTTACAAGCCCTTCCACCAGTAGTTTACAATAACAATTACGTGCTAATCGCATATAACACTGACTGAAGTTGATTATTAAAGTCGATGATTTAATCGTGCAATTAGAAAAAATTGGTGTTCAAAAAGTGGTTCTGTGACGATTAGAAATGATTTTTATTAATAATCTATTAATAACAATTACGTGCTCATCGCCTGCAACAATGAATGAAGTTGATTATAAAATCGATAATTTAATTTTTCAAACGGAAAAGATTGGAGTTCATACAGTGGTTCTGTGTCGTTTAGTAATGATTTTTATTAATAATTTGTTAATAACAATTACGCGCCAATCGCGTGAAACTCTAAGTGTAGTTATTATTAAAGTCGATGATTTAATCGTGCAATTGGAAAATTTGGAGCTTAAAAAATGGTTCTGTGCCGTTTAGAAATGAATTTTATGCATAATTTGTTAATAACAATTACGTGCTAATCGCATGCAACTCTGAATCAAATTGATTATTAAAGTCGATCATTTAATTTTTCAAAAGGAAAAAATTGGTGACCCAAAAGTGGTTGTAAACGACTGGTGGAAGGGCTAGAAATAAAACGCGCAATTTGATCGGCCGAAAGAAAATATTAACTATTTATTTGCGATCAACCGGTGACGACCCGATCGCGACGCGGACTTCCTAACCCGATGACGTACCGAAACGTTCTCTCCAACCCGATCGTCACTTTTTCACCTCTTCCTTCGATCTTTCAAACTCTCAAACATTTAAATAGACTACGACGTCATATCACACATCGATATTATACTAATCGTGCAATTGGAAAATGTGGAGCTTAAAAAATGGTTCTGTGCCGTTTAGAAATGAATTTCATGCATAATTTGTTAATAACAATTACGCCCTAATCGCATGCAACTCTGAATCAAATTGATTATTAAAGTCGATCATTTAATTTTTCAAAAGGAAAAAATTGGTGACCCAAAAGTGGTTCTGTGCCGTTTTGTGATGGTCTTTATTAATAATCGGTTAATAACAATTACGTGCTAATCTCGTGCAACTCTGAATAAAATTGATTATATAAGTCGATGATTTAATCGTGCAATTGGTAAAAATTGCAGTTCAAAAAGTGGTTCTGTGCCGTTTAGAAATGATTTTTATTAATAATCTGTCAATAACAATTACGTGCTCATCGCCTGCAACAATGAATGAAGTTGATTATGAAAGACGATACTTTAATTTTTCAAAAGGAAAAGATTGGAGCTCATACAGTGGTTCTGTGTCGTTTAGTAATGATTTTTATTAATAATTTGTTAATAACAGTTACGCCCTAATCGCGTGCAACTCTAAATGCAGTTATTATTAAGGTCGATGATTTAATCGTGCAATTAGAAAAAACTGGAGCTCTAAAAATGGTTCTGTGCCGTTTAGAAATGAATTATTTGCACAATTTGTTAATAACAATTACGAGCTAATCGCGTGCAACTCTGAATGAAATTGATTATTAAAGTCGATGATTTAGTTTTGCAAAAGAAAAAAATCGGAGCTCAAAAAGTGGTTCTGTGCCGTTTGCAATTCATACAAAAAAAAACAAGGGACTTTTCCAGGGTGGTCTTTGTATGCGTAATTCCACTCAGGGGCTTCACAAGGAAAAAGAGATGCATCTTACGATTTTGTACAAATCCATGCTTTCTGATTTTAAATCCAAGTACTTTTTAAAAAACTGTCGATCCCTTAATTTTAAATCTTTAACTTTTATATTCTTATTACACAATTTAGAAAATATTTTCCAGGGTTTCGAAACATATGAAACGTTATTTTCTACATGAATACCTAACCTGTAAAATAATCATTTTTTGATTCATTACAAATTCGAATCAAAAGTTTTAATTTTCCTTTCGAAACCGAAAACCAGTGGCAGGTTAGACATTCGAATCCGATCGATATTTTTGACAGTCTCTTTCGAACGTTCGGCTGCTTCGCTAGAAAACAATTGCGCGGTTTATGGACGATGTGCATTTTCCTCGTATTTATTCTCAACTTTCACGGACAATACTACACTTGCGATAATAGCAAAGCTCTTTTCCTATTGGTTCATTTCAATACTGAATAACTTGAAAACGGTGGCTTGTAAACATTTTCGGCAAAGGAACTTTCATTTCAGAATTTTACGCTCTATCTGCTGGTAAATGAGGTTCAATAGGTTGCGAAACACGGTGTATATCGATATTATACTATTCGAATTACAAATAATTGTATCCAGATCGTCACCATTTCGAAGGGCCTTTTACATAATTTACCTAACAGGTCCCTTGGACGGAATGATATGTATAATTCCCTCCCGCATCTCAAAAGTAGACAATTTGAATAGCTTTAGTTTACAAAAAAGTGGAGTAAGTTTTAAATTCGTTAAGCATTCTATTTCTAGATCGTCCATAATCGTTCATGTGTACATGTGTTCTATGTACATATTTATGTCTAATGCGACTGTAATGTTTCCTTTGTCTGCACGTGTGAATAATACATCCTGCTTTTTTTTAAAGAAATTGGCTTGTTTCTGATGAATAATCTACGATTAATTTATCTATTGCTGAAATATTTTTATAATTTTTCATAGCGGAATTTAATCTATTAATTATAGGATTTCTAATTTCTTGTTCTGACAATGTTTTATGTATAAGTAAAAAGGATTCGGTGGTAATAAGTTGTTAATTATTCACATTATGTTTAGTCCATAAATGTTTTATTTAATTTGTTTTTAATTTCTAATCTGAGTTTATTAAATTTATCATTTTTCACTTTAATAATATTTACGTATAAACAAGGGTCGATGATCTGGACATCGTGTGTTAATTGTTGTTTACGTTTCTGTAGATATTGTATATGTGTATGCATGTCGCGAATCTCGTAATTAAGTACTTTTCGTTGGAAATGATAAAAACAGTCATAATTATTTTGCGACAGTATAAACTAATGCTATGCAAATTGCATAATTTTTAGATGTGGGCCCACCTGGTAGAAATTCCGGCTGTCTTATTGGGCATTTATTGTACAATATTCTTCGGCAATTTTTGGACATAAATGTAAGATTTTGTTGGCTATTTATTGGACAGCTTTATTAGACAATTTTTGCACAATTTTATTATTTATATATTGTATGAATTGAAAAACAGACAAAAGAAAATAGAAATTTTAATACACATTTCGGGGATCTCGGACATCATTGTATTTATTTATCTCTACGTTTACATCGTCACATATAGACATAGAAATTGTACAACAGAAGCGCCACGCTATATAAATACAAATATGTATACGCAGTAGCGAAACGTTCACTAAATGCTGTAGTCGAAGGTTGCTTATATACTGAATACATCGGACTCATGTACTTTCGAGAAAGTTTTGTAGCCGCAAAACCCCCAAAACCAAACGGTGATTCACCTATAGTATAGCGTTCGGTCGGTAACTTATCGCCTGATATCAAACAATATCTTACCGATGAAAACGAAAATCGAATGATAACTAGAACTTGAATATGTTTTTATCTTTTAATCTGACTAGATAATATAGAAGGACGAAGCGACCTTCAAGTTCGATTTTCGTATTCGGTTCATTGTTGTGTTCAGGCATATATTCGCCGTATTTCTGTGGAGAATATAAGCCGGTAATGTCAATAATTCATTATAGGTTATGTCGCTTTGTTTTCATAGAGGTTTGTAATTGAAGCATTTTCGACATGCGATGAATAAAGCATAAAACTCGTCTGCTCTTGATTTTCATTCGAACGACTTTCAGATATATTCAAATATCTTCTTATTTAATTTTGATCAATATCCGTGATTGCTGAACTTTAAAACAGAAATTAATGACACATTGACAATCATCGCCTCGAAGATAACGCAAAATATTAAGTTTAGCTGGACATTAGTACGATTTTTGTTCAAAACGAAAAATACGCGAACGATATAATGTTCATCTTCAAATATTAAGTAATGTTTAGGTTACATCTAAGATTTGGTGATTAAAACACTTTTCTTGTATAATAATTGGATAAAAATATCGCACAATTATTGCACATATTTCTTGTCCAAGAATTAGACAATTTTGTAAGATTTTCTTGTTTAAGATATGTTTTGCTTAAAATTGTCCAATTCTTGGGCATTTTATAGACACTTTTATTGTATACATGTTTTATGTTCAATAATTATACAATAATTGGTTTCAATTTCTACCAGGGGTAGTTTGCGTTAAATAGGATTGTCTAAGATACTATTTCTGGACTTGCACATTGCTTTTTTTTACTAAACATTATAAGCAATATTTATACATTGCGATTTCTCGGTAAGACGGTCTTTAAATAAGAACCCAATATGTAAGTTCAAAATATTAAAAAGGGGGGAAAAAATATATACAACGTGATTGCGATTGCAATCCAACGTTTTGCGTTCTCTTGCTGGCAGCCTACATAAAAAATTCCAATATCCCCCGACCCCGCCGAGGCAGTAAAATGGGGAAAAGTTACCCCAAATCACTATAACAGCCGATTTCGAAATTTTAAGACTTGAAAAACGTTTTGTGCCACGGCCGTTGGGTATGATTTTGATTCCTGACATTGTTGACAGCCTATATAAAAAATTCCAACCTCCCCTGACCCCGCCGAGGTAGTGAAATTAGGAAAAGCTGCCCCAAAACTCTATAACAGCCGACTTTGAAATTTTAAGACTTGAAAAACGTTTTGTGCCACGGCCGTTGGGTATGATTTTGATTCCTGACATTGTTGGCAGCCTACATAAAAAATTCCAATATGCCCTGACCTCGCCGAGACAGTAAAATAGGGAAAAGTTGCCCCAAATCTCTATAACAGCCGATTTCGAAATTTTAAGACTTGAAAAACGTTTTGTGCCACGGCCGTTGGGTATGATTTTGATTCCTGACATTGTTGGCAGCCTACATAAAAAATTCCAATATGCCCTGACCTCGCCGAGACAGTAAAATAGGGAAAAGTTGCCCCAAATCTCTATAACAGCCGATTTCGAAATTTTAAGACTTGAAAAACGTTTTGTGCCACGGCCGCTGGGTATGATTTTACTTCCTGACATTGTTGGCAGCCTACATAAAATTTTCCCCATTTTACCTATCTCGGCGGGGTCAGGGGATATTGTAAATTTTTATATAGGTTGCCAACAATGTCAGGAATAAAAATCGTGTGAACCGGCCGTGGCCGAAAATAGTCCGGCAACAACTACATTTGCCTGAAAAGATGCAGGTGGTAGTCCTCTGACGAGTGCATGGTCGGCAGTATTAAGACCCACCTTATCAAGCGCGCATGACTGCTGCCTGTACAGGGCCTGATCCGGGAGTGACAATGGACACCTTATCAGGCGCGCCTGATGGCAGCCTGGTCAGGGCCTAATCCGGAAGTGACAAGGCACATTATCAGGTGCGCCTGATTTCTGCTTGTTCAGGGCCTGATGCGCGAGTGATAAGGCACACCTTATCAGGCGAGCCTGATTGATGCCTGATCAGGCCCTGATAAGTTTTCAGGCAGCCTAGACAGATTTCTGCTCGGGAAGTTTCTGAGCGAGCGAAGCGAGCGAGGAACCACGCCAACACTAGTTTTAGTTTTAAATTGTCTAATATTGGGTAAAGATTCCGAGCTTTTCTGTAGTAGTTTATCTGTATAACGATTCGGGTAATTTATTAGTTCTTTGGGAATCGTACATGTCATAAAATAAAATACATCAATTACAGTCAATTACAGATGGGAATCATGAGGTGCTGAAATAAGAAAGTCCATTATATTTTGTCATTCGATTAAATTTCTATTTTCGTCTTTGAATTTTACACATTTACGAACTCGTCATTCGGCAATTCATTCGTCACACTCATACAAAAACACTCGAAGTCAAATACGCGCGAATAAAAAATAAGAGCCATAAAAATAAGTCTTCGAGTCTTCTGTACGTTAATAGAATTGTCTTCGTTATCGAAATTTCGTCAATTATAGTCAAACGGAATAAATTACGCGGTCGGAAATAAATTACGTGGAATTAAATAAATTATACGAGACGAGAATAACTTACGCGGTCACACATTCATTGCATACATACATTCACCAACATAAAATATTTTTGATATTAAATAAAAGAATAATACACAATGTTATTTGTTTACTATAACGGAAGAAAAAGAGGCTTACGCTATTTTCTCCATCCTATCGGCGTTCTTCTTTCTTATCCGGTTTAGCTGCCTCCGTCTCGTGATTTCGATTATTCGGCTGCTGTGACTTCGTGAGTCCAGAATTTGGTGTCGCCCACCCTCGCGACAAGAAAGGAGAGGACCAGCAGCCTCGTGTTGGAATGGTATTTTCTTCATCAGGTTTTGCAACGTTATTCTCAACTTCCAATAAAAATTTGAAGCTTTTGAGATCTTCAAATATTGATTAAATAAATTGCGCAGCTAGTGAAATATTTACCAACTTGCAAGTTTGAAAATTTTCATCAATTTCAATCGTCAACAACATTCATCTCTCAATTAAACCTTAATAAACACCTTTAAATTGTCATCGAATCAAAAACTAGGAATCTATATTTCATATCGTCAAAATTGTATTTTATCGTCAATTACATTTGGAAATTTATTAACTGGATATCAATAAGTGAAAATTCATTCATTCCACTAATTTAGTAGATTATATTTGTTAAAACCTGAAATTGCAGCTTAAAAGTGAGAAAAGCGGTTTTTTGCATTACCAATTTCAATTTCCACTTTATAAATACGACATTTTAAGCAAGAAATGTAATGAATCCATATACATTGTATGCTTTTTCATACTTAATTTGCAATTGCCTCTATAACGGATATATTTTCCTTGTAGTTTTAGTTTATTTCGAACCGAACTTCATTAAATGTCAATTAATTAGTTGTTGCGTTACTTGTAAATAAAAAGATAGATAAACATTCTTTAAGAATATTCCGCGCATAAAGGTAGATTGAAATATGATTTCCAAGATTCGTTTTATTTTTGTTTTTAAATTTATGTTTAGGTTCAAATTGAATAGCGTTAAGAATATTGCTATTTTCTTCCCGTATTATAAAACACTTTTTTATACAGTGGTCCCCGTCCTCACGCATATGTTTCGTTCCATCAAAAATGGCCGCCCCCATCCAAACGCATATCCTCCCTCAACCCCCACTACGGCAAAAGTCTCTTTGCATTTATCACACTGAGCATGCGCGTCAATGTCTCACTAGCAACGCTAGCAACTAAGAATCGTGTTGTGGGGAGAGGAACAAAGGGGAATCAGTGCATTTAGAGGGAAAAGAAATATGGGTTTGGAAGGGAATATGCGTTAGGACGGGGACCACTGTAAATTCAGAATTGATTCTCAAATTGGAAAATCGTAATTAAGCAACGGGAAACTGCAGAAATTTCAAAATTTGTTTTTAAATAATTTTGTTTGCTTAAAACAGGAATAAAAGTCATTAATGTAAATCTGCCCATAACTATCGAGAAATGATTTGTAATAAGATGAAAAACAATGAACACCCAACATCAAAATAATAATATCTTACTGTAAAACAATGAAAAATATACTGTTTTGAACGCGTGCGTGATTTTTCACTAAAAGAAATCTAATTCTCTCCATCGGAAATTTATAAAGTGGGTAATAAGTTAAAATTTATATTTTTCTAAATTAATGTTTTTTTTTTGGAAGTTTGAGATTTCGCCAAATCTCTACCGTTTCAATACATGAGATAACAAATTGTCAGTTGTAATATCCCGAGACCTTCAAAATTATCGGAATATTTCCCGATAGTTTTGTTGCAAACAAGTGAATATGTCAAGTTTTGCAGGTTAAAGATCAAAGGTTAACATATTTATTTGTTAAAATATTGCAATTAATTTTGAAGGTCGAGGGGTATTCGGCGGATTATTTTTTGTGACCGGTATTTGAGGTTACAGCTGAGCAGAGAGGAGAGACGAATGAATTGAGAAGTTTTAACAAATGAGTAGCGAGTATGCAATTTCCGAATGCAATTTCCAGGAGCTGCCGTGGAATTTCCAGTATAATTTTAAACAAATGACCATAGAACCCTTTGAATATCGCGCTCTGATTGGCTGAAATCCAGTCGCGAAAAATAATCATGGTTATCCATTTCGAATTTTGCAATTAAAGTATTTCGTGAATCTTTGAAAAATACTTAATTGTGTTGATATTTAATGTAATTTGTTTTTATGAGCTCGATCTCTTTTTCAAACATTCGTAAAAACAATATTTCGTGATAAACAAATGGAGGCACATACTTAGCAGCGTCAAAACAGTTTTAAAAACGAATTCATTCTATTAGTTATGATTCTTATTGTCCAAGTCTTCAAAAGTGGCATATTGGAAAAATCGGAAGATTATCAATGAACATACAAAATTACTGAACTATTACAGAAAAGCTTCCATGAAATGTTTTGGAACCGGAGGGGCATAATTTTTTTCAAATTTCAATATGGGAAATTGGAATATATATGTATGAAGTTTCTAAGATCGTCAAAAATTAGTCAAATAAATCTTCAAGCATCTGAAATATTTAACTTGGAACATTTTAAAACTTTATCAAATTCAATCTGTTGGAATTTCTGCGTCTAATAAAAAACTCGGAAACTACAAAAAATTGGACAATTTAAAATTAAAATACTAAAATACTGTTTATCATTTTTTTGCAACTTTGGTTCCCGGCGTATATTTTTGAAACTGGGTGGCACTACCAAACTAATTTTAATAGATCCTGAAAAATATTAATTATTACCACCATCATTTTTAGAACAGGAATCACTTAGCCTTCCCGATCAATTGCAAGAAGGTGTAACCAAATACTGAAAGGAGGAACCAAATAATGATTAAAAAAAATTGAAATACTTTTTTTGTTATACAGTATTGATTAAAAAGAAAAAATATCAAGTGGTTTTTTCACGGTATTTCTGCAATGAATTTTAATACTTTTTGATAATCCTTTTTTTGTTTTTTTTTTCTAATACTACATATGGGTAAATCTCTCGAAAAGGACAAATTCAGAGTTAAGATAAAATTTAAAAAAAAGTATCAAAAATATTGATGTGAATGTTCTTATGGAAAGAGGAGGACCAAAGTAAGTCCCCAAAATGCGTTGTTACAATCTTTATAAATATTATTGTTTACAAAATAATTGTTTAATGTAAAATAATTGTTTATTTTTTTGTTACAAGTACGGTGATTGAATCAGCTTGAGATTTGTCACTCGGGGGTTTTCGAGGTCGCTGATTACGAATTTGGCATCATATTTTGAAAGTTCAAAATAGCGGAACTAATATGGCGGATAAAATTAAAAAAATTGATTGGACTCGCTTGAAATTGATAACTCAGGGGTTTTCGGGGTTAGCGATTACGAATCTGGAGTCAAATTAACAGAATTCTTAAGTCAATGCAATGTGGCGGATAATTTTTTAGAAATTCATTAATTTGTCTTGAAAATTATTACTGATAATTTTTTTAAAATGTCCAAAAAAAATCCGCTACCTTCAAATTTAAAACTTTTAAACTAACATCAAATTCGAAATTAGCTACCCCAAAAGCCTCAAGTAACAAAATTTAAGCAATGTTTTAAAAATTTCTAAATATTTCATCCGCCATTTCGAATTCTAAACCTAACATCAACTTCAAAATCAGCGACCCCAAAAGCCCCAACTAACAAAATGTGGGTTATATTTAACAAATTTTCAAAGATTTCGTATGCCGTTTTGGATCCACCATTTTGGATTCTAAAACTAACATCAAATTCAAAATCAGCGACCTCAAAAACCCCTGAATAACAAATTTTAGGCTATTTCACAAAATTTTTAAATATTTCGTCAGCCATATTGAATCCGCCATTTTGAATTTTGAAAAACTAACATCAGATTTGTAATCAGCGACTCCAGAAACCCTCGAGAAATGATTTTCAAATTTATTTAACATTTAGATAACAAAAAACTGAAAATGTACTGGCTGTTACGGAGTGGAGTTTTTTCTACCTGCGGTAGCTCGAAAATATGTTGATTTTAATTTAAAAGAATAAATTTTATAATTAAAGAATCAATAGTATTTGAAATATTTTAGTCTAATAAAAGAAAATTTTAAACATTATTTATAATATCTTTCATTTACTTACCAAAATATACAATTTACTGCGGTTACGGAGTGGAGTTTTATTTGTGTGGACGACTCGTGTTGAACTGATAATCTTATTTATACTGAATATTTTCTTTTTTTACAACCAAATTCGCCGACATCGACCTTTAATCACACCGATATTATAAACATTGTTTACCTCTGCATTGCTTCTTGAACATGCTTGTTTACATTTACTACTTATATTTGCGAATGTAATAATTATTATTTGGATAAAATTTGCTCCATGCACGGTTACGAAGTGAAGTTTTTTCACCATATAAACATGAATATTTCAAATAATATGAAATTTCTGCTTTTTTCCTACTATGGTCTCATTAAACATTGATAAATACTATCATATGACCGTCATAATTTTTAATAATTTTAAATACTTTCAGAAAAAATGTCAAGAACGCTTCATTTGTCCTTTTTGGGAGAATCACCCATATGCATATGTATAAGAAATAATAGGACAGATGTTGCGAAAAACCTCAAAAATGTACAAAAACCGATGAAAATTCCGGTGTAGATCCCCTTAGGCAGTGTTTTTCGCTCAGAAATATTTTTATTTTAATTCAGAACAGTTACACATTCAATCAAATTTACATTTTGTAATGGTAAGAAAAATGATAAAATTGTAAATTATGAAACTGTCGAACTTTATAAACAGAATCTATCTTTATAAACAATATTAATAGTAGTGAATTCTATACTTTGTTGTCTATGTTTTTAGTAGGGGAGAGTGGTGTAAGTTGGCACAGTTCTTTTCATTTTGCTACAGAATTTTTTCAGTTATGAATTTTAAAATGAACTATGCGGCATTCGAAAGATCATAAATTCCAAATTTTTAATTTAGAAATTTTTTTCAATCGTGTCTCAGAAAAAAGTTACAGTTGATTTACCAAAAAGTGACAAAAGTCAAAAGGTGGTGTAAATAGGGTACATGTTGAACAATTATGGAGAAAATGATTAATAAGCCTTAGAAAAATTGTATACCACGTGATTTGGTGATACGGTATTACTGCTAGTCTTATTATATTGTTGTCTTATTCTAATCTTATTTAAATTTATATAAGTTTTGTTATTTTAATTGCGCCACGTGAATGTTAATATTTCATGTCAAAAGGGTATATCGCCTGTAGTAAATAAAGAATATACATATAATATACATAAATAATACGTGCCAACTTACACCACATGTATATTTTTTACATTTTATTTTTTTTTATTTTCGATATTGATATTGATATTTATTGCACACATACAGTAATACAATGTAGTATACATTATCATACATTAATTCTAACTTATATATGATTATTATAATACATAAATAATATTTCCAGAGTGTAACTTAATTGCGTGTATGTTAGCAAGTCAGATAAATTTTTCGCCAAATTTATAGGATGCTTGAGCTTAGCTCGTCTGCATCCAGATGTTGTATCATTATATTGTAAAATTAATGGCGCAGTAGTATTCGATGAATTGTGCTTGTGAAGTACAGTGTTATCCCGTAAAAAACTTCCATATATCAGGTCTATTTAGTATCCAGCTTTTGATTGCTTTGTCTTTACATCTTAACTGTCTTATTTTGTTTTTTTCTATCTTATTGTAAATGACAGGTGCAATATATAAAAAGGATCTTCTGCTGCTTGTTTTTTTTCCAATTTGGAATTTTTACAGTTTCTCTATCGTGGATACGCGTCTTCTTTAAAAATTTCACTGGTTGATAGTAACCGTCCTTTATACATGTTCTTAAAGGTGTGTAACAGTAGTGTTGTCTGATGTTCATTATTTGAGCATGCTTAAATATTTCTGATGTTGTAATTTAATTCCTGTAATTACTGTATATTTTTTTTAAAACTCTCGATTGTAGTGATTGCACTAGCCGTATAATTTTGTCATATGCACCTCCCCAGGCAACAATTCCATATGTCAATATTGATTCAAATATTGTAAAATATATCTTGCGTAGTGTCTTAATATTCATTATCCTTTTTAACCTATAGAAAACAAAAATTAGGTATCGAAGTTTGTTAATAATAAGTTCTATATGTTGAGTCCATTTTAATCTATACACTGTAAAAAATTTCATGAAATTTAATAAAAAAGTAGGAAGCAAATTTCATAAATGTTACTGAAAATTAAGAATTTTGATACTTAAAACAGTTTAAGGAACGTAAATCTTAATATCGATTAATGAAAAATATGAAATTTAAGAAAATTTTCTTAAATTTAATAAACTTGAATCGATTTAAAATAGCGTATCGTTGTTCCGTTCCGTCAGTCTGTTGATATCTTGAAATCCGGCAAAATCTAGCACTGCCGAGATTAGTTACTATGAATAATAATTAATAAAAAAACACGAATAGCATTTAAAATTAATCTTTTACCAATTATACATACATACCAGCATAGTAAAAGTAACACAGAAGCCCAGGTGCCCAAGCTTGGCAACGTCGCCGAGCACGCATCAGCGACCTCAGCGCACTGAAACCTAACCTCAAAGGTCCTATTGAAATACATGTGTTTTTTTATAACAGAATTTACAGAATCACTAAGTGAAGGATTTTCGTGTGATCAAATATCAGAAATGAACCAGAGAAAAACTTTAAATTGTGTTCGTATTGATTTAAAAGGAGAAAATTGTTTGACTCGAAGCTAAGGCAAAAAATTTAATATACCCTTAAATTAGTCTATAACCATATTTCTGGACACGTTTTGCTGAAGAAATTTGTTTTATATCAATCGGTTTTTATTAACATCCTCAAAAATTAGAAACAAAATAATAAGAATTTTAAGCCCGACTCAGGTTTTATTAATAATAATTAAAAATGATATTAATATTTTTTACATATAATATAATATATTAAGTAAATTGATTTAAACAGTCTATTACAGAGATAAGGAATGTAGTTATATTAGGTTGTTAAATTCACAAGCTAACATAAAATTTTATTTTAAGTTGGCAAGAAATAAAAATTTTGGAACACACCCATACTTCACATAAATAATATATTTCATACTGTGTATAATTTATATAACATCACTACACGTACATATGCATATATAATTATGTTTTTTTCGTGTACACAAATGCATACTATGGCTGACTTATGACGACAATCTAAAATGTTGCGCATGCGCGCACGTGAGCACATGGTAAGAGCATTTTGTGCTCTATATATATAGGTAATAAAAATATCTTAAATTTAATAAAAGTTCTTTAAATTTAATACAAATTCCTTAAATTTAACAAAAGTTCCTTAAATTTAATAAAATTTCCTTAAATTTAATAACACGTCATGAAAAGTGTTTAAGAATTGTCATGAAACACTTTTTTGTAACATTTATGAAATTTGCTTCCTACTTTTTTCTTAAAATTTCATAAAATATTTTTTACAGTGTAGTCAAGCTCTATTCCTAAATATTTTATGCATTTAACAATTTGGAGTACTTGATCGGTTTGTTGATGGCCATTATTATTTAATTTAATTTCTCGTATTTTTGGAATACTGTCAGCATAGGAACCGAAAGTTATTAGTTTTGTTTTTTTATATTAACTGTTAGTAGATTTGCTGCAAACCAGTTCTTGACCTTTAAAAGTCCTCCTTTGCCGTTTTTAATACATCTTTCCACGTTTCTCCAGTATATATTATGGCTGTATCGTCTGCGTAACTAATGATTTTTCCTACTGTTGTTGCTGGAATATCATTAATATATATATATTGAACAGGATAGGTCCTATATCGTGCCTTGTGGTACCCCATGTCTGATTAATAATGGAGAGCTGCTTTTTTCGTTGATTCGTACTATTTGAGTTCTATCTGTTAGATAGCTTTTAAGTAGATCGTGAATTTTTCCTCTAAAGCCATACCCAAGCAGCAAAATAAGAAATTCTCACCTCACCATAGTTGAAATGCCCTATTTTAGTAATAAATAGCCAAATTACAACCTAAATTATGTCTTCTAAGTCAAAATGTATTTGAAGTCTATTTCATAGGTTAAAGTAACCAAATATCGACTTGAAAAATGTCCTGATAGTAAGAAAGTATTTGAGGTATATTCTGCAAGTAAAATGAACCAAATTTCAACTTTAAAAAATCGTCCTGAAAGTTTTTAACAAATAGGTTATATTTTAGTACATATTTTACCAAATATGAACATGTGTTCTGCCTTAAAAGTCCAATGGTTTTGAAAAGAAAAGTTAGGAAAGTGAATATGCCTTTGCAAGATTCCCTATTCTGAACTTGAAAGTATGAAGGCTTTGTTGCGACCCAACATGCACTTTCAGGGCGATGCAAACTGTCTACGGCAGTAAATTTACCAATACGGCAAGCACTCACTAGCAGTATGTGGTGAATTCCAAACAATTTGTTGGTCGATGATTTATAGAAATAAAATTTGTGAAGGTGTGTATTATTTTTTGACAACTTAACGAGATTAATCTGTCAAATGATAACTCAATTTCTTATTTTCGTTCCTATTTATTATGATATAAGTTCCAACAACTTCATTATTACTATTCTTACAGTTTTTTACGATGATCTGTCAATGTCGTGTAGGAGCACTATTGATGAAATTATTACTGCGTCTTTTGAGATCCGACTTATGGAATTTGTCCGAGTGTAATCACAGTAAACCTGTTGTGATTTTATGCTTTCGTATATAAAAAAAAATCAATACGATCATCAAAAAACATTTTAGATCCTGTAAAATAGTGTTGAGTGAAAGCACTAATGATGAAAGAATTACAGCAAGTTTTGAAACTTGACAGACAGAAATAGTCAGAGTGTAATTACAGAATGCAGGAACGATTCTAAGATGTCAATTCATACATAAATAGCAATATTTATCAATAGTCATATATTGCAACGCAGTACACAACATTTTCTTTTACTTTTTTGAATCTCAGGCTATGAATATGCTCCTAGTTTCAACTTTGTAATTGAAAAGGCGAAGTAACGATTTCCCTAGGATTGTTCTCAAACAACCTCAACAATTTCACAGAACATAGATTGTTTTTTGATGATAGTATTGACTTGTTTAATATACAGAAGCACAAAATCACTACAGATTTACTGTAACTCCACTCTGATAACTTTTATAAACCTAATTTCAAAAGTCGCAGTAATCTTTTCATCTGTAATGCTCTCACACAATATCAATAATTTCACTGGACCGAAATTGTAACTTGATGATTGTATTCATTTATCCCAAAAAATAAAATCACAAAACCACCACCGATCATCCATTGTTCTATTTTGGCAACTTTTATACATCAAATTTGAAAAGACGCTGTACTTATTTAACATGAAGCACGTTTTTCCAAACTTGACATACATAACGGACTGGAGTAATACATTAGTAAATTTGTGACGATTTGCAATATTATTCTTTTATAAGAATTCAATAGTATGAGAAAAAAGCCTTTTCGGTTTTGTGAAGTCGTCAATGCCGTGTGTCAACACTCCGGATAAAAATATTACTGCATCTTTTAAAATGCTGTATAAAAGTTGTCAGAGAGTAATCACACTAAATCTGTGTTAATTTTAGGCTTTGGCATTTTAAATGAAATCAATATGATCATCAAAAAATAATTTAGATCCTGTAAAATAGTCGATGTTGAAGTTGTCAGAGTGTACTGCGCCGCCAAAGCACAACACACTGCAGCATCAATTGGCACTACACACTACACTCAGCAAACACATTTGACATTTAACAAATGTAATTTTTCCAATAACTTTCGAATGCTTAAACGTGTTTGCTGGATGATACACCTTTGACGGATTAACCTCTTTCAGTTTAAAAAATATATATATATGTTATGACCTATCATTCAAAAATGTATTATTTATTATAAATATTACACCAAAAGTGAAATCCAGCTACAATATTCTTCATGGTCCTTCATCACGGATATTTATAAACTATTGGAACGCGAAATCGAAATCAGTGATAGTGGATCAAAAAACAAAAGACTCAATTTCTACAATAAATATTCCACGTGCCATCAAGGTGTCGGTCGCATAAATTAACACTGTGGAAAAGTTCACGGATCCTTCAACGATTTCGTTGCGTTTAATTTGTTCAATCTGCAATCAAGAGCAGAACCTTTACACGTTTCAAGTGTTCAAAAATTATAGTTTTTTATCGAGAAGACAATCGAATCAAGCAGACACGTGTTTTTTGGTGTAGTTCGTTATTAACAATAATAATAACCGATACAACGTTTGAGCTATTTGATAACATATACAGATATTATAAAATTATTTAAAAAATTAAAAAAATCAACAAATTAAATTTGAAATTGAACAAACAAGTCAAGATCGGAAATATACGTTGCTGTTCCACATCACGTACAACAAATCAAACAACAACAACGGATTAAGGCTCAATCGATGGAATTTGCTGTATAAGATAAGTGGGCTTCCTAGTCAACTCTAATCCCTCTTTATATACAAAGTTAAATTTCAATTTTGAGAGTTTAGACATATTTACATTTTATTTAATAATTCTCTTATAATTATATTTGCATATTTTATAATTCTTAAATAATTTTTCAATTGATTCAACGTTTATAATAATAAAAAAAATGGATCTTCTTGCAAGAAAACGGGAACCATTGAAATCGAAAATAACAATTATTAAAAATTATTTTCAAAGTGTAATAACGTTGAAGCCTGATTAAAATATTAAATTAACTGACGAGAAGCGCTCTGAAATTAGTGCGAGATTAGAAAGAGCGAAGGATGTATTAAAACAGTTTGACGAGTTGCAAGATGATATTGACTTGGAGTTGAATGATATGGAAAATTCATTACAATATCGCGAAAATTTTGAAAAGGAATATTTCGCCGTGATAGGTGTTGGAAACAAATTATTAACTCGCGGTTTCGTTGAACAAACACTTTTCCCCGAAGGACACGACGCGTCGGCTAATCGAGTGGGTACAAATCTGAACAATAGAATCAGCGCCGGATTTATGACCTGTGGGCCCCTGGGCTGAACCTGTGGTGCGGGCCCCTTATCCCCCGTTGCAAAATAAAATATATAAAAAAGGTAAAAATTTGTAAAAAAATGAATTTCGGATATGTTTTACAAGTGTTAACGTTGTTTTACGTTTCTGTATTAATTTGTTTACATTTTACACATATATAATTTTTTTATGTATATATTTTCCTATAAACCTCGTCTTGGCCAGAAAAAGTTTTCACATTTATAACGAAAAGTACTAAACTTTGCTATCAACAATTCCACGCGTTAAAAATAAAAATAAAGTTTAGATTCATGACTAAGATAACAGATAAAAATAAAGATAAAATGATTATTTCAATTTTTAAAAATGTTTAGTCAACATAGAAAATAAAAGCATACTTTCCGACTACATAGGTTTGCGCCGACATTTCATAGCTATAAAACTACTTATAATATCTTCAAAACTGATTTGTCTTAAAATATCACTTTCTATGCTGAGTAATACCAAACAGTTGAGCCTGTCTTCTAACATGGAGGTTCGAAGTCTATTTTTAACTAACTTCAATTTCGAAAATGACCTTTCTCCGCTGCTGTTTGTGACCATAAGTGTCAAGTACATCCTTAAAGCAATCTCGACATTAGGAAAGCAGTCTTGGGGTTTTTTTCTAAGAGTAACTTGTACATCCATCTTTCCTGACTTACTACTTCTTCTTTCTTGTCGTTACCTTGTATGTACTCGTGGTAAAATGCCTTAAACTGAATCAATTCAGTTCCCAATTGATCGTCTAAGTCATTGTGATAAATGTTTACTAAATTATCAGCTGCATCAATTATTTCTTTAGTAGACATTTTATCTAACTTGTTGAGAAAACCAAAACGGCTATCAACGGTTTTATATCCCTGAATCCTCTGTTGCAATGAACACAGAAATTGATCTATGACCGGAAGAAAACTCTGGGTTCTAAACTTTTCTGATGGGCTTAGCTCAACTTCTGGTGCTTGGGGACAGTTAAGAGGTGCCAAACGTACATTTATCTTGCGTTTGCGCTGTGTTTCACCCATATACTCAGTGCAATCTGCTAACTCGGCTGCTTTCAACTCGTATTCTTTAAAGCTATCACGTTTTGTTTCTATGAAATGTGTTAGTGATGTTAGTAACGATACGGCTGTATTTAGGTCTAATTCAGGGCTCTGAAGAGTTTTGCTAATCTTGTTGATTTGTTCTAAGATATCATTCCAAAATACTGTGTAAATTCCTATTTCTAACATTGACATTTTGTTATACAGACCATCAGCAGTAAGGCGTGATTTTCCTGGCTCTTGTTCATCTTCTGAAATTTTTAAAAGTGCATCTTTTATTTCTCTATAACCTACTGTGACTGCTTTTGAAGCATCTGCTCGGCATGACCAACGTGGTGTTGTTGTCCTTTTTGGCACGATAATAGGTTTGTCAGATTTTGCTTCTTCTAAGCATTCGGTTAAAATTTTATATCTATTGGTTGACGCTGAAAAATATACATAAAGTTCTTCTAAAAAGTCAAAAAAACTTACAGCGTTCAAGCAGCAGTCAGCAGCAGCTTGTACTACTAGATTAAGCGAGTGTCCAGCGCAAGGTACCCACACTGCTAGATTATTTTCAGCTAGAACCAATGCTTGAAGACCATTATACTTGCCACTCATTGCTCAAGCGTTGTCGTAAGATTGTCCACGGCAGTTTTTTATATCTACGTCATTATCTTTCAAAATTTTGATCAAGCCTTGAAACATATCTACAGCTTTGTGTCCTTGGTTAGGCAAGAATGTTAAAAATCTTTCAACAGGTACATCTTCCTCTAAGTATCTGAAGATAACAGTCAGTTGATCGATGTGACCTTCGTCTGGAGTTGAGTCTAGTGAAATCGAATAGTATTTTGAGTGCTTGATTCGAAAGATGACTTCATTGAAAACTCGTTTGCCAATTAGTTGCAGAATTTCCTCACAAATTGTGGATGATAGGTAGTTTGTGTGTCCACTTCCACGGTTTCCATGGTTCTCCAAATGATTTGCTAAAAAATCGTCGTAGTCAGCTATAAGTTCTAAGAGTCCCAGATAGTTGCCGTTTTTTGGAGACTTCAGTTTCTCATTGTCACCTCTAAATGCTAGACCTCGTTCACTGATAAAAACTATCACACTTATCAGTCTCTTCAGCACTTCTCGCCAGTATTTTGCTTCATTTTCTTTCTGTTTCGCCAGTTCTTGATCAATACGCCCCACGACTTCAGAGCGCCTGGCAAAATCAATTACAGCATTTAGGTGATTTTTCGAAGTTTCGTGTTCCATCAGACGTGCAGAAGCATGTTTCCAATCACAAAAACCGCCATTAGTAAACTGCGAACGTGTTCGGGAAAAAAGTTTACATGGATAACAGTAGACACATCCATTGCTAGGCGAAAAACAAATCCATTTACGTTTTATAGTTTCACCGTTCTTTATTTTCCGCACAAAAAAACTGGTTTGGCATTTACGGGTAAAATTTTTTGAATTACTTGTATCTTTTTGCTTAAAAGATTTGTAGTCAAATAGATCATTATCACAATGTTGAAGTTTTTCGAAGTTCATTTTTATGCAGATATATACATTACCTGGTGTCATAGACTCCGGCCACAAACCAATATCATTTTCCAAGCAAACCTTTTCAATTATAGCAGGATCAACAGAAACTGCTGGTTCTGATGTTGTGTTAGATTCAGATACAGTTGCTAATGTTTTCAAAATCTCAGCAGCAATTTCGGGAGCCTGTAAACGTATAAATAATAATATATATCATGTTCCATATTACAAAATAATTGTAAATATTTTTTATAAATATATGAATTATTTAACTTAAATTATTAAACACAGTTTTTCTAGCTCGTTCAATATAATTTTCAGAAATACATAAGTTTATTTTTTTAATATTTATATGAAATTGACTACTTATAAGTATTTTCTAAACATAAAAATATTGTTTGAACACACACAAAATTAACATTGATTTATTAAATTTTATATTATTAAATTATTTTTTAGCGTATCTTAAAGATAAAGGTCGAGTTTGAAACTTTAAAGTATTTAAAATTTGAAAGTTTTTTTAAACAGTTCGATAATAAGTTGATTTTTTAAATTATACCGAACAAACTGAAAACCCGCGTTAAATTAATTCATTGTAAGTTAATAAAAAATCTTACAATTTTTTCGTGTTTTGAAAACTGATTTTTAATGTAAAGTATTATTTAATATTAATTTAAAAATGCATAAAATTATGTGTATCTCAAAATTATATTTAATAAAGATTGCGGTTTATTTTGAACAATCATTGAACGGTTTTCTGTAAAATTGCCCATATATAGAAAAAGACTTGACAGGATTTCAAGTAATTTTAATATATTAAAAATATCGAAAAATTTAGTTAACTTTTAACTATACAATTAATTAAAAATTAAAAGTTAACAAAAAAAATAATCGAGGTAAATTAAAAGTTAACTTATTTAAAAAGTAATTGAGTTAATATTAATTAACTTTTTAACGTAATTTTAACTTTTAACATTTCAATTACCAAACCCTGTATATGCTTATATTGAACTCACCACTTCGTAGTCTTCTTTTGTTGGTCTTGGACAGCCCTCTCCGACTTCCTGATCGGACCGCGGAGCCTTAGCGATTAATGTTTCTACCGCGGAAGCTCACTACTAGAGCACGCTGCACACAACCTGCTCAAATTTAGTCAAATGGAATTCGGCAAAAGGAATAGAAAAATACATTGTAAAGTTGATAAGAATATTTTTACTTACGAAGTGCAACGTCAAAATGTGTTTATGAGACATTTATTTTCATATAATATATACATTGAGTATGTACATTAATATAAATAAATAAATAATGTAAATAGTTAATTTCCAACAAACGGAAAATAATTAAACTAAGTAATAATAATATATATGAATATTAACAATGCCTCACATAGACGTAACATTTATTTTTCTTCTGTCTTTGTAATAAAAGAAATATATACATATAAAATAATATACAATATAAAACCCAACGCAAACAAATTTTCCGAATTCAAATATTCGAAAATCCATATGAATGTGTTAGATAGATGAACTTAAGGAGGAAGGGAGTAAGCACTGAAGAAACATAATTTTGTGAATATGTATTAAAAAATGCAGTATTAATATTTAGTTACATAACACAGTCAAGTATGAAATATAGTAATGAAATATAAAAATATAAAATTTTATTAACAATAAAATTTGTGAAACAAAATTTAACTTCAAATTATCGAAAGAATAATTCTAAGGCACATAATAGAATATAATGCAATAATTTATGTTTCACACAGTTTTGTAGCTTTCTTTTTTAGCACATTTAATGTTTTCTTTTTAGACATTTCTTCTCTCACAAACTGCCTCATCCTCGCTTCCACATAAAGTGTGACAGTATAAACTAGTATATCCACCGCGTTATCTACATGTGTTTTACATGGAAAATTGATTTTTTAATCGCAAACCAATTCGTTTACAATTAATTCAAAATATTTCGTAGAACGAGAGTGTTTTGTTAAATAAATATTCAATTACGTGTTTAAATGTGCGGCTGCTGTATGATCTATATCCTGCCCGTGAAGCAGGACATACACAGCGTGCTGTAGTAGAGAAGTTCGGAACTAGAAACTACAATCACTAAAGGTACATGTAGAATACAAGTGTTTCATAGGAAGTCGGAGAGGGCTGGTCTTGGACTTGTGGGCGAAGGTGTATCAACGTCATTGTTTATTTTTTCACCTGATGAACTCGGATTAACCGTCATGTAATCGGTCATACGACGTGACTTCGCTAAAACTTCTTCATTTTTCTTTTCTTTTTCTTTTGCAAGCTTTCTTTTGGCACTTCCGCTTTTAAATTCCTCTTTCGTTTTATGGCGATTAGTATGCAGTTTATGACGGTCCATAATGCAAAATTACACGAAACACGGAACACACAAAATATGGAAACGAAGTCTTTGGTACGATGCAATAATAAACAAATGGGAAATAGGAAGCACGCGGCGTACTCGCCTTCATTTGTTTTGATTCTGTTTAACAACTTGCGAAGACTCGCAAGCTTCGTGCCTTGACACGAATTTCAATATTGATGACTCTTATAAAATATGATTTACTTTAATATAAACTAACTATTTCAGTAACATTATTCTCTGAGATTTAATTCGTGAATAATTGAATATTCACTTTATATTCATTCAATTTATGGGCGAAGGTGTAACGTGTAATATATATATATATGATAAATATTTGATGTTATTTAATTCCTTTTTATTTTATGAATATATAATTTTGAATAAAAATAGTAGGTATATTTTGATATAAGAATTAGTAAAACGAGCGATTTTCCATTGAGGAAAAGACCATTAAACCGTCGTATTTCAGAAAAGCAAAATTTTCTGTAATTTTGAATTGTTAATAATAAAATAAAAGGTAATGTAGATGCAATATTTTCAAATTATGAATATAACACTATTTCATATAATCGGTCAATTACTGAGTTCGTAATTTTTTAAAACGCTTCCAAAAAATTTTTGCGCGGGTCCCTTTGTGGTGCGGGCCCCTGGGCTGCAGCCCATATAGCCCATGCTAAAATCCGGCACTGAATAGAATATATAATAATGAAGTATACAATCAAAGACAGTCTGTTAGGTTACCGACAATATAGATTTACCAAATTTTAACGGTGATATGACGGATTGGCTTGGGTTTCGTGATACTTTTGAATCCTTAATTCACAAGAATGAATCTATTACGGAAATTAAAAAATTCCATTATTTAAGAGCAGCTATTAATAGTTCAGCAGCTCAAATTGTTAAGTCACTCGAATTTTCAGCTGCGAATTATGCGATTGCCTGGAACGCGTTATGTGATCGATACAATTCTACAAAACTTTTGATCAATAATCACATCAAATCTATTTTTGAAATAAAAAAAATGAATTGTGAATCTGCGCAAGATATTCAATTAATCATAGACAATTTGAATAAACATTTGAGAGCACTTAAAATCTTAGGAGAAGATACGGAAGCTTGGGACTCTATATTAATATACATAATAATAACAAATAAATTAGAATTGATTACGGCACGAGCCTGGGAACAAGAAAAATCAAAGATTGAATCTCCTAAATTAAGTGATCTCAAAAACTTTCTAAATGCGCGTATTCAGTTTCTGCAAAGACTGGAGGTAAATAAACAATTTAATTTCTCAGTATCGCATGCTACAAAATGGTTAGGAAAAACAAAGGCATTTGTTACAATTAATAAATGTAAAACATGTGTTATGTGCAAAGAAGATCATGTTTCGTAGAGTACGATGGTAGAGTGGGAACGGTTGGTTGAAAAGGAGACTGAGGGTTGGCCTTTGATGTTGATCGAATGATTTAGCGAACCTTCCCTTTCCGCCTACCATTTGGGACTCCTATAAAGGGCAATGCATTATGGTCAGCAGGCAGTGTGTGCCAGCCATTTGGTGAATTAAATTCGTTGGAGAAACGATATTTCCGAAGAGTGACCAGCATCATCTAACGGTGAGTTTACTCATTTAGTTTAATATAGCCCTTGACTTGATCCACGGTGGCAGAGAATCCATGGCATCACACGGCATTACCTCCAAGGGAGTACCAATCAGGTTCGATCCCGGTTACAATTAACCTTCCTCTCTCCATATTGCGCGTGCGTGAGCGACTATCATCGCAGAGTTTGCATTCCCTTGTTCACCACGTTGTGTATGCGTGCGACAAGGGTCGGTGTTGCCATACACAAGGCGTGGGACTGGGATGCATGATACGCATGGAGAGAGGCAATACCGCTACTGACTAGCCGGAACGGCGGAATGCTGCGCGTAATAGATGCGCACGAGTCAGTATCAAATATGGCGACGATGTTGACATGTCATTGTCAAATGGATGTATCGCGATTGTGGGATTTTCGCGAGTTTTAGTTTGAAGTGCTGAATGCTCAATGATATCGTGTTTACGTCGGATTCACGTGAACACCAACACGGAACGCGACCAGTGGAACCTCATGGGGAACGACCTCTCGATGGCTGTCATCCGGATCACGGTGAGTATTGGTTTTGTAAATACTTTTAATAAGAACTATTTTCTTTGTGGATTCCTCTTTGTTTGCGTTCCAGGTTCACGCCAGGATCCAGACTGGGCCCGGGCATGACCACTAGCCATGGGAGGACTTAGGGACGCGAACTCCAGGCTTCGCAATAAAGTAATATAATTAGTAAATATTATAATAATATTATAATGTTAATCGCAATTATTTTTACAGATATAAATAATGCTTGGTGAAATTTTGATAAGGCGAGACACCAATGTCGACAAGTGAATATAGTGTGTGGATGTTGTAACTTCGTGTTACAATCTATGTACATCTATGGGGACTTAAACCCAAATAAAGTCACAAAATATCATTCAATATTACAGTACAGATTTGAGGTCTAGATCTAAATAATTAATTATGGAAACCCCCTCTTTGATCATGCGCAACGAAGGACGCTCATCACAATGGGCCAACAGTTCTGGGGGCAAAGAGTTTCCACCTCAAATCTGGGTAAATTAACTAATTATGGAAACCCCCTTTTTATGCGTACCGAAGGACACCCATCACAATGGGCAAACAGTCCTCCTCAAATCTGGGTAAAATAGCTAATTATGGAAACCCCCTTTGATCATGCTTACCACGAAGGACACCCATCACAATGGGCAAACAGTCCTGGGGGCAAATAGTTTCCACCACACCTTTTCAAACCGTTACACTAATGTATGACGCTGCCGTGGATACGAAGTATGTATGTATTATGTGATATTCTTGTAGCAAGCGGCAAAGAAAATTAAATACTTTAAAAAACAATATATTTGTGTTGTTATTCGAAACTACGGTCAGGAATTGTAAACCCTCCTACCGAACAGATCATTACATTCAAAACTGTGCAAGGTTTCTTGATTTGTCGCCTGTACAAAGAGCTGAGAAAATTAAAGAGTTTAAATTATGCCTCAATTATTTGCGCCCTGGACACTTTTTATCCGACTGTAAAGGTGGTAAATGTATTAAATGCAATGGTAAGCACAACACTCTTATACATCATGAGAAATCAGGTAGTGTAAAAACATTTGTTTCACCTTGTTCAAATGAATTGAACCTTTCAAACGTTCTTTTATCAACTGCATTAGTTCAAACGCATGGAAAAAATGGTAATGTTAAAAATGCCCGAATGATATTAGACTCTTGCTCACAATCAAATTTTATTTCTGAAAATTTATGTCAATTTTTGAATTTAAACTAGTGTTGGCGTGGTGCCTCGCTCGCTTCGCTCGCTCAGAAACTTCGACCTAGTGGAGAGTCGGCTATTCCTTAATACTCGTTTGTTGACTAACAGCTTTCAATTATATTATAAAATTATATTGATATTTGGGGGTCCAATCATATTTAGGCCCAAGTGGCTTCGATAGATATGTTACAACAATATAGTATTTCTTATACGTATGAAAATTGAAAATGAGCATTTTCAAAACTTCGACCCCAGCAACAGACCAGTCGAAATATTAATAAATAAAAGTTGCAAAACACTTACTTGATGCACTTGTATTCTAATAGACTATTCGATGCATATTACATGTTTACTGTGTTTTACTAATTACTGTCTGTATTATTATGATATTATATATACAATATATATACATATAATTCGTCAAAGATATCTTGAAAGTGTCGAAAAGATCTCTGACGGATATCTTTTAGATACTATAAGACATCTTTTAGATATATCGAAACTATCGAAATAGTCATTTTCGTATCAAGGGCGTAAAAGAACTTCGCGCCCGAGGGGCTGGCGAAGACTACCCCTGGGGGTAGGGGGTCGAAACGACGAAATTTTATGGAAAACTATAGGGTAATTTTTTTGCCGAGGTGACCAAATTCAATACCTTTTCAGACAATGGTCATAAGCATTTTAAACCAGTTTTTATGGCATTATCGTTGACTTTAGGAAGAAAATGCATATAACCTTTTTTGTAGAGAATTCCATGCTCTATCTTTTTTGTTTAAAACATTTTTTAATAAAATTTGTATTTGTCAAAATAAATGCAAAAAACTACGAAGAAACTTAATTGGGGCTAATTTTTTTCAGTAATGGACGGATGGATCCGCGCCAAAATCTAATCAGATCTAAGTTATGCCAAGACGCGTATTTTAAAAAAAAATGTATGTCAATACGCTTATCCGTTCGCGAGTTATCGCGAGACAAAAAAACGGGACGTAGGACATACGGACGTAGAGACGTACGTACGTACAAGATCACGGACACAAATTTTTTTATTGTTGATTTGGGTTCCTTAGGGTCTGAAACGTCGACATTTGATGAAAAACTATAGGGTAATTTTTTTTCCCGAAGTGACCAAATTCAATACTTCGTCCAGACTTAGTCTGGGTCGAAGTAAAAAGACTCCTGTTGATGTAAAGATAGGTGGTCTGAACGGCTGTCAAGCTCGTGCAAATTATAAATGCGATGTAAAATTAACGACACATCACAATTCATTCCCATTTTTAATAACTTATTTAGTTACACCGAGCATTACCGATTTCATGCCATGTTCGTGGATAGATAAAAAATCACTTGACATGCCATCGCACCTGAAACTTGCTGATCCTTTATTTCATAAACCTGGTCTCGTTGAGTTGTTATTGGGAGCAGAATGGTTCTGGAAAATTTTATGTGTCGGTCAAATTGAGTTAGGAAATAGCGGTTTCAATACTTTTTGAAACGTATCCTATCCTCTTCGCTTTTGATACTTAATCATAGATAAGCTTACACGTAAATATATTTAAAAGAAATATGTATTGAAATTATAATAAATATAAATAACAGCGGATGAAATCATAGGCTGCGTTACAACAAGTGTTAATTAGCCGAAGAGAGTTTATACTTTTTAGATTATTCGGTTTATGAGACTACGTATTATATAATGAATGTTATAATAATTAATAAAATAAATATTTTGTTAATATAAAATGAATAATTTAATAATAAATTAAAATAATAAAATAGTTTTATAACACTTTTAAAATATTAAGGCTTTGTACAATGCATCTAAGAATCTGGAAACCTCGTACTCTCTGTGACTCTGTAATTCTTGTCGGAACATATCCTACGCTTTGAAACTATTTTAATTATATTTATTGTAATTTTAATTAATATTTCAGGTAGATATGCCAGGAAATAAAGGTAAAACTTGATAGTTAAAGAGTGAAAGCACCGTCAAGTTCCAACAAGAGTTACAGAGCTGAATTGATCCTACGATGATTGTCAGATTACTGTACTTATACATGTTATTGACATAAATAAACATTCATTTTAAATGGGATTTCAGTTTGTGTACTCATTGCAAGAATCTGTATTGTCGTACAGTTTTCATTTTACGCAAGTAAAAAGTACTTACGTGTAAGTCGACAATTGAACTTTCAAGAAATTTTGATTCGAAGCAAAACATACAACACTTAAATTTTTCCATAACCCGATTAATTTAGTATTTAATAAACATTCATTTTAAATATAATTTCAATTTAGTTTAATTTTCTTAATATTTTTATTGAATTTATTTATTAGAAAGCGTAAGATACAATTGAGGTTTAGGGAAAAGGTTGTTAATTTGGAAAGTTAACCTCGCATCTGAATGTCGGTTAACCTGCCAAAAAAACTAAAACTCACTGACACTATCATATATTTTTTATATTTCATTTTTTTATTCTTTATGTTTCTCTTGTGCATGATAATACTTTAAAAAACCGTAGCACATTTAGACTTTAAAAGCAAAACGCGATAAAGTCGAACTGTCAAAAGAGCCCAGCTGATCGGCAGTCGGCAGTCGGCACTGCCTATTCGTTTAGTTCTCCCAGCCGCTAGGTAAGGCGCCACTCGAGCTGCATACTGAATTAGAATTCCAAATCCGGATCAAATCAGGAACAGGTACGGGTTCCCTGATCTACCGAATGTAGATAACTACAAATCAGGATCGGCTCCGGAACGGATCCGGATTGCCGGACTTCCGGGCTTCCGTATCCGTCCCGGATCTGAGGTAGCATTACAAATCTGATGCGATCCTGATCTGATAGTAGGGGTAGTAGCCCCAGCAAATGTTTACTCGGGTGTTAACGTCTCTAAAATGTCCTGGAGATGCCTCTCTACAGCGATCTTTAAAACGTCCTTATAACGTCTTAAAGTCATCTCCGTCTCGATTTCCAGATGTTTTTAAGTTGTAGACATATAGACACATAATGCAACATCAAATACTATGCAGAATCGTAATAACTTTATGCTCATACACTTTCTCGCTACGCCAATAGTTATTTTCATCAGGAATGCCGGATGTTATTTTATTAATTCAAAATCATGACGATTATATATAACGATGATTATAATCATAAAATTTAATCTGTACATCCTACATATGTCTATGATAACAAATAAATAATAAAAATATATACTTTGTGATATATTAAATTCTTGAAACTATATCAACAGCAGTGCATTTGCATTATCGCAGGGTCGAATTGTTATATTATTTTTTTTCTAATTTTTAACTGGCCAAATAAGACGCCAAAGCTCTCAAGAAATATAATTAATACACATATAATAATATATACGGGTTGTACTGAAAGTTTGGTGCCGTTGTGTAATCTAAAAAAAAGAAAAATTTCGTATGCAGCCATCAAGATAGAATAGCGCTGGAGCAATTCGGTTAAATATTAAAAAAATATATATATAGATACACTGTTAATAATGTATGGAAGCAAATTTCATTTCAGACATTAAATTTTCATTAAATTTGATGTATATTTTCATGATCGTTTGTATTTTTCTTTCACTATTTTCGACTGTGGCATCCTACAACGATTACATCGTGTTGTTCATCTGCATTAAAAACAGCAACTTTCGGTTTCTACGACTAACGGAAATTATATTTCTTATATATTTACAATGGTTCATATGCCATTCGATACGAATTTCAATACATATGTTTACGTACATGACGCCGCGCCGCATATAATATTTACAATCCGCCGTTCGATACTATATTCGGGGAATATATTTTCGGGGAAGGCAGAGTTCGGGCATGTTTTTTTTCACTTATGCCAAAGTGTATATAAACAGGTGCAATCTACAGGACTCCAACATCAGTACGCAAATCCGGAAGATAAAAGCATTAAAATTGCATGCACTGTAAAAAATATTTTATGAAATTGTAAGAAAAATGTACGAAGCAAATTTCATAAATGTTACAAAAAAGTGTTTCATGAAAATTCTTAAACGCTTTTCATGACATGTTATTAAATTTAAGGAAATTGTATTAAATTTAAGGAACTTTTATTAAATTTAAGGAATTTTTATTAAATTTAAGGAATTTTTATTAAATTTAAAGAACTTTTATTAAATTTAAGATATTTTTGTTACCTATATATATATATATATATATATATTTTTTTTGATTACCTATATATATATCTATACAATAGAGGACAAAAATAAATATTATGTAAACATATAGATGTGTAGTGTGTTATATAAATTATACACAGTATGAAATATATAATTTGTGTGAAGTCTGGGTGTGTTCCAAAATTTGTATTTCTTGTCAATTTAACAAGTTAAAATAAAATTTCAGGTTAACTTGTGAATTTGACAACCTAATACACCAACATTCCTTATCTCTGTAATAAACTGTTTAAAACAATTTACTTAATTTATTATATTATTTGTAAAAATATTAATATTATTTTTAATTATTATTAATAAAACCTAAGTTGAGCTAAAAATTCTTTTTATTTTGTTTCTAATTTTTGAGGATGTTAATGACAACCGATTGATATAAAACAAATTTCGTCGGCTTCGTGAGATCAAAAAGTTTCCAGAAATATAGTTATACACTAATTTAAGGGTACATTTACATTTTTCACCTTAGCGTCGAGTCAAACAATTTTCTCCTTTTAAATCAAATTTAATGCATAATATGTGTAAAGGGACAATGAATTCGAACCTCTATGTTGAGGTTGTTTGCTAGTTCCGTTGATTTAGTTCTAAAGTAATTATATAATACAGTTTTCATTCAATCAACGATTTTAAAGACAAAATTTTCGAACTTAAGTGAACATTAAGAGACCTATAATTTAATTTGATAAGTGATGTAAGATTTGATAAAGAGTTAGGGTGAAGGATTAAAGAGTATACAATATTTTTTATTTTTTATATCGTAATGTTTATTTTCGTTTGTATTTTTCTTTCACTATTTTCGACTGTGGCATCCTACAACGATTACATCGTGTTGTTCATCTGCATTAAAAACAGCAACTTTCGGTTTCTACGACTAACGGAAATTATATTTCTTATATATTTACAATGGTTCATATGCCATTCGATACGAATTTCAATACATATGTTTACGTACAAGACGCCGCGCCGCATATAATATTTACAATCCGCCGTTCGATACTATATTTTACAATTCAACAATACATATGCGCGATTCGACCGGTACATATAATCACTAAGTAAAGAAAAGTGCAAAATTGAGATTTGCTGAGAAGAAACACGAGAAAAATGTAGAGAGTTGCAAACATCGTCCGTGAGATCTTGTTCGCTCACTGTTTCGCGGCCGCACAAGTTCTGAGGATACGCATACGGATCACAGCACCATAAACATTTCGTTTATTTTCGGCTTCGTTTAACACCACTGCTCGGCATTTTTCTGCACTTGAGGCCATCCACTAGGCACTTCAGTTGCATAATTTGTACCCGCGAAACACTGGGGTCGCTGCAGTTGTCTAACCACTTGAAAAATTTTTCGCCATGAATAATGGCCTCTTCATACGTGGTTGAACCCACGTCGTCGTCAGTTAAATGAAAGCTTCTTTTGAAGCTCTCATTGTTATTATTGTTTTGAGAGACTATGCTGTCCATCAACGCCCTCGATTTACCCGGTGCTCGTTTTGAGCAATTCGTTGTATTTTGCGGGTACTGGTTTTTATACCACTGCCAAAACGAGGACCCGTGGTGTGCATTTGTAGAGTGTGTTTCATCGATTTTTCTTGGTGACGCCGGAACCGGCGTCAATGCAGCTTCCGCTCCAAGATTCGCCCCCAAATTTCCAGTCAGGCTGCCCCCCAAATTCGATCCAGTTGCAGTGGGCAGAATTCCATGTTTTTGGAGGAGCAGGGCACTATTCTTAGGTCTCGTGCCTGATATAATGCTCATTAAATTGCTTAGATAATTCCAATTCAACGGACTCTCTATTTTATTCGTTTCACTGCTATCGATATTCTTATTTGTGGAGCAACTAACAGCCTGTTCCATTTTCAGCTTTTTTAGAAGGGGCCCATCCTCGCTGGAGAGATTAGATGTTCCTGATGAAGCCTCGAAGTCGGCCATGCGCCTAATTTTGTGCTCCGATTTGCACCAGCCTCGCAGCGTCGACTCCGGCACTCCTGTGTCTCGTGACACAGACGCTTTGCTCGCTCCATCGTTAACGCGCTGAATTGCGTTAATTTTCTCTATGACTGAAAACGCCCGCAACGGACGCTTTCCCGGTGTAGCTGATTGTCTCTTCATTATAGCAAAGCACTTTTTTATGAATGAAACCACTTGCCCCCACTATCGTACTTTTTATCACTCTCACTTCGCAAAACAGCGTTCAGCCAATCCGCAATCCGCGCGGGAAACAATATTATTATACCGCTGCTATGAAGATATATGAACACGCGAGGAACTAGACGAGTTATGAATTCTGCGTCTCTGAATCACGTGATTATAGAATGGTTCCACACTCATTTAATTTCTTCAGACACTTTGCATAGAACACAAATTGGCGATAAAGTCACTGTCGAGCACGCACTGAGATTGACAATCTCCACACAATGGAATTTGGTGACAAGTCGAGGAGATAATGCCGGCCAATGGGATCCAACTAATTCGCTTCAACCTTACTAATTGTTGACCGTCCTTCGCGTAGTTGCAACTGTCCGTCGGCTGTTGGCCACGTAGTCAAATCGCGCCCCGAATTTCGAGATCCTCGGGACGATTTTTACGATTCAGAAAAACCTCAGGAACGGTCGTATTCTCCGTATCGGCTAGACTATAGCAACAAGATGATTCAGTCGACTCACAAGAATCGCGAACTAAGTTACTGTGTTCCGGAAGGAGCGACGGCTACAAAGATCTTCTCACCACGAGTCTCGTCGTTCAACTGTAGCTGACTGCTCTGTCTTTCCACACAGCGAACACACGATCCTTTCGTCCCTGCCTCCCCCCACTCCTGCAAGTTCCCCTTCGATCCTACCTCGACGGTCGTCCCTAACGATCCGCATTTCCCAATCGCTGCACTGAAACGTCCGAACAAACGACCAACCGACCGCTTCCATTTGACCGCGCGGGGCCACGCCACGCCCCTAACGTTCGACCCTTTAGACGCATTGTTAGGGGCATTCCCACATGGAGCGGTTCGACGGTTTGGCGGTTCGGCGATTCGAGAATTGACCAATCACGAACAAGCCGCTGTTCTCGATACGCCAGCCAAATACGCTCTTTTCAAGCCGCAAGAGTTTCCCCTTGTATCCATGTAGCGTTTTAAGTACAGGCGGTTTAAGCGACAGTCCAATTGAAAAACAAAACATGGAATTGTGTTTATTAAAGCGGTTTTTCTATTGGCCAACCCCTCAATACGCGCACGCCAAACGGCTGCATGGAAACACTGGAGAAATAAAATATCGTTTCAGTAAAATAAATTCCAATGTAAATACTTATACTAATGTTAGTTAATAATTATAATGTCGTTAATTATACTTATTTTATTGAATGTTATATATTGCTAAGGTACTATTTCACCTTTGAAGGTTAGGTTATGTGATTAATTGAACTTGGTAAATCGCTCAAGCGATTGCAACAGACCCATGATCCGTACGAATATCAGGATTTAAACAAAAATTAATTCAAATTTACACCTTGTATTTGATTGAAAAACGTAATGATAAGAGCGTTCATGTTAATAAAACAAGGATATGAGGGGTAAATCCTCTTTTTTGCGCGCAACGTATGCACTGAATAAAAAATGTAATTTTTCGACAGAATTTTATTTCGCGTTTTATAAAATTGTTCGTGAAATCGCACTTTTATCCTCTAAAAATTTGAATTAGTGAAGAGGGGGGTACTATTTTAAATTAGGAACAAAATTTACTAATTCTTAGTCAACATTAACTAATTGAATGAGTTAGTCAAATTATGTTATTCATTCAATTAGTAGAAATTGACCAATATGTAGTAAATTATGTTACTAATTTCAAATATTAACACTGTTCACTAATTCAGATTTAGAGATTTGACTTAAAATGCATCATAAATGTGCACTAGATGTGTCCACTGAAGGAGACATGAAGTATGATATATTTTGTTTTTACTGGATTATTAACAAAATTATGGTTGGCTGGACGAAATATAATTCTGTTTCATCAAACCTCATTATTCTTGGGTTTTTTGGGGTCGCTAATTAAGATTCCGATGTTAACTTTGCTAAAATTAAAATGTCGGATCCAATATGGTACCTAAAATATTAAATATTTATTGATTATTGTGGTTTTTAATACTTTTTTTTGAAACGAATATATTATGAGATTTTCGAAATTCAATATAGCAGCTTCAATAAAACAGTTAAAATTTTTAATTTTACAAATGAATAAAATTTCTTTATATTGGAAGCAAAATCCCTAAGAAAAAGTATCTGTAGTGATTTTCATATAAATGACCAAAAATGTTATTCGTCACATTGAAATAAAAATTATGAATATTTGGAATTACCTATGAAATCGTACAGAAAAATTAAGGAAATGCAGGACAATAATCAAAATAAGTTGGATCCGAACACGATTTTACATGGGCGGAAAGTGAAAAAAGATTCTATTGATGACGTGAGTAGGTAAACTTGAAAGAAAACATAAGATGACGTTGTAAATTTAAAAATAGATATATTTTTCAAGTAATGCACTTTCCTTTATAACAATTCACCATTGTAACAGAGCGTTTAATCGACCACCATTTTGTTAATAAAAAACGAATCTGTCAAAAAATATTACTGATCAAAACGTGCAATGTCCACGATATCAAAAAATGTAATAATCTCATCACTGATTGAGATTCGAACATCTATAAAGTATTAACATTTTCAAATATTTCTCGACCGTTCTAATGCAATTTCCAGTGCAAAATATGTCTCGAAATTGAGTAAAATGATCGAAAATAGGGCTGTCGAGTTCCAATGTAAAAAGTTACGACATTTTGTTATATCATTTTTATATATTTATGCAAAAAAAATGTTTAAAATTGCAATGTTAAAATAATTTTTTTATCTCCATTCCAAAGAGCGATGTTCAAACAATAAAATGCATGTACTCTCAAGTTTTTTTCGTTTTTATTTCATGTGAGGAATAAATGCTGAAATCGAGCTAAAATTTGTAAAAAGGAAAAACATTTTCTCGACCGTTTTTGGAGTGAAAAGTCACTCATTATAAAGGTAAAATTGGGTAACTCTTGTGGTTGAATTCTTTCTCTTTAGTTGGGAATCTTCACTCTATGCAGAATTTTTACTACATAAAGAATCACTCGTTATGTTAGATTAGGCTAGGGTATTTTTAGGGCACGCATATGCTTTTACTATACGAATAAACGTAGTGATATTATTGTTTATAGATATTAGTCCATGTGATATTTTGTCGCGTGATCAATTGTCGTGTTCTTTTTTATCGTAGGATTAGTTGTCATGTGAAATAAAGACGTGGAGCCGTTTGAGTACTTTGTTACGTTTAAAAAGAAATAGTATTTTACTACATTCCACAACTTTTCTATATACATAATTGTATATTACTTTCTTTTTTCGGAAATTTCATTCAATTTTTCAGTTAACTTTATTGTATAAGTGTTGAAGCATTATATCAACATTTTTCGCCCTCGATATACAATATTTTCATAATGAATAATAATAATAATAATATTAATAATAATAATATTTTATAATGGTAACAATATAAATTTTTGACTATTTTATCATTATTTTTCCCGATTAACACACAAAAAAAATTGGGACCGAAATCGAGAGATTCGATGTGCCTGGACTTGAATCCGAGATCTTTGAGATGTTGGTTGAATGTTCTGCCAACTAACGTACTCAGTCCCTCTCGCAAATTCTCATAATTTATTTGAATATTTCCAAATGATGCAATCAAAATCCTGATGGCAAAGTTAACATAAATTTTATCTTCATTCACAATTTTTTTATCTGAACTATAGTATTACGAGTAAGAGTATATTTCAATTGATAGAAAGAAAGGACAAATGTAATTTTCAAACTATAAATATTCTTAGTAGTCTTCAAAAAGATACGTAATGGACAAAGTGTCCACTCCATTTATGACATATGCCGATTATCGAAGGAAAGCCTACTATATAAATAAGTAACTCGCGTTACGTAACTCGTCGTAGTACTTGTTACAAGAACTGAAGATGTATCCCAAACATCCCGTGTGGAAAAGTAAATGGGATTCTAGTCGGGTTCTAGATAGTTTGCCACATTTTTATTAGGGCTCCAGTTAGCCGTTCTATCTCGAGCCCGAATAGATGTAACGCTTGGCTAGCGAGAACCCTAATAGCACCAAATCAGGATCCCTACATTTGGCCCTATTTACGCCCGATTTTATACATGTACATTATCGGGGATCTATTAGGGTTCCATATCAGGCTCCTCAAGTTTGGTTATTCTATATATTCAGAATAATGTATAGTACAGTGGGGACGTCTCCAGTTAAGCGGATTTTGACAAGTAAACATTGATAAAAACAAATGCTGCTAGTAGTAGAAACCGTTTAATTGGGATCATGTTTAAACAACAATCTTTTATTTTTATCAATATTTACCTGTCAGAATCCGCCTAATGGACATACCCCGACTGTGTTTTTTTATACAATATAATATAAAATATATAAAATCTCTTAATTTGAAATTTTATTTGAAAGCTCTTATTTAATTAAGCTCGAAATTCGATGGTTTTATCCAACATTTGGCTATTTAATGGAGTTGTTAATATTCTGAACATATTGCGAATTAATCTTGGGATCAAAGTTTATATACATGTAACTCAAGTCAAAAATAAAGATACGTATACGACAATGCAATGAGATATAAATTACAATTTCATCAATGGTCTTATGAAAAATTGCCTATATTTCGCCATAACAAAATAATTAACACTTACACTGCATTATATATTATATATTATATTTTTTTTTTGTTTAGACACACTAATCAGTAATATGAACATTTACATCTAATTACATAAAATCATTTTTCTGAAGATTTCGTCGTTCTTCTCGCCGAACGATGGCCATCCCAGTCCTTGGCATTGGCGAGGGTCCCTCCCAAACATTTATAAAATTTCTTTTCGGTTATAGGTGCGCCAGCATTGTCTGAGTGATTGTTAATCACAACATCTATAAAACAGCATACATTTTATAAAGCTAACTCGTATTGTTAGTACACAAACCGCATTTTTTATGATGGGGGCGATACAAAAAATATATAAATATGCAATAAAATGAACTGAAATTATTAGTAATATTTCATGCAAATTTTGCAAATATATTTCAACAGATAGTGCTTCAAAAAATAAAACATGCATTTATAATTAAAACGAAGGCTATCGTAGAATGGTATTTAGAAAATTTAATAAATTAGTGGTTCCTGGCCTGTAAAGTACTGCAAATATTAAATATATGAATTGCAAAATATTGGAATTGCCAGAAATTTCAGAATTACATTTACTATCACTTGCAATATTTTGTAGATCATATGAGCTACTAATTTATTAAATTTTCTAAAAGCGTGCATATTATAAGTAGGTTTTTATTTTATTAAACTTCCTTACGCTTCAGTGCTTCACAAAACTTTGTCTCCTTGAAAATTTTCTTTTGTCCAGATACTCGCGTAGCCGTATATTTCATCGCCAAATCTCGGCTACAATATTTTTTAACAATGGCAGTTATTGACTTTAGTACTATATTATCATGATCAATAAAAAAATATAGTGAACCAATCTGCAAAAGATAAGTATAATATAAGTAGTGTAATATTTGAATAATGAAAATTAATAATAAGTAAAAGCGTAACTGACATTATCCTATATAGTTGTCATCAAGAGTCCGATCTATTTTTTAACAGTATTATTACCTTAATACCTTATATCGATGGAAGATGTAACAATACGAGGATTTAAATTTTGTCAAGTCTCCAAATGTACAATTGGAGAATTTAAATTTTCTAAAAATACCACGAAAATATCCGACCTTTTGCGAAACGGCGACTAATTTACTTCTTATATGAATATGTTTATTTTGAAAATCATAGAAAACTTAGTACATATATACGAAAGAAGAATTGGGCATTTCAATCACAGCCTCATAATTGAAGAAATTACCGATTTGAAAAAATAAATAATCGGCTCTAATTTTTAGTATTATTTAGGCTCTAGTTTTTATTAAATGCGTAAATCGAGACTTACCAATTCATTGTAAAAATCAGAATCTTTCCTCAATTTTTCATTAAATTCTGAAAATTCTAAAAATTCTGAAAACGGAAGCTCTAACTCGTACTTTGCTACAAAGCCTTTCGTGTTAGCTCCAATCACTTCCTTAATTACTGGAGACATTTTTAGGCATTCCATAAATTTTTGCTGACCATCAATAAACTTGTCAAGTTTATCGCTTAACTTAGCAATAGTTTTCAATATCGCAATTGTATCTGCAAATATATAAATAATTGAAATCAAATTTCCGATATTTTCATTGATATTTTTGTAGAGAGTAAAGTAGTAGAGAAGAATGCTCTAATTATTTTTATTATAAATATCACATGTACATGATATCCGTCATGAGTTTATGAAAAAATTCAAACATACATTTTTTTTCGCACTCAGTGCGGAAATGCGTTTTCGCGCACGAAAACTAATAATCAATTGCATTTCATGCACTCGTTGCGAAAAAATATCGTATATTTGGCACATGTGCGAAATTGTTTTTTATGCGAATGTGATTACGACCCTCGCTTTCGGCTCAGGCCGCAACCCTCACATTCGCAGACAAACCATTCGCGCACTTATATCGAAAAATACTATTTTAGTTTAATTTTTAGAAATTGTTCTTATCTCTATCATTAAAAATGTGTTTCAATTTGCATGTTATTTTTACTGAAACTAAGCATAGCATATATTCCCTTTTGCATTCAAAAAGAAGAAAAGAAAATGAATATGAAGTTTTGCAATATTATTTTAATAAAATATGAATACCATTTGAATAGCTGGCCTTTTGAAAATTGATAAACGCATTAGTTGTAGTTTCATTCACTATTCTTTGCTGTTTGAAAGGACTAGCAGCAGCAGCAGCACCTAAAATTGAAATTGCATAATTATTAACAAATAAAGTAAGAATGTATCGTGCAAGTAACCTTCGTTTACTTAATAAATTTATAGAGAAACATACCATAAGAAATATCTTCACACAATGTCACGTCTTTCTCTTCATAAGATTTATGAATTCCATTTAGAATGTTGTCTATAGTTTCTAGAAATAAATTTTAAAACATTTGCTTATCATAATGTTATTAACATTTAAGATTATTTATACAATAACTATCAACTAAACGAATTCTTACGCATAAAGCTAAAAATAATAGTAAAATTCATACATCCTGAATGAATATTATATCACGATACATGTATTCAATACATTATAATTTTTAATTTTATGAGTCTAATATATTGCAATATTTGTGAGTGAACTAATGTATTTTGCAGATTTGTATTATAAGCAAACCAATTCCAATGATAGGTTTAAACTAACCAAATTGTTGGAATTTCGATTTCATTCAAATGTTAAATAACTACTTTTAATTATTCATTTCATGATATATTGATATAAAATTATTTCTACGTTTATGTCTGTGGTACATATGTATGATAAAACATGATAAAAATAATACAGTTTTATCTTGTTTTTTCCCATTTTTCTTAGAATTATGGACAACATCAACATGGAAACCCTACTTTCTATCACGTTTTATTTAGAGATATATATGTTCAGTTTTAAAAAAAACAATCAATACTAATAATATTAAATGAGATGCGTTTGTAATACCTTCTGGTTTGTTCTTCGGATAACTAGTTTCGCTAACAGAATATCCGAATTTTTCGTAAATATTTCCTTCATTCCTTTCCACATTTTGTAATTTTATTGCGACTGCTTGTTTACTGTTCGTTTTACCTCCTTGCCATGAAAAAAATAAATATATTAAATTCTATCCGCATGTAATATGACCTGATTTGGTTGTGAAAATCTAGTACAATAAAAAATAAACGTACCTATCATTCGAAAGTCATCTGTTTCTGGTGTACCATTCTTTTGGGAAATTTTGGAAGCCTTGCATTTTGCATTTTTACCTTCTTGAAATAAATAACAAATATAAGCGATGATAAGGTACAAGTAAACAATTCTGGCAGAACACTTGAGGAGCTGCTAAACCTTACAAAATCTGAATTAAATATGACTGAATCGATTTTTCAAAATTCGGGTTATATTAGGTCAATTTTGACTGCTGTATATGAACTAAAAAAAGTACCAAAGATTTCTGTCTAGAATTGACTGAGAATTTACAGGAATAGAGGATTTTTCTTTATTCATATAAATTCTCGGTCAAATTTTTGACAAATTTGTTTGATACTTTTTAACATTATACATAGTAATTAGAGTTGTCCCAGTATAGTCCGAATTTTGAAAGTTCGATTCAGCCATTTCTGATTTAGATATTTTTACGTGAATTATCGTCTCTATATTCTAGCTCCTCTCTAAAATTACGACGTATTTTTGTACGATAAAAGTATATTTCATTCTTAAGAGAGCGTGTCAGCAAGCAAATATTTGCAAACTTAGTAAAGAAAGAAAATATATCAGAACTCGTTTAAAAACGTAAATTTTATATTAGTTTCATACTAACCTTCTCTTAGAGTAGAACTTTTTTTTTCAGAAACCCTACGTTTTACTGACTGCTTTTTAGTTTTCTTTTTCACTTTCCCAGTAGAGTTGCTACTTTGAGAGTCAGAGTTTATCAAATGGCTTCCATCATTGCTACCTGTAAAAGTTGTACATAAAGATATGTAATCGATAATTAAATATCTAAATATTGATAAAAACAGAATAATTTTAGAACATAATTTTCAGGAATTAATAATTTGGGAATAGAATAGAATAGATTGACTTTTGTTTCTCAATTCATTTTTTCTTCAAAGTCTACATTTGATTATTTTGAAATTAATTAATTATATTGTTGATTTAATACATACTTACATTCTGAATCATGACTTAAAGCAGGTACTTTCAACAATTCATCAATACTCATTTTTTTATATTTTTCTACGTTTTGTACTGATTTCTCTTTTCCATTTCCATCTATATCAGTTGTATAGACATATTCTTTACTTTTTAGCTGTTGCACTTTTTCCATTGCTTCTTCGTAAGTTTCTGTTGAAATTCAATTACATTGTAATAGTTGATGTAAAATTATATTTTATTTCAATTATGTTATCAATGTTTTATTTATCTTAATAATTTTACCTGCTTTGCCTCTTAGCTCCACGATATATTCTGGCCAATTCATTATTGGTTCACTTAAATTTTCAACAAGGCTATTAAATAATCGTGTTTTCTTGGCAGTATATGGAGGAGGTGGAAATTTGGCTACAACAGCTCCCTTCTCAAGATCATATCGTATCCACGTACATGGTACAAAATCGATATCAAGTAATGACGCGTTGGTATTTTCAGTCTCTTTAAAGAATGATACCAATTGGTACTGATAACACACTTCAGTTTCCATTGTATGCTGCAAACAATGATCTTATTTTATTATAATTCTATGTACAAGGTCGAAAATCATTTGCTAGTTTTCTGTAAACTAAGAGCAAGGTGCTATTCGATCTTAAAAATATGATTTGATTTTAATTCATTATAATATTACAGTGCTTTAAAAACAATAAAGTTCCTTTTTACATTTTTCATAGACTAATAAGTAAACAAATTTCATCATTTTCTAAACATTATGACAACAGTTTATATTGCCCATAAGGTGTTGAATATCTTATTTCTAAGAGCAAATAGCTCATTCACATTAATTTCATTGTTATTTCATATATTTTTACATGCAATTTCATATACTTCACGAAAATAGATATCTTTAATATTAAAAAATATAATATTTACAAGATTTTTTACATTTCTGTCCGCCATATTGGATCCGACATTTTGAATTTTAAAAACTGACATCGTATTCGTATTCAGCGACCCCAATAACCTTTCAAATACATAGGTTTCAGTTTATATTGCGGTACTATTGTTCACAATCAAATTCTTTTTATTTTTTTTCAATTTTTTAAGTTTTATTTGTTATTAAAAATAAATTGTTGTTCATATTGCAGTAAGTTGACGTGCAATTATGTTTACTAATATATTAGGATGATATAAAGAAAGAATTGTGTCCCTATTGGTTGTTTTTGGAGTAAAAAGCTTAAATATATATATATATATGGCCACTGGTGGGACACTGGTATCCCGCTATGCTTCAAAGGGTTAAACAACTCAATATTAACTTGTTACTCCCTAAGTAAACCATGTAGTAGGTTTTATGAAATTGGTTTTGTCAATTCAACTACATACTATTCAGTCCAACTACATTTAGTTGATTTAACTAAATCCAATTTCAACTAAATGCATTTAGTCAGTTTAACGAAATTTTTTTTAAATTAAGTATAAATTTATTACAAAAAATTATAACTTTATATAATACATGCACAAAAAAGGCGTTTTTCACCCCTTGCTTAGGACTTAGAAGAACTCGAGCAATATTATTGCCCCAAATCTTCAACTAGAGGCCCTAAAATTGCTCTCGTAATTCAAAAGTCCCTCCTTTGTTCCCTTGGTGCATAATATACTATTAAAATTATAATGTTTAAGAAAATGCAGAAGAAATATGTTTGGTTATATTTGTAAAATTTTGTTTACAATCTTTAGGTAACAAGAGTATCTAATTGTAATACAAAACAGTTTATTTTTGTTGACAGGCTAAAATACTTGATTTTGTGGAATCCTTTTTTATTCTCCTCAAGTCCTTATTATTATCTATTAAAAATGTATATTTGTAAATTATGTATATCAAAATTTATAAATGTAATGCAGTACAATCGACATCAGAAATTTGTTTGAAACCGATTATTTGAAGTTATATTGTTCAAATAGTCGAAATAAAATAATAAGAAATTTAAGTACGATATAGATTTTTGCACATTTGGGCAAAACGTAGCAACCTAATTTAAAAGTGATATTGTAACACAAATTTAGTATTAAAATATTTGACTACACAAAAATTGAGTAAATGATCACAGTAGATTCAGAATGCCACGCTCTGTCCAAATGTGAAAAAAGTCGAGTCGGGCTTATATTTCTTATTATTTTGTTTTGACCTTTCGAACATGACAACTTGAAGTAATCGGTTTAAAACAAATTCACCCAAGTTTCTTAGAACAAAAGGTATCCAGAAATATGGTTATAGATTAATTTGAGACAAGAATTACATTTCGCCATAGTATAGAATCAAACAATTTGAACCAAAATCAATAACTCAACCCTTTGTTATCGGTTAAAATTATTTTATTCTGTACTAAGACAAATTTTGTAATTTTCTACTTAAATTAATCTATATCCATATTTCTCGATATATTTTGCTCTTGCAAATGTGGGAAAATTTGTTTTAAACCGACTACTTGAAGTTATCATGTTCAAACAGTCGAAACAAAATAATAAAAAATTTAAGTACGATACAGATTTTTGTACATTTGGACAAAAGATAGCAATCTAATTCATGAGTGATATTATACCACAAATTTGGTATTAAAGTATGTGACTAGACACAAATTGAGTAAATTATCACAGTAGACTCAGAATCAGAATGCAAGCGATGCAATGCGAAGTAGAAATACATGTATTACAGAAAAAGCATAAGCTTTACAAAGACAACTTCAAGTATGTAATAGATGAAAGCCAAGTATTAATTTAAAGTCTTACTACAATTTATAATGTTAAAGTACTCATCATAGAATTACTATTGTACTGTAATTAATAATGATTATTAGAGTTAATATAATGTTTGAAATAAATTATGTATTGTTTAATCTGATGTACAAATTTCATGACTTAGCCTTACCAGTTTTTATTATTAACACTTAATTTCCTGAAAACATTAAAATACTTTATTTCACTTAGCATCATTTAAAAATTGAAATATACCTGTAAATTTCTACTAGTAATTAGTAAAAGCGTCTATATTCGTTGGTAAAATTATTAAGGAGGTTGTAATTCTACTACAGCGACTGTAAAATTCAACTTAAAAATTGAAAACATAACCAAAATTCACGTCTTGTGTTTGAAAAACAATGTTGGGATACATACTCAGAAAAATTAAGATTATTATCTGGTAACCGGTACTTACCGCTTAAATATTTGCAAATTATATTCCAGATTCGGGAGAAAAAATCAAAATTTCCAAGTCCATGTACAGCTTTCTTATAATTTCTTTCATCATATATGATCATATGTACATGGGACATCTGCCTCTAGCGGCAAAATCACTGAACACATTCCTCGTTTCTCCTGCACAGCATTTCGCGCAATACGCTGTGATTGGTCTTTGACAAAGAGCGCGACCAATCACAGCATCCTACACGTAACTGTCTCACCTCCCATCACTGACTTTACGTAACCGTCCGATGTTGGCAGTTGGCCACCCTACTTCAGTACAAACATGGCGACGACGGGTCACGGCATGTCCCGTTGGACTTTCCTGTTTGTTATCCGGGTTTCATTTTATTGATAGTGATTACAATGTCTAATTACTCAATGCGATCAATTTATTACGGATCAATGTACATTCGCGGACCGAGTGGATGTTTGAATCTCAAATAATGGTGAGGAAGAGGCGGAAGAATTCACAAGTTGCGGCAACGACTCGGCGGCCGGTAATACAGAGTTCGACAAGATCAAATGAAAAGGAAGATTTTACGGTAAATAAAACATAAAAGTGATAAGGGAAAAAGATCATAATGCTTTGTGGTTAAATAGAGTTTATTTTGGGTATTGCAGTTTTACGGGGCAAAGAAAACACCAAATCAGCTGACTAAGCAGCAGCTGGAACAAGTGCGGACAAATCGGAGACACAGGCGACGTTCCAATTTGATTTACATATTTGTTTTATTACACATAATTGTTGTTAGTACATGTATTTGGGTATATTGCTTAATATTATAATATTAAGATTATCGCTTATTAAATGAAAATTAACTTGCTTTCATAAAAATGTATTAAATATTATACCATTACAAATCAATATTAATGAATATAATATAATAAATAATTGTTCATTCCAATCCAGAAGATGATCCATTTATCAAGAGACTTGCTCAAGTGTGAACTTTAAACTTGCGACTTATCACTCCGAACTGACACCTTCCGTGAAATTCAATATCGCACCATTAATTGTGAAGTAAAGAAAGCGCATATATCTTTTCTTCCACATTAGTAGACATATTCATACGAAGCAACATCATTTTATTGCAAATTAAATCGACCGGTTTATTCACAATAATACCTCTCGGCTCTGAATAAAGTTCATACATTTTAAAAGTCTTTGACGAGCTTGGGTATGAATAAATAGATCCTTTTATAATCCATTCTTCACCTTGCAACATAATTTGATTCATATTTTCAATTTTAAACATTTTCTTTATTTGTAGAATAGAATTATCAGATAAATGAACGACATTATTAGGCACTGAGTCAGTTAGAATATGCGAACCATATCGTAGTTTTTTAATACATCCATTTGTAGGATGTTCTTTTACAATTTCTATTCGCAATAGGATAACTGCTTTTTTCCTTTTTAACAATTCTACTTCATGTATCCTTCTGCAAATTTGCGAAAGTGGGCGATAAGGGCTACGAACAAGCTTTTTTATCTTACCCAACAAATTTTCAAATGGAAATGCATCAATAAAACTTAACGCACATCCCATATTTTCCACATCGTCTGTTAAGTGGATTAAATTATGTGCATTTAAGGATTGTACTTGGGCGGAGTAAATACTCGTCAAAAGCATGAAAAATCTTTGCAAATACAATTTTGCAGCATTTCGATATGCTTCATTTGAACACAAGGCCTTGCAATATAATATTCGACAAGCTGCGTGTAATAATAAAAAATGTTTATATTGATCCGGTTTCAAGATATTTTTCAGAACAATAGGACCTAAGTAAAGAAGAAAAAGTCTTAACTCGGTGCATTTCCATTTCGGTAGGAACTTCAAACTTCGTGGCTTGCGTTGAAAATTAGATGGAATTTGAGCCTTTAAATATTCTAATCTTCTATTTAATTCCCCTTTTGATTGAGATCCTAATTTTGATTTGAGTTGACGTCCTTTCAATGACTTTTGGTAACCACCAGTCCACAATTCCAATAGTTTCAACATGATCCCAGCAAACAACAAATGCATGGCATCGAGGACAAATGCCTTGATCATATCAATAGGAGGATCTATTTCGATCAATGGTGATGTTCCTATATGATGATCTGGATGTTGCAAATTTCGAAATGTAAAATCATTGCGTTTTTCCGCATCGATTTCAGAATACACAGTGCAGAAACCTCGACCTGACTCAACTCTTACACCATACACGATACATCTTTCGCATGCACTGTAACCTCCAGGATATTTTGTACATTTTATAAAAGCTCTGGCTTGTGAATCACAAATGAAGCACTGGAGATTCACAATATATTTCACTGAAGATATTGTGATTCCATTGTTCAATATAGAATTTAATTCTTCGATAAATGGTTTTAAATATGTACTCAATTCTTTGGGTTTAGCATTTGAACAATAAGCAGCAACAATGAAAGGTGAATAAGGATTTATGTCTGATGTAGTATGTACTCTGCACAATATTGGCCATAATTGCATATTATTTGATTTAAATAATGGCATTCCGTCAATATTAAATTGTAATAAAATTTTCTGATCAGGATGTAAATCTTCATTTAAGCAAAATTTTAATTGTGATTCTATTTTCGTAAAATACACATATTCTCCATCATCCACGGTTTTAATTTCAAAACGACAAGTTGCAGAACGTAAAAGTGTCTTTGCAGTTGCAGGTAATTCTGGCAGGACACGAGGTTTTAATATTTTTAATAATCTGTCTACAGTGGCCTGTGAGACATTCTCTTCTACCGCCCAATTTCGAATTTGTCTGACTTCTACAGGACCAGAATTATCATCATTTGACAAAAAACTTTCATCAAATTCAGATGACTGTATTTCTTCTTGATCATATTGGTGATCAATTATTTCATCTTGATGACATTGTTGTTCGATTGTTTCATCTTGATCATATTGTTGTTCTAATTGTTCTAATACTTGTGCTTCTTCACATAATTCTATTTGTGCCTGTTCTTGTGCTAGTTGTTGTTGTTCTTGTTGTTTTGTTTTATGTTGCGGTGAAGTTAGACTGGCGTTACCAGTGCTATGAAGAGAAGATAATTCTTCCAATTCCTGACAAATTACCCTTTGAACTTTTCGATGCGTCCTGACACGTTCTTTAGTTTTTTCACGCTTTCTCTTTAGACTACGAGCTAACATTTTGTTACGTCTATAATGACAACAGTTTTCTAAACTCTAGACTTTTCTAGACTCTTTCTAGCATCTTCGATCCTCCATAACCTCTATCTTTCCCGACTTTTTAACATCACGGTTTTCATAATATCGGTACCCTATTTGAACCCTGATAGTATTTCAGAATAGACAGCCCTAATTTGCCACTAATTCTACCGCAATTAAGAATTGTGGATGATATTATCAGTACCCTTCTCGAACCCGATTAATTGTCCAGAATATTATTTTTCATGTAAAAAAATGGCTGTCCTGAATTATACTGACCAGGAGCCTATGCTTGAACCTTACAATGTCCCTAATTAGGGAAGCCACGATAAGGCCCGGTGAGGAGCCCTAACAGTATTCGGGAAGCCCCGACACAATTTCCACACGGGATATGTTAAGTGCATGGTGTAGTACACACTTAGATCCCTTCGCGATGCCTATCTAATTAGCACATTTGTAATGTCTCGAAACGATTTGAGCGTGTACCTAGCGGATTGATAATATGCGAAATTCCACTAATTTAATCGATTTCCTGTGTTTTAGGTTAGGTTCAAACCCCCGCTATCCGAGATTTCATGTTTCATGCATCGATTTGTTTAATAAGAAACAAAATTATCATTTAATGTGGCGTTAGTGATTTTTTGTGCTACTTCTGAAGTTACAGTACTGAAAACATTAAAAGTAAAGAATTTACTATCATTAATATTGTATATACAAATAGATTTTTTTATAAAGTTCGACAGTTCATTTTTCTTACCAATACAATATGCAACATTTATTGAATTTGTAACTTTTCTCAATTAAAATAAAAATATTTTTGTGCGAAAAACACTGCCATAAAAATCACGGAACTTCTTTTATGGAGACATGTCTTTTGTCCTGCAGTGCTTAAATTCCTACAACAAATACCGAAATAATCTCTGCTTGAAGGGGAACTACACCGGAATTTTCAATGATTTTTCAACGTTGACGTTTTTCGCAACATCCTTGCTATTATTTATTATACATACATATACACATAGAGTATTAGAAAAAAAAATGAAAAAAGAATTATCCAAAAGTATTGAAATTTGTGGTCAATTTTTTTATATTTTTTTCATTTTACAAATAATGTGAAAAAAACCACTTGACATTTTTTTTCTTTTTAATCAATACTTTATAAGAAAAAAAGTATTTCAAATTTTCTTAATCATTAGTTAACATGGCAGGAAATTCAGAATTTGGTTACTCCTTTTTGCAATTGATCGGGAAGGCTCAGTGATTCCTATTCTGAAAATGATTTATGTTCACTTGTTGAATATGTTTCACGATGGTGGTAATAATTGATATTTTTCAAGATCTATTAAAATTATTTTGGTAGTGACACCCAGCTTCAAAAATATACGCCGGGATTCAAAGTTGCAAATTGATGACATTAAAAAAAAAGGATCAAACGATATTTTTATTTTTAAATTGTCCAATATTTGGTAAAGTTTCCGAGTATTTGATTAGATAGCAAAAGTTCTAACAGATGGAAGTTGATGAAGATTTCAAATGTTCCAAGTTAATTATTTCAGATGCTTGAAGATTTATTTGACGAAGTTTTGAAGATCTCAGAAACTCCATATTTTTATATTCCAATATTCTATATTGGTAGTTTAAAAACAGTTATGCTCTTCCAATTTCGAAACATTTCATGGTAGCTTTTCTGTAATAGTTCAGTAATTTCGTATGTTCATTGATAATTTTCCGAATTTTCCGATATTCCACTTTTGAACACTTCGACAATATGAATTATAACTAATAGAAATATTTCGTTTTTAAAACTTTTCTGACGCTGATAAACATGTGCCTCCATTAGTTTATCAAGAAATATTGTTTTTACGAATGTTTGAAAGAGAGATCTGAAATATTTAGCTCATAAAAACAAATTACATTAAAAAATCAACGCAATTAAGTATCTTTTAAAAGATTCACGTTGCAATTTCATTATAAAATTAGCAATGCATAACAATGACAATTTCTTATCTCATATATTGAAACGGTAGAGATTTGGTAAATTTCTTAAAACTCCCAAAAAACCGTTAATTTGGAAAAATATAAATGTTAACTTATTATTGCCTACTTTATAAATTTCTTATGGAGAGAACTGGATTTGTTTTAGTGAAAAATGACGCAGTCCTGCAATAAAGTAAATTTTTCATGCTTCTACAGTAAGATATTATTATTTGTAAAGTTGGGTGCTCTTATCTTATAAAAAATGATTTCTAGAAAATTATGGACAGGTTTATATAAATTACTGTTAGTGCACGTTTTAATAAACAAAATTATTTAGAAACTAAATTTGAAAAATCTGGAATTTTCCGTTGCTTAATTGCGATTTTCCAATTTCGGAATCAATACTGTATTTGTAGCAGAGTGTTTTATAATACGGAACGAAAACAATAATTCTTAACGATATTGAATTTGAACATAACCTAAATTTTGTAACGTTTATCTATCTTTTTATTTTCAAGTAACGAAACAAATAATGAACTAACATTTATGAGAAAATTGCAAATGAAGTAATAAAAAACAAACTAAGTAAATCCAATCTTTGGACGAAATCTTTAATTTTTTATAAAAAAAAGCCCTATTTATGAAGCACAAAACGGAATTGCTAATCCAAAAATGCGTTTTTCTCACATTTAAAGTGAAATTTCGCTTTTTAAGATGACTTTTCACTCATTAATGCCCCACTAACAAATTTCCGAGTGTAATTGACAATAATACGATATTAAACCGAAAACCAGCAAGTTTTGGTGAAGATTCCGAGTTTTTGATTCAATAAAGGTTTGAAGGTCTGTATTAAGGTTTGATTAAAATCTGAATGTTGATGACGATTGAAATTGATGAAGATTTCAAAAATTCCATGTTGGTATATATTTCAGAAGCTTCACAATTTATTTGACCAATATTTGAAGATCTCAAAAGCTTCAAATTTTTATTGACAGTCGAGAGTAATGTTGCAAAATCTAGTGTTTTGGAAATTAATGCTGCATTTTAAAGCTATATTAAGTCTACTGTAAAAAGCTTCTCGATATTAGAGTTTTTCGATATTTTCAAACGATTTGAAGTTATGACACATTATTCGATAAACCCGAAAATTCAGATCGTTAAGATATTTTTACTTGAAACTGATTAATTATTATTATATGTACTTGTATTTGTTGATTATGAATTTTCATCTAAATGCCCGATATTAATGAAAATAGATAATTTCATACAAAGATTTATTGCAGAGCATTTTGATTCAAGTGAATTCGTATAAATTTATACTATCGCAATTTTGTAAATCAAGTTCTGAAAACTGTTTTTCCAAAAATTTCATCAAAGAGGTTTAGGTTGAAATAAACCAAGTGACTACTACTAAACAATCACCAAAGATTTTCAAACATTTTGGTGTTTTTTATTATAACAATTTAGATTAACAAATTGACTGCATTTTAGCTATAAGCACGCATGTTTTAAAAAAATTTGTAGATTTTCAAAAAATATTAGGAATCATCTGTAAAAGGTTTACTAATAATTGTAGTCAACATGGGTTGATTCTATTTTCTTTGAACATCTATTACGAATATATCCGGTGCAATTTTTGCAATTTTTCACGAGGTACAAAAAGTACACTATTATTAGTTTATTTTAATCGACTTGATTTTTACATGGCCGATTCTTCTTTCAAAACGGTCCATAATAAGTAGATCAAAATACCTGATTTGGAATTTAAAAAGTAGTTTTCAAAATTATAAATGTCCCATTGCGGACCTACTTCGTACGAGAAGAAAGTAATAACATATTACGCTATTATTTGTTCATATTCAAAATGAAAAACAAATGTCAGGAATTCAAAAACTATTAATATCAAATACATATTTTTTTTTGGGCCAGTCCACTTCAATGTGGAATATTTTTGAAAGGACATTTATCTGCATTCTCATGTACAACTAACGTAACAAGTAATTAATTAACATTTAATTAAGTTCGATTCGTAATAAACTAAAATAAAAGGAAAATCTATTCGTTATAGAGGAGATTACAAATTAATTTCATATAATTTGGAACTTCCATGAAAAACATGAGATAAGAAATTGTCATTGTTATATATTTCTAATTTTGCAATTAAATTATTTTGTGAGTCTGAAAAATACTTAATTGTGTTGATTTTTTAATGTAATTTGTTTTTATGAGGTAAATATTTCAGATCTCTCATTCAAACATTCATAAAAACAATATTTATTGATACACTACTGAAGGCACATGTTTAGCAGCGTCAGAAAAGCTTTAAAAACGAATAATTTCTATTACATATAATTCTTATTGTCGAAGTGTTCAAAAGTGGAATATTGGAAAAATCGGAACATTATCAATGAACATACAAAATTACTGATCTATGACAGATAAGCTACTACAGAAAAGCTCGGAAACATTACCAAATATTAGACAATTTAAAACTAAAATATTGTTCAATTATTTTTTTAAATGTCATCAATTTGCAACTTTGATTCCCGGCATAGATTTTGAAGCTGAGTGGCGCTGCCAAAATAATTTTAATTGATCCTGAAAAATATGAATTATTATCCCCATCGTCAAACGTTCTCTACAAGTGAACATTAAACATTTTAGAACAAGAATCACTTAGCCTTCCCGATCAATTGCAAAACGGAGTAACCAAATACTAAATTTTCAACCATGTTAACTAATGATTAGGAAAATTTGTAAAAATATTTTGATACAGCAATTGTACATTTCCTAAAAATTAACTGCTAAGAAATGACTATCGCTAACATTCGAAAATGTCCAAACTAAAATTGGAGAATATTCCGTGGACTATTTTTGATCGATCACCAAACATTAAAAAACATTTCTTAAAAAATATTTTTTCCATGCTCATAGAAATCGCAATATATGATGAATTACGATCTACGGATTGCATAGGAATGGAAAGTTAGGAAAATGTCTGTTAAAAGGAAGACTGAGAGGCATTCCAGGAAAAGAACCTCTACACGCATAGTAAGTTATTCGAAAATATGCAAAAACATCGCGGCTGCGTACCGCTTTAAGCAGAAAAATATTCGACAATAAAAGGAAGACTGTATATGGAAGGGTCATCTGGTCCGCCGAGGGATTAACGAGGCCCATGGACATTTGGTCATAATGAAGGGAGGAAATGACGGTCCGCGGCGAAAACTACGCAGTAAAATCTATCCTCCGTCAAAAGCCACCTAATCTTAAAAGGTCGAATTTGTATTTGCCCCGAGGCTCATCGGGAGGGAAAAGTCAACAAGGTAAGATACCTAGAGAGGAAAGAAATATTTTGACTATTTGTTACACTTTGTTTATTAGGAGGTCGAAACATCGAGAGAAAGTTGGACAAAAGAGGATTAAATAAACTTAAATAATAGGAAAATCTATTCGGTAAATAGGAGATTGCAAATTAACTAATGAAAAGCGTATTTCAGTGATTAATTAGGAGAATTTCCTATAATTTCGAAATTCCATGAAAAAATCAACTTTTACAGTGAGAAAAAGGGATTTCTAATGCAAAAATCTTTTTTTTTTCACTTTTATTTTCATCATTCTGCAAGTCATTCATTCCACTAATTTAGTACATTATATTTTTTAAAAAGTGAAATTGCAGTTTAAAAGTGAGAAACGCGGATTTTCGCATTACCAATTCCAATTCCCACTTTATAAATACGACATTTTATGCAAGAAATATAATTAATCGATATACATTGTTTGCTTTTTATTGGTTATTTTGCAATTTCCTCTTTACCGGATATATTTTCCTTGTAGATTTAGTTTCTTTCGGACCGAACATAACTAAATGTTAACTAATTATTTGTTGCACTGAGAGAAAACTTGTCGGTAACCGCAACTATTTTGTTTAGTGAAAAAAATTACAGTAACCTTGACGATATATTATGATAAACCTGACATTAATAATGTTATCGGTACTATATGAATATAGTAAAATATTAATCTCCATAATATTGTTACAGGGAACATAAAATTACAGTTTCCTTAACATTCAATTTTGTGGTTACATGCACATGAATTAATATAGTAAATGTAACATTATATTGCATGTAAATTTTACCATAAATTTTAGTTAAATACGGTCATAACTATACTTTTAGTCGGCTGCACTGCAATTTATGGTTAACGAGATATCGAATGCGAAACTCGAACTGGAAGGATTTTTTGTTTTCTTCTATTCTGCATGCTAGAGAAGGATAGGACGCTTAAAGATATTTAAGACACGTGTGTGTGTGTATTGATTCTTTTTGTTTTATAGTAGGTATGTATATAAAAAAAGATTCGCAAATAAAAATTAATTCAACCAACAAACACTTAATGTATATAATACATTTGAATTTCGCGGGCAGAATTTTCATAAATTGACGAAAGGTGGCTAATCTTTTCTTTTATTTTTACGCAAGCACCAGTACCATATTCCTATCAGTACATATGCCCAGTTGGATTCCTACGTTGCTATATGTTAGGTCGTTGCGAGTTCTCAAATGTATCTGCGTTTTACGCGGTATGTGTATGTGTGTTTGAAATGTATGAAGCGAATATACTGTTATATACGTCTTCGTTTATGCGTGTGATGTGTGTAAATAGTGTATTTATTATATAATATCCTTGTTCATACAATTGAATAAATGTCCATTGCAGGTACCACAGTCTAAAATATTTCGAGGCAAAATAAGTAATATGTTTTTCTTGTTTTCTTTAACCAAGATTTAAAAAATAACTATACAATATAGTTAGTTTTACCATATTATATAGTTACCATATTATATAGAACATTCATATTAAGTTCACGAAACATGGACTTCTGTTACCTTCACTCTATAGTATTGTATGAGTAACAAAAAATTCGTCAGTAGGTGTTATCATAAAATTTAGTTGTGACTGTATTTCACTCAAATTTAAAGTAAAATTATGGTAATGGGGACTATAATTTTCTCTCAGTGTGCGTTACTTGTAAATAAAAAGCTAGATAAACGTTCTTTAAAGAATATTCCGCGCATAAAGGTAGATCGAAATATGATTCCCAAAATTCGTTTTTTTTTTTCTTTATAAATTTATGTTATGTTCAAATTCAACAGTGTTAAGAATTATTATTTTCCTTACGTATTATAAAACACTTTGCTATAAATTCAGAATTGATTCTGAAATTGGAAAATCGCAATTAAGCAACGGGAAACTGCCGAATTTTCAAATTTTGTTTTTGAATAATTTTGTTTACTAAAACGTGCATAACAGTAATTTATATAAATCTGGCCGTAATTTTTTAGAAATCATTTTTGATAATATTAATAAATAAATAAAAGCATGAATGCTTTTACAGTAAGATATTATTATTTGTAAAGTTGGGTGCTCCTTATTTGTTATCTTATCAAAAATGATTTCTAGAAAATTATGGACAGGTTTATATAAATTACTGTTAGTGCACGTTTTAATAAACAAAATTATTAAGAAACTAAATTTGTAAAATCTGGAATTTTCCGTTGCTTAATTGCGATTTTCCAATTTCGGAATCAATTCTGTATTTGTAGCAGAGTGTTTTATAATACGGAAAGGAAACAATACTTCTTAACGATATTGAATTTGAACATAACCTAAATTTTGGAACGTTTGTCTATCTTTTTATTTTCAAGTAACGAAACAAATAATGAACTAACATTTAATTAAGTTCGGTTCGTAATAAACTAGGTATAGAGAAAATTGCAAATGAAGTAATAAAAAACAAACTAAATAAATCCAATCTTTGGACGAAATCTTTAATTTTTTATAAAAAAAGCCCTATTTATTAAGCACAAAACGGAATTGCTAATCCGTTTAAATAAAAGCGTTTTTCTCACATTTAAAGCGAAATTTTTTCCATGCTCATAGAAATCGCAATATATGATTAATTATGATCTACGGATTGCATACGAATGGAAAGTTAGGAAAATGTCTGTTTAAAGGAAGACCGAGAGGCATTCCAGGAAAAGAACCTCTACACGTATAGTAAGTTATTCGAAAATGTGCAAAAACATCACGGCGGCGACGGCCGCGTACCGCTTTAAGCAGAAAAATATTCGACAATAAAAGGAAGACTGTATATGGAAGGGTCATCTGGTCCGCCGAGGGATTAACGAGGCCCATGGACATTTGGTCATAATGAAGGGAGGAAATGACGGTCCGCGGCGAAAACTACGCAGTAAAATCTATCCTCCATCAAAAGCAACCTAATCTTAAAAGGTCGAATTTGTATTTGCCCCGAGGCTTATCGGGAGGGAACAGTCAACAAGGTAAGATACCTAGAGAGGAAAGAAATATTTTGACTATTTGTTACACTTTGTTTATTGGGAGCTTCGAAACCTCGAGAGAGAGTTGGACAAAAGAGGATTAAATAAACTAAAATAAAAGGAAAATCTATTCGCTAAATAGGATATTGCCAATTAACTAATGAAAAGCGTATTTGGGTAGTTCTACAAACGAGGGAATTTTGTGCGGTGAAGGTTATTTTTTATATTAATTTTGAAAATATAATTTTATTTGTAATAAAAATTGTAAATCTTAATCGTTTCTAACATTCCACAAAAAATAAGCTGATTTCCAAAAATATTTCATTCATAAAATACGCAGCAAAGTGCTAAATTCTCATTCGTCTGGCATGTCCGTTTGTGAAAGTCGCGGTTGAAACACTGAATAAATATTACTTTTCAGTGGTAAATGGCAAATTTACAAAATTGGAAAGTAATTTTGAATAGTTATACCTCACTATTGTTTACATATATGGGACATTACTTTATATTTTATTTTAAAAATATCCTCTTAAATTTTGTCCGCCGAATTTGTTATCATTTGCCTGACAGAGAAAAATACGTTAAAATTATTACGAATCCACATTCTGATGAAGTTATCGTTCTGTATAGTGATTAATTAAAGCCAAGTAAATATGATGTCAAATGCTTTTACTTAATCCACGGTTTCATTAGCCAAGGTAGCGAAGATTGTTAACGAGAGTGTGTTGTGTCCAGTCAAATTCTCATTCGTCTGGCATGCTATTAAAAAAAAATATTTTACATTTAGGTAATATTGTAAGGTAATGTGACGTAGATAACAAAGCGGATTAATTTGAAACTGGTTATTCCGGGGTTTTCGGGGTCGCTGATTACGATTCCGATACCAGCTTCTGAAAATTCAAAATGGCGGATCCAATATGGTAGATGAATTTTTTTTAAATTTCTCGGATTCGTTTGAAACTTGTTATTCCGGGGTTTTCGGGGTTGCTGATTACCATTCCGATTCCAGCTTCTGAAAATTAAAAATGGCGGATCCAATAGGGCGGATGAATTTTTAAAAATTGATGGGGTTCGTTTGAAACTTGTTACTATTGGGTTTTCGGTGTCGCTGATTATGATTCCCATATCAGTTTCTGAAAATTCCAAATGGCAGATCCAATATGGCGGACGAATTTTAAAAAAAATTGATCGGATTCATTAAAAATTTGTTATTTAGGGATTTTCGTGGACGCTGATTAGAATTCCGATGGCAGTTTCTCAAAATTCAAAATGGCGGATCTAATATGGTGGACGAACTTTTAAAAAATTGTTCGGATTCGTTTGAAATTTGTTACTCAGTCATATTCTGGGTCAATGATTACAATTCCGAAGTCAGTTTCTTAAAATTCAAAATGGCAGACCTAATATGGCGACCGAATTTTTAAAAAGTTAAACGGTTTCGTTTGAAGTTCCTTACTTGGGGTTTTCAGGGTTGCTGATTACGAATTCGATGTCAGTTTTTAAAAATTGAAAATGGCAAATCCAATATGGTGGCCGAATTCTTAGAAATCGCTTGAGATTCACTGAAAAGTATTTACTGGGTGGCTTTTAGGGACGCTGATTACCAATCCGACGTCAGTTATTCACAATTTAAAATAGCAGATCAAATATGTCGCTAATTTTACAAAATTTTATGTGTGGGAAGCTATCGATGGTACAAGTGTTATACAACTAGACGGGAGTAATTGTACAAGTGTTTACTCTTTGACAGGATCTGTGAGACGGTTTTCGCCGAAGTAATGCAATGTATTGACGTGACTAAAATAATCCAGAAGTTATTTTTCTCTCCAGCTACCACATGGAAAAAAATGTTATAATGTAGCAAAGTTTCTCCGTAAGGCAAATACCAAATATTCAGCAAAACCAAAAGACGGAATTGGGCGCAGTCAATTATCCCTAATTCGGAGATCAGTATAACCTCAAAGTGACATCAAGAAAATTATTACATGCATTCGTTAATATCTTTTTAGTTGTATATTTAAACTTAAAATCTGAGAAAACCGTAATAATTTTCAGTGAATCTCAAACGATATTTAAAAATTCTACCGCCATATTGGTTCCGCCATTTTGAATTTTGAGGAACTGATGAAGGAATCGTAATCAGTGACCCTGAAAACCTCTAAGTAAGTATTTTCCAGTATATCTCAAGTGATTTTTAAAAATTCGTCCGCCATATTGGATCCGCCATTTTGAATCTTTTTAAACTAACATCGGATTCGTAATGATCGACCCCAACAACCCCTAAGTAACAGTTTCAAACGAATCCGATGAATTTTTGTTAAATGTGTCCGCTATATTGTATTCGCCATTTTGAATTTTGAATAACTGGCATCGGAATCGTAATCAGCGACTCGGGAAACCTCTCAGTAACAAATTTAATACAAATCCATTCGTCGTTTTTAGTGTTATTGTTCATTTTCTTTTTGTGTGCCCAGTCTCTTAGACTGATAACTTATAAATGGCTGCAGAATTTGTAATTTGTAATTTTTTGTCTGGCCACTTTCAGAAATCTTAGATAGTGCCATTAACTTGAACTTAACCTACTTTATACTACTTATAGCTTAAAAAGTAGGAAATGCAAATATGATTTTCTAGAAAACGATTGAGTATTCCATCGAACATTCTGATAATCAAAAGGGTGGTAAGTATGTGCGATATTATGCGAAAGTTTCAATAAAATCGGTGAGAACCATCGCACCTGAGGTTCCCTTGTGAGAGAATGAGATGACAGTCTTTTACATTCTTGTCCGCCCTCTCTCTCTCTCTCTCTTTCTGCTCCTGTATGCCGCGCCTCCTCGAACCCATAGAACCCATACCATTCCTATATATATGGATGGATTCATGCATACACACATGAATGTAGACATATTCATACATGCAAGTTACATGTGTATGCGTGCACATGCTCGCAGGGCCCTGGGAAGCGCCCTAGAATATCTACGATCCTGACATTCGCTTTGGGCTCCATCTCACCGAAAAACGCGGAACTGATATATGTCAAATCTCTCGCTTGTGCCGCCATTACCCGCTTCGAGTCGCAATTTGCAGATTACGCCTCGAAAACATAATTAATTTGCATAAAAGTGGGTTCAATGTAATCCGCGAAGTGTCAGGAATGCACGTCCACTCCGTTGTTGTGCGTTAGCGTTATCGAAACGATGCAATAAGCGTTTTTATCGTGACGACTAACACATCTACACATCATGTACGTGTGAGGTGAAAAACAGGCCTTGTTCTCTCCAAAAGTCGGCAGTCAGATTTGACTGTGGTGGCACCTAAAACTTTTAAGTGCGCTGATTGGAATGACTTCTGCTGACGATATTACGAAGTTCGCTCATCAGAATCGTATCAAAAATTTTCTCGAGGGGTTCTTAGAGGGGCACCAAAATTTTGTTTGCATGTGTCTGCATACACATGTATAGGAGCGACGATATTCATACATGTCAGTCGGGGAAGGTCGAAGATGGCCGAGATCGCCAAGAGTCCACCCGAAATTCGGTGCTATAGCTATATATATATATATATATATATATATATATATATATATATATCGAAGGGACTCTTGGCGATCTCGGCCATCTTCGGCCTTCCCCGAATGACATGTATGAATATCGTCGCTCCTATAAATGTGTATGCATACACATGCAAACAAAAATTTGGTGCCCCATTAAGAACCCCTCGAGAAATTTTTTGATACGATACTGACGATACGCACTCGTATACATAAGTCTCCCGTCGGAAAATCGTACGAAGTTATCGCATAGATTATATGATAAAAACGAAATTGTCAAAATAACATTAGTTACATCCTAATTGTACGTTCAACGCCACATTTTTTTCTTGTAGATTTTAATCCTGAAAACTCGACAATCGCGTTGAAAATGTTTTATATTTATATATTTGAAGATATTAATTTTAATGTTTTGTTATATAGGAAAATGTTTACACAGTTTCAATTTATTTTCTGTCGTTTTTCTCATTGAAGGGTGTTACCACCATTAGTTCTACCTCTTTATATTTTAATTTTCAGCTTGGTTTTATTTGTTTTCTCATCATTTTCGACCTAAAAACATACAGGGTGGTACAAATGTACAAATTGTAATTTTTTATCAGTTCATAGTTTTCCATTCTTTACCACTTTTTTCAAATCCATGTCAGAAGTTTAAAATGACAAAATATGCATAGAAAAAAAATCATCGAAGAAAAATATTAAAAATTGTAAGACAAAATACATTTATAATAGTCCAATTTTACATTTTTTACACTAAACAGAGTTTGAACCATCTTAAAAGACTTTTTATTAATAAATACTAAATTATAATATGTAATATTAGACTTCTACAGAGAAAATTAAAAAACATTTACCATCAGGACACTTCTTAGCGATATACCTACATAAATAAAAAAACATATGGGTGCATATATATAATACATGTCATATATATATATATATATATATATATATATATATATATATATATATATATATATATATATATATATATATATATATATTCGTTTAGTGCAAGACGCCGGCCACGCCGCCTGGTGGTGAATTTTGACAACTCGCATCTGCAATTTGTATGGAGAGTGATATGAGAAAGTGAAATATTTAGTTTTTCTTCAATTTTCTGCGGGTTTTCAAAAGCATTAGTCCTTTGAGTATATTGTTTGAAATTTGGCCCAAATTTTGTACATTTTTGTTTGTAACAAAATATTACATTTTTTTAATTCGAATCATTTTGATTTGGACAAAAACGAGTTTAAGGGGCTGAAATGAATACAATAATCCGAACTGGGTTTGAATCAATCACAAACTCAATAAACTTTAATCCAGTAAGTATAGAAATGGGAAAAAAAAAATTTGGCTGTAGAATATGTAGTTCGTGTAGAAGAAGTATTTGGAATATGTACAGAGCATAAATTAATTCGTTCCAGTGTAATTCGGCAAACTATTCCTCCGTACAAAGTTACATCGGAAATAAGAAAAATACCATGTTTATGTATTAACTAAATTACTAATAATGGAAAATTACAATATAAACATAAATATAAATATATTTCAGCGGAATAATTAATTGTATTCTATACAATTTCGAATTCGGAGTAATCATTTTTTTTGCACAATATAATAAAATGAACCCTTTCAAATGGTTCTTCAAACCATAAAACTTACTTGCAACACTTAACACAGATCGAAATGAACTTTAAAATATCTCAAATTAACGAATAAATAAGAGCATTTTTACATTGACTTTAATGGAAAATCTCGGACGTTGCAGATGCGAGTTGTCAAAAATCTCCACGCTGAGCGCTGCCGTCGATTTCGATATCCCCTCCATCGCCATGCACGAAGCGAATAGTAGGTTGCGGATCTGTGTCGAAACTGCATAGTAAATAAATGGAATGATTGCGTCTATCATTCAATGAATATTTTCAATGTGGGAGAGTATGGGATTTGAAAATGAATAATTTGACAGGTTAACTGCATCATTCTCTCTCTTTTGAGAATTTAACCTGCATTATCAACGGGCTACAAAATAAAAACACACATTTATACTAACACACAATATATTTCAGAAATATTTTTAGGTATTATTTAGCGCGTGTTTATGTGGGATATCGCACTACAATTCGACAGGAATACGAATACGACATTACAATGGGAGCCATAAAAGGTTATGCGAACTACATACATACATACTCAGATGTAAAAGGGTATCCCGCGCACGCGCAGTGCGACTTCGCGCTGGTTGGCCGGCCGTGTCGGCGCGGAATCTCTTGATTTCAAACGGCACGCCGGCCGATGTGTTGTAATGCCAAATAATTGATTTTGATATGAAAATGCATTAAAAAAATTCTGGTTTTCGGCCAAGTCGTCAGTGAAAAACGTCATTAGATTTCCCTGCACGCCAGTGCTCACCTTGTGTAAATGCACAGCATAACGTATCCACATGCATTATTTTATGGCTCGTTCTCGCAATGTTTGCAGTCGTAATGTCGTATTCGTATTCGTTATATCTTAAAGAATTTTGAAAGAATTCTTGTCAGAAAAGTGTGCTTGTCGAGTAAAGATAGATTTTTAAGTTAATAGAAAAATATAACATTCTAATTTATTCGATACGCTTTATTAGGTCATAAAATAAACAATATGAGACGAGTTAAGGGTCTTACGGATGATCTAATCAAAGAAATTATTCCAAACGTAGGAGTAAGAATCGAATTAATGTCGAGTTTAAAAGAACTAAGGACAGACGTATTTTCACAGAAATTTGATATATGTCTACGTCTGTGTGAAAAGGTGTCGATTTTATTTTAAGAAATAATCACAATTTTCTAAAACGGGTTCAGATTTCGGGACATTTTTTTCTGATTTAATAAACATACTGCTTATGCTACAACGTTGAATCATGTGCTTATTATAACTTTGTCGTAATTAGAAATACAGTGGCCCCTATCCAAATCTATGCCGTTGGGTTTTCAGTGTGGTGGGATTCCTGTCCAAATCTATAAATACTCTTTTTGCTTTAAAGAAAATTTTTTGATTACCTCTCCGCTGTTTTTCCTTCCAGTTCATATGCATGCGCCACTTTAATTTGAAAATTGAAATGCTTTTAGGAAAATTGGAATTGGACAGCAGTATAGATTAGGTAGTATAGATTTTGACAAGAACTACTGTATTTAAAAATGGGATTATTTTTTAAGGACTATTATTTAAATAAAAAGTATATTAATGCTTGCAGCTTAAAGATCCATTGACGCTAAATCAAAAATCGAATGTTTGTACTACTCCTACAGGACAACGTAGAACGAAGGTAAATAAGTACAAAATAATTTATTTCATATAGCTTAATTTATTCTGGAAATAAATTTTATTCCTAATTTCATTTTACATAACGTATACTATTTTTATTTTATATTACAGAAAATAGACAGCCAATATGAAGCCTTTCCTAAATATAGTGAAGATTTTAAATCAAGTTCAAATAAGCAATTTGTTATACCAATTTGTTCCAATAATGATTACTCAAATCAAGATAATCCTTTAAACCCAGTAAATTCGAATTATCAAGAAGTTGCAACAGTAATAGTTTCTAGTAATTCTGGTACAAATCCATCTGGTTCTCATTCTACTAACACTGTTGATGAACCTAATTCAGATTCAAAATCTAAAAAGAGAAAACGATCTACAAAGAGTACTGGAAATACAACTACCAAACACTTAGCTTCTTTTGCAACTTTAGATTATATAAAAAAATTAGTAAGTAAACTTACAAACTTGTTAACACATTTGAATCTAAATTTTAATTAAATAATTTTGAATCCAATAATCTAATTTTGAATTTCATAATTTATTTTACAATTAAAAGCCTAATTAAGTTTAATATTAAATTTTAATTTATAGGATTTAGAAGATTATTTGTCCAATTACAATTTACGATGTTCAAATGCACTGGAATATTATAAAATCCACGGACATTTGGTACAATCGCAAAGAAGTGCAATCACTGAAGCTGTTGCTAATGCCCTTTTAAAGTACAACGATAAGTACGTATAGAAAAATTTTGAAGAATTTTAACACAACAAAAAAGATATTCCCCTGGAACAGCGGACATTTTCTCTAAAATAGTTCTATTACTGTGATAATGATACAGTTATTCTAGTAAAACATTTCTCTGTTCCAGAAAAATAATTTTTTTGTGCCAAAAATATTTTTATTACAATATATTTGTAATTTCTTTTTTCATATTTAGACCAGGAGTGCCTGAGTGTCAAGAAGCTGCCAAGAAAATTTGTGCTATTTTCCAACAGGAAAAAGAAGTACAGTAAAATATTATTTCCTATTCTATTAAATACAAAAATATATTAAGCTTACTTAGTGGAAAGTTTAAGAAGAATTTAAATTTCTTAAATTTTAATTTATAAAAACACAGAACACGCCCAGAGCAAACTAACAATGCAAAATGTTTATTTATATTTTAATGTATTTTTCATTTGTTTAAACAATTTATTATTTTTAATTTATGCTTAACTACATAATAACTATTATTCAAATAAACCTAGCAAATTGCAGTTTTTTCCCATGAGCGTGAACATTTTATGTTTAAAACAATAATGTAATCAAAATTAACCACATTTACAATTGCTTAAACAAAATTATTGTTGTTGATTATTAACTTTTCATTAAATACACACCAGAAGATGCGAATTTTCCTTAATGTCACAATTTATTGAGAGCAAGTTATAAAATTTAAAATAATGTCTAACAACTATAATTTAATAATTGTTCAAATAAATAATTGGCGTTATTTATTAAATTTTTTAGACTATACTTACAGAATACAGACTTTTCCTAATTTTACAATTCGGCAATCTAGAATACTCAAAAAAGAAAATAGACCTTTTAAATAAATAATGATGAATATTGAAACAATTACTGATTGATATTTATCAACATTTCAGACTTTTGCATTTTATGTACCACCTTATTAATAAGTAGTAAAGTATGTCATATTTTCTACGATCACGAGACCCTATAATATTGAATATTTTGCCTCAATTGTTAACAACACGTGGTCGCGGAAAATATTCTACCGACTCTGTAACCATTACCGAGTCTACAAAGGCTTTTATTTTACATGTTACAGTAAGTATTATTTTTACTTTTAAGTTATTTTACTTTTGTCAGAGTGACCGCTGAACCTTAAATATATATTATTATTAATAAAGTGTTATTTTCAAAATATTGAATATTTTTTCCAAAACTGAAAAAATCTTGGAAAAAGCTCCTGAATTGTATCAGCAAATTTCAGTTTTAGTGGCCACCCTGAATGTAAATTAGTTAAATATTATATTATAAATTAGTTTTCTTCTTAAATTATGATAAATTAACAGATTCCAGGAGATATTAATAGAGCAGTTCAGAATCATGCTTCCTACTTGCGTGAAATCAATCAATCTCTTCAACCAACACTTGTTTTAGTTGGTCCTACGCTCGCAAACATTTCAGCAAGTTATGTTCAGATTGAAAACACCCGATATCTGATGAGAACTCCTATAAAGGCTTTGGATACGTGTTTTAAAGCTTTCTTTAGCTTAGATGCAGCATATCCTTCAAATTGCAAAGGTGTTTGGCAGTTTTTGCAAAAGTACTTTTATGATATTCATCTCTAAGAGGACGAGCATATTCCAAGGGTGACAAGTGTCATCAGCTCTCTATCAGGAATTGAAAAACGGGCTAAAAACAATCGTTAAGATGTTTTACTGCAGTGAGTGTACAGATTCATTTGCAACTATTCAAAGTCTATGTAGCCATTTGATAATTAGTCATTCGTTCAATATATATAGTATTTATAAATGTGCACAAGGTATGTGTAATAGGCAATATAATTCGTCTAAGTCTTTTCGAAAGCATTTAAGACAAAATCATCAAAATGATATAGCTATTTTGGTTCAAAATGATCGAAATGATATTCAGCCTGAACACATAAATGACATCAATATTGAAAACCTAGGTTTAGCTGAAGATCAAAATGATATTCCCCTAATAGCTAACGTTGCAGCTATGAATCTATCCGTACTGCATTTTAAAACTTTACTTTTTAATTCATCTCTTACATTCGCATGTAAACTTTATGAAAACGTTACATTAAACCGTTCTCAAGTTCAAAATATTACTGACTCTGTTCGCGAATATCTTTCATCTGGACCTTTAGAGATGCTAATGGCTAAAGTTTATTCCATGCTACGAGATAGTAATCACTCTGAAAACGATCGTAATGATTTAGATGTAATGTTTTCGTCGTTAGGAAATTCATTTGAATGTTTAGAAACTGAAAGGCTTCGAATAAACTCTTTTAAAACAGACTTCATGTTATATTCCTCCAGTAACGTATAATATTGGTGTTGCAGAAAAAATTAAAAATATTGGCGGTAATGCTATTTTAACACCAGTTGAAATAAATGGTCAATACATCCCCATGAAGCAAACGTTAAAGACTTATTTGGAATTACCTGGAGTATTTGCAATAATAATCGAAAATATTCAATTTTTAAAAAATTCAAGAAAATTTACTAATATTGTACAAAGTCCTTTGTGGAGAAACATTTACAAAAAGAAAAAATTTGAATGTAAAATAGTTTTGCCATTGCTTTTGTATTTCGACGATGTTGAACCGAATAATGAAACTGGTTCTCACTCCGGTCATCAGAAACTAGGTGCAGTTTATTATGAAATAGGATGCCTTCCTCAACACTTACTGTCATCTCTTGAGAATATTTTCGCACCTGCATTTTTTTTAAGTGATGCCAGACACAGAGACAATGGCAAAGCTTTTTCTCCCATTTTAGATGATCTGTTAGATCTTGAAAATTTCGGAATTAATATTACAATTGAAAATAGAAAGCAACAAATCTTTTTTTGCATTATGTTTAATAACTGGTGATAATCTAGGATTTCACGCGATAATGGGACTTGTCGAATCATTTACAGCAAATTTTTTTTGTCGTTTTTGTAAACATCACAGACAAGTCACTCAAACTCAAAAACGCGAAGATATAGAAAAGTTACGTAATATTGAAGATTACAACACGGATGTATTGACTAATAATGTTTCTCTTACTGGAGTGAATTCTAATTGCATTTGGAATATTCTTGAATCATTTCACATTTTTTCAAATGTATACGTAGATCTCATGCATGATTATTTCGAAGGAGTTTGTCATTACGACTTGTGCGTAATTTTAAATCAATTTATTTGTGTCGATCAGTACTTTTCTATTAATACTTTAAATGAACGTGTTCAATTTTTTGATTATGGTCCTGCCTCCGGACATAAGCCTGCAATGCTCACGCTAAAACACATTACTAAACTTAAACTAAAAAGGAATGCATCAGAAAAGTTATTCTTCTCTCAACATTTAGGGTTGATGATAGGCGACTTAATTCCAAAAAATGACGAAACACGGGACTTGTATCTCGTTTTAAGTGAAATTCTGAGTATCATTTTAGATCCAGTTGTTGATCTTAATTCAACAGATTATCTTTCATCCTTGATTGCAGAGCACCATGTACTTTATTTAAAAGTTTCTGGAACTACATTAAAGCCAAAACACCACCACATGGTGCACCATCCTACAGTAAGAAACAAAATCGGTCCCTTAATTAATGTTTGGACCATGAGGCTTGAGGGAAAACATCGTCCTGTTATAAAACAAACATCAAAAAATACAACCAGTCGAAAAAATCTTGCTTTAACTATTGCAAAAAAGTATTGCTTAACCCTTTCAACGCGATTTTTTTCCAAAACTGGCTTACGCCAACAGTTTTTTACTTCTTCAGAAGAAATCCGAATAATCGATTGCTTTGATTATTTAAATTTTCGGCACATCTTACCTCCTCGACACGAAAATTTTATACTGGTGAAAGATGCCATTATTCCAGGTACTTCTTATAAAAAAAACATGGTTTTGCCATTTACTTACGAAAATAATGAACCCAAATTTGGTTCATTTTGTTGGATCGTGAAACCAGTTGACGAAAACCCTACAATTCGATTGGTTTTATCCAATTTACAAACTGTAGGATTTAATAATCATTTGCAATGTTTTGAAGTTACCAAAAATGAACAATTTTCTCTTCTTATGTTTGATAATCTAATATCTTTCCAAACAAGTTTCGTACGTTCAGGAGCAGACGGCAACACATATGTTAAGTATAAACATTGGCTATAAGGCTTTGAATATTTGCATCAAGTTTGATGTTTGATTACATAATTTTTTATTTGTAAAAATGCGGCTATAATTATTGTATTTATAATTATTAAATAAAGTTTGATTAAACGTTTCTACGTGTACATCTACACTGAACGAAATTTTATAGCCGATACAGCAAAAGTACATTCACTGTCAGGTTATGGCTGATACAGCCAAGTATCTAAGCTGCATTAGACATTGGTTTCATCTAAAACAGCAAAAGGCCTTGTGCTGACTGGTTTTGCTGATTTAGCAAAGCGACTGGGCTGAATTAGACATCGGTTTCATCTAAAACAGTAAAAGAACTTTTGTAGCTATATCAGTAAGATATCTCGACTGTACTGGACATTGGTTTCATTAATACACGAAAGTCATTTGCTTAAAACAGCAAAATAACTTTCCCTGCAAGGCGTAGCGTATCGTTAATTCTTTACTCCAGTACCTACGTGGGGTCACGTGGGGTACTCAGTAGTTTCAAATTTACTGTCAGAACCCATATTTGGTGTTATACGGCATATTGCGTGCAAAGACAATGATATTTTTTTTGTATATGAAAATATATATTCGTACTTTGCGGAGCATTTTCTGGCTTTCGAAGTCTTATGTTATGAAAAATTTGACATTATTGAAGTAAAAAATTTATTAAATTACTCTCCTTTATGTATCAACCAAATGTACGGAAGGCACTTTATTGTACCAAGATTTGCATTATAAATACAAATGCAATGCCGTTTATTACATACGTGTCATTTCTTTTCCTGCCACCTTTTTCAAACTCTCCTGTTATATTTTTCACAAGATATGAGTAAGAGAATATTAGTTTTCTTGAAAAGGGATTAAAAAAAGTGCCCCTTTTTTTAATACTTTCTGTAAGTCAATATTTTGTTAAGGGGATGAAACACTGAAAAATCTCAAACAATGAATTTTCAACATAACATTTTTTGGGGGTTAAAAATACATTCTGGCGGTCAAAATATGAATTTTGTTGGGTCAAACGTTATTTTATTGCAATTGTTTACTTAGAAAATGAATAAAATGTGTTTTGTATTCATATAAAATTTTTGACAATCCAAATTTACAACGAGAAGATGTATTGCTCTCATTACTACGCTATTAATTTCTAAATTTGAATCGAGTATGTAGAAAGATATGTATATGTATTGTATGTAATATGTGTACAAATATGTATAAAAATGAATTCCTAATTATGCAAACCGAGTAGATCGATATGATCTTTTAAAGACTTATCAGTTGACATTAGGATATAACATATGAATTTACATTATTCGACTGCAATAAAACAAAAGAGACCTTCAAATAGAAATTTATACCCAATAAAAATTTATACATTATATTACATAGAAAGTAATAATTTGTCGAGACATAAACAACAGACTAGCACCATCAACAAATCCATCTTTGGTTCCAGCATGTAGGACGATGAATCGTTTTTCTTCAGCAAGGGATTTTCTCAAGGATGAATTAATATCATTGTCAATTAATGATTACTTGCAATTTTTTTAATACGTACGTATTAAGTTTAATTTTTTCTTTAATCGCTTAATGAAAACTTGCAAATTGCCTAATACGTAAAACCATCTCTTAACGAATAAGCAAATTTTTATCTAAAGCCGAACATAGAATATTTAAAGTTTACTTTTTTCTTTATTCGGTTAATGATATACGTCTTGCGGCTTTAGATAAAAATTTTCCTATTCGTTAAAAGATTTATTATTGAAGCATGTCCTTACAACTTTAAAGATATTTCAGGAACTACTTTTCTTCTTAACTATATCAGTAATTATTTGCAACTTTTGTAATACGTATGTATGTACAAAGTTTAATTTTATCTTTAATCGAATAATAGCAACTTGCAACATGCCAAATTTGTAAATACATTCTTCGATAGGGCATCTCTTACCGTATGTAGCAAATTTTTATCTAAAGCCGAACATAGATTATTTAAAGTTTACTTTTTTCTTTATTCGGTCAATGATTCCTTACAACATGTCAAATAAGTTGCTAATTCTGTACATATTCTATTTGCAGCTTTAGATACAAATTTGCCTATTCGTTAAAAGATTAATTATTGAAGCATGTACTTACAACCTTCAAGAAATACGAAGTATTTGAACAATTACGTTGAGCGAGGTCAGCCTTCGAAGACTAAATTACATATGTTAAAATCACATTGACTTGACGGATGCCTAACAAAATTATTCCAAAAGATTTTTTTGAACTTAAAGAAGCTAAACATGCATAAGAACATAGTTACGATGAGGTAAACCAGCCTTCGAACAATAAATACATTAAAAAGACATTGACTTGACCGAAGGCTGATAAAATTCTTCCCAAAGGGATTTTTGCACTCGAACAGGTTAAATATGTATAAGAATATAGTTACGATGAGTGAAATCAGCCTTCGAACACTAAAATATATTAAAATCACATTAACTTGACCGAAGGCTGATAAAATTCTTCCCAAAGGGATTTTTGCACTCGAACAGGTTAAATATGTATAAGAATACAGTTACGATGAGTGAAATAAGCCTTCGAACACTAAAATATATTAAAATCACATTAACATGACCGAAGGTTGATAAAATTACACTCATCAGCAATCAGCCTGAGGATCAAAAAGTATTTAAGTTTTTAATTATACACAGTAAAACTCTTACCGTATAAAAAGTTATTGATATTTATTGATTAAAACTAAATATCAGATCAGAATTGCCTTTATAAAAGCTTTTTTATTGCTGATTTTACATTTATACTTGAATCATAAGATATTCTTATAAAATATTCTACACCTATAACTAAAATTGACGAATGGAATTATCTACCTGTTAAAACGTCTCAATCTGAGAATCAAGCGGTTCTTAGGCTGATAATTATATAAATGAAGTGAAATTTTTACCGTATAAAGAAATAAGCACATTTATTGATCGATACTAAGTATCAGACCAGAATTCCCATTGCTAAATTCATTCATTACTGAGTGTACATGTATATAATTGAGTGAAAAGGTATCTTCATAAAAAATTTTCACCAACTGCTCAACTAAACTACTTCACAGCATGTCCTACCAGTTAGGAACAATTAATCTGTGGATCAAAAATCTTTCAGACTTTTAATAATATAAACACATTAAAACTGTCATAAAGAATTGAATTCAGAATTGATTATAATTTATAGGAAATACTTTTAGTTGTTGGCGAAGAATATTTCATAAAAATATCTTTCGACTGAAGAATAAATATGAACTCAATAATAAGAGTTTGCGTAAAAGCAATTCTGATCTGATATTTAGTATCGATCAATAATTTTAAATAACTTATTATAACAGTTTTACTTTTTTTTTTAAATTTAATGATTGATTCTAAATATCAGACCAGAATTGCTTTCATGTGAACACTTTTATTACTGATTTTGTTTATTCTTCGTCAATTAGAAAGAATTCTTAATGTAACTCTTTATACAGTGACAGTTTTACTATGTCTGTATTTTAAAAGTTTAAAACCTTTTTGATCCATAGATTAATTGTTCTTAACTGGTAGTTTAGTTGAGTAGTCGGTGAAGATTTTTTAACAAAGTTGTCTTTTTATTAAATTATATGCACATGTAAAATAAGTAATTAATGAATTTGCGCAAAGGCAATTATGGTTTGATATTTAGTATCAAATAATAAATTTCGATATAATATTTTAACTTACTTAATGCTTACTTTAACAGTTTTACTGCATAAATTCAAAACCTAAAAACTTTTTGATCCTGAGGCTAATCGTTTCCAATAGGTATAGGAAATGCCATCAGACAATTTGAGTACGAATCGATAAGAACATTTAATGTAAATGTCTTCTAGTTCAAGCATAAATATAAACTTATTAAACTTTTATTTTATTTTCCTAATATTTGGTCAGTCTACTAATGATAGGGATATGGGATCTAATAGGTTGTCAATTTGACAAGTTAACCTCAAACGTGAGGTTAAGTTGCCAATGCAATAAAAATACACACTAACACACACTTCACACCAATAATTGTATTTCGCATCATTTCGCGTGATTATATACAATCACAATATATCATGCTTTATTTTTCCACCTACATCGTGACCATCGTGACGAGGAATAATGCGACCGGGCCGGGCGGGAGATTACACGCAAACTACCTTACCGGCCGCTCGATGATCGGTATACACTGGATGTATATATATGCATGTATGCATGGCTGAAAACTGGCTAAGTCGATATGGGAACAGACCCTTTGGTATAAATATTTTACAGTAACCAATCCCACAAAACCCTGTTTTTAGTATTAGAACCAGTTTTATTTATTTACAAATTATAAACATGTATTACTTTCATAGTTATACATACATGTAGCAAGTTATTTTAAAAAACCTACTTTTAAAAACATAATCGAAAAGATGGCGCGTGCCGTGCCCGACATAGTTCCCATCAGATACTTACATAGCTGATACAGCTACAGATCTTCTGCTATAGTACAACATATTATTACTTCTAAATTAGCTAAAGAGCTTTTACTGCGACAGCATAAGTTGGGGTTAGGTACATTGACACTCGTAGAATAGATAGTTATTTAGCTGTTACAGACACAGGTCCTTTCCTGTATGACGGTGTCATACCACTGTGTCTAAAACAGTCAAAGACTTTTGCTGAAACAGATAAAGTACTTTCGCTGTGTTTGGCCAGGAGAAGTCAGTTACTGGATCAGTAAAAATTTTGTCTATTACAGATATGTAGTTCTTTCAGTGTAAACTTAAGCATGTATTAGTCTAATGTTAAAACTATCCTAATTAATTGATAAATTGTAGTAATAAATTCTTAAAAATTGTGTTTATTTCATGGCCATTACAATTAAAATTACTTTGTCAATTGAAACAATACACGCCTAAGGTTTCGACCACTGTGTAGGTCCTTTTCAGGGGTTTCTATACAAACCATTCTATTTTTAATAAAAGCCTCTGAAGAGGACCTACACAGTGGTCGAAACGTTGGGCGTAATGTCTTAATTGAAAAAGTCATTTGAATTGTAATGGCCATGAAATAAACACAATTTTTAAGAATTTATTAGTCTAAAATTAAGAATACTATATTCTTAAAATAAGTACAAACAATACGTTTGATGCGCAAAAACATTCTTATTTTAAGAATATATTCTTAAGAATATATTCTTAAAATAAGAATATATTATTTTTAGAATATATTCTTAAAATAAGAAGACAATTTTCTTCAAATAAGAATATATTCTTGGCGCGTATTTCAGTATAAAATATTCTTAAAATAAGTGGGGTATTCTTAAAACTAGAATATCGTTTTTTCTGTGTTTCTTTATTAGATAAGTATTACAAATCCCACTTTCAAACATTCGTAAAAACAATCTTTATTAATATAACATCAGTTCAAATGTAGGAGGCAGATATTTAGCGTTCAGAACTAGAATATCGGAAAAATTTGAAGATTATTAATAAACACACAATATTGCTGAACCGTGACTGAGAAGCTACCTTCCATTTAATTGCGAGTATGGGGTTTTTCATTTTTTCGCTCTGAGAAAATAACCAAAATGTTGGCAGATAATTCTTAACTTTTGGACAGGGTTCTTCCATACCAGTAAATAAGAAGAGAGTCTCGATCAATCAATATACAAAGTACGGCAACGTGCAATCGATAACACGAGTATTTCAGATCCAGGATTCTCCTTTGTACTCCGCATACACTTTAAAAAACAATATTTTATATTTTAGAATTGTCGATCCAAGATTTCGTAAATGAATCAACATTTTTATAAAAATTATGTTTTTCAATGTGCAATAATATTGTCATTATGCTTTAACACCTGCTTGAATGAGTAAAAACTTCATTTCAATCTAGAAATATGACACATCAGACGTTTTTTTTTAACTATCAGTCGTACAAACAGTTGATGCACTGAGAAAAGAGGTTATTCGCTTTACTAGCTAAATATTAGAACCTGGTACTACAGTTCTTAGTCTTATCAGTCTTATTATTTAATTAGTAGCCTTTTACTATCTAATTTGCCGAGTCAATATTTAGATAGTAAAATTAACTAAAAATGATGGCTGTGTTTTATTTTACTACGTGATTATAGCTATTTGAGTTTTCCTGTGTGAATTTTGAACGAACTTTAGTACATACTCATCACAAAATATGATGAAATATGATCTTCAGATTGCATAGGAATGGAAAGTTAGAAAATGTCTGCTAAAAGGAAGACCGGGAGGCATTCCATAAAAAGAAGTTTCTACACGGATAGTAAGTTATTCGAAAATATGCAAAAACATCACGTCCGCGACGGCTCCGTACCGTTTTAAGCAGAAAAATATCCAACAAGAAAAGGAAGATTATATATGGAAGGGTCATCTGTTCCGCCGAGGGTTCGAACGAGGCCTAAAATAGCCTAATAAAGGGAGTAAATGACGGTCCGCGGCGAAAACAGCGTAGTAAAATCTATCCTCCGTCAAACGCAGCTTAATCTTAAAAGGTTCGACTTGGATTCGCCCCGATGGTTATCTGGAAGGAAAAGTCAACACAAGGTAAGATACCTAGAGAGAAAGGAAATGTTTTTACTCTTTGTTGATTTCATATTTAAATAAAAATTTGTTTATTGGGAGCGTTGAAACGTCGAGACAGAGTAGGACAAAAGAGGATTAACCCTCCTGTGCACCAGTTTTTCTTTTCCTATAAAGGAACAATGTAGTTTGGATGAGTATACTCGTCCTGGCGCACAGGGGGGTCAACTAAACTAAACTAAAAGGAAAATCTTAATTAAACAAATTTTATGTGAAAACGGTTATCCTCCTCTTATGGTAAATCAATGCATTAATAAGCGAATAAATATATTAAATTTCAACCAAAATAATAATAATAACAATTCGAATAATGATTTCTCTAAAACAAGTAGTTGTCCGTACATAAAAGGTTTAAGTGAAAAAATTGCAAGAATTTTCAAAAATAATAATATCAGAATTTTATCTACCCCCTTCAATATTAATATCGCTAGAATTAAGCCGGGAAAAGACATTTTACCACCAAAAAAACAACAGGATGTTATCTACGAAATACCTTGTGCACACTGCAATAAATCGTACATAGGCCAAACATACAGACCTTTGGAAGTGCGACTTAAAGAACACAAAAGAAACTTTTTAACATCAAACAAAGAACAACATACTGATCTAACGCATCATAGAAATGAGACAGGACATGATTTCGACTATGATAACACGCGAGGGAAAAGAACTGGAGAAAAAGGTGCCATATGGAAAATTGTTTCATTAAAAAAGAAGAAAATAACACTGTCAACATTAGATTTGAAAAATCCTATCTACCGGATATTTATAATTCCCTATTAAATTAATTTCTTAAATTTTATGTTGTTATATTCAATTAAATGCCGTTCATGTATTCTGTTTACTTTCTCGTTGCTTATTTTGTTCCCCTACTACCTATAAATACGGCACCCGAAACATTCAAAATTTTATTCTGAAGATGACCCTAACACGGGTCGAAACGTCAAGCGAAAATTCCCCTTTAATTCATTATTATCTTTTTCATGTTTTAATATATAACCTCCCCCCCCCCTAGTTTTAAAAAACTTTTCAATTATCCTTTTTATTATTATTATTATTATTATTATGATTATTATAATCATCTCCATGTTTTACATATAACCCCTTTTTAATTGTTGCCGTTAAATATCAATACTCTTATTATTTTTAATGAAAGATTAAATATGAAAAAATGAATGCCAAAGTTACTGAAACCATTACGAGAAAAAAAAAACATTAAAAGAGTCTATTTTAATACAATATAATTAAATTATATTAATATGAAAGCTAGCTAATAATATTATATAACAAACATTTCTATTGATTGGAATAATATTAAACTGTATAAATCTTTGTCCATCAATTCTCTGAAAATTGTCTTTAAACTGATTAACTACGTAATGTAGAAAAACCAACGATTTAATTAGTTTCATTTTTTAGGAGTAAAGTTGTTCCACTTCATAGGTTACGTTGAAAAGAACCGGATACAAAAGCGTATGTACACTGGAGAAATAAAATAATACATTGCATAGAACAATCACTAATGAGTATTATCTGTTTAATTATAAGACAATAAAAATTTGTATTAAAGCCCATTGACAAACTCTGGCATCCATTTTACATATCAATCAATTTTGTATACTTTATGAAATGGTTTACAAATTTACAAGTAGAATAAATGCAATTAATAAGTAGCAATTATTCATAGAATTTTGGATTTAAATAGGAAAGATATTTTTTAAATGTTTCTTTTCCATATTCAAAATCGTCAAAAGAAGAATAGATCAAATCTATAAAGTAACGATTAATGAAATTTTATCACATTATGAAAATACAGTTTATAAAATTAGTGCAAATTAATTAAGTAATTACATAAATTATAACAACATGCACACAATACAGTAAAATTAACACATTTCATGAAATTGTATTCTCATATCAGAAAAGTGAATTTTGTGTATTTTATTAACCCAAAAGTAGATTTTAATGGAGAAATAGAATCAAGAAATAAATAAAAATGATTCATTGAATTCCTGCTTTAGATAAAAAGATATGTATAGAAGATATTTTTTGTTTTCATAAAAAATATATTGAAATTGTAAAAAAAAAAGATTCATGAAATTATATCATACGAAAATACGAATTTGAAAATAAATGCGGATTTATGTTATTAGCACGTCTAGTATACTAGAAAATAATGCGTCTCATAGAAAAATGAACAGCTATTATGTTTTGTTCAATTATAATAAAAGCGAAATATTGAATAAAGTGCATTGAGAAGATCCAAGTAGCAGCGCGCCGCCAGTCAACTTTCGCAGTATCCCTGCTCGCGCCTGATTGCTCGATAGGCGGAGTCTCGCGTGACGCAGCGGAAAGCGGTGGGAGAAGAAACGCGCCTTGAGTGGGCTCGGAAATGTTGGTCCGTTTGGCCGCGCTGATTGGTTAGAGGCGCGAAGCGGGGTTCGCAAATGTCGGAGTAGGGAGGGAGGTAGGGGTAAAGGAGAAGAGCAGGCACGGAATAGCGCGTCTAAGTGTCGAACGGTATAGGGGCGGGCGTAGCCCAGCGCGACGAGGAACGGGGGGTTTAGGGCCGACCGTCAAGGAAGGATCCACGCGGAACTTGTAGGGGTGGGGGGAGGCAGGGACGACTGCATCGTGTGGTCGCTGTGCGGAAAGGCAGCATATAGCCAGCCACAGTTGAATGTCGAGAGTCGTCGCTAGAACATCTTTGTACCCGTCGCTCCTTCCGGAACACAATAACTTAGTTCGCGATTCGTGCGAGTCGATTGAATAATCTTGTGGCTGTGGTCTATCCGATACGGAGAATACGACCTTTTCCGAATCGTACAAATCCTATATCGCAGCAGAAACGATTTTGGTTAGATCGCGTTGGCCGGCATTCTCTCCTCGACTTGTCACCAAATTCCATTGTGTGGAGATTGTCAACCTCAGTGCGTGCTCGACAGTGACTTTATCGCCAGTTTGTTCTCTAAACAAAGAGTCTGAAGAAATTAAAGGAGTGTGGAACCATTCTACAATCACGTGCTTCAGAGACGCAGAATTCATAACTCGTCTATTTCCTCGCGTGTTCATATATTTTCATAGCAGCGGTATAATAATATTGTTTCCCGCGCGGATTGCGGGTTAGCTGAACGCTGCTTTGCGAAGTGAGAGTGTTAAAAATTACGTACGATAGAATCGAAAGAGACTGCGAAACATAATACAAGTCACCGAAAGAGAGAAGGCGCAACGAATAGTGGGGATAGTGGGAGTAAGTTGTTTCATTCATAAAAAAGTTCTTTATTACGGACAGTTGCTATAATGAAGGTACAAGCTGCAACACCGGGAAAGCGTCCGTTGCGAGTGTTTTCAATCGTGGAGAAAATTAACGCAATTCAGCGCGTTAACGACGGAGCGAGTAAAGCGTCTGTGGCACGAGACATAGGAGCGCCGGAGTCGACGCTGCGAGGCTGGTGCAAATCGGAGCACAAAATTAGGCACATGGCCCCATCCTGTGCAAACCCACAGATAGCTGGAACACACCACGGTTCCTCGTTTTGGGAGTGGTATAAAAACCAGTACCCGCAAAATACAACGCATTGTTCAAAACGAGCACCGGGTAAATCGAGGGCGTTAATTGACAGCATAGTCACTCAAAACAATAATAACAATAAGAGCTTCAAAAGAAGCTTTCATTTAACTGACGATGACGTGGGTTCAACCACGTATGAAGAGGCCATTATTCATGGCCAAAAGTTTTTCCAGTGGTTGGAAAACTGCAGCGACCCCAGTGTTTCGCGGGTACAAATTATGCAAGTGAAGTGCCTAGTGGATGGCCTCAAGTGCAGAAAAATGCCGAGCAGTGGTGTTAAACGAAGCCGAAAATAAACGAAATGTTTATGGTGCTGTGATCCGTATGCGTATCCTCAGAACTTGTGCGGCCGCGAAACAGAGAGCGAACAAGATCTCACGGACGATGTTTGCAACTCTCTACATTTTTCTCGTGTTTCTTCTCAGCAAATCTCAATTTTGGACTTTTCTTTACTTAGTGATTATATGTACCGGACGAATCGAGCATATGTATTGTCGAATTGTAAAATATAAGATCGAACTGCGCATTGTAATTATTATATGCGGCGCGGCTTCTTGTACGTAAACATAGATATTGACATTCGTATCGAATGGCATGATCCATTGTAAATATATAGGAAAAATCATTTCCGTTAGTTAGTCGTAGAAACAGTAAGTTGCTGTTTTTAATGCAGATGAACAACACACGATGTAATCGTTTTACGATGCGACAGTCGAAAGTAGTGAACGAAAATTACAAACGAAAATAAACATTACGATATAAAAAATAAAAAATATTGTATACTCATTAATCCTTCACCCTAACTCTTTATCAAATCTGATAACACTTATCAAGTTAACCCTCCTGTGCACCAGTTTTTCTTTTCCCATAAGGCAACAATGTAGTCCGGACGAGTATACTCGTCCTGCCGCACAGGGGGGTTTAATTATAGGTCTCTTAATGTTCACTTAAGTTCGTAAATTTTGTCTTTCATATCGTTGATTCAATGGAAACCGTATACATACTTTTAAACTAAATCAACGGAACTAGCAAACAACCTCAACTTAGAGGTTCGAATTCATTGTCCCGTTACACATATTATGCATTAACGTGCATAATTTAACTGATAAGAAAATAAGAAATACTTAATTTATGAAAAATGGATTTTCCATTTAATTCAGTTTCGTTTTTTAAAATATGAAATTGACATTGATTACAAACAATTAATGTTAAAGTGTTATTAAAACTTATTAAATGAACTGTAATATATTAATATAAAATTAGAAGTAAATGTAATGGCCAATACAGTTCGATATAACTTGTGCCAAACACAGGTTATAAGAAAGGTTATAAGAAAAAACCCAAAAGATCAAAAACTGGGTTTTTTTTTTATTCATCACCCAACGTTTCGACCTCTTTGGAGGTCCTCCTCAGGGGCATCTATTATAAAAACATACAAAAAATAAAAATAAATACATAAAATACGAATACAAAATTAATATAAAAATAAATTACACCGAATATCACGCACCGACAATCAACGAGTACCACACGACATAAACTGATTGTATATACAAAGGTTGGGTATGTACATGAGATTTCTACATATGTGTGAGTCATTTAACGTATCGTCACGTTGTTGATTAACACTCGAATTATATATCATTTATTAAGATGTTATAACTATTGTTTAAATTTTCTGTGTCTGTTCTAAAGTTGATGCTTGTTTTTTGTTTCTTGATATGTATCATTTCCTTGATATTTCTCTTTTTCCAGTGTGGTTCATTTTCTAAGATTTTAACTTCCGAGAATTTAAAATTGTGTCCTGTACTTAACATGTGAGACGTCAATGCTGTATGTCCTACATCTTTCTTCCAATTATTTTTATGTTCATAAATTCTTCTTTTCAGATATCGTTTTGTTTGTCCAATATACGTTGCGTTACACTCACTACAATCTATTTCATAAATGACATTTGATCTATCCAAAATTTCAACTCTGTCAATTTTGGTCTTAAAAAGTGTCTCTAAAGAATTGAAATGTTTGTTGACAATTTTGATATTGAATTTTTCATAAATCCTTTTAATTCTTTGGTTAAATTTTTCAATGTATGGTAAAACAATACTGTTGGAAAAATCAAACGATTTTTTCTTGATGTTATTATCAACTGAACTGGATGTTGTAAATCTATGTTGTAATATTTTGAGCCTGTTATTTATGGTTTTCCGTATAAATTGTAATTCATATCCATTTTTTTGTAAAAAAGTGTAAATGTATTCTAAATTTTTAACATGAAATTTTTTATTAGCTAAAAGTATTGCTCGATCAACCAACATTGTTATTATTCCTCTTTTCATATGAAGAGGATGATGGGAATTGAAATTTAGGAATTTTCAAGAGCAGGTGGGTTTTCTGTACCAATTTGTTATGAGTTTACCTCCCTCGTTAATGAAAGTTATATCAAGGAAGGGTAAACAATTCTTTTCTTCCAATTCAGATGTAAATTTAAGTTTCGGATGGTAGTCATTAAATGTTTTTACTAAGGATTCAATATCATTAGTTGGATATATTATAAATATGTCATCTACGTATCTTTTATATAATATTGGTTTTTCTTTCAATTTCATTAGGACTTCTTGCTCTAAATCGATCATTATTAAGTAGTGTTTCGAGCGATACCGAGACTTTCGAGAGTCTCGACCGAGACCGAGACGAGACCGAGACCGAGACGAGAAACAAAAGTAAAATTTCAGTCGAGACGATACTTTCTATACCGAGAGTCTCGTCGAGAGTCTCGTATCTTTTTTATCTAAGATATATGTACTACAAATCAAAGGCGTTCTTAATTCGTCAAATCTGAAGCAGACTTCATAGACAACTTGACCTACATGAACATAACTTGTATTATTATAGCCCTGTAGGAGTAACCTTTAGTAACCTAACATGCGAGTTAAAAATACAAAAGTTAAAGTTTTGTATACACGGAAAAATATTGTACCGTGAAAATTACCGAATTCTTCGGAATTCAAGAAGACCACATGTTTAATCGAACTGAAAAAAAAATCATTGAACTTCTAATAGTTTTACAGTGAAAGGAATCGTTAGTAGATTTCACTGAAAAGTTAAATAAAATTTATTGAAGAAGTTGGGTAATTTTTACTTAATTTTGAGTTCGGCGGATTTTACTCAACAACCTTAGTTAAAATCTACTGCAGATTTCTGTCAGTGTAATAGTTTTTCATTGTGTTCATATTCAATTTAATGAAATAAAATGTCCCTACTGGGACTAAAAATATACCAAAATACTATTACATTTTATGAAAAAATAAGTGTTTTAGTTAAACGGGTAGAACAGTTTTATTTTATTAAAAAAAGATTTATAAAGTACAATTCAATTTTTCCTTCATATTACAGGTTAACCACCCATTCATACATAATAATGTACGTGCCGACTTCGCATTCAGCCGATTTCTGTGCTTCCTTATAATTAATGAAGCTTTTGAAAACAATCTTTCGGCAGGAACAGAAGTTGCTGGAGTTCCCAAAATGTCTCTTGCCATTAGTGCCAACGTCGGGTATTTTTGTTGATTTTCTTTCCACCACTTAAGAATATTACAGTCTCTTGTTTCTCGGGGTGCATTTGTGTATTCGTCAAATTCTTTAAGAGGCGAGTTCAATTTTTTTTTCGAGTATAACTTGTTCATTTCATCGTTATCTTCTACATCCTCAGATTCTATTGGGCTCGTCTCAAAATTTTCGTATTCTGTTTCGTTATTGTATGTTTTATACAATTTAAAAAAATGTTTAATTGACTCCGTTTTCATTTCCTTTCCCCACGAAGTCATGTCAAAAGTCTCAATTCGGTGCCGTGGATCCAAAATTAGAGAAGCGCAATAAGTCCAGTTCATTTTTGAATAATGCTTGAGCATCTTATCTCTCCCAGCTTGAAAAGCAAGTAATAAAGTCTCATCGTCTTTGCTTCTATTCGGTTTCATATCTAAATCGAAAATTTGTTTTTCAATAGAGTCTATAAGTATGTTGAAGGCTACAATAACCATTGGTAGTGTTACATACTGATCGCCTTCTAAACACGTCGACACGGTTTTAAATAATTTAAAATATTTATAAAATTGATCGAGAAGAGCCCATTCACTTTGATTCAGCTTTAAATTCGAAAAAATTGCATTATTCTGACAGAGTGTGTTTAGCCCTTTCAGCAAACTATAGTCTCGCGAACGCTGTTTTGTCATTTTAGGTATATGGTATAGCTGTGAGAGCAATACTCGATTTGCTCTTTTAGCTATATATATATATATTATAGGAACATATATTCCAAATTAAATATGTATTATTGCTCATTATTATATATTAATAATTACTACGGGCATGCCGTTATCCAGTCTTTATGCTTCTTATCTTCGTGCTTTTTAGGTTATGTCGATTAAAAACATGAAAAGTGGAAGCTCGCGTCATTTGTCTGGGACATTTCCTAGCAGGTTACATTCTCTTATAGCAATCTGGTATTGCTGTAACAGCTATATCAAATAATGTTAGCACCCATATATTTTGTTCCTGTAACAATCTGACGGTAGCAAGCAAGTAATATTTCCATTGCAGCTGAAAGCCTGGTTGCTGCACGTTTATATTAGGGACGGTAACAAGTTCAATAGTTCTCACAGACGGTACATGTTTCTAAACAGTTATATCGCCGTACGATCGAAATTCTTTTTTCAGTTTAACTTACAGCATCTTTTTTCACATGCATTCCGAGCAGAAAATGACCAGCTGTCATGGCTGCTGCTTTGCACTTACGATAGCCAGATGAAATGGTCATGAAACGTGTGACAGCAACTCTGTACGCCGGTGTACCTACGTAAACTAATATTAGTAAGCTGATGTGTAATAATAAATAAATGTAGGACTAAATATACAGGGCTGTTTAAATTTATATATTATCTATTTGTCATTTCGTAAATTCTGCAAACTTAATTTTTAGTATCTCTCATTCATAACAATTTGTTAATTTCTTTTTAACAGAAACAATACCGCCAAGTTTGTAGAATTTACAAACTTGTAAATGAAAAAATCCGTACATTTATTCCCAGCTTTATTTATTATTAGACACCTGTTTTAATTAATTTATAGATTATATTAAAATTTTTTATTTTATATCTCTTTCTGTTCCTTTAGACGTATGCTGTTATAAAAAGTGTCGATTTCACCATTGATCATGAAATATAAGGATTTCTACGCACTTTGAAATTTTAATCCTAGTAAGAAAGATGTTAGATATCTGTACAGTTGTATGTCAAATCGCACATTGCTAATAATATACAGTGTCGGTATACTGCTATTTGGGACATAGCGAGCATAGGCGAGCGTTAGCCCTTCCATTTTCTAAATTCATAGAGATTATATTTATCGAGACCCGAGACTCTCGACTCGAGACCGATACGAGACGATACCGATAGGCTCGAGACTTGCCCGATTCCGAGACGAGACCACTCATTTCGAGACTCGCTCGAGACCGAGACGAGAGTGGAGCTAATCTCGTCTCGTCTCGGCGAGACCGAAACACTATTATTAAGTCGGCTAATGTGGGGGATAGCGGTGACCCCATCGGTGTACCACTATTTTGTTTGTAAATCTGTCCATCAAACATAAAAATAGTTGAGTCTAGAATTGTAGACACCATTCTTACAATTTCATTGACTGGGATCTTCGTGACATTCTCTAGTTCCTGAGTTCGTTTTCTTAAACCATTAACAATGAGTTCATGTGGTACGTTTGTGAATAAACTAGCTACATCGAGTGACAAAAGGCTATAGTTTTTAGGGATGGATATATCTTTTGTTTCATCAACTAAGTTCCATGAGTTCTTTGCTCTATTTTTGTGTTGTTGTATGGTTTTGTATATAATGCCATGTAAGAATTTACTAATATTATAAATCGGACTTCCTAAAGCGGATACGATAGGTCTCATAGGGTATCCTGATTTGTGGATCTTGGGTAACGCATACAATCTTGGGATATTTCCGTTATTACAAGTTAAATACTTTGCAGTATCATTATCAATGTATTTATTCTTTTTCCAATTAGTTATTGTTTCATTTATTTTATTTTGTGTTTTAGTAGTTGTATCCTTTTTTATTTTCAAATACGTGCTGTCATTATTCAATAATTCTTTAACTTTGTCAATATAATCTTTTTTACTTATAATAACTGAGATATTTTCCTTATCAGCTCTAGTTAAGTAAAGGTCGTTCTTTTTTATATATTTTCTTATACTTGAGATCATAGTTGATTCCGGTGTACATGTTGGTAAAAGATTTTTTGTACATTGAAGGGTATGTATAATCTTATTTTTAACTAAGTCGACTTGTTCCGAAGGAATTTTTCTCATGTTAATTTAAAAAATACTGATTAATTCATTAATCGGTAATGTATCTTTAGTTAATTGAACACAGAATTTTGGTCCTAGTTCAATTAGTTTCATGAAACACTCGGGTATAGACAAATTCGATAAATTAATTGCCCATTTATAATCACAATTAGAGTCAGTATGTATGTTTATATCTGTGTTGTTATTTACTGTATAGGTATTATTCAAACATGTGTTGCTACTACTATTAATGATATTTTGAAATTGCTTTTTTAAAACGGTTTTTGTTTTTCCAATAACTGTTGTTCTATTTGTGTATTGTCGATTCATAAACTCCGTTAAAATTGCAGCAGGTAAATTCCGTTTTAAGAAAATTATGATCTTAAACTTTCTGTGGTTTAGTTCATTAATAAATAAGTACAAGTCGTCTATCTCAGGTTTTAACGTATAAAATAAGAATCTTTCTTTGAAGTTAATAAATTTAAGTTTGATTTTGGATGTAAAAAAATATGCAGTTTTCCCACAGGATCTACTAAGATGTTTTGGTAGAACTTGGTCCTTTTTTTTGACACTTCTTTAGAAAACGAAGGCGCTCACCATATTCTGCAAGTCGGGTCATGGTCCATTTGAGATCCTGAAGAGGTCGAAACGTTGGGTGATGAATAAAAACAAACCCAGTTTTTGATCTTTTGGGTTTTTTCTTATAACCTTTCTTATAACCTGTGTTTGGCACAAGTTATATCGAACTGTATTGGCCATTAAATTTACTTCTAATTTTATACAAACAATTAATATTTCAGTTATACTCCTATATATATTCATTTTGAAATGATCAGTTTATTTGTTGGTAATGAAATTTTAACAATATGCTATTAAAATAAAATTTCTTCACATATTAATGAAAAATGTATTTTTATGGGCAGGCATGAGTAAATTATAGTAATAAATGGAACTTACGATTTTTATTTTTTTTAGGGACATCAACGCATACCTTGCGTGACCTTAATTTCTGTTGAGCTTTTTATAAGAATCTTTTTTTTATGCAAACAATAGCCACATTTTTTTATATTTGGGCTCGGTAAATGCTAAATTAAATGACGTGACCTGTACAATTCTTTTGCAATCTTATCGTAGAAAACATATTTCTGTTCTTCCCATCATATATCTGTGGTTGCCAGGAAACTAGACATAAGTTCATTATGCATGATTTTCAGTTAACTTAAATCATTGAAGTGTTAATAACACGAATTTCAACAATTTTTATGATGATCGCTATTTTATAGTACAAAAGTAATAATAAACACTCGGTATTAATACTCCGAAATATTTTAAGACAAGTCTCGAGGTGCGCACTAATGTTACCCCCTCCCCCCACGGCCTTCTGCAGCCTGCTGCTGCGATTTTGAAGACGTTTGTCAATATCAAATCGCGAGCATTTTTTAAAGATTTTGAAGATCAGTGTCGTCGCTCGCACGTCTAAACAGCGCCTGAAGAATAAATCGTAAAATGACGGTGAAGTTGGCGGCCGATTCCCAACGGCCGCATTCTTGACCGTTTTTAAGAACAATTCGAGGGGTTCGCACTGTGATAATGACTTTGCTTCTATAGGTTTCAAGAACATTTTCAGCAAAATTCATGCAACGAACTGTTTTTGTTGCTAAGTTATAACTATTATTGATAACAACATAAAGTATCTGACGAATTTAACGGTCTTTTTGTAAACAATTAAGGGTGTTCATTTTTTAGAAATGATTTAAGATCACTTATAAAGACTTCAAGAATATTTTCTGCAAAATTCAGAAAATGAACACCCTTTGTTACAAAATTATAACGATTGTTTGTAAGAACATAACTTCTCTGACGAATTTAACGGTCTTTTTTTAAACAATTAAGGGTGCTCATTTTTTAAAAAAGATTTTATATCACTTCTAAAGGCTTCAAAAATAATTTCTGCAAAATTTCGAAAATGAACACCCTTTGTTGCAAAGTTATAACGATTGTTTATAACATAATTACTCAAAAATAAAAAAATTGTTTATTTGAATCATTCTGAATCTTTATTTATGCCAAGGACACTGGATTAACTGAAGAATTTATTTAATTTGAATAATTTTTCTTTGAGGTTAAACGACTGGTTTTTTTTCTGTAAAACTTTTCTTATACTATTTAAACCGTTAGTTGATATTAATACTCTATTTCCTAATAAACTGCACCTTGATGCACTTGAATAGTAAATTACGATACAAGTGCGCTAAGTAAGCCATAGACGCGAGTGCGGGGATCACCTACGCGCACGCGTATCGTATACTATTTTTTTTAACGTGTGAGCTAAGTGCCCAGTTACAACTTAGCGCACGGAGTTAAAAAATAGATATTTTCGTTACTGCTGGAATATTTTAAATTTCGACATAAAGGGCTGCACACAAACTCTTCGAGGTTTGCAACGCTGCAGATATTAATTTTATGAGATAATTTAAAATTAAAGCTGACTTGATATGCTACCATTGGATAGCTGCAAAGACTATCTATAGATTAAAAAAACTATAGTTTAAAAAAACCCGCTTCCTTCTCAGATCTGAATCCCTGTCTTTTAAGCTTGGACTCCAACTTCCTTTTATTTTTTTAAACCTATTACCAATTATCGTTTCCCTGTAAATTACAGTATACACAATTAAAAATGCCAATACTATGGCAACGATATACAATAAGCGAAATTTTCAAATGTCCTCCTGTTTATTCAATGTACACTATGATATATTGAACTGAACTTTCACCTTCCGCAAGAAAGTGTAGTGACTGATTCGCTCCAAAAAATTTGCAAATTTTTTTAAAATCGATCGCTTACAAACTTTACTTACCTTGAAACGAATCGGAGTCTGGTTTGTCAGATCTTCATCGAATCGTCCACACATATAAAATAAAATAAAGTCAATTATAGTCAAGCATTATGAATAAATTAAAATCATAGATTGGAATCGTGAGGTGCTGAAATGAAAGTCATTATTATTTGTCATTGTTCTATTAAAATATATATTTAAAACATTTTGAACTTTATAAACAATTGAACTCGTCCATAAAATAAAATTATTAACACACACATACCATCATCCTCGGTCAAACGCGAATATAAATAAAATAAGAGTCATTATTATAAAACATTATCGAGTCGTCGGTAAGTGGTGTGAGTCAGTATATAATATAAAATTATTCATATCGTCAACGACGGAATAACTTACGCGGTAAAATAAATTAGGACGACGCGCACACACATTCATCTCATACACAATTACATTCACACACTCATAAATAAATAAACGTATATCATAAATTTGCGGTGGCATTACATGACATAAAATTACATACGTTATTTTTAGACATACCGCATTTCGGTGGAGAGAAGGAACTCTGTCTTCATTATCTCTTCGTTGATGCTGCGTCCATTATTTATCCTCTTCTCCGTCGTTATCAGGGTTTCTCGTTCTGAGGATCGTCGATAGTGTATTTGCTGGGTGAGCGCCTCCCCGGGTACCCTTTCTTCGTTGTAGCCGTCACTGCTTCCAGCACCTTTTAAAGCCTCAAAAGGGGGAAGCGGACGGCTAATTCTCTTCTTTCCTCTTATTATTGAATATGGGGAGTGGAATGCACTCACCTTAGTTCTTCGACCTGGTGGGTCAGATTTTCCTTAGGACACCGCAGATTCTCTGGAGCTCCGGACCCATCCCGTCGACCTCGTGGCTCTAATGTATGCAGGTCCGGATTGCGGTGTCCACGTCCTCGTTGTCGGGAGAAGAGAGAGTGAGTCCATCCCCGGGAGTCCTATTTATAGACCTGGATCCTCTCCGGGTTCACCCAACCCCCTCAGTCAATATTCCGGATTGTGGACGGAACTGTCAGTTTTTGAACGTCATTCGTCAATTTCAAACTGACAGCCCGCCCGTCACATTTGAAGTCCGCGCCATTTCTCGGTATTGTTTGACACAAGTTGCGAAAATGTTTTTTGTACTCTTATGTCGAAAACTACTATTTCCTCACATTTTGGTATCCTACGTAATCCCATATTAATTAAATATTCTAAGTGTAAATAGTATGCCAGGATAATAGCAAACAACAATGTTGCATATTGCAGCTAAAAATGCATTTTTTGTTCCGGAAAACTGCATTTTATATTAGGAGAGTAAAATATTAAAGTGGTATTCGTAGCCCGGAAAAACTGTTTTCCTTTTCTCAATGCAGGTAGGTGCATAGTTGAGATGATTTTACCTTATGGAAAATACCCCTAGCTTAAAGCACAAAAGGGTATCGATGTCCACTGACAATGTAGTGTGAACAAAGGTAGGTCAGTTTTGCTTTTCCTTTTAAGTACTGAACTTTTATTATGCCTGCAAATATTACGAAGTAGACCAAAATACTGAATTTTAAGAATTGTTTCAATAATTATTACGAGACATTATTTTTTTAAGTTTACTTTTTCATTTTTGTCTTATGTATGAAGTGTGTTATCTTCTTGAATATGATAAACATTGTCGATTATGCCATTGTTCAAATGATGCCATCTTCAGTTTTTCAGCGAATAAATTCGATCATTTATACTAAAGAATAATGTTGCCTAATAATGTAACCACAGATTAAAGATGGGTGGCTTTTGGCATTAAACCTTCATTCTTATATATATCTCATGATAATTCGAAGACTCATTTAAAAATTCAATGCTGTAATACCGATTTAAAGTTTTTCAAAGCGATGGACACTTAATTCGTAAACATACGACAAACATTGGACCTGTGTTTATAAGTTATTAAGTTATATTTAATCGCTTGTGAAAACGAAATTGCTTTTATGTTGCAGTGTACGTAAAATGCTATTTTACAAATTTTTTACTTCTCTTGGGCGCATTTTACACACGCTTGCAACATAAAATATTGTTTGACACAAGTTTTAATGTGACAGTTTTATTTGTTCATTAAAAAGTCATATTTCACTATATGGAAGCGGATGATGAATTCGCTTTAGGTAGAAAAAGTCGAAATTCATTTTAAGAAATTAATTTTTTTTAAATATATATCTAAGAAATATAATATACATCTAATGCTTTTTGTTAATATTTGAGTTTGTTTTTAATGTAAAGTGCCTATACCCATTCCTATCGATCGTCGAATTATTTTTGCTTTTGCGGATTTTGATTAATTTCGCTGAATTTTGAACGTGAATTTTCATTTCATTAATTTTTTACTCAATTCAGCATTGAATTTCCACCACAATTTACCGTTTTCTTGTTGCAAAAATCATATTTGATTTTACATTACTTTTTGTTTAATTTATGTAGCATGAATTTTTAGCGCGCTTTTATTAGTTACTCCAATTTTATCGCGCTTTTGTTAGGTTATAATGTCAAATATAAACATTCTGATGCCGGTTCCTCAACAGAATTGTGTGAGCTCTCTTGGAATTTTACAAGTCGACTGAATATTTTGGCAAGTTATCAATATATCATTACTTAATTTAGTACAACATTTTTTTTCTAATTTTCCTATTTTTTCACAATCGTGTTCGTCATTTACGCGTTAGTGACGTGCTTAACCGTTCTCGCCGATTTTCTTATTATCTACCGATTCCCTTCGCGTTTTCTCTTGCTCTCAACAATAAGCACATTACTTATTTCGTAAAATAGCAATGAGTAGCCGAAGCAGTGAAGAACCCGCGAGTAAAAAGAAGAAATTTTCTCATAAATGGGTAGTGGAATTTGGTGAATGGTTGCAACCCGCTTTAAATGATGACACTGAATTCGTCTGTACAATTTGCGAGAAAACATTAAATTGCGGTAGATCTCAAATTATGAAACACCTCAATACGAATTTACATAAAAAAAACTTTCAACCGAGTAATATCAATTACACAAATAATAGCAATTTAACCGAATACGAAATCGCAGTAACAAAAAGCTGAGCTTATTTTTTCCGCGTTAATGGCCGAACATAATATTTCGTTTTCATCCGGAGAAAATTTTGTTAAAGCAGTTCAAGCTGCACTTCCGGATTCTAATATCGCGAAAAGTATTCATCTTGGGGTAACTAAATGCACAAAAATCGTACACTGAGAAAAGTGTTTTTTACCCAGTATTAGAATTCTTATGCCCCGTAAAATATAGTATTTTACGCATAGGGATTGCTACTACCTGTTAAAAGACGAAGATTTTATATTATTCTAACCGATATGTCAGTTTATTTCAGCCTTTTCTCTTTAACTAAAAGCAATTTTTGTTTATGGAAATTTATCTAGCAAATTAAAATATTAAAAATGCCTTCTTTTAGTCATAATAAAACATTCTTTTAAAATAGGTACTATTACAGTTTCGTATAACCTGTCAAAAACAAATGCTGAACGACGGAGGATTTTACTATAGTTATAATATTTCTTTTAATGGCTATAATACACTTTTTAAAAGGCAACGGATAGTAACTGATAAAATACACTTTTCTCAGTGTATTAAAGGTAATCGCGCAAGTAATTAAAGAGTCGTTAATCGAAAAATTAAAACGATCTAATTTTTCCGTGTTTATTGATGAAAGTACGGATATCGGTCTGAAAAAAATTGTGCATATCGGTTCAATACGTGAATGATAATAGTTCGCCTACCATCACATTATTAGATCTATTGGAACTAGATCCAAGGGACTATTCTGCTCAAAAAGTATTTGATGCGTTCAAATCGTGTTTTGAGCAGAAAGAAATCCCTTTACGGAATATAGTTGCAGTAGCTTGTGATAATGCAAGCGTCATGGGACACGGAAAAAACTCGATTGTCGTTCTTACTACTTTTGAAGTAGTAAGAATAATATAGGCTGCTGTAACAAACTTATTGGTTAATGTAGAAAAAGACGATTGTCACAGTAACAAGAAATAAATGGTAATCCTTATTACGAAAGATGTCTATGTATTACAAGTAGGTTAGATAGGGTAAACAATTTTGATTGGTAAAATTTACTACCCTTTTAAATGGTTATGTCTACTACCCTCGTCGCTGTTGGCGACTATTTAGATAGTAAATGAAACTATGTATACAGTCGAGATTACAGACGCGCATGCGCGGCTCTTAAAACTCGTCAACGATAGAGTGTGCGCCATATTTGTAGCGTTTAACCTGACTTCAGCAGTGAAATACGAAGTTTCAGGGAGTTACGAATGTAAAAATTCTCAATGTAGTATTCTATATTATCATGTGTATATGTTTAACATATATCTACCCAAAATTTCCTGTATAATATATAATTAATTTTCTACGTCTATGCCTTCCAAGACTTTTATATGTACAAAATTAACAAATAAATTATTTAAAAACTACATCTTGACTTTATTCCATTACATACAATAATCAACGATATAAGAATTTAAGTAAGCTAATTCCTCTTTTCGATGGGAGTTTTATCATTCATATAAGAAAATACAATTTAGGCTGCAAAATTGTGATAAAGATATGTTATTAATTACATTTTGCACACTTTAAAAGTAATATTATTAGATTGGTACTCGTCGGTTGTTTCTTTTCAAGAAAAAATGCATTTTTTGTTTCTTCGTCGAAAGTCCACTCGGAGCCCAATTTCACCAGTGTTTTGTATTAACTTTTTCACTACCTTAAAAGTAACTAATTGATATCAAACTACTTGGAATAGTTTCAGAAGAGTAAAATCTACCAAGTTTCATGGTTGTATTAGAATTTTTAGAACAATTTCAATTTTTATTGCATACCAAGCAACTGTTTTTCATCAGGTTTGGCTAAAGCACATAAAAATGGAAATTGTACTAAAAATTCTATTATAACCTCGAAACTTCGTAGATTTTACTCTTCTGAAACTATTCAAAGTACAGTAAAACCGCTCTTACTTGAACAGGGTCGAGCCAGCATTTCCCCTCCAACCCTGTTTATTTGAACTCTTACAGTTGTCCCCACTCCTCGCGCAATATACCCGTCCGGCATGAGTAGCGCACGCGCATTGGAATTTGCATCCGCGTAAGAGCGAGTTGTGGGGGTAAGGGGAAGTAGAAATCGTTCAAATAAACGAGGTTATTTTGTTCAAATAGACGGGGTGTTCAAGAAAACGAGTGTTCAAGTAAGAGGGGTTTTACTGTACTTTGATATCAATTAGTTACTTTTAAGGTATTGAAATAGTTAATACAAAACACTGGTGAAATTGGGCTCCGAGTGGACTTTCGACGAAGAAACAAAAAATGCATTTTTTCTTGAAAAGAAGCTACCGATGATTACCAAACTAATAATATTACTTTTAAAGAGTGCAAAATGTAATTAATAACTTATCTTTATCACAATTTGCAGCCTAAATTGTTTTTTCTTATATCAATGATAAAACTCCCATCGAAAAGAGGAATTAGCTGACTTAAATTCTTATATCGTTGATATAACTTCCATAGAAAAAGGAATTGGATCTAAATTCTTATATCGTTGATTATTGTAATGGAATAAACTCAACATGTAGTTTTTAAATTATTTATTTGTTACTTTTGTACATCTAAAAGTTTTGAAGGCATAGACGTAGAAAATTAATTATATATCGTTCAAAAATGAAGACGGGTATATATGTTAAGAATATACACATGATAATATAGAATACTACATTGAGAATTCTTCAAACTTTATTGAATAATAATATTTTTGAAGACGACATTATAATATAAGTAATTGTAATGCCAAAATGTTCTTTCCAATCAAATGTGATAATTGATAATGAACAATCAATTTTTCAACAATATACTATTAATTTTCTAATTCTATGCTTTCGAGACATTTAGATATACAGAAATGACCAATAAAGGATTAAAAAACTACATTTGACTTTATCCCATTATAATAATAAACGATGTAAGAATTTAAATCTAAACCCTTCTTTCGATAGGAGTTACATATCAACGAAATGAGAATTTAGGTGTAATTCCTTCTTTCTTTGGGAATTATATCAACGATATAAAAATTTAGGTCTCATTCCTTCTTTTGATGGGAGTTATTTCATTGATATAAGAATTCAAACCTAATTCCTTCTTTTGAAGGGAGTTATTTCAACAGTATATCAATTTAAATCTAAACCCTTCTTTCAATGGGAGTCATATCAACTACGTAAGAATTTAAATTTGATTCCTTCTTTCGATGGGAGTTACATCAAAGATATACGAATTTAGGTCAGCATATAACTCCCATCGAAAGAAGGTATTAGGTCTAAATTCTTATATCGATGATACAACTCCCATCGAAAAGAGGAATTAGACCTGAAGTCTCATATTGTTAATATAACTCAATTCGAAAGAAGGAATTACATTTAAATTCTTGTATCTTTGAAATACCTCCCATGCGAGCTGATCAGCTGATATAACTTTTGTAGGTTATGACGCTCTGATGGAACTGTTCGCAATGGGACAAGAGAAAGAGAGTGAGAGGGGAAAATAGCGCGCATGTCTGCACGAGAAAGAAACATACAGGTAGTATTTCCAACTGTCAAACACGAGGATGTAAACATTTGAAAAGTGTCTGGCGTTACTATCTAGTTAGTAAAAACCGTGCATCTCAGAAGCTTACTATCTAAAGATAGTAAATGCATCAACTGGAGACGACTATGTCAAATTTTACTATCTAATTAGTAAATTTTACTACTTTAGTGACTGTGCCAGCCAACTATTTTTTTCCGTGTAGGCTGTAAAAAATCGTTTGCAACCCTCCGTAAAGAAAGCGTGCCGCACGTAATAATAATGAAATGCATTTGTCACTCTTTATCACTTATCGCGAATCATGCGTGCAATAAATTACCGGTAGATTGCGATAAATTAATCCGCGGAGTTTCAACTTACGTAAATAGTAGTTCAAAGAGAACTGCACAACTTCGTGAAATTCAAACATTGTATAATGTAAAACAAAATCGAATATTAAAACTTTCTGCGACTCGGTGGTTATGCCGGTACAATTGCATCGTGCGGTTATTAGACAATCGGGCACCGGTACGCGATTTGTTTCTTCTTGAAACGGTAGAAGACACCAAAAATAATAAAGCTAAAAAAATCTATGATCTTTTAAATAATCCCTTTATAAAAGCACTATTACTCTTCCTGAAATACGCTTTAAATTATTTTAATGCATGCAACGCCAAATTCCAATCAACCGAATTAATAGTTCACGAATTGTCATATTCCAGTTCTAAATTACTTAACAATATTTCAAAAAATGCAGTTCTTCCCGAATACGCTGACAATATTGCAAACTTATCAATCACTGATTCGACTGTCTTAAAAGCTATCTCCAGTATACATTTAGGACCTGAAGCCGAGGATCACCTGAAAATGTACCCGGATGAAAGTCGAAAAAGTCCGAAACCTAGGCCTAGAATTTTATCAAACGGCTATCCATGAAATAATTAATCGCCTTCCAATTTCCGACAGTTTTTTTCAAAATCTTAATTTTATAAAGCCCGAAGTGATACTTTCCCGCGAATTAAGAAGCTCTATAAATATCACAAAAGGGTACGAAACATTTCCACATTTGATTAATGCTACCGATTTATCTAAAGAATGGACCGTGTTGCCTAATTTTTTTTCCGGCGAGGAATGCGAAAATCTAATGTCGAAATCGCCCGTTCATTTTAATTGCTGTCCTTCCTCATTCTAACGCTCCAGCTGAAATGGGTTTTCTCCATTGTTACGGACATTAAATCGTCTAAAGGAAATTGTTTGAGTAATAAAGTACTCAATTCCATTTGCACAATTACGACTTATTTTCGAGCCAATGGAATTACATCCCAGAACTTTGAAATCAATGCACGTCACATAGAATTGGTAAAATCAAATATTTTGTACGCATCAAATCCAATGATGTTTTCTCTTTATTCATTAATTTTTTTGCAATATTACCTTTCGCTCTTTTTATGGAGCTATGTTTCGCCTCACATCTTGACAATCCTCAAGTATGGTGTGAGAAGAGTGGTTTTCACTATAGCTACAGGCGATCTTTCCACTTAAAAAAAAAGAAGTGCACCAATTCCTGGTTAATAAAATATACAAATGTTGTATAAAACATAATTTTCACCCTTTTTCGTAACTTCACGTTAACCAGGGATATATTCGGTACCTCAATGGTGGTGTGGAAATCCGAATAGAATAACTATTTTTTATATACACCGTGTTTATCAACCTATTGTACCTCGTTTACCAGCAGATAGAGCGTAAAATTCTAAAATGAAAGTTCCTTTGCCGAAAATGTTTACAAGCCACCGTTTTCAAGTTATTCAGCATTGAAATGAACCAATAGGAAAAGAGCATTTTACGGACATTGTTACATAAAAAATATTTCATCAATTATTGAAAATGATCGGAAACTCGGTTTCACACACATTTAGAAGTTACTCTGATTATGTCAACAGAATTCCATGTTGTACATTGTGATTAGGGGTCACTTAAATTAATAACGAATAAACTAATGATGATCTCGGGCTGAAAACCCTGAACGTCCCCCGTATGATTGATTACAGCACTGCTCACCACGATCATCAAATTATTATCATTATATGTAACATAATCATAAAAATATAGGTCCAAGTAAATAAATATTCCCAATTACAAATCAATTACGTGATTGTAGTCTGAAAATTTTATTCCGTTTTGTAAATCTATATCATAGCACATGCTATAATTTGAAAATTAACACGCCAAATAACACTCATTAAAATGGAATACATCACCATTATAATTTTACGGCATTCTGCTGAACTTTTATTTGTATATTAAATATCCAATAAAATTAGATCATTGACCAAGAACATACACAATGTGATCAATTGTGGTATTTATTAACTTCAAGTACGATTTACAAATAGTAGTTTTGGATTCTAAACCGTAAACATTTTTTTTTGGCTCGAGGAGGGATTGTGCATAGGATCGTATATACAATCCCTACTACGAGGCCGAAAAAATTTACGGCCGGGAAACGAACAAAATACGACTTTGCGGACACGTATGAAGAAAAAATCATTTTGATGAATAATATTTAGTTCAGTACCTTTCCAAAGGTAGTGCATATTATATTGTATAATTTTTCAAAACAGAATCCAAGTTTCAGACTATAATTCCACAACTGCTTTTGGTATTGTGACTTTTCATAGTTTGTATTATCTTTTAAATTTATTTATGATTATGCTGTATGCGGTGTTAATGAATTATTGAAAGGAGTAATTAAATATTCTGGACGCTCTTCTGTCCAAGATCATGATTTAATAATTCTACTGGCCCTTAACCCTGGTAGAAATTCTGTTCAGTTTTATTGGATACAGTCCATTTTCTGGCTAAGTTTTAAGTAATCAGTAAAAAAGCTTTTTGTTACATATCTGTCTAAATATTGTCTACAAATGAATGGATTTAAACTGTTCACATATTTGTCTCAAAATTCTGCCTAATAACTGTTCAATAAAATTATTTAAAATATGTATACACACATCCTATACAGTTACTGTTAAATTAAATTACTCAAAATGTCTATATAAAATAAATGGACATTTGTTATGTTGATGTATTTCAGATTAATATAATTCTAGGTTATATACATTGCTATACAATTAAAGTACATTTTTTCAGCAAAAGTTCTCTAGTACATTACCTTTTTATTTATTAAATATATATTCAGATAAATAATAATTAACCAATTTCCCAACGATGAATTCATCAAAATTACGCGTTAAGAAACACAGAGAAGTAAAGCGATACAAGCATCTTTTGCAATCAATGTTCTCTGCTGCTGGCGTACGAGAAATGGATGATGAACTTAATACTGATGTATTCAATGAAAATAGTGAAGAAAATCCATCTGCTCGTTTTGCAGATATAAATTCTGATGAAATAATTGATTTATGTGAAAATATTAATGACAATAATCACAATAACGATGATGATAATGATTGTGCTAGCGATGAAAATAATGAACGAAATGTTCATATTGGTCATAATGTGCCAAGTGATCGTGATGTTGACAATGATTGTGTAGTTGATATTCTTGATGATTGTAGCGGAAGTAATGACCATGACAGTGCTGATTATGCGTATAATGAAAATGTCGAACAAAGTCTTGATGCGTTAAGTGTTAATGAAGACCGTGATTACGATACAATTAAAGTTGTTAACAATAGTATTGCAACCAATGTTGAGTTTATGACAGTTAAAGATGATAATGACGTAGATGATGAAATTTCAGAAATTAAAGAAATTAGAGATTGGGTAATTCAATCTAAGACTCCCCATAAACATGTTGACTCGTTATTAACAATTTTAAGCCGTAAAGTATTACCTCAACTTCCAAAATGCACTAAAACTTTATTAAATACCAACAAAGCTGAATATGATATTGAACAAATGACAGATTACAATGGCTCTGTTGGAGAATTTGTGTACCTTGGCATTTCACAAGGACTAAAATCGTGCGTTAATATCTTTTTGCACCCGGATCAGATATTGCATCTAATCTTTAATATCGACGGCATGAAATTTTTTGATAACAGTCATATGACAGGTTGGCCTATTCTGTGCAAAGTACACTCTTCTGCAAATGTTTACGAACCATTTACGGTTGCCATATATTGTGGACGTAGTAAGCCTAAATGCGTAATAGATTATTTAAAAAAATTTATTACTGAATTAAATGAACTTCTGAATACAGGGCTGGAAATTGAAAATATTCAGTTTACAATAAAAGTTATGGCTATTCTATGCAATACGCCTGCAAGGGCCTACCTAAAAGGTATCAAATGTCACACAGCGTTTTATGGATGTGAGAGGTGTACAGTTAAAGGAGAGAAAGTAAATGGAACAATGGTGTATATTATGTCCAATGATACTACCAAGAGGACAGATACATCCTTTCGAAATTTTTCACATGTACATCACCATACTGACGATGTGGTGTCGCCATTTACACTATTAGATCCACCTGTAAATATGGTTAACGATTTTATTTTGGATCCTATGCACCTATTATATCTGGGTGTTTTAAAAAAATTGGTAGAGATTTGGATGACATCAGGGGATTCAATCCACAAGTTAAGTTCTCGTCAAAAGAAAGAATTATCTCAACGCATCGAATCAATAAAAAAGGATATTCCTGATGAATTTCCCAGGAAAATTAGAAGTATAGTTTACTTCGAACTATACAAAGCAGTCGAATTCAAATTTTTCCTTTTGGTTTGTGGACCTGTTGTTTTGAAAGATATACTTGACGTTGATGCGTATAATCATTTTTTATTGCTTCATGCAGCTTGCAGAATCCTGTCTTTCAAAAACATGCTCCTTCATTCTGATTATGCACGACAATATTTGGAAACATTTGTTCGAGCATCCAAAGAATTATATGGTCCTCGATTTATAGTAATGAATGTTCACAATTTAATCCATTTAGTGGACGATATCGAGTACACACAGTGTTCTATAAATGAATTAAATTGTTTTACTTTCGAATCTTATTTAGGAAAAATTAAAAATTATATCCGAAGCCCAAATAATATTCTTGCGCAATATTGTAGAAGACAGCATGAAGAACAACAAACAAATAGGAACAAACCACAAATTCCTCCAGAGTTTCAAATCGTTAAAAAAGGTCAAGATGAAAAAATATTACAAGTCAAATATAAAGGCTATTTATTAACACTAAAACAACCCAACGATACCATTCTTTTAAAGAATAATGAAGTTTTGAAAATAATAAAATTATTTATTTGTGAAGGAATTACTTACATTGAAGGTTACATGTATTAAAAATGGGAGTCAACATTTCATTACCCAACTGACTCCGAAATCTTTCAATCTTGGGAATTGAAAGAAACAGAAAAAAAAATTACAGTTCCTCTAGATAATGTCATATGTAAAATGATAAGGTTTACTATAAATTTCCACGTAGATGAAGAACAAACAATATTTGTTGTGCCATTAATTCATTAGTTCCTTATGATTTATATTTACAATGTTTACTTTATTCTACGACCTGTGGCTCAACCTAACCTAACCTAATCTCAGGAGAAAATTCTCTTACGTATTAACCGTATTAATCGTTTTCTGTTTATATAAACATATTGTAAATATTAAACATTATGTAAATATTAAACATTGTAAATATTACATATTGTAAATGTATATTGTAAATTATCACTGAAACACATATTTTTTAATACAAATACTGAGTCGGTAACACAACTCATCTCTGTCGGTAATGTTGTAATCTAACGCCTCTAGTGCTGCCTCTAGCGGAAAAGATGCAGAACTTCAATTTTTCAAAAGTCATATCGCTTCTCTCATGAAGTTCATGACCCGAAAGTCGCAAACAATTGGGAAAATTATAAACAAAGGGCAAAACTCAAGTCGTGGAAAAACTCTATTGTGTATTGATATACTTTCCCAAGTTTTATTAGAGTAAGTATGTATTAAATATTCATGAATAGTTGAAATTAACAAAGGTTCAAAGAGCCAACAGAAATATAAAAAAGGACAAATCCACGAACCCATCTGAATATTCTGAACCGTTATCAGCCATTTCATTTTTTTAAAATCCTTTTTAATTCGCTCATTGGACCTTCAATCTATTTCAGTTTATGGCTTATAAAATTATTCATTTCATTTCCTACGAAAATATGCAAATATTTTTCCGAATCCACGATTGTTATTCACTATACTTTTGTTACAAATCAAATACTTTTTACAATACTTTTGATACAATTATAGTTAAGGGGTTAAAGAAATTTATGAAATTTATGTTTTTTTCTCGACTTACAATTAAATTTGCACAAAAAAATAAGTAGCATGTGCTAATACTAGTGAAATAAGCTTTCTAAATATATATTTGGAAATTTAAAAATAAAATATGAATCACTTCCAGTTTGGGAATTTCTGATGGGTTGACGTAACAGTACTTTACTCTTCACGTCTTCAGCTCTTATCGTAGGAAAATTCGAAATGCAGTAGCCCCCCTCTTAAGTTATACCCCCTTACACTGTACAAAAGGATCGTGTAATTTTACCATGTTCAACGTTGGTCATATTTGTGCCTATGCTGAACGTGGGGATTTTCACACGTCGAGCGTTGTAAAATTACATCTATTGTGAAGTCACATAACCTTGTAAAATTTCGATTGTAAATTTACAATATCTGATAATTTTACAACGCTCGACACATGAAAATCCCTATGTTCAGCGTAGGCACAAATGTGATCAAAATTGAATGTGGTAAAATTACACAATCTTTATGTTATATCTTATACAGCTTTTAAGTTATAATTTTATAGGTTACACATACATAATAGGAAAGATTATTTTACCACAATCAGGGTGCTACTTACTTTTTAAGTAAAATATTTTTTTAAGCCGAGAAAGTAATATTAAACATCGCCATAAAATCTCACTTCTGGAAAAAAAGGCAGTTCACCCTTAATGTTTTCAGACAATCTCATGTAAAGTCACAAGTTTGTTTGCCCAAATAACAAAACTGCAAAACTTTCGGGTTGCTTGTTGGAGTGTTGAACAATTGTTCAACAATTTTCCGGAACGTTAACATTACGTTATCTGGACTGTTATATTCATTTTATTCCTTTTTTATTTAATTTTATTTCATTTTTCGTAGAAATGAATTTTACTACTCATATGCATGAAGTATTTACAATTATTATAATATCTGTCAATGTTTTTCAGTACATAAACAATATGGAAGTTATGAAATACTCCATAATTTCGTTTGTGAAAAGAGGTAGACAAGGAAAAACTAAATCTGTCGATATAGTACCATCTTCATGGTTAATGTGGGATAAAAAGAAACAGAAGTGTGTAACAAAATTTCCCGACCACCCCTATACCAAAGAAAGCTCTGATTTACTCTACACCATGGTGAAGAACGAAGACGATCCATTAGATGAATGGCCTATATTTTCAGTTCAATTAAAAGGCGTGGCTAGTAAGTATTTCACAATTATTTGATAATTTCTTCATTACGAATAAATCCCTGGTTTACATTCGAAGGGTTAAACCTCGGAGGTCTTAAGGGTTTCAAAGTTTCATTGTGCGTTGATTTGGAGGTGAAAGGAACAACACTAAAACCTCTAAACCGATGCACACTCGAGTTACCACTGCAACCCTTATGCTTGGTCCTAATACTTCATGGCGTGTAAAAAATTTCAATAATCGATTATACAAATTTTTCTTATTATGAACTTGAACACCATATGAATCACATATTACTATCGAATATCAGTCACATATTACTTATACATGTATGAGATGCACTCCATAAATTATCTTGAACTATCTTTCTTTGTTTTGTCGGTCTTTTGATTGGATGGGATGATAAGAAAATCCATTGTTAAAAATTAATATATTTCATAATCTCCTCTAGATAGTCCTGAAGAAGACCCACAGGTGGTCGAAACGCAGACATTATTAAATATATTATTTTTTAACAACAATCGATTTTCTTACCATCCCATCCAACCAAAAAGACCGACAAAACATAGAAAAATAGTTCAAGATTATTTAGATAGCAGTCGAAAAAATTCACCTTATTACCTACATAAATTCACTAAGTTGTTCGTTTTTAATAGATACCTACGTAGAGGCAACTCAAAAATTAAGTCGATTGGACAAATGTGATCATGCCTTCTCTTTAGACGAAGATGATACACCAATAGAGAGAGAAAGATTGGCTGAGGAAGCTATTAAAAGAAGAAAATTCATCGAAAAGGCAAAGGTCTTAAAGGATATAATGACAGTTACTCCAGTGGAGAACAGAAATTTTGCATTGCCACAGACTGCAGGTTTTTATGTTTATATTCTATAAAATTAATTGAAGTGATGACAATTGTGATCGCAATACAATTTAGATATTCAGGTTGATAATGTTCAGACACATAACAATCTTACCATTTCAAATTCATTTACATCTTCACTAATAAATATTTTCTTTATCATTATATTTATTCTTTTATTGTGTTATAAATTAATTCTTTTATCACTATTTATTACGTAAATATTAACACATACACACAAAAACACTTATAAATTTCTTTAAACGTGGAAAACGTTAAAAATTATAAACAAGCCTCTTGGGGGTGCATCCAAACTGTGACAGAGTACATATCGTTGCCCTGCATCTGCGACTGACTGAGACTTACGACACTATACATACATAAACAGTGTCTCTGTGGTCGCAACGGGTTAACACAAAAAAATAGCGGTTGCCTACTGCACCGTTTCTGCACAGGGTGTACATATATATGTACATACATACAGGGTGCGTTCGTACGATCCGAACATAGGGCATACCATGTTAAAGATAGAGCGTTCCTGATTGGCCAGTTCCAGCCCATACAGTTCTCGCCATTGGCCGCGCGAGAGCAGGGAATGACTGAAACTGGAGATGCGAGTACTGCCTTCACTGTTCAGTACTTCAGTCAGCCACATTCGGTAATTCAGCCTGAATTAAACATTGAGTCAAAAGATCGTAGTACATAGATGTAATTTTCCTACGTTTAATGTTGTAAATTCACATTTAAGTCTGTAAGAAAGTTACAACGTGGTGTAGTGAATTTGTAGTAAATATACAACATTAAGCGAAGGAAAATTACAACGGGTTATAAAATTACCACAATTAATAGGTTATTTACATTTACGTCTATACGTCTGCGTTTGCATTTCAACGTTTATGTAGGATGCCCAAAAACTGACCAGCAATATTGTGGATTTGGAATCTACATGTCATTTCAAGCAAAACGTCCTCTACCAAAATTGGATCTGAGGCTTACAATCTGAGTGTCGAGCCATTAAAGTTAAACAAAATCACTTTTTTGCAATAACTCAGTTGTTTTTAAAGTTATCTTAACGAAATTGGGCTCATTTTAAGGATATTTTCAAGATGTACAATTCGTCTTTGAGGCACTTTGACCCACGATGAATGTTTCTCTTGCTGAAGCCATAACATCGGGAAAAAATGCCAATTTTTGCGGTATTTCGCATGTAACTGATTTCGCTAAATAGTTATCGAAATATCACAAATGAGGAAATTGTAGGCCTTGAAGAAACGAACAATTTTACCCCTAAGACGATGCGATTTTATAAAAATTGAACCCAGCAGAAGCTTCTTAATGTCGGAAAATTGACGGAAAACGGCTTGGTATTCGCAAACGCATTTTTTACCAATTCCTTGAGTTTAAATGACTTCTCCTGGGCTCATTTTTTTTCTACCACAATAATAATAAAATGTTGTTCTCCCCAACTGTTATGTCTCTAAACTATTTTATTTCGACTTTTTTCAGAAAGTGTGAGTACCACAGAGGAGCTAGAAGATAATGCCAGGGGATGGCGCATCGACACTCGGCCTAATGGCGCGTCCCGACCGCCACTGATTCCCACAGTATTAAATGTACAAAATGTTACACCTAAACGTTGTTATGAAAATCGTAAGTTTGAAAATGATTCGGTACGGTATAAAACTCCAGTTGGGAATGACGGACATGTGAATCTGTCTTACATTAAGGGCAGACAGTACAACTATGCCGTCGACGAAAAAGGTACATATGGGGCATTCACAAATTTTGTAGTTGTGTAACAATTTTAATATATTTGGAATTTTTGAGTTATGACTTTTGAAAGTTTTAGACGTTATAAGGAATACACTATGTTCAATCGCCCGCAACTCAAAAACGGTTCAGTGTACAAAAAAAGTTTACAAGGAATAAAAGTTTTATATTTGTGCCAGCTTTACAGCGATTCAGAAAAAAATTGCAAAATTTTATTTTTAATGCATATGTCTGGTAATTTTTATAAAGAAATTCGATTTTTCTAGTTCATATTACTTAAACTTTATTACTCAAAAAAGTTACCAGATATATGCATTAGAAATGAAATTTTGCATTTTTTATCTAATTCATCGTGAAACTGGCTCAAATGCAAAACTTTTATCCTTTATAAACCTTTTTTGTACATAGTGAGTAAAAATGTTTACGATACAAATTTATTTTATTATTTGTACTTTATGTTGTTGATTTTAACATTTCATTGTAGTGAACACGCAGCAATTGGATGTAGCAATACGTAACGTTAGTAAAAAACTGGATTCCTGCTTTCAAAACACTATTAAAATATTGACGGACAAACTGGCCGAAATTTTATATGATTTGGATGAAATAAAAAAGAGACTTGTGGCACAAGAAATTAAATTAGACAATATTGGCCAAAATTATTCCTCCGGAAAATTTTTGCATCTAGAAAAAGAAGACAATCTGAACATACCGTTTAGCGACTATGACACATTTAAAAGTTTTGATGAAGCGTTAAAAAAAGATGACACTCTCAAATTGACCGTTGTAAATATTCCTTTCCTAAATGAAAGCATATTTGAAGCTATGACATAGTTCTATAAATATTTAATTATTCTTTTCTTATTTTAGTGTCAAATTCTGGGGACATGCATTTCCAAGGACTGTTGCGTTACTAAAACTGCAGTTAATATGTTGAAAACATTTTTTTCAACAGAGTTAGCTGTACAATTTACTACCCAAAAGAAAATGGGCGATAAATTTATTTTGAAAGAAACACATTTGTATACATTAATCGAAGGTACGTATTTGGATCATTTTCAATGGGTAAATTTTATAAAAATAAAAATGGGTATTTTCGACTGGCAATATTCAAAATATACAACTGCATGTTTTAATGTTTCTATTTGTATTATTTTTTTCGCTTTTCAGTGAATTTTTCAATACCTAGTGCATAGAGAAATATATAATCTTTCACTAATCTCCAAAAAATGTCATTTTTCATGTAAAGTAATTCTTATTTTTTCGAAAAGCGTGTGACATTCATAATATATAGAATAACTAACGATTTAATCAATTTGTCGCACGAACTATATTGTTAACATTAACTGCTATGAATATATTTCATTTTCCATAAATTTCCTAACATTATAAAGTACAAAATTTTTAATTTGTTTTAATATTTAGATATAATTGTATCATCAAGAAATGCTATGGGAGGAGAAATAAACCGCAAAGACATTTGCAAAGATATCGGCCAAGTACTGTCAAACGCCCGCGACTGGAATTCGAAGCATTCAAATCGCCGATCACAAGAAAAGAAAGACTCTCCACAGTCAACACAAGAAAATAATACTAAGCAGTCTGAAGAGATGCATGTAGACCCTCCAGAACATGATTTATATAGTCTCATCCAAGATCCGATTCCGCCGTGAGAGCATTACTATCTCAACATTTTTTACTTTTAACGATGTTACTTTATTTAAAAGAATATTTTTCAGTTACGTACTGTATTAAAGGGATGAAATTATATGAAATGACAGTATAATTCGAAAAACTTCAGAGTATTATCTTATTTTGAAAATGTAAAAGAATGTAAATGCATAAGAAGTATGCAATAAACCTACATTTTATAATATTTCGTTTTTTTTTCTCTCTGGTTAGTAACTCCATAAAATGTCAAATGTGTCTACATATCTAATGAATGTGCTTTAAAAATGTAGCTACAAAATGGACAAAAACTGGACAGAAAATGGATACAAATTGTATACATAATTTTTACATTATAATGAAAATAAAAACATATCTAGTTATTAGCCAAATTCTGAGATAAAAACTGGGCAAAAAATGGTTACATTATTCGCTTTAAATTTTCCAAATAATTCCAGCTAGAAACTGTACAGAAACTGTCCAAGATTTATCTAAAAATGTATCCAAAAATTGGCCACAAAATTGTTACATTATCAATGGGAAACTGGCCACATTTATTATCCACAAGCTGACCAGTACGCAAGTTTATTGGCCAAAAACTAGCCAATATTTAGGCGCAATTTCTACCAGGGAAATATAGTACTTATACTTTGTAATATTGATAGAGGAACGTAGAAAATGCATTGAAGTTATATTGATTAATTTTCAGATCAAATTAAAATTCAATAAAAAATTATCAGCAAATTTGTGTGTGGAAATTCATAAGTAAAAGCAATAGCATCAAAGAAATCCAAACTGGTATTGAAATATTACATGGGCACTGGTGGAATATGTGACAACTATATTTTGATCGTTTTTTTGGTTAGTAATGAAATTATAGAAATGATCGTGCAAAAAAATTATCCAAAATAGTTATATTTCTCTTACATTCGTGGGATAAGGTCATAATGTTAATAAAGTAACAATAAAAAATTGCATGCAGTAACAGGTAGAATATACAATGAATACGTATGGAATATTTCCTATAGATAAAATTGGTATTAATTGCTTACCTTTATATGTTAAAGTCGCAATATTTTAAACAACTCCCATCACGAGTAAAAACTTACGAACAACATCTTGTAGAAAATGCAATAAAGTTATGTTGATCATTTTCCAGATCAAATTAAAATTCGATCAAGTATTGAAAATTATCTGAAATTACCATTTAAAGATTAGGTTAAGTTGAGAACATTAAGGAAATCCTAGATGGTATTGAAATATTACAAATTATAAAAATGATTAAAAATTATCTAAAAAGTAGTATACCTCGTTTACATTTTAATGCTAACGAAAGTTTAAGTGATAATAAGAAATTATATAGTAACACCTTGTAAAAAATGCCATAAATATATATTTATGATTTCCCAGTTCAAATGTAAATTTATATATTTCGGAAAATTCCCAAAGTGTTTGTATCAATTGCTTACCTTTGTTAACGCAATTCCAAATAATAACAAATAATTATGCAGCAGCTTGTATAGGTTATAGTGAATAATTGCTGCAGAGACTCGTAGAAAATGCCATAAAAGTACAACGAAAATGTTCCACATTAAATTAAAATTATACATATACTTACACTATAAGAGGTCTAGTTGTTCCTATTCCTTTATATGCAAATTTTATACGAGGTCCAGTCCGGTTGACGCTATTCCTTTATATATAAATTTGCTTGAAACTAGTCGTGAATGAATCTCACTAAGTAATCCTGTCAATAACTACAAAAGCAAATGACAATCGTTGCACAATATATCGATCGTAATGTTAAATTTGATCTGGATTTTGATTTGATTGTATCGGACATATAAAGCATATATCTGAATTTATCGTCACAACGGCGTTTTAATTTATTTATATTTTTTAATGCAGAATATTTTTCGGGGTATATTTCTGGATATTTGTTATAATTGATTGTATGAATTTCTTATCGTAATTTATTGGGCATTAAGGGTTCCCGGACTTTGTTCCCCCGGAAATAATTCCCCGGAAAAAATTTCCCCTGGAAAAAATTTCCCCGGAATAAATTTCCCCGATATAAATTCCCCTGGATTGGGCATTTCGCGGACCTTAGGTAATGCGTGGATAATTGATGCGTGCAGTGTTTATTTATAGACCCCCCCCCCCGAAAAACTATCCTAACCTAACCTCTAACCTAACCTCACCCCCCCTAACCTGCCTAAAAAGTGTTAATGCGTGGATGATTGATGAGTGCACTGGGGGGGCTTCGCATCCCCCAGACCCCCCAAAAAACTATCCTAACCTAACTTGTAATGAACATCGCCCCCCCCCCAACCTGCCGAAAAGTGTTAATGCGTGGATGATTGATGAGTTCACTGGAGGGGCTTCGCCCTCCCCCCTAACCTGCCTTTTTTTTTTATTACTCCTTTGGGCCTAGGAGATGATATTTTTTATGGAGGTGGGAAAAAGAATTAGTAATATATAGGGGGAAAAGGGGGAGCCATTTAGTAAATATATGTATATTTTTGGTATATTATAGTTTATTTTATTATATGTTTTGTGGCTACTTCGCGGACTTTATAAAAATCGCTATAAATGAACCCAAAATGAACCATTTTTAACAATAAATTTTGAAATGCATCCTCTTCGTAAGACCCTTCGATATGCGGGGAAATTTATTCCGGGGAAATTTTTTCCAGGGGAAATTTTTTCCGGGGGAATTTTGACGGGGAAATTAATTCCGGGGAATTTTTTCCAGGGAAATAAATTCCGGTCACCGCATTAAGTACACATACACTGTTAAAAATGTATGGAAGCAAATTTCAATTCCGACATTAAATTTACATTAAATTTCATGAAAATGTACATCAAATTTAATGAAAATTTAATTGCTTCCATACATTATTAACAGTGTATCTATATATATATTTTTTAAATATTTAACCGAATTGCTCCAGCGCTATTCTATCTTGATGGCTGCATACGAAATTTTTATTTTTTTAGATTACACAACGGCACCAAACTTTCAGTACAACCTGTATATATTATTATATGTGTATTAATTATATTTCTTGAGAGCTTTGGCGTCTTATTTGGCCAGTTAAAAATTAGAAAAAAATAATATAACAATTCGACCCTGCGATAATCTCTATTTGATGTATATATATATATTTATTTGTTTTTTTTTAATTGTTGCAAATGCACTGCTGTTGCTATAGTTTCATGAATTTAATATATCAGAAAGTATATATTTTTATTATTTATTTGTTATCATAGACATATGTAGGATGTACAGATTAAATTTTATGAGTATAATCATCATCGTCATGATTTTGAATTAATAAAATAACATCCGGCATTCCTGATGAAAATAACTATTGGCGTAGCGAGAAAGTGTATGAGCATAAAGTTATTACGATTCTACATAGTATTTGATGTTGCATTATGTGTCTATATGTCTACAACTTAAAAACATCTGGAAATCGAGACGGAGATGACTTTAAGACGTTATAAGGACGTTTTAAAGATCGCTGTAGAGAGGCATCTCCAGGACATTTTAGAGACGTTAACACCCGAGTAAACATTTGCTGGGGCTACCCCTACTATCAGATCAGGATCGCATCAGATTTGTAATGCTACCTCAGATCCGGGACGGATACGGAAGCCCGGACGTCCGGCAATCCGGATCCGTTCCGGAGCCGATCCTGATTTGTAGTTATCTACATTCGGTAGATCAGGGAATCCGTACCTGTTCCTGATTTGATCCGGATTTGGAATTATAATTCAGTATGCAGCTCTAGTGGCGCCTTACCTAGCGGCTGGGAGAACTAAACGAATAGGCAGTGCCGACTGCCGATCAGCTGGGCTGTTTTGACAGTTCGACTTTATCGCGTTTTGCTTTTAAAGTCTAAATGTGCTACGGTTTTTTAAAGTATTATCATGCACAAGAAAAACATAAAGAATAAAAAAATGAAATATAAAAAATATGTGATAGTGTCAGTGAGTTTTATTTTTTTTGGGAGGTTAACCGACATTCAGATGCGAGGTTAACTTTCCAAATTAACAACCTTTTCCCTAAACCTCAATTGTATCTTACGCTTTTTAATAAATAAATTCAATAAAATTATTAAGAAAATTAAACTAAATTGAAATTATATTTAAAATGAATGTTTATTAAATACTAAATTAATCGGGTTATGGAAAAATTTAAGTGTTGTATGTTTTGCTTCGAATCAAAGTTTCTTGAAAGTTCAATTGTCGACTTACACGTAAGTACTTTTTACTTGCGTAAAATGAAAACCGTGGGACAATAAAGATTCGTGCAATGAGTACACAAACTGAAATCCTATTTAAAATGCTTGTTTATTTATGTCAATAACATGTATAAGTACAGTAATCTGACAATCATCGTAGAATCAATTCAGCTCTGTAACTCTTGTTGGTGGTTTCACTCTTTAACTATAAAATTTTACCTTTATTTCCTGGCATATCTACCTGAAATATTAATTAAAATTACAATAAATATAATTAAAATAGTTTCAAAGCGTAGGATATGTTCCGACAAGAATTACAGAGTCACAGAGAGTACGAGGTTTCCAGATTCTTAGATGCATTGTACAAAGCCTTATCATTATAAAAGTGTTATAAAACTATTTTATTATTTTAATTTATTATTAAATTATTCATTTTATATTAACAAAAAATTTATTTTATTAATTATTATAACATTCATTATATAATACGTAGTCTCATAAACCGAATAATCTAAAAAGTATAAACTCTCTTCGTCTATTTAACACTTGTTGTAACGCAGCCTATGATTTCATCCGCTGTTATTTATATTTATTATAATTTCAATACATATTTCTTTTAAATATATTTACGTGTAAGCTTATCTATGATTAAGTATCAAAAACGAAGAGAATAGGATACGTTTCAAAAAGTATTGTAGCGCCAAAATAATTTAATGTTTAAGATTATTGGACACTATATGGGTAGTGTGCAAAAGAATTACTGTGGATAATTCTTTATAAAATAAGCTTAGATTAAACATTAAGACGAATAACATATGTACAATAATCTAAAAACCGTCAACTCTGTTCGTCTCTCTAATAATTGTTGAAACCCATACTATGATTTCTATCTTTGACATTTATAAATTATTATACTTAATTCGTGCTCTTTCTGCATTTAGTTATAATTTATTTTAATGTTATTGCGCAATATTAAATATGCTGTTCAACATGTATTAATTATTAACAGCCAATGTAACCATGAAGCCGGAGCGACAATTCTTTTAAGTGATAAGTACACAGATTCCATCAAGACCTTTGTAGTTTCCAAATACAATATAACTCTCTTCACATTATAATATGAAATTAATCTGAGAGGAAAGGATATATAAAGGATCACATTTTTGTATGGTGATATAAAACATATACATATACGTTCTCGAATCTGATAATGCGTTATCACCATTTACATCAATGTGCTATATCTCTTCCACAAATGTATTTTGAATATACTACGGATTAAAAAATTACTTGAAGTTTATTGTGTTCAATTTTTTAATGTGCTATATTAATTTTATATTTATTAGTTAAGGTAGAAAAATTTTCTTGTGTATATATATATTTGCACTAATTCTGTAAATTTGTGCAAAATTTAATCGATGCGTCATTGACTGGATATAGTTATGTTATATTTGTAGGTTGTATAGGGCTTCATATTCTGTGCATATAAGAACTGTCAGTTTTTATTATTTTATTATGTTGTGTATTATTTAATTGTATGCTTATCCCGTGTAAAAATATTTTGTCCGACAGCTATACGCCAGAAGTACGCCACGAAGTACGAGAAAAATACGACATAAAATTCTGAACCGTACTTTTGTCGGAGTACGGAAACGCTGGACTACATATACGGCATTTCTCCCGCATTTCTCCGGCATGGCACTTAGAATATTCTCTACAAGAAAAAAAACAACATTTTTCTGCATATGTGCGGTATTTGTCCGGCATTTCTCCGGCGTGGCACTTCGAATATTTTCAATAAGAAACAAAATCACTATACGCACTAGAAAAAAAATGAATATATGCATTAACTTTGCGCACGCCCGGGCATAAAAGTTTTTTCTGCGAATGTGAGGGTTGTTGGCCGAGTTGAAAGCCAGGTACGCATTCAAATTGGTACAAAAAACACTTTTGGAACAGTGTGAAAAATGACCATTTTTTAATGATTTTTAACAATGATGACTCAGCAAAATCCCTATCTTAATACATTGGCCATTTCACGCCTACGGAATAAAAAAATATATTTCGGCACATGTGCAAAAATGTTTTTTGAATGAATTTGAATGCAACCCTCTGTTCCGCTCGGGCCACAACCTCTCTCATTCGTAAAAAAAAACTTTTACGCCCTTGTATCGAAATAGTAAATTTCGCACATGCGTCGAACAATATTTTATGTTGCAAGTGTGCGTAAAATGCAGCTTTAGCATTTTTTACACTTTTTATGTTTTAATTATATACGCAAAAGTAATATTATTCTAAAGAAATAATCCATTTATTTTAATGCAATTTATTATATTTTCGTTACAAATCCCCGAATCACATTTATTTTCTTTTTCTGGCTCATTCCCACCGATGATCTCATTCCCATGCACGCTTTTTCGTCATTCTCTCATATTCACGACATTCATTTCTTACCCTGTCGCTCCTTTTATATTTTTCCGCTCTCTCGCATTTTTCATAACCTTCCCAATCAACCTTTTTATTTATTTTCACATTCTCCCGCCATTCATTTCTTCCACGTTTGCAATTTTCACGTTCTCTCTCAATCTCTCGACATTCATTCTCTCTCTCTCTCCGTTTCCCATTCTCACCCCTCTCATAGTTCTTCCGGTCACTCTTTATATTTTTTGTCTCAATCTCTCGACGTTCATTCATTTTCTCATTCTCACGCATTTCATACTTTCTCCGATCACTCTTTTCATTCATTTTCTCATTCTCTCGCCTCTCATACTTTTTCTGGTCACTCAAGGACAAGGACAAAGGACAGGTTATTTCCCCCGCGTTAATGACGATTTGTCTATTTGCGGGTCGGCTCTCGGGTGGAGAGGTACAGGACAGAGACAGACAGTACAAGACAGAACTATAGTCACACACAGCACCCACCCAGAGCCAGTCCCCCCTCCCCAATATCGGTACCACCAGCAGATTCGGCGGTCTGTGCCTTAGCGAGTACGACGCGGGGCTTATCCCCTCTTTATCCGAGATAAGACCCACGACGTACCGACCGCGGATAAGACGCTGACGGTACCGATAACTGCCGACGGGGGTCGGCAGCGGTCCCAAATTCGTACCTTCGCCCAGCAAAGTTCCCCGGTTATTCCACACTGGACATAAGCAGAGAAAATTGCAGGACGGGGATTCGAACTCGGGCCCTTCGCGACGCTCAGTTCGGGCGGACTAAGACTGACGCCTTAGCCCGCACGACCATCACGCCGACTTCTGGTCACTCTTTTCACTCTTTTTCTCGCTCTCACGCCGTTCATTTCTTTTCTCATTCCCTCGCCTCTCATATTTTTTCCGATCACTCTTTTCATTTTTTTTCTCGCTCTCACACCCTTCATTTATTCTCTCAATCTTTCGACGTTCGTTCATTTTCTCATTCTCTCGCCTCTCATGCTTTTTCCGATCTCCCTCTTCATTCTTTCTCTCGATCTCACGCCGTTCATTTCTTTTCTCGATCTCTCCACGTTCATTTTCTTTCTCATTCTCTCGCCTTTCATTCCTTTTCTCATTCTCTTGCGTTTCATTCCTTTTCTGATTCTCTCTCCTTTCATTCCGTTTCTCATTTTCTCGCAATTCATTCTTTCCCAATTAATTCGTATCATTTTGTCTTACATCACTTTCACTAGATTGTTGCATTTCGCTCTCATCCATCCATTCGTTCGCGGCCGGGATGCATTCATTCTGCACACACTCGCTCAAACAGTCTTCAGCAGTAATAACATTCCTTATACCGAGATTATTATTATATTTTCCTTTTTTTCGCGGTCGTCGCAAATCGTTTAAAAATTTCGTTATAGTTAGATGCAACTCTTTTTTGGTGAACCGTTGCTTGCAGCGGGCTATTATGTGATCTGAAAAGAGATGAAAAACATTACTTTATTGCACAGATGGTTATTCTATATAATAATTGGAAATTATATTCAATGCTTTCGATGTACTTACAAAACACAGCATCACGAATTTTATCAGGTATCCCTTGTGTATTACCTCTACCGGTACACGTCATTTTTAGCAATGCTTCTTTGCTATATAGGTGGAACAATAATTGTCGCGTGACCTCTCGTGGGTTGTTCTTAAATTTCACGCTTAATATTAGCAGCTGCGTTTTATTCAAATAAACTCCACTACCCGGCATTAGTTCCAGCTGCAATGTAATAATATTTATATTGGAATAAAAATCAATTACACTTATGTAAACAATTATTTTGACAGTTTTTTTTCTTCAATTTCAATCACCATTGAAGAAAAAAATTTGAAAAGACACATATCCTACTAATTTTACGAATGGAATGCATTATAGAATCTGGTAACAGGTCTCACGAAAATGGCAGTAAAAGATTTATCAAAATATCATTGCAAACAATATAAAAAAATTCCATTGTATTTTTCACTTAATTCTAATATCTTTTCATTTTTAGCATTTCATTAAAAAAAAATTCATAATTTTTAAGCTAGAGCATTTTTTCACAGAAATTTTCATTGCTGTCGCTACACTCATGTGAGACGTAAAACATTTTTTATTAAAATTCAAATATTTTAACCACCCTGTAGATAGTTTCAATAGAATCCCAACATTATGATAGTTTGAAAAAATTTTGAGAAATACATATTTGCCATTTTTTTAAGTTTAATGCTATATTGAAATTCATCATGACTGAAACGTAAGTTTGACCTTGGAATCATTAATAACGACCTTACATTGTGGGATATGCATTATTGAATTATTTTGAACTTTGATTTTGATACGAAATACTTTATTGAAATTGAAGCGCAAGAAGTGTTCCTTAGGAGTTTGTGGGTTAAGACGAGAAATCATAAAAAAAATACATAAAGTATACTTTTGTTATACAATTACGCGTATTCATATAAATTATACTTATTTGTGCATAACTTCTAGATGCCCGTTGTATTTTATGATTGATTCAATGAATTCTAAATGTTGTTGAACATGGACAAATTCTGTTCTTGCACGGAGAAAAATTGTCTCGTTATAACTCCGTGCAGCACATGGTTCAAGTCGGTGGTACTTGATTTGCCCGAGGGATGGGGCGGCACAACACCGGAGAAAGCTTTACAGAAAGCGTCGCAACTTTGTAAGAACACCTGTAACGTGAAAATCCGTGCAGCGGTAGTGGGGAATAGGTGGTTCTTGATTTGTCCACGGAATAGCGTGCGAAGCGCCGGTAAACCGTTTACAACGTGGGTTGAAACTCTGGGCATACATATGCACACTCGTTTGCTTGGAGCTGCACGGCAAAAGTCTGTGCAGTGGCTGACTGCATGCACTCTGCAGACCCAGCAGCGAAAAAGTTTACACATGTATATGCCGAGAGTTTCGACTCGCGCTGTAAAACTTCTTTCGACGCTTCGCACGCCATTACGCGGAGAAGTAGGGTACCACCGATTCAGCATATCGATGCACGAAATTCCATAGGGGCACTAGTGATCGCAGAGTTTCGACTCTCTCTGTAAACTTTTCGTGGATGCTCCTACGCGCTATTCCACGTTTAAGTCAAGTAGCACCGATTCGCCAGCGATGCCCAGTGTAACACCGAGGCAATTTTTCTCCGTGTGAGTATCGACATTAGTTCGAGATACACAAACATTGCTTTTTTGAAAAGCGCAAAATAAGGTATTAAAAGTCAGGGTAAGCTTTCATCTGAAATTAGTTAGAGTTATAGTTAAAAATAAAATGTTTTCTGTAATAATCGTAATTAACATATTACATTATGTAAAACTTCTAGCAGAGTTTGCATCATTCAGACGATAATTTGTTCTTGTTTATATGCTTTTATATTTATACATATTTGATTTCAGCACACAAGTAGAATCATTGCCATAAATAGGTTGGTTTTCATTACTTGTTCATTAGAAAAAGAACAAATGGAATGAATAACACAGGACCTCAAAAATCTTTTTTGGTACTTTCTTTTAATCAGAGGTAGTGGATCTTATAGATTTTGGGTCACTGAAAACGAATCCGTAGCCCGATTTGGGCCATCACGTCAAATTTTCGAGATATCCTATCCGCTAATTTCAATTTCCGCGAGGTTTTCGTTTTCAGCGACCCAAAATCTATAAGATCCACTACCTCTGATTAAAGGGAACTCTTAAAAAATGGTTTTTTGTGGTCCTGTGTAATTACACCTGAACGATTTTTAACATTAATAAAAAATTACAGTATCCAAAAATGCTTTGAGTGAGATTTTTATCATCGCTGAAGGATTTTATGTTAAATTGGATTTTTTCGACCAAACTTTCGAACTGTTTCATCAATTAAAGGGACTTACTTTGAAAGCAGTAATTTTACAATTATGTGAAAAATTTACATTTTTGGATATTTTACAATATACTGAGTAGAATTGTAATTCTGCCCTTCTCAATGTTATGATTTTTTCATGTGGGCCAGTGAAAACGGCATTTAATTTTACATCGGTAATTTGTACTGTTCAATGCAAGATTTCATATTTAAAGCCGTTTTTCAAGAACAGTTTCATTCTGGATAAAAGATGCCAGATCTACGACTTTACAGCGAGAATCTACTGTATTTGAAGCCAGTACAACCGTATGCAGTAATGTAGTTGTTATAAAAAAAGAAAACACCACTGGTAAATGCTCATATATAATTTAAATACAAAGTTTTAAAATTGCAAATAGTATGTCTAATTTGCATTTAATGTAGTTGTGGACATTCTCAGCAAGTTTCATATGAGTCATTTTTGGCTAGCATTCAACAGTTAACTGTCAGAAGGACAAACACACTGCATTTAAATCGCACGCTGCCACGTCGTTTTTGAGTGCGCGACTTCGGAGTCGGACACGGCCTTCTACTGTAACTTTTAATCAAGTTTAATTTAAATTCAACAAGGTAATTTCGTTCATTTTTTCTGTCCAAGCCCAAAAAATCAAAGAGTGTACGAAAATCTATATACGAATTAGAAGGAAATAAATCTGTTTTTTCCTGTTCTTTGCGCATACGAATGTGATCGAATACGATATTATACGCGATACATAAACGCCCTTAACCTAAAAGGTTATATTACTTTAAATTATCGAATAATTGGAAGTGAAAACAAAAATTCAAAAAACGCCAAAATTTTTCGACTAAATTGATATAATTTCAAGCCATTGGAATAATTTTTGTATGCGGTTGATATTGTGTTGTATAAAATCGAATGAAATGCACTTCTCAAATTCCAAGTTGTACAAGAGCGCGTATGATTTTCAATAAGAAATTCTGAAAATCAATATGTCAATGGTAAGAAACAGAATGCAAAATATCGATTCTGTATACTGTCTGGTTTATGCGAGAGTTTATCATACACTTATAAACGCCATTAATTCTGTCATAAACACTGCTTTGGCATCCTCGTTTACCTCATAAAGATTTATAGGGGAAAACTAGGATAACAGAACAGTGTTGCTGACAGAATTAATGCCATTAAGTGTACATGAACAATGTCTTTGACATGAACAGTAATTGTATATTGTGTATCGAGGGCTAATCGACAAATCGCTTGCTAGGGCGGCAAAAAAATTGTTGCGATGGCTTTTGTTTCTTTCAATTCTTTTGGGCACATTCTTTTACCCGGAAAAATGATTTACCGTCTACAGAAAATCATATCCACTGCCCGCTGACAAAAAAAATTTTCGCATAGTTAATTTAAGGGATTTTCGATTTCGGTTAAGCACACATGCAATATCGTCATTTTCAATGCCATAGAACAAATAGTATATTATGTATCTAGTGCATAAAGTGACTTTTTTTCGAGAGCGGCACGTGTACACGACTCGCCGGCAAAGCCGGTGATGAGTGGGGCACCGCCGCTGGTGTGAAAAACTGTTACGCACGAGATGCATACGATATTTTATTCCCAGGGCGTGCGCTAAAGTGCGTGAGCAAAGTCATTTTTTTCCAATGCGTTAAGTGTGCATGAGGTGCCGAAAGCGCCGAGTGAGACACTTTACGCACTAGTTAAACAAAATTCACTTTACGCATGCCCGGACATAAAATATCATTTATAAAAAAATAAGAAAGTCACTTTTTTTTTTAGTTTTCGGTCGGCACTTGAGCAATTTTAGATTTGTTCCGCTAAATAGTAAGTTGCAAGAATCACACAGGCGCACAAATGGCTATTGACATTTGAAATCCGATTATAAGTTGAATTATTGCTAAAACATTTTGATATGCAATTTAATTATTGCAAACATTATAATTTTTACTTTTATTATTAAACATACCCCTATTTTATGGATAATTAGACTTTCATAATATAATGAATTCACGCACTAACGTCGCGCCGAGTGGATCTACTGTGGTGTGTGAAAATGGGGAGTGAAATTTATTGAATTTATTTTGTTATTTAGGATATGCTTGAGAATATGATAGATATTACGGATTTATTTAACAAATTGTAATTTAAAAATGGCAGAAAAATATTTTATTCTTTTCATTGTAAACGATTAAAGTTTCGCCGAAACAGAGTAAAGAACGCACGGAGTCACTTAACTTTCTTAGAATTTTTCGATGCCAGGAAACAAATTATAAAGAAAAAAGTTTCGACCCCGACGAAGATTCGAACACGGGACCGCTCATAACTCGCTCGAAATTTCCAATGTCACTATTCTGTATTCCGTCTAAATGATGTAATTATTGCGCCTTTTGTTTCTTTACCCTTGTAATCTATTTCGTCGGGCGGCAAAATTTTCCTATAATTTTCACGCCTAACTCAATTAGTGTTATCCACATCTGAATTATGTAACAAAGCCTGTATTCCGGATTGAAATATTATTTATCCCAAAAAACGCACATGCCTTGTTCGGGATTTAATATACGTATGTATATAATATACAATAGAAAGAATATACAGTAGAAAACGGGTGACAAAAAACAGTTATGTGTATAAATGGAATATATATGGATTATTTCCCGTACAGGTTATGGTAGGTATATAGAATCAACATCCCAAGTAACACACTTCGCTGTAAAACTTCTGCCAGAACGGCGGCACAGCAAAGCCCGCAGCCACTTGGCTGCCGCAGCAAGCAGTCACAGCTCACTGACAACGTCTTCAAAACGTTGTTGCAGCAAAAATGACAGTACATTTTTTGGCTTTGAAAACACTGCCGCAGACAAATAGCTGTGCTGTTTTTGTGCTGCCGCAAGGTTGTGGGGCTTTAGCATTTGCTGCCAAAACATTGTCGCAGCTAAATCGATGCTTTCTAGTATTGCTGGAATAACGTTTTATCAGCTATATATATATATATATGGAAAAAGTACGAAACTTTTCTTGATTAATCAACTGCACTTTCACTTAATCAAAATAAGTAAATACAAAAAAAAAACAATTTTTAATTGTACAATTATTTCGTTGAATACATTATTAACAAAAACATTATTATCATTTACACTATGACTATTTTTGTATTTATTCACATACATATATACAAGTATCGCAAACATTTCGAACACATTCCCTCACATAATTAACATGACACAAATCATACCGTTGCACACACACACACACACACACACACACACACACACACACACACACACACACACACACACACACACACGCACGCACGCACGCACACGCACACACACACACACACACACACACAAACACACGCGCGCGCGCTCACACCTATCGCATATATCGCATATATCGCACCGATCGCATCGCATCGCGTCGCCTCGCCTATCAGTGCTTTGTTTTGAATCATGTATATATACTAAGAATCTCGAGCAGCTCTCGCTTGCGAGAAAGATACTGCCATTTTCTTCAATCTGTGCTTTATTATTTGCTGCCATAACACCATTGCAGCAATAAAGTACAGCTAAACGGCTGTGCTGTGATTTGTGTAAATTCTTTGCTGTTGCAATGTCATCACAGCGACAAAATACAGCTAAATAGCTGTGCTGCAATTTGACTCTGTCCGTTGCCGCCGCAACATTGTCGCAGCCATAAACTACAGCGCAATAGCATTTATAGCTAAAAAGCTGTAAATGAAGCTGTGAAAACGTTGTGCCAGCTGTGTCTTTGCTGTCACAGCAAAAATAGCCGTCGCGTGTTACTTGGGATACTTACCACTCTCTGATAATTTTGGCAGCCCAAAATTTGTCGCCCCATTTAGCAAATAGCTCTCCTTTCTCTATTTTCATATCACTTTTCCTCACTACACTTACTTTGCGCGGTTTCGCTTTGTGCCATAAAACTAAGGCGTACATTGTTGTTTTCAAACGAATGAAACTTTTTACAGCTTGTTATCCCTTTGAATCATATATGTATGTCGCATATGACAAAAAGGAACGACAGGAACTTGGAATCGGTCGACTTCGATAATGCGCGCCATCAGTTTCTCGAATCATTGCTCCACTATACGAGCTACTTTAGTTATCGTGCTGCTTTTGCAGTCATATTGCACTTAATTTACGTGTAAGAACATAAATTAAAACTGACAACGAATTTTCACAAAATGCAGTATCTGTAACTGCAATTCCAAGTACTCTATAAAGGATTTCCTGAAAAATATCACAGAACTTTATCAAGAATGGACCAAGAATTTGATGATTTTTATTTATTTCCGAAAAGTATTAAACAACTCTTGAAGAACTTCCCTGTTATTTTATAGGATATCATGTATAATAATTGGAATTGCATTTATAGTCTGAATTATAAAAAATAGGTTCAATATTTTTTTATTTTGATTTTCCAACATAGATCCCTACCTTATCCATTGACGCCTTTAAAAACCTATACAAACCTTTAAAAACGTAAATTAAGGGGAGGCTCCTGTGTTATTTTGACCCCTCGAAATTTTAGTGATTGAAATTGTTTATATTTTTTTTCTTGCTCGATTTCGAGGTCAAATTCGTGTCAGATTCTTAGAAAAAAAAATTCGAAAAATTCGCTGAAAAAAAAAAATATTTTTTTGCAACCATAACAGATATTTTCAAACGCTTATGAGCGATTGTTCGAAATGTTGAGAAAATCATATAAAAAAATTTCCACCAAAAAATATTAAAAATTGTAAGAGAAGATAGATTTTTTAGGTTCAAATCAAGGAATTTCAGTCTACTGAAGCCGCAGATGAATTGAAAAACACCATGTTTTTATAAATAAATGCATTTATTTCAATAATCAAGAACATTCAGGGACAACACGTGAGTAAGAACACACGCACACGTATCGCACGCGCGCGCGCGCGCGCACACACACACACACACACACACACACACACACACACACACACGCACGCACGCACGCACGCACACACATCGCATATATAGGAATACAAAAATACATGAAAACCAGCATATCCGTATAACAATAACTATTTATGAGAATATGTATGTAGTAATAATGACATAAAAACGGAGTAGCTCAGAACATCCTGCTCCATACACGATTCCTTCATTTTCAACATAACTTGCTTCCCTTCGATTTGTTGCCCGTGCTATAATGCGTCTAGCTTTTTCTGAATTTTCTCCGATGACTTTTCAATTCCTCTTACCAGTCTGCGAGAGTCACAATTTAGCGATAGCTTTACTGTTTCTCTGCCAGTAGACAGTCCCAACTTCGTAAGAATTTCAGAAACTGTCCTCGTAGTCCCAAGGTTGTACTCGCATATAGCCAAACACGTTGCAATTTTTATCCGAGAGTTACCGACAAACACTTCTTTTGGGCACCTGCTCCAAATAATACTGTGCAAACTTTCATTTGCGTTCTGAGTCAGGCATCTTGAGCAACGCAACAACAGGGAATCTTCAGACAATCTTTGATATAATGGTAGAATTTTGTCGAAGCACAATTGAGTGAGAGGTGTATGGATGTTTCCATTATGAGAACGTGGTTTCTTATTATTTGCCTTGTCTGCTTGGAAGAAACACCAAGAAGATGATCCTTGAGGACATAGAAAGTGTTTGAGGTTTTGATATCAGTAGAAACTGCGTGATAAAATCGACGCCAGGATCGAATCTCTCATTGCCTATTGATCATTGTTTGTTCATTATAAATCCATTTCATTTTTGACGATTTCTGAATAATTGAGAAATTCATATTTTTACTCACATCAATATTGTTCTTAATTCTGTGAATAGCTTTCTTGTAATATTCTGTCAACTTTTGGATCGTTGATTTTTTTTAGCTGTCCATATCCTCTACCAACCCAGTGTCACTTTACGTGCCTTTTCCTCTGATACTATGTTGCATAGTCCAGTAAAAAACAGTCTGACAATAGTAATAAGGAGTAAACCAGTATAACATTTTGCTTGTAAGTTACTAGAAATAATCAGAAGCAATTACATAAATAATTTCACTCACCTTTTTCCTACGTGATTCACACATTCTTCTTTGGAAATTTCATGATCTGCACCATATACATTCAGGCTAGTCAGATGGTTGAAAGTTTTACAATCTCCATCTGAGAGCATTTTAGTGTATCGAAATCCATATTCGATAGACCGCTTCCAGAGATTCTCAGCAACCGATACTTCCATTGCTCCAGCTGATCCATTATGGTTCTTGTTGCAACATTCAGCATGACCTTCAGACCAGACAGCAAATTCAGGTGAGTCTTCACCTAACTCAGCAGCGGCCATCACGCAAGTATGACAATATTTTGTCATAATATCATAATCTATAACAAATCCTGTCTCTATATCAATAACGCATCCTAACACCATGCTTCGATTTATAACCACGCGTTAGCCAAGTGCCATCGTAACTGACGCCAATGTCTACGATGTCTTGGTTTTCCCTTTTTTCATTATCTTCTGTTTGCATATCTACATTTGTTATCTCTTCGATTACACAATTATTGTCATTCACTTCATTTTCCACTACAAAATTATCGGACGAATCTTCCGTTTCTCCGTCTATTTCGAATTCGAGCTCTTCCAATGTGTGGTTTTCTGTCACATTATTCTCACTATGGACTTTCCTAGCAATTGTTCGGCATTCCTGAAGAATATTTTGAGTAACTTGGTCAATACTTGATGATAATGTATTTACATAGTTCTGAAAATTGGATTCTGATAAAGGTGCACAATTCATAAAGGTACAAAATTGTTGGACTCCCGAATATCCCTTTCCCATGTATAGGAAAGCTGCAGCCAAGCGCAAATTCACGTCAAAAGGAGTGTGAGACGAGTGGTTTTTAGTGACACGTTTTGAAGAATAAATTTCACATTTTTTGGGCTTCAAATCCCTGCATCTCACACTCTTGACAGCGGAAAACAATTTTGTGTGCAAATCCAATACAACTGTTTTCACCTGCATCAAGCGTCATAGATATTCCATCGCAATCAACACATTTCACTCTCTTTAGAAGCTGTTTTTCAACTGTGAAATATCAAAAATTATATATTGAATGCCATTCTCCAACGTTCACTTCCTGGGACATTTCTTCAAATTTTGTGTCAATCCGAACACTCGTCTTTGGCAATTCGTTTATTTCATTTTCCAATTCCATTTGATTTTCATTTGAGCATAGTAAAATCATTACTTTCACACGTGAGACACGATTTCGCCATCGATTTTTCATTCAGCTTGTTGTAATATTTTTGATCTTTTACGTTTAGGCATTTTTTTGGTTAGTTGATCGATTTATTGAAAATGTTTTTTCTAAGATTGTGAAGATATTTGACAAAAAAAAACTAAAAAAAAAGATCAAATGCACTTACAGAGATTATTGTCGTGAAATCTCACCGATACACTGAGAAAAGTTCACTCTCAAATAAATTACGTACTGACAGAACATAGCGCAATATGCAATAATGTGACAAATGAGAATCTCATACTTGAACGGTCGATAGTTTTGCAGCATATACATATAAAATTACTTATAAATTTCTTAGTACATTTTTTTTTACAAAAGAATCTGACATGAATTTGACCTCGAAATCGAGCAAGAAAAAAAATATAAACAATTTCAATCACTAAAATTTCGAGGGGTCAAAATAACATGTTACTGATGCGTGTTTATGTTGACATTATTATACACATGTATACAATTCTACATCTACACATTCATCTGCAGCTGTCTGTATATATACATGTGCGTGTTTTTTAATTACCCTATTCTTGAAAAGGAACTGTGAAAAAATTCCAGAAATTTTCATGACAGTATATTATTTATTATTTTTATCTATCATTTATAAATATATCCGAAGAAGAAAGAAAAATACCATAATGGATACGTAAAATACCCTACTTCATATTACAATGTTACGAATATTAGCTGCTCTACCATTTTGGAAATTTTTCTGTAAAATCTGTGTACAGTATGGTCATGAATGTTCTTGATTATTGAAATAAATGCATTTATTTATAAAAACATGGTGTTTTTCAATTCATCTGCGGCTTCAGTAGACTGAAATTCCTTGATTTGAACCTAAAAAATCTATCTTCTCTTACAATTTTTAATATTTTTTGGTGGAAATTTTTTTATATGATTTTCTCAACATTTCGAACAATCGCTCATAAGCGTTTGAAAATATCTGTTATGGTTGCAAAAAAATATTTTTTTTTTCAGCGAATTTTTCGAATTTTTTTTTTCTAAGAATCTGACACGAATTTGACCTCGAAATCGAGCAAGTAAAAAAATATAAACAATTTCAATCACTAAAATTTCGAGGGGTCAAAATAACACAGGAGCCTCCCCTTAAAAGTGCCTGAATTAATTTTTCAAAATTCGGGCTCTGTATCTATAATTCTACTTTCTATATACTGACAATTATAGAATGCCAAAGAAGTTAATTAAATTAATTTTGAAGTTATTGGAAATAAATAAAAATCACTTTTTCCCAACAGACTTGGTCCAATTTCTAATTAATTTCTTTGACATTCCTTAATTGGCCGTATATTGTACAATATAGAGCCCGAATTTCAAAAATTGATTAAGACATTTATGACTTTCGATTTTCACCGTAAATTCCTACCTTATCAATGGAGCACTTTAGAACCGCCATAATGAGAACTACATAGAATGGTATCGAGTCATTTTTAGTAATTTTTATACTGTACATAAATAACTACAAAAATTGCAGTTCTTCCATTTTGGCCACTAGAGGATTACCCATCTAATACGTGGTCACAGATTAATATATGAGATATGGTATATACATACATAATGTTCGTAGAGTCCATTCTATGCCATATCCCAGTACACCAAAAATCCTGATTTACAATAAAGTAACTGTATAGTTAACTTCTAGTCCGCTAATGTCCAACTGAAAGGCAACTATGAGTAAAGAGTCCAAGTGGACTTAAAGTGCTTTAAGTGGCCTTTAAATCGACTGTTTGCTTATAGTTGCCTTTTAGTTAGATTATAAGTCAACTATACAAATACTTTATTGTAAATCAAGGATTTGGTTTATTGGGATCGCACCACGGGGGTGATACAGAGATTATAGGGTTGTGTTTCGCTAAAGATTTTTCCGTGCTCCTTATTGTAGATATTTTTAGTTCCAAGGGTGACGTGTGATGTCACTAGAGCCTATGTAGGATGTACCGAATGGTCACGAATTCAGCCGAATCGACGATCGCCTTCGCTGCTCAACGTGCTCGTGATTATGGCACAGAGTAATAACAGAGAGCCAAAGACCCCCTTTTAGGCGTGCCTCAAATTTCCCACTGTTTTCTGCGCCACAGCTTACTTGTACATTGCGGTCATTCCAGTTACTAGGAACACAAGGTAAAACAGAGTGTATTTTACGAAGCCGGTGAATGTCGATACAGAAGTTCTTGCGTCCATCTGATAAGGCAAGCGGTGACATTACCGACATGAAAAATGTGAAGAAAACACTACTGATAAAGAGAAGCGATGACATTACCGACTTTTGGAGTATGAAGAGCAATCTAATTTTTCAGATAAATTATCCTGTGGGATAAATATAGTGTTAATTATTTTTGGCGAAATGTTGATTGTTGTATTATTTTTTAATAGAAAATAAAAATTATATATAAAAACTGATATTTAGCTGTTTTTTATTTAACTCGCACATAATTCCGCGACACAATAAAATTATAATTTGTAAAGTAGAATGAAATAATCTTATTATTAATTTCGATATAAAATTGAATTAACATAAACGATTTCAAATTTTTCACGAAGGAGTACAAACGCGAATTCATTTTTGAAAATTATAATTAGGGTTGGTTTTGAACAGTATGAATCAGCTTATTTTATAATTATTTATTGAAAAATGAACAAATTGTATGTTACAGAGTCCGTAAACACTAATTCACTCATCTTTTACTTTTTTCTGTTGCATTTTAGATACCTTTGCAACATAAAATATCGTATGATACATGTGCAAAACTGTTTTTTTGTATTGTATTATACTATAATGTTAATCTGTCAATGTAATATATGTGTATTAACAACAATAAACTATGAAACTATTATGAAATTGTAATAAATTATGCGTAAGATTTACCGCAGTTCATATTTTTGTATACGCGCGGTTTTTAAGCGACCTCCAAATGGTATTGAAAATCAGAAGAACCACAAGCAAAACAAATATGTTCTATATATTTATAAGAGATATTGCACGTGCATTATTGTATAGCAGAGAATAGCGAATAGTTTTCTGAAACGCACGAAGAAAATATCTAGGTGTTAAATCCCGAAAAAACTAGAGAGCTATAAAAATTTGATAATTAATTTTAGGTTTATTTCGTTCTGTAGTGTTTTCGAGAATTAGATTTTTCCCAAAACGAAAACAGTAAAAAGAGAAATTAATGTTTTTGTGAAGTTTTTTTCCGTGTTTTTCGTTCGCGGCCGTTGTGTTTTTAATTGTTGAAGGTGTTCGTAGTCTGGAATCATGGAATACCCATGGGAATTAGAAAAACAAAAAAAAATTACTGTCTACGACAAGTGTGCGTACAAGAATTGTACGAATATTAAGAGCAAAAACTGTCCTCTTTTTCGTTTTCCGTTACCAAAAGATGATAGATTTGAAATTTGGATAACGAACTGCGGTAAGTCTGTGTTGTTTATTTCATTGCAAATTACATATTACAAATAATATTGTTTAACATTCTACATCTATTAACCTTCAAGGACCATATGAATAAAAATTGAACGTGAAATTTATTAATAGTTTTTAATATTACAACGCAATGAAAAATAATTTGAAATAGACGTTTTTTCTTCGGAATGTCTATATCCACCCCGCACTTTCCGAGTTGAGGATGATAAAATACTGTAAATTTGAAAATAAACGAATCACACGCCATTTTTTAAATAAAATTAACCATTTTTTAAATCTTTTCTTTATTATTTACCGTTATTTTTTGAACACTATAGCATTAGAATATCTTTGTTCGGTACAAATATTGCGTCAAATATGTTTAAGCTTCAATATGGTGACATATGTTTTTAAAAAATTGGATATCACGGTTTCGCAAATGGCATCCGAAATAAACAGTTGTTTGAATTTATTGAGAAACCGGCTGGATTTTTTTTATTTTTTATTCGATTCATTTGAAAATTTTAAAAAATTTACAAAAAATTGTAAAGAAATTCTATTATATTCTTTGCTTGAATTCTAAGCATTTTTTTGTTCTTTGCAGTTGTTTCGAAAAGTTGACATATTTCGAGAAAAACAATATATATGGGGCATTCCACGCCAATTTGACAACTCCCCCCCCCCAGACCTTGCTGAAAATTTTTTACATGGTTGCTCCATCGAAAAATAACACTTGCAAATTTTTTGGGATATTTTAGAAGGTTTTTTCTTTTTATGACTTTGAAATAGTAAAAATACAACAAATTTTTGAAAAAAGTCGTGTTTTTGTTTATACATTTCTTTTAAATAAAAAAATATCATTGCAAGAAGCAATAAAATAGTTCTGAACCGCTCGAGTTATAAATAAATACATATAATAAATAATTCATGTTGGCTTATAGTATCTTTAACACTCTGTGCGTAAAACTCGATTTTACGTACTAGGGCGAAAATTTCATGTTCGTAAACTCGAGCTCTACACACGTCGTATTAAAAAATATCGTATGGAACATGGGCTAAATATCGATCTCCGACGATTGTGAAGTTTGTCGCCCGAGTGAAACGAAGATCGAAATTTTCGCCCTTGTTGCACAATATACTATTATTTTCACTTTCAGTGCATGGACCGTCTATACCACATGGAAAAATACTTTCTTATCAAAATTACAAAATTGTCCTATCAAGAATACATATAATTAGATCTGCTTTCAATTTTATTAACTTTTCACTTATTCGTTTTTGCAAATTTTTGGAAGCGGTCCTTGATTTTTCGACGAAAAATAATCACTTTATTTTATTTTATTTTGAAATTTAAATATATATGTTCCTCCTTTTTTTTGACCGTTTCCATTTCAAATCATGCGGATAGTTAGAACTCGTGTCATGGAATTAATTGCAGTGAAAGTATGTTATTAATCAACGAAAATAAACAGACACGTATTTTACAGTTTTGTAAAAAGAAGATTATCGGGCGAGTTATGAATTTTTAAAGTTTTAACGATTTAGACTGAAAACGTCGAAAATGTAAGGAACAAAAATTTTAAATTGACGTATTTTTTCGCTTAACACAGTACAGGCGGACAGTAATATTACATGGAATAGATTCGCGGTAATATCACAAATCACAGAGAAAAAAATAAGACAAAAACGGTGGTGTTTTTTAGTAAATTGAATTTTATGATTTTTTGAAAAATCGACGTCATTTTGTTAATTTTGAATTCTTTTAAATTCTCTCATACTGTTTTTGAAGAACGCGAAATAACCTATTAAATCCAAAAGGAAAACATGGAAAATTTGCATTAAGCGAAAAAATACATCACCTTAAAATTTTTGTCCCTAGATTTCCGACGTTTTTCAGTCAAAATGTTAAAACTGTAAAAATTCATAACTCTCGGCAAAAAATCTTCTTTTTAGAAAACTGTAAATACGTGTCTCTTTATTTTCGTTGAATAATAACGTACATTCATGACATGAGTTGTAACTCTCTGCGTGATTTGAAATGGAATCGGTCGTTTATATTTTCATTACTTGTGTTAGTTCATTGACTTGTTAGTCTGGTGATCGGTGTTATTTTTATAAAAAAAAACTTAAAAGTCATGTGAAAATTTGTATACTTCCTAGCTTATATTCTATATTTGAGAAAAAATAAGTGGGAATGAATACTAGTGAAAAGCAACTCTCCATAATCGGATCGGTTTGAAAATAGTTTAGGGTTGTTGATCATAAATTAGAGGACAAATTAAATGTTGAATCTGTGGCACACCAAACAAAATCACATCTTATCTGTCATTATCTTCCAAAGTTACGTGTCCGTCGTATGTGTACAGTACAACGCGGCGCTGTGATATTGACAGACCCGCTAAACGCATTTTAATATTTTGTTATTTTATTTAATCATTTAATTTCAAGAAAACTAATATATTATTTTGTCTGTCGAGGGAGGTAGGTAGCATCCACCTTAGAAAGTATCGTGAAATTATATGAAGCAGTCAATGTATCCCTTGCTACTTACTTTCTTAATAAAATTTCTTACTTTTTTCTCCGTATAGTGTTTATAAAAAAGGCAATGTTTGTTTTAAAGTCTGCTATTTAATTTATTAATTTAAAAAATACCTTTCCAAGGATATTACTACTGTTATAGGATAACATGCATATTGAATTGCGGTACGTAATATATAAATTACATATTACTGGGAAAACAGAAACAAATTTAAAAAATGTTCAGTTTTAAATGAAACGTATATCCTATAATTATTTGCCGTGTACAATGGGTCCGTTCTGCTGTTATTTCCAAGTGTCAAGAATTGCTGAAAATGCGCCTTTCTCGTACTGGGCATTTAATTGTGCTTTTCTCTTGAAACAAATGAAAATCATATAAAGAGTATATTTAGTAAAAAATCTACATGTTCTGTACAATTTCTATAGTTCTGATTTTAACCTTTTAACGCTAAAATATACAATTTTTTTCGTGATTGACATTATTTTTTAGCACCTCTATGAGAAAAATTTTGCAATAGTCATTTCGGCTTAGATGGGTCAAAAATATTGGTAACATCGATTTTTCATTGTTGTAGAGTCATAGAACCTGAAATTTATGTTCCGGGATCCCTTCTGGGAATCCGGTTCGGGTTCAGTAAGGTAGAGGTTTGAAGTTGTCAGAAAAATTTTCTTTTTTGACCTCGCAACTGGCACAAGTATATGCACAAAATTTCGATTTGGGCCGATTTCACTATCTTATCCTGCCAGAGCCACTTTTATCGCCATTTTGGAGAATTTTTCCTGTATCTGATAGCAAATCCATCCGGCCGGGAATTTTCAGTAGGGTAACCCCTTTTCTCAGTCCGTAATCGTCAAAAAGGTGTTAATTACGCATTTTTTCGTTTTTTAATCATTCATAATGAATTGCGTTTTTTAATAATTTTTCTTTTTAGCCGTAAATAAAATGATGAAGTACCTAATAAATCATGTCAATTCAGCTTGGTTTGATATATGTTCAGGAATTTTTTCAAACAAATCGCTTGCATGGGTGCAGAGAAAAAAATTAAAAACCTAATTAGCACCTTTTTTACGACTGTGGACTGAAAAAAGGGGTCAGTTGTTTGAAATTTTCAGAAAAATTTTCTTTTTTGACCTCGAAACTGATACAACTATATTCATTCAATTTCGTTTTTGTGGTCGATTTCACTATCTTATCCTGCTAGATCGTTCATTTATAATAGCACTGCCATGCATATAAAATCCAAAAAATGAATAGACTTGTATGATACTTGACATTCAAATGTTTTGGGGTTACTGTTCAAATTCGTCACCAGTGACTCTAAAAACCCGAAGTAACATTTTGCAAGTAAATCGGAATAATTTTGTTCAATTTCGCCCGCCACGTTGGATCCGTCATTTTGAATTTTTAAAAACTGACTTTAGATTCGTAATCAGCGACTCCAAAAACCACAGAGTAACAAGTTTCAAGCCAAGCCAATTATGGAGAATTGCTTTCCACCTATACTTACATTCCCAATTATTTTGACTGAAATTTCAAATATAAGTTAGGGGGCACTCAGTAACTTCAGGTTCTCCGAAATTTTCACAAAGGATTAAGCTTTCTTTTAAGCCTTATGAGATCTTTTTATTCCTTCTCATTTTCTTTTTACAGTACTTCAAAAAGCATCAAAAAAGGGTTCTTCGTGATATTTTGACCACCCATTGTAAGGTTCAAAACAAATTATGAAAAAAGTTTTTTAATTTTCTTCTTTATTGATACCTTAACTTCTAATAAACACAGGAAGTTTGAAATAAACATAATTTTACTGATTTCTTGTTACAAGTGTTAGCGGTAAATTCGAATGCACTGACCTGTCGTGACCTGACTTAACTTATCTTACACCTCAAAAGTTTTACTTCGTGCGAACTGAAGTACCATAAGCGCATAACATAATACATCCTTATACAGCGTTAAAAAATGTAGCTAACTTTCGTATTTTCTTTCAATGCGTTAATGTCTATTTTTATTTCTCACAATGTTGCAGGGAATGAAAAATTAAGAACTTGGTCAGGTACATCAGTTCACCAAGCAGGTTTATGCGGTGACCACTTTCGCGATGAAGACTTCATAAACAAGAGTAAACTGCATCGTCGCAGAAATCCAGTACCGTGGAGAGTTGCAGACTCAGTTGGAAATGTAGAAGTTCCAGTGGATGATGATGTTTTAAGTACAGATGATGAGGTACGTATTAACCGAATGTGATTCTGTCACGTAAGATCGAAATAGTGATGAAATTACATATCGTTTATCATTGATCTTTATAGATAATTATTGAAGAAACAATTTCCTTAGACCTGGAAAATTCCTTGGAGAAAAACTTTTATATGGAAGTTGATGAAGAAAATATTAATGAAAATATTGACGAAGAAATTAACAAAAATATAATGAATGAAAATGTAACAACCAAAAACATCGAACTTTCAGATCATGTAATGTCATTGGAAGATGCAGAAATCTGTACCGAAGAAAGTGGAACCGTAATATACGAAAATGATGATGGCGCTTTGACATTTGAAATGGAAAATATCTGTCCTCCGTCAAGTGCACCAGCGAACCAAAGAAGTTGTTATCCTTCGGCTCGAGATATGTTTTTCAATTTCGATGAAGATTCCATTGCCGATACTGAATGGTTGAAGGAAAAATATCCATTTCAAATGTTCGAAAATACTTCACCAAATATAAATACCATCCCCAAAAAATGTCCGCCAAATCTAAAAAGCACGACATTACAAGAGCCTACTTTCGATACAACTGTTCATGCAGTTGACGTGAACATAGTCGTCAAAAGAAATGAGGATTTGGAACAACTTCTCAAAGAAAGTCGTAAAACAATAACAACTTTAAATAAAACAATACAAGAGTTAAAAGCACAGAATCATCGACTGAAGAAACGTTTAGACATTGCTCTTAAAAAGAACAAAACTCTTGTTAGTGTTAGATCGAGACGCGATAAATGGCTTATAAAGCAAAGAAATGTTTGCAAACATACTCTCCAACAATTCTTAGCGAAAGAGAAATCAATAAAACCTCTTGCAGAAACTATGATTGGATTACAGTTACACAGAGGAACTGCAGAATATTCCAAAGATGAGCAAGATTTATCGAAGCAAATGTATTATCATTCTGCAGCTGGATATTCTCGAATGAGAAACGCTGGTTTACATCTTCCTGCCGAATCTTCGGTGAAGAGGTGGATTTCTGAAGTCGATATAAAACCAGGAGTCTGCGAAAATATCTTACTTCGAATCAATGATAAGTTAAATTCATTCCCACCACGAGAAAGACTATGTTGCTTAAAGTTTGATGAAATGTCAATTAAAGAGTTTGAAGAATATTCTGAAAAATATGATCTCATCGAAGGTCTAGTTGACCTCGGACCTTTCGGGCGAATAAATGCACCTGCTTCTAGCGTCTTGTTGCTTACGCTAGACAGTATAAATGCAGAAAATCCCTGGAGACAAGTATTAGCTTATTTTTTACTGGGAAAAAATTCGACCTATCAAACCATTACTCAAATAGTAGAGGATTGCTTGAAAAGGGCGAAAGGTCATGGACCTTTAGTCAAATTACTAACTTGCGATCAGGGTGGTCCTAATCGAAAATCATACTCCGCGTGGAATGTATCAGCAAGTCAGCCATACATTATCATAGATAATGAAAAGTATTATGCATCCTTCGATTGGCCTCATTTAATGAAGAGTTTGGTTAGTCAACTCAGAAAACATAAGAATATTTATATTAACGGAAAAGTGATAATGTCATTTCAAGATTTATTGGATACTTGGAAAATTGATAAAAATTCATCGTCAAACGTTTTGGGCCATATAAAGGAAACACATTTCTTCCCAACAAATTTTCAGGCGATGAATGTTAAACTTGCATTCCAACTTTTGAGTGCAAGATTTGGTGCTTCAATGTCGACTGCTGGCCAAAGTGGTAGTTTGAAAAGTTCCACATGGGAAGCATCTGTCAATTTCGTATCAACAATGAATAAGGTAATAGATGCTATGAATGTGTATCATTTAAATAATGCAAAGACGGAAAAAGGTCCAATAGCATAAGATAATCCATACGTAATCAATCTGTTGACTACATTCGTTCACTGGTGTGCAGAATGGAGTACGTCTCCAAATAGGCTGGTAAGACCTCCATGTTTTGACGGAATGATTCTCACAATAACATCTGTTTTAAACATGTACCGTTCTATTCAAAAAGAATATTCCGATTTCAAACTCGCTACAGCTCTCTGTAATCAGGATTCCGTCGAACAAATGTTTTCTAAACTTCGAGGTCGCGGCGGATTTAACCCAAATCCTACTGCAAGAATGGTGCGTCTAACATTGCGACATATTCTGTCCACTGCCCTCATTTATGGAAGTGATAAGGGTAACGTAACATGTCCAACTGTGGAATCACTAACAGACATGACTGTGCCGATAGCATTCAATTCACAACAGGATTTTGATCCTGTAGTATTAAATTCTATGGACGCAGAAGAAAACATCGACAATGAATTCGTCGCATCAGTATTTGAACACATGACATCAGATAATTCTTTAAATGCTCTAATAGCAGATGATGTTGACTTCGATACCGCCAAGAAAGGGACATACGAGGCGAATGCTGTTGCTTATTTTGCTGGTTACATTGCTCAGTATGGATTTCGGAAGACAGGGTGTGATCAATGCCGTGACACAACTATGAAATCGCCGATGGACCCATTAAACGACAATGAAATATACATTCAGCATCGAGAGTACAATCATGAAGACGAAGATGAGCCTACTGTTGAGTGGTTGACAAGACCAACTGCGGAATTTGTTAATGTCATTGCTCTTCAGCTGCAATTTATTCAAAAACATTACAATGAGTATTGGCATTGCGAAGGAATAAAAAAGATGCTGTCAAAAATGTTTACAACATATATGAAAAATGCAAACAGTCGTTGGTTTGATGAAAACAACGAATGTCACTCACATCGAATTTTTATGTTAAACTTGCTATTGAAAGTAAAAATACATGCCATTGCTAGAACAAATACTGCTAATCGAAAAATATTACATGGCAAGGCAAGAAGAGTCGAAGGCGGAAAACCGAAAAAATGTCGTAAACTAACGATTTTAAAAAATATGTAAAGCATACGTACATGAGATCAAGTTATTTAATTACTTAGAAATTTAAAGAAACTTTATTGAATCTGAACAAATTTTGAAAAACAATGGAAAAATGTTATATTTAAATATATTATTTTTAAAGTCATCAAGATGGTGTCTTCAAAAAGTGATATTTTCTATGTTTATCTTTATTCTTAAATCACCTTAAATATTTAATGATTATAAAATATAATTTATATTTGATCATTTCATTTTATTTCTTGTTATTAGAAAATGAAGCCAAATTTCATATTGTAGAAATAAATGAAATTTGTATAAATTCTGTATGTAAAATTGTTTAATATTCTATGTTATGTGTTAAATAAAAAAATAAAAAGATATAAAAGGTGTATATCATTTCTTACAATCCCTACAATTATAATCTTTACAGTTGTGACGTATCCGTATATTATACTTTATTTAACCCATTAACGCTCAAAAGACATTTTTTTTGCATCAATTTCAATCGAGTATTTCGTATCAAAATCAAGTTCAAAAAAATTAAAAGGTACATATCTTACTACTTTCGAGGTCGCTCATCAAGATTCCGAGGGAAAAATTGAGTTTCAGTCATCAGGAATTCCAATATGAATTTGAAACAAATTTGGAAAAAATTTCCCAAAAAATTGGGAAATATTTATTCTTATCAATTTTCTTCGAACCATTAGAATATTTGAATTCAAATTAATAAACTAAAACCATATGTGTCTAAGGCAGAGAAAATTTCTTTGACAAATTTCTGGACGCTGTAACTAAACAACGTTTTTGAAAAAGCTTTTTTAAAAAAAACGGTAAGAATGAAAAGTTCTTAAAATTCATCGAGGAATATAGTGGAATTTTTTCAGATTTCTTTGGTGATATTTAAAGAATTTTTTTTCAAAATTTTAATTTATTTACAAAAAATTCGGAAAAACTTTTAGTATAATCTATGATGAAATCTAAGATTTTTTCTTCTTAGCCATTTTTTTTGGAAAAGTTGATAGCTTTCGAGAAAAAAATGCTAAACTATAATATTTTTAATTCAGTTCCTAGAAAACTATCAACTTTTGGATACAATTGCAAAGAAAAAAAACTCTTAGAATTCATCAGGGAATATACTATATTTTTTTAAAATTTTTCGTAAATGAATTAAAATTTTGAAAAAAATTTGAAATAAATGCTCAAAATATCATCAAAAAATTCTGAACCAAATCCACTATATTTTACTATGAATTGCAAAAACTTTTCATTCTTAGCATTTATTTTTTTAATAAGAGCGTCCAGAAATTTTTCAAAGAAATTTTCATTATTGACGCCATTTTGAGGTCGTTAGAATGATGTAGGGTATAGTAGAAAAAGTAAAATTTTTCCTTATAATTCAAATATTTTATCCATCTTTGTCCATAGTTTCAATAGAATCGTAATATTCTAATGTCTCGAAAAATTTTATAAGTATAAATATTTCCCAATTTTTTACAAATTTTTTTCATATTCGGCGCCATATCCGTATTCCTGATGGCTCAAACTCAATTTTGATATCGTAATCTTGAAGAGCGACCTCGAAAATTGTAGGATATGTACCTTTCAGTTTCTTTGAACTTCGATTTTGATACGAAATACTTGACTGAAATTGGAGCAAAAAAAGTGTCCTTTGGGCGTTCATGGGTTAATAGGTACCGTATGCGCAATATTGTATATAAAGTCTCTTCACGGTATGATATGATAAATTTATCATATCTTCACGATATGATAAATTACCTGCTACTTATGCGTATATGTAATACTTTTACTAGAGAGATATATCTGTATAAAAATACCGTTCTAATATAGAACGAAGTAATAATTATTTCTTTGACGCTTGTATCAATAAATTAAAATACGATTTCTTGATGAGACGGCGCATATAAAAATTGTAAACAAAAAGGGAATAAACACTCGTCGTTCTGATATGAACGTTCGCAAAAGATTTAGATTTAAACGGAGAGATATAGGTCCAAAAAACCCACTTTACTATTGGAGATCATGGAAAATAAGAACCCCACCTGCTAACTTTCTATCAAACTATTGCATTCAAAAAGCGTTTCGAGATATATCTATGGTTGTTAGGAAAAACTAAATAATTACACTTTTTGAAAAAATTTAAAGACCATTAAAACAGCAAATTTTTTTAAATTGAGGTTATAAGCTCAAACCTATCAAGATAATAAGAATATCGCTAAGAGATTATCCACGTAATATACTTTAAAACCGCATACCGTACAGATTCATTCAATCATATTTTCTACCTCAAAATAGTACTTTTCGATACATGTGCGCAAAATGAAAACTTTTACGCACCAGTATCGAACATTGCTTTTTAACACTCCGTGCGTAAAACTCGCTTTTACGCACTAGGGTGAAATTTTCGGATTCGTAAACTCGAGCTCTACGCACGTCGTGTTAAAAAATATTGTATGGAACACGGGCGAAATATCGATCTCTGACGATTGTGAATGTCACCCTCGTTACACTCTGGCGACAAACTTCACAATCGGCAAAGATAGAAATTTGCGTCCTAGTTACATAATATACTATTTTGACATACCTATGCGCAAAACTTGATTTTACCCGCGGTTATCACGCTTGCGTAAAACATTTTTCTTCATACAGGGAGGATATGCCGCACCTTTCCTCCCGCAAGCGAAAAATCGTATACGTCCCTCGGGAAGTAAAAAAGAATACCTTAGACTGCGTGTAATTTTTACCCGAGGCGAAGCCGAGGCATTTTTTATTTTACGTCCCTTGGTGAGTAATATACTATTACGCACCAAAAACACTGCGTAAAATAAAATTTTTCGCATACACTGTCAAAATAGTACTTTTCGATACAAGTGCGTATGTGTAAAGAACTTTACACATACACACGTGTGCCGAAATATTGTTTACGTACGGCTTTTCCGTGCGTAAAGTGTAATCGAGTGCGTAAAGTTTACTTTACGCACGAGTTTACTTTACGCACCGAAAAGACGTACATAATAGTAGTTTTTGATACAAGGGCGTAAAAGTTTTTTTTATGCGAATGTGAGGTTGCCGCCCGAGGCGAAGGCGAGAAACACCGTACGATAAATTCATTTCTTAATTTAAATCATCGTAAATTAAGATAATTTCATTTTTTTATATGTTTAAAACCTATCTACATCGTAACCTCGATGTCTGAACTAAAAATATATGCAGCAAGTACCGTCAGAAAATTTGTTGAAAAAATAATCTTAGAACAAAAATATTTAAGAATGGGTCTAAGAATACTATCAAAATTTTCCAGATTCTGTTTAACCCATTAACGCTCAGACGGACGGATTTTAAGTATCAGTTTGAACATCGATAATTTGTATATAAATGCCTTTAGAAACATTTGAGCTCCACTATTTCCAACGTAAAATTGTATGCCCTTTCGGAATCTTTCAATAAAATCTCGATAAAATGAACCGAATGAAGCTATGCACCTTTTTCTGTTAAAAAACATTGTTTTTAACATTTTGTTTTTCAGTATAACATCACTTTCACCTCGAAATTGTGTTGGGAAACATATCTAAGTTGAATATATCGCGTCCATGGACCTCCAGGATTAAAATGTACCATAACAGAATTCATAATTTAACATGGAAGTTTTCGAAATGGCGCCTAGAAGCTCAAAATTCTTTTTAAAACTTAACCATTTTTTTTCTTAAAAACTATACACTTTAGAGAAAATTTTCTAAGAACAACAATGCTTTGGAATAAGTCCAAGAATTCTCTCAAATTTTATCAGCATGCAATAATACACTGCTTGATTTTTCAAAAATCCAAAAAATCGAAATTTTGAAAAAGTTATTTAAAATATCTGAAAAAAATTTGAGTAGCTTCTTTAAATAATTCTAAGATATTTTTGTTCTAAGGAAATTTTCTGTAAAGTCTATAGTTTTCATGAAAATAAATTATTAAACTTTTCTATATTTCAAAACCAATAATTTATTTTCTAGGAAATTATAGGCATTAGAGAAAATTTTCTTAGAATAAAAATATTTGAGAACTATTTAAAGAACCTACTCGAATTTTTAAAATAATTTTTTTCAAAATTTCGATTTTTCAAATTTTTGAAAAATCAAGTAGTGCATTATTGCATGCTGATAAAATTTGAGAGTATTCTTTGACTCATTCCAAAGCATTGTTGTTCTTAGACAATTTTCTCTAAGGTCTATAGTTTTTAAGAAAAAAATGGTTAAGTTTTATAAAGAAATTTGAGCTTCTAGGAGCCATTTTCAAAACTGCCATCTTGAATTATGAATTCAGATATGGTACATTTTAATCCTGGGGATCCATGGACGCGATATTTTCAACTTAGATATGTTCCCAACGCCATTTAGAGGTGAAAGTGATGTTTTTGTGAAAAACAAAACGTAAAAAACCATGTTTTTTAACAGAAAAACGTGTATAACTTTTTTGCGGTTGATTTTCTCGAAATTCTATTGAAAGATTCTGAAAGAGCATACAATTTTAGGTTAGAAACAGTAGAGCTCATATTTTTCTAAAGGCATTTATATACAAATTATCGATGTTCAAACTAATGCTGACAATTCGTCCGTCTGAGCGTTAATGGGTTAATAACGTTTTTGACACTGAGTGCGGAAAATGCTATTTTCCACACTGTTGGCTTTTTTAGTTTTTTTCTTACTATATATTCTCTAAAGTTCATACTTTTCAAGAGAAAAAGTGTGTTAATTAAAAACCCAAATGTTAAAAAAATTTTCTGACTACTTACAGTATTTATTTTAACTTCAGACATCGAGATAACGATGTAGGTAAATTTTAGACATACCCAAAAAACGTGAATGTAATGAAAAGTTTGTTAATTTAAAAAAATATTTAATAAAAAATCACGTTTTTTTTTTGTTAATTTTTTATTTTTCCAATTTTAATCACCGACATTGGAAAGAGCACCATCGTAAGAGATATGACTCCCAACTATTTTTTTCGGCGAGATGAAGTTCGGAGTTGAAGAAGTATTTAACGTTTCATTTCAATCAATGTTTATTTGATGTGTACCGCAAAAGGTTAATTTAACCTTTACTTCTGACAAAAGGTAGACCACAATTTGAAAATGTTATCTTGAAACTTAACGCATCTGTACTTCCATTTATATTCAAAATACTTCAAATTTAGCAACAAATTACATCATTTGCAAACATTGCCAGTTTTAAGGGGGGGGGATAAGGTTAATTCGGCGAGTAAAAGGCCTATATTTAAGAATTTTTCGTCATAGTGCGCGTAAAATTCGATTTTACATCCGAATTTGCGAAATATCTGACATTTCCTAACCTTTCGAGTTGCAAATTCGAAGTGGAAACTCGAATTTGATACCGACTATGACGAAAAATTTTGTTCCTTACATGTGCGTAATAGTACATTACGGTACAAAAGACGAAAGCCGAAGTTCCGCCACTGCGCGACGTTGACTGTTATTTCACGCAGTGGCGGGCCTTCGAACTTCGTCTTGCGTGCCGTATACTGGTTTTCTTGATCCCCCAGTAGAAATTAGGTAATTTCATCATCGTTTTCAAAATCGTCAGTAGCACTTCTAGGGTTAGAAAAGACGACAGCCAAAGAACCGCCACTGCGTGAAGTTGGAGCCCGAGGCGAAGCCGAGAGCGACATTTGCCGTTTATTGTTGCATGCGCAACAGGAACTTTCGACTGAGGGACTAATTTTTGGTAAGTTATATATCATGCTACTAAATATTTATAATTTTATGCAACCTTCAAGTAAAGGTACTTAAATTTTTTCTTAACCGCTTCATTTGAATATATATATATTTTAATTGGTTATAACGGTTCTTGGACAAAGGTTGGTATTTTTCTTAGAAAATACTACGTTAATTTTACGTTTCGGCCGTTTGTGAGGGCCCTCTTCAGAAATTTTATTAATTCTAACAAAAAATTGTTTTCATATTTATTACAAAAATTAATAAAAATTCACAATAATTATAAAAAACCCACTTCTAACTTACCGCAATTTTTAAGGCATTGCATAGCTCAATAAATTGGAAAAGTCAATGTATTAAAAAGTTTTAAGTGAAAGAGAGGAGAATTCTGTTAACCAAAAACACAAAAAAATAATCAATAAAAACATTATTATTATAATTTATATTCAACGTACCCAACCCAACCCCCAACGTTAAATAATTGAAAAAATTAAATTTGTTTGAAAGCAAAAATAAGAAATAAAAAATTAAAAATTAAAAATGAAGAAAATAATTTTTTATAATTACAAAAACAAATGAGAAAATAATTAGAAAAAATACAACTAAAAAAATTTTTTTTGAAAATTACCTTAAATTATAAATTACATCGAAATAAACATCCATGCCAATTCCATCCACATATATCTTGAATTGGAATAAATTCAACAATATGCCATGTACTGACATGGTCTTATTATATCAAATACATTGACTTTTCCAATTTATTGAAGTATGCAATGCCCTAAAAATTGCGGTAAGTTAGAAGTGTGTTTTTTATAATTATTGTGAATTTTTATTCATTTTTGTAATAAATATGAAAAAAATTTTTTTAGAATTAATAACATTTCTGAAGAGGGCCCTCATAAACGGCCGAAACGTAAAATTAACGTAGTATTTTCTAAGAAAAATACCAACCTTTGTCCAAGAACCGTTATAACCAATTAAAATATATATATACTAAATATTTAATTCCGAATTAATCGAATACGTATATGTTTAACATTTATCGTCATAAAAAATATGATCCTTTATTTCAATTATTATCTAAGATATCATAATAATACAAAGTCAGTTGTATTACGTACAGACAAACACCACGTTTCACCGTTTCTGATATCATAGCTGGCGCTCCTCGAACTAAATTGTATATCAACGAATTTTTACCGGGAGCGACATATCAGCTCCTCAAAAAAGTAAAAGCAACTGCTACTCAACGTGGATATAAATTTATCTGGTCCCGCTCTGGTAGAATTTTTCTCAGGAAAGATAAGGATTCCGTACCCATCGAAATATTTAATGAGAAATGCTTGAACAATCTCTCATAGCAATTGCATCAGCTCACGGAAAGGAGTAGATCTTTATCAATAGGTTTCTCCAACATTAACTCCCTAGCAGCTAACATCGGTGTGGTATGTAATCTTCTTCGAAAAGAGACTACGGATATACTTTGCCTAGCAGAAACCCAATATAGATGACCAGACTGTTTCCGTCCCCAATTATTCGCTTGTTAGAAACGATCGTGGCTTATTACGAACAAATAATAATAACTATATTCGAGGTGGTGGGGTGGCTTGCTACTTACATTCATCTCTGTCTTATCGTGTTATTCTAGCCCCCCAAATTCGGAATATAAATGATACAGAGTTTTTGGTACTGGATGTCAATTCTCGGTCTTGTAATGAACATCTTCTCCTTACTATAGTCTATCGCAGACCTGGTGCTACTGTCTCATATGAATTATATAATGAACTGGACAAATTATTCCCTAGGTACAAAAATATAATTATAGTTGGTGATTTCAATGCTGACCTTCTTACAAATGGATTCCATGCTAATAATATTCGTCAGTTTATAACTGAGCATGCTCTGTTTGTGGTAGACTCCAAACCAACCCATCATACAGAAACATCTCATACTTGGATAGATCTAATTATTGTCGATGATCTAGATAAGGTCCTTAATTTCAAGCAGTCAGACCACCCTATTGCTGGAGGTCATGATTACATCCAGTTAAATTACGAACATTCTGTAACTCCACCTGTGCCTCACACACGTACTTTCAGGGATTTCCAATCTTTGGATATGAACAAATTTTCCTCTGATGTTAGAGTATCTTTGCAACAGCTCTTCCAACATTCCTACGACACGGATAATGTGTCGTCTTTTGTTGAGAAATTCACTTTTTTAATTGTTGAGCAACTTGATAAGGACGCACCGTTAGTAACGCGCACTTTTAAGCGCCCGCCGGCTCCTTGGATAACTTCTGAAATCCGTTCTATTATTAAGCTTAAGAATGTTGTGTACAAAAAATATTCTCGCGCGATTTGTAACCACCGAAGACAAGCACTTAAACTAGAATATAAAAAATTGCGTTCTGATGTAAAACTCATGATAGCCAAATCTAGAAATAATATACTATCATCTGCTATATCAAAGGCCGCTGATTCAAAACAATTATGGTGAACGTTGTCTAAATTTAATATTACATCCCAATCCACACAGTCCTCAGTCTCTATCTTTGGAGCTGACGAGCTAAATCTTTATTATTCGGACATAGCTTCTAAACATCCACCCTGCTCGGAAATTGACCTGATAGCACTCGTAGATGAACCTGTACCGCCACATGTCCAAATTTTTCACTTTAGTCCCATTGATTGCGTGGACGTTCATCAAGCATTAACAGCCTCTTGCTCTCGATCTCATGGATTATCACCTGACGGATTACCACTCTGCCATGTCCGTGATATTATACCAATTATAGCACCATTCATTACGAAAATTTTTAATAAATCCCTGTTATCTAACTTGTACCCTACATTATGGAAGCGTGCCTATATTATCCCAATTAATAAGACTAAATTGCCAACAGTTCTCTCAGACACCCGGCCAATCACTAAATTATCTCACTTGGCTAAATTGTTCGACTCACTATTTACGAGGCAAATCACCAATTTCCTAGAAAGCAATAAGTTAATTCATCCATTTCAGGCTGGATTTAGAAAGGGACATAGTACCCAAACCACTCTGATTAAAATCACAGATGACATTCGATTAGGTTTAGATCGAGGGCTTATTACTGTTTTAATTTTGTTCGATTTTTCTAAAGCCTTTGATACTATCAACCATTTAATCTTGCTTAGATCTATGCGGGCAATGGGCTTTTCTGATAATGCCTTGAGTTTTGTGGCATCGTACTTGTGTGGCCGTTCACAATCAGTTATTGACATTGATTGTCATCCATCAGAACCAAGGCCTACTTCCTCTGTAATACCCCAAGGTTCGTCTCCTGTACCAATCTTTTTTATTATCTATATTAATGCCATAGCTCAGGTGCTAAAACATTGCAAAAACTCATTTGCTCTATTTGCAGATGATCTCCAGATATACCTTCAATGTAGTCCTTATAATATAGGCAATATTGTCTCTCATCTCAATGAGGAGGTCTCCGCAATTCTTGCATGGGCGTCCGAGGCTGGATTAGTATTTAACTCCAGTAAAACAAACGCCATAATATTTGGGAGTAAGTATAACTTGTCGTACCTACAGCTCAATCTGCCACCCCCCATCTTCATGGACGGATTTGAAATCCCATATGAGACCTGTGTTAATGACCTCGGAGTGTTACTAACATCTGACTTAACATGGAATGCTCAAGTTTCAAAGATTCTTCGTGGGTCTTACGGTGTGCTTTACCGTCTTAAATCTAGTGGCCCTGCTCTCCCTTCTTCCATCAAATTAATGCTAGTCACTGCATTAATACTGCCATTGACTGACTATGCTTGTGTAGTCTATAATGGTCTCTCTGGGTATCTCGATACGAAGCTCAAGAGACTGCACAACTCATGTCTTCGGTTCGTATATGGGCTCAAACGTAATGTGCACATATCTCCATACAGAATTAAATCAAACTGGCTTACCCCTAATTTACGACGAGATTATTTTATAGGATCGCTATTATACAATGTATTTAAATCAGGCACACCGGGTTATTTATACGAACTATTTCCCGTCGTTGGCCATGACATAAGAAGATCCAGTCGATGTACAACCACTTCGAAATTTATTGTACCGTTTTGTAGAACTGAAGCCTATGCACGGTCTTTTAGAAATTATGCAATTAAATTATGGGATTCTATCCCCACTGAAACAAAACAATCCCCAAACATTGTTTCTTTCAAGGCCGCACTATTCATATACCTATTTAATAAGCTATCCGTGGATTAATCCGAATTATTTCTGATTTGGATATCATGAGTTGTTGGTCATTGCCAACAAACGTATAGTTTTTGTTATTTGCCCTCCACTTGAATTATTTGCACTATTCCTTTCACTTAGGCTAGTTTATATGGTTAAAAATTGATTCGTTTTCTTACCAGTTCAAAATTATTGTACTACGATATCAACATGTACTCCATTATATTATTACTGTACCAAATTATTCTTACTATTGTATCTTGTATGTAATTTGCTATAAGGGATAAACCCATGGCATAATAAACTCTAATCTAATCTAATCTAATCTAATCTATTATATTTGTAAACTATAAAAATCTTAATAGAATTTGTGCACCCATAACTTGAATGAATTCATGGTACGTCTTTCATGCTAACATTATTATAAGTGCTAAGACTTGTCAAGGTCTTGTTAATTATATGTGACGTGCATTGATTTCAAAGTTCTGGGAAGTAAATCCATTGGCTCGAAAATAAGTCCTAATTGTGCAAATAGAATTGAGTACTTTATTACTCAAACAATTTCCTTTAGAAGATTTAATGTCCGTAACAATCGAGAAAACCCATTTCAGCTGGAGCGTTAGAATGAGGAAGGACAGCAATTAATCTGTATAATTTTATTAAATTTGGAAATTTGTCAATTCCTTTCGCATCTTTTTCAAGATGTCTCCAAAAATGAACGGGCGATTTCGACATTAGATTTTCGCATTCCTCGCCGGAAAAAAAAATTAGGCAACACGGTCCATTCTTTAGATAAATCGGTAGCATTAATCAAATGTGGAAATGTTTCGTACCCTTTTGTGATATTTATAGAGCTTCTTAATTCGCGGGAAAGTATCACTTCGGGCTTTATAAAAGTAAGATTTTGAAAAAACTGTCGGAAATTGGAAGGCGATTAATTATTTCATGGATAGCCGTTTGATAAAATTCTAGGCCTAGATTTCGGACTTTTTCGACGTTGATCCGGGTACATTTTGAGGTGATCCTCGGCTTCAGGTCCTAAATGTATACTGGAGATAGCTTTTAAGACAGTCGAATCAGTGATTGCTAAGTTTGCAATATTGTCAACGTATTCGGGAAGAACTGCATTTTTTGAAATATTGTTAAGTAATTTAGAACTGGAATATGACAATTGGTGAACTATTAATTCAGTTGATTGGAATTTGGCGCTGCATGCATTAAAATAATTTAAAGCGTATTTCAGGAAGAGTAATAGTACTTTTATAAAGGGATTATTTAAAAGATCATAGATTTTTTTAGCTTTATTATTTTCGGTGTCTTCTACCGTTTCAAGAAGAAAAAAATCGCGTACCGGTGCCTGATTGTCTAATAACCGCACGATGCAATTGTACCGGCATAACCACCGAGTCGCAGAAAGTTTTAATATTCGATTTTGTTTTACATTATACAATGTTTGAATTTCACGAAGTTGTGCAGTTCTCTTTGAACTACTATTTACGTAAGTTGAAACTCCGCGGATTAATTTATCGCAATCTACCGGTAATTTATTGCACGCATGATTCGCGATAAGTGATAAAGAGTGACAAATGCATTTCATTATTATTACGTGCGGCACGCGTTCTTTACGGAGGGTTGCAAACGATTTTTTACAGCCTACACGGAAAAAAATAGTTGGCTGGCACAGTCACTAAAGTAGTAAAATTTACTAATTAGATAGTAAAATTTGACATAGTCGTCTCCAGTTGTTGCATTTACTATCTTTAGATAGTAAGCTTCTGAGATGCACGGTTTTTACTAACTAGATAGTACCGCCAGACACTTTTGAAATGTTTACATCCACGTGTTTGACAGTTGGAAATACTACCTGCATGTTTCTTTCTCGTGCAGACATGCGCGCTATTTTCCCCTCTCACTCTCTTTCTCCTGTCCCATTGCGAACAGTTCCATCAGAGCGTCATAACCTACAAAAGTTATATCAGCTGATTAGCTCGCATGGGAGGTATTTCAAAGATACAAGAATTTAAATGTAATTCCTTCTTTCGAATTGAGTTATATTAACAATATGAGACTTCAGGTCTAATTCCTTCTTTCGGTGGGACTTATTTCAACGATATAAGAATTTAGGTCTAATTCCTCTTTTCGATGGGAGTTATATGCTGACATAAATTCGTATATCTTTGATGTAACTCCCATCGAAAGAAGGAATCAAATTTAAATTCTTACGTAGTTGATATGACTCCCATTGAAAGAAGGGTTTAGATTTAAATTGATATACTGTTGAAATAACTCCCTTCAAAAGAAGGAATTAGGTTTGAATTCTTATATCAATGAAATAACTCCCATCAAAAGAACGAATGAGACCTAAATTTTTATATCGTTGATATAATTCCCAAAGAAAGAAGGAATTACACCTAAATTCTCATTTCGTTGATATGTAACTCCTATCGAAAGAAGGGTTTAGATTTAAATTCTTACATCGTTTATTATTATAATGGGATAAAGTCAAATGTAGTTTTTTAATCATTTATTGGTCATTTCTGTATATCTAAATGTCTCGAAAGCATAGAATTGGAAAATTAATAGTATATTGTTGAAAAATTGATTGTTCATTATCAATTATCACATTTGATTGGAAAGAACATTTTGGCATTATAATTACTTATATTATATTGTCGTCTTCAAAAATATTATTATTCAATAAAGTTTGAAGAATTCTCAATGTAGTATTCTATATTATCATGTGTATATGCTTAACATATATACCCGTCTTCATTTTTGAACGATATATAATTAATTTTCTACGTCTATGCCTTCAAAACTTTTAGATGTACAAAAGTAACAAATAAATAATTTAAAAACTACATGTTGACTTTATTCCATTACAATAATCAACGATATAAGAATTTAGATCCAATTCCTTTTTTCGATGGAAGTTATATCAACGATATAAGAATTTAAGTCAGCTAATTCCTCTTTTCGATGGGAGTTTTATCATTGATATAAGAAAAAACAATTTAGGCTGCATATTGTGATAAAGATAAGTTATTAATTACATTTTGCACTCTTTAAAAGTAATATTATTAGTTTGGTAATCATCGGTAGCTTCTTTTCAAGAAAAAATGCATTTTTTGTTTCTTCGTCGAAAGTCCACTCGGAGCCCAATTTCACCAGTGTTTTGTATTAACTATTTCACTACCTTAAAAGTAACTAATTGATATCAAAGTACTTTTAATAGTTTCAGAAGAGTAAAATCTACGAAGTTTCGAGGTTATATTAGAATTTTTAGTACAATTTCCATTTTTATGTGCTTTAGCCAAACCTGATGAAAAACAGTTGCTTGGTATGCAATAAAAATTGAAATTGTTCTAAAAATTCTAATATGACCATGAAATTATGTAGATTTTGCTCTTCTGAGACTATTACAAGTAGTTTGATATCAAAGAGTTCCTTTCAAGTCAGTGAAAAAGTTAATAGAACATTTTGATGAAATACGACTGCGAGTGGACTTTTCACAAAGAAACAAAAAAATGCATATTGTATTAACTTTTTCATTGACTGAAAAGCAACTCATTGATACCAAACTACTTGTAATAGTTCCAGAAGAGCAAAATCTACCAAGTATCATGGTTATATTAGAATTTGTAGCACAATTTCAATTTTTATTGCATACCAAGCAACTGTTTTTTATCAGGTTTGGTTAAAGCACACAAAAATGGAAATTGTGCTAAAAATTCTAATACAACCATGAAACTTGGTAGATTTTACTCTTCTGAAACTATTCCAAGTAGTTTGATATCAATTAATTACTTTTAAGGTAGTGAAAAAGTTAATACAAAACACTGGTGAAATTGGGCTCCGAGTGGACTTTCGACGAAGAAACAAAAAATGCATTTTTTCTTGAAAAGAAACAACCGACGAGTACCAAACTAATAATATTACTTTTAAAGTGTGCAAATTGTAATTAATAACATATCTTTATCACAATTTTGCAGCCTAAATTGTATTTATAAATGTGGCCTTCGCCGACGCGGGATTTGATTCTCGAGGTGGATACTGGGAATCGCGTGTCCGGGTTCGACCCGCGCCGGAAGGTACACTGGTGGAAATGAATTTACAGACAAATTCAGAGGCAGCAGCAAGTATATTGAGAAAAGTGCGATAGGAGAAGGAAGAGCATAAGAGAGCGAAGCGAAAAGGGCCAAGACCAGCGAACTCACCTGTTTGCGTTCTCGTTGGCGATAGGTTCGCAGGAGGGCGTCTCCGGGCTAATTCCTTGAGCGGCGCTTTCGTCCAGGGGCAGATGAGTGCGGCGCGGAGAAAATAATCTCAGTAGTCGCTTTAGAATACTTTATTGCGCGTTCGGTGACGCGCCGGTACAAGTCACCAGGTTACAATGTATAAACAATGCGGGAAGCGCAGCGCGGATATTATTTCCGACGAGGAAATGTGGCGTCTGAAGGACGCGCTTGTTCGCGGTCGCTCGCTGTCGACTGTATCGCGCTATATAGCCTAGGACCGCTGTCTTTGGCTTTCGCAGGCTATCTGGCGAGCGGTCGCGCCGTTGGCCGGCAGCGCGCCTTTTTCGCGGCCCTCTTGCGGGCTTGCGCAGAACCCCGGCGGTCGGGGACTGCAAGGTTCCCAAGCGCGCTCTGCACGGCAAACGTGCGTAGCTGCCACGATAGTGGCGCGACGGTTCGGAGAGGGCAGCGGCGAAAACCGGACGTGACGAATGTTACATTCCCCCTTCTAGACCGCTGTCGTCCCCGAAGTGCGCCAGGTTCGCTGACCTTAACCGGTGCGAGAAATTTGGCCCTGCGTGACTCATGCTCCTCCGTTATAAAAGGAAATGCTGAAAATGTGCAGTTGCGAAATGTAAATATAAATATATGTGAAAAAATATGTGAAATTAAATTGCGAAATTAACTCTTAAAAATATGCTTGCTGCTGCCTTATATCTTAGCCTATCTTAACTTAATTTAACCTAACTTAACGCTTAAGTATGCAGGAATTAATACACGCTCAGGTTATGAATATCTGGATTTATTGAAGGGTAATGAAATAATACAAAATCTGGATGGCTCAACGGCGCTTCATTTGGCGTAGTACACGCGGAGAGTGTCAACAAATATAAATAGCGCTTTATCTCGGTCTAGTGGCTAGAATTTTAGCCTAACATATCGCGGAAACGAAAATAGCACTTACAGCTAAGCGCAAAAGAAAAGTGGTGTATTACCTATATAAATGTCATAAAAAATATAATGCGCACTGACACAAATGGCGTTTACGCGTCCTCGTGAGCAGATTCCTCTTGCGCCTCTCCTATCCGATCGCCGGGCTGATTCGCTAGCTCTCGCGCTTCTTCTAGCGTGTCGCCTTGCAGACTTCCCGTCTCCTGATCATCTCCTGGAGTACCGCCTTCCAGGCGTGGTTCTGCGGATGTTGCTGCGACTTCTGATGGAGCAACTTGTACCATCTGCGCGGGAATGCACTCTGGTGCTTCTTGCAGAGTGTCAGCCGAATTCTGGCGTGGCCGGCGTAGCGCGAAAGTCGTCGACAGTGGGCTGGTTTCGAAGTGCAGTGCCCGCTCTAAACGATCGGCAGCCGCTACTGCGATTAGCCTCTTCCGGCAATCGGCGCAGTTCACGTCAGGGAGGTTGAGCGGCGTCCAGCAGCATTTGCACTTGACCTGGTCTGGAACCTTCGGCGGATTTTGGCTGTAGTGTGGCCAGGGACAGTCCTCGGTGGAAAATCCTGGGTAGGCGCATCGTTGGCAGAATTTGCCGGAGTATGACCGACTGCAGGTACGGAAACTGTGTCCTACTGTACCACAATTCAAGCACCCCTTTGGCGCTTTGGGTCGGAGGTGTGGCTCTCGTAGCTCGGCTTGGGCGCGATAAACCTCCGCTATAGTGGACGTGAATAATTTCTTAATGCGCGTCAGTACTGCGACACTACTCTCCAGCTGCTCGTATTCCCACCAGGAGTTGTCCCAATCGGCCTGGAACTGGTCAATTTTGAGCTGTTGCTCCTCTGCCCGTTTCGTTGCTGCGTCCGCTTTCTCTAGGGCTGATGCTAGCTGCGCGGCCACCGCCTGCTTCTCCTGGAGCAAGTTATAAAGGAGCTTGTATGGCTCCTCGTGAGGATCTTGCCTGCGGGAGCCTTCGTCAGCTGATTGGCGCAATTCGGCAATTTGCCGGCGCGCTTCGGCGAGGTCTGATGCGGATGTCCGCGCTACGGATAGTAGCCGCTCCAAATCGTCTCGGTCGACCGCTACTAATCCCGTTGGATGTTCGGCCACCGAAGGGCCATCAGGGCAATCTGGAGGGAAGATAATGCGCATCGACTTCACTTCGGCGAGGTCGAGCTTCGCTGTATCAGCGCTGGCGGCAGGTGCGTCCATGTTGAGTCCTGAAAAGAGGGTTACATAATAGTACGTAGCCTAAGGCTTCGACGCGCGATTTTCAAATCGTTCACATGGTATTTCCCTATCTTTTTGCCAGGCGCGTCACCGATAACAACTACCATGGGAGACAATTTTTTAATTACCGTGGCTGGCCCTAAATACCGGGGTGCCAGCTTTGCGCTATAGCCCCGAATGGCACTTGATAATTTATTGTTCGGGTAAAAGACGTAATCTCCTATGTTGTATTCGATATTCAACTTTCGGGTTTTATTGTAACTCTTACTTTGTTTTTCGTTAGCTTTATTCATCATTTTCTCGACTTTCGCGCGCAAAACGCTCATTCGCTGCATGCGTTCCAACCACGGGGCTGTTGTATCGCCAACCGTCGCGTCTGCTGCGTCGACTTTGGAAAGCGGTTCGCCGGCGCGCCTCGGGTCGCGGCCGAGGTTAAGAAACGCAGGGGAAACCCCTAACGATGAATGCACGGTAGTGTTATAAGCGAATTGCACCTCTATTAACAAGGCATCCCATTCGCGCTGGTCGTCGCCGAGAAGACTCGCGATCATTGTCTTCAAATTGCGATTGACGCGCTCTACGGGGTTTGATTGCGGGTGGTACAGAGGCGTAGTGCGTTGCGCGGTTCCGATCTCGTTACAGAATTTCGTAATCGTTCGATTTACGAATTCGGTTCCGTTGTCGGTGAGAAAAATGTGCGGCGTTCCCCAACGGTTAATTAGCGCGTTCAGGCATTTTGCAATTTTCGGTCCGTCCGCTTTTGACAGCGCGAAGCACTCAATGTATCGAGTGTACGTGTCGACGCATACTAAAACGTAGCACTTGCCTGATTTCGAACGCGGAAGGGGACCCATTATGTCTAGGGATACCTATGCCACGGTTCCGTAAATTTGCGCGGAAAAATTAATCCTTGGGGTGGAGAATTATCAGGTTTGCACTTTAGGCAGGTTTCACAATTATTTATATATCGCCTGATATCTTCACGCATACCGGGCCAGTAGTGATTTTTAAGGATGGCACGATAAGTTTTATCAATGCCTTGATGCGCGGACTGAGGCGTGTTATGGTAATTTTCGATCATCGGTACGATTTCGGTTTCTTTCAGGACTTTTTTCCAGGCGTCGTTATCGCCAATAGTCTGTTTAATTAGATTTGGTTTATAAAAATATAATTCACCATCCGAATCGAATTTATATCGTTCGTTATTTTCCGGATTAGCGTGCGTCCGTTCTACCATTGCCTCGTACCATGACACGTTTCTGGCCATGTTTAACAACGCGCGATCGGGGGCGTCTTCATAAAGTCGCGAGAGTGTATCCGGCGCTTCATTAGTCGAGCCTTTTCGATGCTCGATCGTTACTTTATTCGCGGATAACTCCATTGCCCAGCGCGCGAGTTTGCCACGAGGGTCTTTGATACCTTGCAACCAGGCCAGACTTGAGTGATCGGTATAAACCGTAAACTCAGTGCCTTAGAGGTAGCAACGTAGCTTGCGCACGGCGAATATCACGGCTAAACACTCCTTTTCAGTGGTAGTGTAGTTTAACTCAGCACCTCTCAGGGGTCTGCTTAAGCATGTGATAAGATATTCGCGAGTTTCATCTTTTTGCGTTGATGGCTCCAAGACCGGTATCGCTAGCGTCCGTGTAAAGAAGGAACGGCAGATCAGGTCGGGGCGCGACGAGAGTCAAAGCATCTTTTAGCGCTTCTTTGACTTCGTTAAACGCAGTTTCGTGTTCTTCGGTCCAATTCCACGGCACTTTAGGACTGGCTCACTTATTGAGCGGTCCTTGTACTCTCGCAATGTTGCGTAAGTGCCTATGGTACCAATTGACAGAACCATTAAACTGGCGCAACTCTTTTGGGTTGCGCGGTCTTGAGCGCTCTAGAATCGGTTCGAGTCGCTTGGGATTCGGTTTAGAACCGTCCTTATCTATAAGGAAACCTAGATATTCGACACTTTGTTTCGCAAAATAAGACTTTTGCCTATTGATGGTGAGACCGGCGCTTTGCAAAATTCCGAGGAGAATGTCAAGCAACCAGATATGTTCCTCGATCGTTTTGGAAATGACGATCCAGTCGTCTAAATATGCGTGTACCTGGTCTGCGTACCTCGTTGGTAAATTATTTACGCGCAAGTGGTCGATAAACTTTGTTTTCAATCCGTCCGTAAAGGCTTGGAAAGTGGCCGGCGCGTTTGTAAGGCCAAAGGGCATCCTGATCCAGTGAAATTGTCCACGACCCGGGACGGCAAAAGCGGTATAGTCTCGGCAGTGCACATCTACCGGGATCTGGTGAAATGCTTCGCTCAGATCGATTGTGCTTATTATATTAGCCTCCGATAACGCGTCTAGTATCGCATCCATGCGTGGTAGGGGATATGCCGACTTTTTCGTAACTTTGTTAAGTTGGCGATAGTCGATGCAAAATCTATGTCTACCATCTTTGCGCAAGGTTAGTACGACGGGGCTAGACCACGGACTGTTACTTGGCGCTATAAAACCTTTTTCCAAATATTTATCGATTTCCTCGTTTATTATTTTATTTACAGCGGGGCTCCGGCGATACGGTTTTAGTTTGATCGGCGTGGCGTTTGTCAGTTCGATAACGTGCGTAGCTAATTCCGTTATTCCTGTTCCCGAAGCTAGCGTTGAAGATAGCTTGCTATCGAGGAATTCGTCCAAGCATTTTTGCTGCTTCGGCGTAAGCTCTATTAACTGCATAGAGTTTAATGAGCTGCGCTTGACTTCCGCGGAATTTAGGGGAAATTGCGCATCAGAACCTTCGACTGACCAGTGACCGCGCGTAGCGTCGATTGTAATTTTCCAGGCGATTATAAAATCCATTCCTAGGATGATCGGTGTTGTGAGTCCGTCGAGAATTGCGAACCACAACTCGCCGTAGCAATTATTAATATTAACGTCAAATTTCGCGGAATAACGAGGTGCGGCTACGTGGTCGCGTTGAGCAAGTTGTACGCCGGCACGTGTTATCGCGTCGTATACGGGATTACTGGTTGCTATTATTTTAATTTTGTCGTACAGTTCGCCTGACATAAATGTGCGGTCGCTACCTGTATCGAGAAGTCCGGGATATTTTCTATCTCCGATTTCGATCGCGGTTCCGATTGCGTAACGTTTTTGCGATGGCGCGGGCGGAGCAAGGCCCTTAAATACTTTGCGCTGCGAATGGCTAACTGCTGCTTGATAGCAGGCTCTTAGGTTAATTGGGGACAGCGAAGTGACAGATGAGATGCTCGCTCTTGCCGGCTGCGCCGGCTCGTTGCAGCAGCACTCTGAGTTTGAGTCTGAGTAATCGGTCTCAGATGTTTCGCGAAAATCATCCGCGTCGCTTTCGGGGTCACTAGCTGCATTCCTTGCGGCATGCGCTACATTAAGCGCTGATGCGTTATGAAGGAAGCGCGTTGAATCTTGAAAAGCGACGGCGCGAATTGGAGCATTTCCCGGGTGATTTGAATTGGTTTTGCGCTCGCGAGTTTCCAAGGTTCCGCCAGGAAGTTCTAATCTTTCCTGGCATCCTTCTCGTTTTTTGACGGCGACGTATGGAACGCGTATCGATTGTCAAGTGGGAAATCGCGATTGAGATTTTGGAACCACGGCCGCGTAGGTTGCAACGGTGGGGAGAATTGTGGCGGCTGCGCATGTTGCGTGTGTTGCGCGTGCGCGTCGTACTGGCTATTCGGTTGCCGATACTGTCGTGGTCGAGGTAGATTATCGAAGCGAGCCGAATTGTAATCGTAATTACGATTGTAGCTGTTTCGACGACCTCTGTTGCCGCGATTATTATTATAAAAATTGTTCCGACCTCGGAAATCATTATTATGCGCGTAGTTTCTCGAGCGTCTGTCATTGTAGTCGTAGCTTTGCTTCGCAGACGTGCCACCTCTCTCTCCCCCCTTCTGCGATCGAGCAGAGTGAGAGGAGCGCGAAGAACTGGAGGTGGAACGGCGGCGATGCCTACGGCTCGACGAAACGGGTTTGACATTTTTGTTATTCGCGCTTTTTATTTGTAAATCCGTATTTTTGTCGTAATTATTGTGCAATTTCTTTTTCAACGTTTCGTATTGCTTTTTGTAAATTTCGATTTTATTTAAATTTTGTTTTGGTTCAATGTTGTTTTTCTTTTCGACTTTTTTAATTTCGTTTTGTTTCGATTTCGTTCCGGATTTATTTTCTGTAATGGGAAATTGCGAAAGATCATCTGTTTCATATGATTGTGAATCAATTGCGTATAATTGATTTTTGTTTTTCGTATAGCGTGTTCGTTTCGAATCGTGTTCGCGCAGTTTATCCGTTAATTGCATAATTTCGATTTTTTCTTGGTATTTACGGATTTTTGTTATTAATTCATCGTAAGTTGAAAAACTATCCCGATCGAATTGCATAATTAATTCGGAATGTAATCCGGAGTAAATTTTATCAAGTTGATTTTTTTGTTGAATTTTTTCATTTAATTTATTATACAGGGTGGCCGATTTATCTGAAGACATCGAAATATCTCGAGAACTATGCACAGAATCAAAAAAGTTGCCGGATGAAAGTTGTTCGACACGAAGGGGGGCATCCAGTGATAATTAAATTTACCCCCTCCCGCATCCCCTGGGGGTGGAGTGGAGGCAAAAACAATAAAACTTAAATAGGAACCCCCAGTTTTTATTGCAGATTTGGATTCTCCGGAAAAAAGTACACCAATTTGACCTAGGAGCTATTGCATTTTGGTTCACAGGTGGCGCTGTAATCGATAAAAATCCAAATTTATCTGAAGACATTGAAATACCTCGAGAACTATGCACAGAATCAAAAAAGTTGTCGGATGAAAGTTGTTCGACACGAAGGGGGGCATCCAGTGATAATTAAATTTACCCCCTCCCCCAACCCCTGGGGGTGGAGTGGGGGCAAAAACAATAAAACTTAAATAGGAACCCCCAGTTTTTATTGCAGATTTGGATTCTCCAATATTGACAATTTTCGCCCGCGTAGCGGATATGGAATACGGTCATTCTAACAAAGCCGGGAAAAAATACATTTAGCGTTACCCAGGAACAACGACATGGACGTAGTATTTTTCTGTTCCCTTTGGGGTGCTTGTTTTACGTGAGTCCCCTTGCCTCTCACTGTCTCACTGTTCACTTACTTGAGTAAGTGTTCGAAATGTTGACCTTCCACTTCAATGCATTTATTTATTCTTTCTTCAAATGACTTTATACATGATAGAATCATATCTGCAGAAATTTCTGCGCAAGCAGTTCTTATGCGTTCCACCATGTTTTCACGAGTCGTTGGTACTTGTTCATAAACCTTACCTTTTAGGTAACCCCATAGGAAGAAATCCAGAGATGTTAGATCAGGTGACCTCGCAGGCCAATTAATGGGGCCACCTCTACCAATCCACCTACCATTGTAATCACGGTCTAGTATTTCCCTTGCTACTCTTGAAAAATGTGCTGGGCAACCATCATGACGAAACCACATTGTCCGTCGGACGTCCATAGCAACATCCTCAAGTAGTAATGGTACTTCTTGTTCTAGGAAATCTCGATATTTTGTTCCATTCAAATTACCTTCAATGAAATAAGGACCAATGAGTTTATTTCCTATGATTCCACACCAAACGTTCACCGACCAAGGACGTTGATGATTAACTTGTCGTACCCTCAGTTTTTATTGCAGATTTGGATTCTCCGGAAAAAAGTACACCAATTTGACCTAGGAGCTATTGCATTTTGGTTCACAGGTGGCGCTGTAATCGATAAAAATACAAATTTATCTGAAGACATTGAAATACCTCGAGAACTATGCACAGAATGAAAAAAGTTGTCGGATGAAAGTTGTTCGACACGAAGGGGGGCATCCAGGGGGCAAATAGGGACAATTTGATCCCTTTATGAAAATTTAATATTAAAAATTGTGCATACAATATGGAAGCAATTTTATAAATAAGTTTTCTACCTTCAATAAAATTACATTTTAGGTTTTAAATTTATTATTTAATAAACAAAAAGAGGACATCACGCAATCCATTAAAAAACGCGTCATGTCTCTTCACTCAGCTCATTCATTCTCTCTCTGTATGTTTTTTCCGAAATGAGAATAAATAAGCTGAGCATTGACGGTCAAACCAGCTTCTATTAAACAAAACGAAACTCTTACTTCATTTGGGGATTTCGTCGCCATCTACCGGACCCCGAGAGAACTCACGTGGTTTCATACATGTACATCGCTTGCATTTCGGCCATCACCGGCGCCGGTTCTGTTACATAACGCTAGAGGGCGACATAACTCGAAAATAAAGTAGCACATCATTTTATACATAAGTTGAGTCACACGTAACCAGTTCACCTACATTTTTCTCTACTTTCCTGAAGGGAAGTAAATGGATATCGCGACTTTCTAATCCCCATATTAAAATTTAGTATTCACGGTCTCTCAGTGTAAGACTGTTTTTGAAGTCCATTGTATTGGTAGTAATTCGGTCGGAGGTCACTTTGCTTTTAGAATAACAACTTTCCGTTTACGTGACTATTTTTTGTCTACCCTTCATTGCTTAAATCGAATTGCAAGTTAAAAATGAATCCTGCTACAGTTCCCGAAAAAATCGAAATGATTCTTATTTATGGTGAATGTAAGAGGAATATTGACGATGCTGTTGCGTTGTATGCTGAGCGTTTTCCAGATAATGCTCGCTCGCGTTCTTTTTTTTACAAAGTTGTGAATGCCTTTCACTCTGATGGCAGCGTACAAATGAAAAAAAGGAAGCGAAGATTAACAGTTACAGGAGAAGCTAACGAAGTAGCTGTACTAGCAGCTATTCACCAAAATCCACATGTAAGCACACGACAATTACATCGCGATTCCGGCATTTCCAGAGACAGTATTCAAAGAATATTGCATCGTCAAGAGTTTCACCCATATCACATTTCACTGCACCACGAACTAGATGGCGATGATTTTCATAACCGCGTGGTGTTTTGTGAATGGGCATTTCAAAAAATGCAAACGAACCACAATTTCTTTGCTAATGTATTATTTTCAGATGAATCTACATTCACGAACCATTGTGGCGTCAATAGGCATAATATGCATTATTGGAGCGTAGAAAATCCATTGGTTACGACAAGTTAATCATCAACGTCCTTGATCGGTGAACGTTTGGTGTGGAATCATAGGAAATAATCTCATTGGTCCTTATTTCATTGAAGGTAATTTAAATGGAACAAAATATCGAGATTTCCTAGAACAAGAAGTACCATTACTACTTGAGGATGTTGCTATGGACGTCCGACGGACAATGTGGTTTCAGCATGATGGTTGCCCAGCACATTTTTCAAGAGCAGCAAGGGAAATACTAGACCGTGATTACAATGGTAGGTGGATTGGTAGAGGTGGCCCCATTAATTGGCCTGCGAGGTCACCTGATCTAACATCTCTGGATTTCTTCCTATGGGGTTACGTAAAAGGTAAGGTTTATGAACAAGTACCAACGACTCGTGAAAACATGGTAGAACGCATAAGAACTGCTTGCGCAGAAATTTCTGCAGATATGATTCTATCATGTATAAAGTCATTTGAAGAAAGAATAAATAAATGCATTGAAGTGGAAGGTCAACATTTCGAACACTTACTCAAGTAAGTGAACAGTGAGACAGTGAGAGGTAAGGGGACTCACGTAAAACAAGCACCCCAAAGGGAACAGAAAAATACTACGTCCATGTCGTTATTCCTGGGTAACGCTAAATGTATTTTTTCCCGGCTTTGTTAGAATGACCGTATTCCATATCCGCTACGCGGGCGAAAATTGTCAATATTGGAGAATCCAAATCTGCAATAAAAACGGGGGTTCCTATTTAAGTTTTATTGTTTTTGGTAAATTTAATTATCACTGGATGCCCCCCTTCGTGTCGAACAACTTTCATCCGACAACTTTTTTGATTCTGTGCATAGTTCTCGAGATATTTCGATGTCTTCAGATAAATCGGCCACCCTGTATATATCAATTCTACAGTATGAAAAATATAATAAATACATTTTATATATTTTAATGTAATGTTACAGTGATATGTCATTTATAATATTAAAAAAGTAAAATTTTCAAAAATTTGAAAATTCAAAATGGGATTTCTCGAAAACGGCACCGCCGATTTTTTTTATTTTTGGTGCAAAATCATCCAGAAGTAGTGCAGATTCAAACCCATAAAGAAAATTTCCAGTGCAAGAACCTTTCAGTTGGGGCCAGTTCGGGCGCACCGTGGGGATTTATTGAAGAGAAGCAACAAGGGCTCAATTAGCGCCTTCGCACATCTTTTTACAAAATACGGTGGTTTCCGGGCTGGACCGGAATTAACATTATCATCCAGACTAGTTAGAGCAACTTCCACTTCTTCCGCCTTGATAGTGATCACGTCAAAATTTATGTCACAGACATCATACAAAGTGTTAGGACAAAAATACGATGACGCTTTATAGACGGAAGAAAAATAACTAGAAAATAAGTCGGCTTGACTGTTGTTACGGGCGGAATCGATGTTTTATCGACTGCGGTACCCGGCGTAGGTTTTTCCCACAAAGGTGGTTTTCAAATGGTGCCGAAACCCGGGAACTATCGCCGGGAATGGTGGAAGTGGTTTTCTTTTGGAATGTTGGTGACCGAATGTTGTGTCGCATATGTGTACATGGGACTGTCTTTCGCGTGCGTGTCTACGTGCTGGTACATTTCGGAATATCATCGGGAATTCTTTTGGACATTTCTGGAGGAGAGCGACCGCCAGGAGGGTACACCGGAAGGATGGACAAGTAGGACATAGTGGATCGTCATCGAGCGTCAGGATTGGCCCGTGTACTTCATCAAAGGTTCGAATTATCGATCAAGATGTCTGCATCAGCGAGTGTAAAGGGACTTCAGCATGGTGAGCTATGCGTTTTTCGATAATGCGATTAAATAATTTCGTAACATCCGTATTTTTAATGTTTTATAACGCGCTCGCTTTGTGACTCCATTTCGGTTCGTGATGCGCGATCGCGTTCTGTTGTCTTCCACGACGCGGCGCTCCGACTCCGATTTCAAATTCGACAAGTTTGATTGATATATATATATATATATTATCATGTATTCAAAACAAAATACCGTACCGATAAAGATTATTTAAGTTCGAACGGCTTATACCTTTTAAAGAAAATAAATCATATTTAGTTGCGACGAATTGGATTGGAGACGATTTTCTCGGTTAGACGCGCGATCGTGTTTTGTCGTCCTCCACGACGTTCGATTTGAGAGTTCAGATTTTGAGAATAATACTTACGACGCTTCACTGACCGTTTTATAATTCATGATCGTATTTGTTATTCGATTATAGTTTTCTGAATCCGTGATGTCGACGACTTCTTAATACTGAATTAATTTTTACATCTAATATGTTCAAGTGCATTAAAATTGATTGCTTTCGGAATTCGGATTTCGGTGTCGGTAGTTCCCTGTAAGAAACAGTTGACGTGCTTCGTCGTGTATGCGCGTATAAATATTATACGACATCTGAACCGCTTTTAATGCAACGGAAGAAAGTTTTATGATTTATATTGTAATGGTTGATTTACTTTAGAACCCTCCCAAAGCGAATATCTATTACAAAAATTTTACCTTTAAGAATGTACGATTATTATTATAGTAGAGTACTAACAGTAATGTAACCATATAGGGCAATTGAAATGTAATTAGTTCTGTAAGCTGTGTTTGTATTCACTAATATTTGACGATGAATAATTTATTCAAGTTACAGGTTGAATAATAATTTACATTAGTGACGAATAAGAATTCGAATAAAATTTTAGACCGGGGATAAATATTTAAAATTCTAAATTTAATTATATTGAGAATCAAACATAAATACATGCACATATACAGAGAAATAGAACGACAAATTATTAAGTCGATAATTGTAAATGTTAATAATTAAAAGTGAGGATTCTACGAAGTTGGATGACGATATATTAGGCATCCGATTACGTCCAAATCACTCTACGATACGTTTGGCAAAATTTGTATTCAACGTTGCAATTTGGCAATTTAAGCCGAAATATCGATCTTCGAGTTTATTGAATATGAAATACAAAACAGCGCCTTTGACAGGTGTTCTGACGAACATCATCTTTCTCTAGATGCCCGTAAGAACATCGCGCCTTTATAAATTGAAACTGAAATTGAATTGAAAAAAATTGAAACTGTTGCGGACAGTTGGAATCGTTCTAAAAATATTGCCGCCGAGACGCCTGCTTCGAGCGAATAAAGATTTAGTTTTTGAAAGCTTGACCGCACGTTTTATGTTACCCGTTTTGAACATAAATCTGGTGCACTAAAAGATAATCGAAACAACACCGACTTAAATAGGTGTTAGTAAAACGTCATGTTTTGTCTGATGTTTGTGGAAACATCACCCCCACTTTCTCAAACAGAAGTTTGATGAAAGATAATATTATTCGGTACATGTTCTAAAGAATGTCATATTTTGATTGTCGTTTCCAAGGTTCAGTATGGCGATTGAAATTTGAAAAAACATGACGGCGAATGATTATTGACTTATCATGTGGATGGAAGAAATTTGATTTGTTTGTAAATATGGAAACAAAGTACTACGATGGATGTGTAATAGGAATATGATTCTAATTGCAAATAAAACCGAAAGTCGACCTTTTCGTGAAAGGTTTGGTATCGATTTCAAGTAAAATTTTGTGCGCGAATGACAAATTGAATGATAACAACTTAATATAAATCATAGTACATATTATAACGATTGTTCACGTTTGTGAAGGTCATGATCGATTGTACACAGGTCCCGGTTTTGGACGATGGAGCGCGGGCCTGGCGTATTTATAGTTGCCCTTGCCTTTGATTGATATGTCCCATTATTTAGATGTTGATGATGACATGATGAATCGTAATTGAATTGATTAAAATTTCCATACGTATTTTGGACTCGTATTCGAAAACGTGAGCCTTTTAATTATTAATGTTTTAATTATTAATATTCGTTTTTACCGAATTTTCATGAAAGCTTTATGTATGAAATTGAAACTGGCCGCAGATTCGAAAAAAGAATGGTTCGCAATTACAAATACTAAGTTTTCGAAAAACCAGCAACTCTGAAATGTCAATTCATTCATAAGTAACAATAATTAAATAGTTGCAATAAAATAAATAACAATTTTTAGTAATATTCCGAATATGTGGCTGCGAATATGCGGTTAGTTTCAGTTTCATGTTTTTGAAATTCTTTTATGTGGCCATTGTCTCCCTTCTAAATGGACAGTAGCTCTTTGGTTTCGATCACGTGGATTCGAAGTCGCGCTTCGAATTTTGGTCAGTGCTGGCCATTGAGTGAACAAGAAGTTTAGAGGTTCGTAGCATGGCATTTTGATTTGGTTTGAATTTATTATGAGAGCTCACTGTGAACACGAAGTTCATAAGTTTGGATTGCGGATAATGTCCGATTTGCCACTGTATCGCCTCTAAATGGATAGTAGCCAGTTGGTTTCGAGCACGTGGGACGGAGTAGCGCTCTGTCTTTAGTCAGTGCTGGCCCTCTGGTGAACAAGAAGTTTGGAGGTTCGTAAGGTGGGACTTTTTATGTAAACCAAAATTCAAATACCCGTCGATAAAGCGAATTTATATCATTCGAAATGGAGCGTCATTAGCGACGAAATTTGTGTTAGCAATGGTGATTGCATTTTTTGTATGGGCAGAATCTCGCGAGCCGAGAGTGAATTTTCGCGTCCGTTGATATCGTCGTTCGTATAGTCGCCAATCGCGTCGTTAATGGTTTTGGAGAAATAAATTTCCTGTTTTTTAAAAACCCGACACCGCTCGTGTTGTTACAACAATTATTTGCCAAAAGGAAAAATTACATACTTCGACAACTTGAAGTGAAAGGTTGTCGCTATTTCTGGACACTTGAATAGAGCCGTAATCTGAAATATTATTCAAGTGCATTTATTTTACCAGATTTCAGAAAAGGTCATACGGCGACTATATCGGAGAGAAATTATTTTAAAAGATGCAAAAAAAAATTTATTCCGATGACAATTGTTTTATTAATCGACGGAGACGACAATTGAAATGTTTGCATTCCTGGCTGCCCGCCTTAACTTTCGTTTTGTGATATTTATAAACACGATGTGTGGCATGGGATGATTTCGTCGAAAATCCATAGAGTCATCAGAGTTAATATGCAACTTGTAAATGAATAATTCTTATAGTTGAATGCTTAAGATGTGGTGATTTTCACATGGTCATGGCGCAATGTGTCCGTACTGATTGCGAAGATGTGTGGTTGCTGTGTGCGAATTTTGTCGATGATGTTCCCTTAGCGGGGGGAGCAGTAATACGGTATGCAGTACGAGGTCTTGTGAGAATGTACATATTCGTTATAAGACTGACTTGAATGACTTACAACGCTACTATGAAGATCTCGACTTGTTTATCGTGGTGTAGTTTCATAGAATATGAGTAGTATTTTGACGACCTTGAGTAGTATTTGAGTATTATTACAGACATCTGTAAGCCTCTTACATTGATAGCGAACCTTCTTTGGCATGGTATATGCCTTCTTCTGACTTTGCTTTATGAACACTAAGTTTGCCTTTGTTTTTGATATTATTTAATTAACATTGTAGTAGTTAGTGGATCTACCTGCTTTATCTTTTTTACTGACTTTGGACACAAATACTAATGATCACGACAGAACGGTGATGTGAAATGTCACATGATGTGATGAGTTTGAATTTATGGAAATCTAATTGGAAGCTATATTGATGGTATCGAATGGAATAATATTAGAGAATTGGAAATGAATGAGCAAGATATTGTACTTGGTTGCTAAGTTATGATGATGGTACTATCTAATAGTACCATGCGAGTTGAAAGATGTTGATGCAAAGTGCGTGACGTGTGAAAACTTCGATGATGATTTGAATGGGTTATGAAAACATCGATTCTAGTGAAGTGTACGAGTCCGTGGACTTCGTACAGGGGGGAGAATGTTACGGGCGGAATCGATGTTTTATCGACTGCGGTACCCGGCGTAGGTTTTTACCACAAAGGTGGTTTTCCCTACGCCATTGCACACCCGAATGGGGGTACCTCTCAAAATGAAGCAGGCCTGTTAGGAAAATTATGTAAAAGGCCCTTCGAAATGGTGACGATATCGATAAAAGTATTTGTATTTCGAATAGTATAATCGATATATAATATGACGTTGTAGTCTATTTAAAGGTTCGAGAAATTGAAAAGTCGAACTAAGATGTAAAAAATTGACGATCGGGGTTTTTCAGTTCGTTTAGGCACGTCGTTGGGTTAGGAAGTCCGCGTCGCGATCGGGTCGTCACCGGTTGATCGCTAATAAATGGTTAACATTTTCTTTCGGTCGATCAAATCGCGTGTTTTATTTAAAGCCCTTCCACCATTCGTTAACAACTGTGACTATCTGAGGCTAGAATATCATCCCATAACATATTTCTAGGTAGACCGAAATTCTTATTTCATTTGTTAACAAATTTCCAAAAAGCTCTAATGTTCTTATTAATGCCTGTCTCTAAGTCAGAAATATACGCTTTATATAACAAACGTGATAACCTGATACATTTTGAGCGCAAGTGCTTAAATTCCACGTAATCGCTTTGTAACTGGGAAGACTTCCACTTAACGTGTGCTATTTTCTTTTCGTGAATAAACTTTATAAGCTCAACTGAAAACCAATGGGGATACGAATTGGAAATAGTTTTCTTACGAGGTATAAATGAATTAATAGCAGAATAGAGGACTAAATAGAATTTATCTAAACAAACTTCCATATTAACATCACAAAACAATGCATTATAATCCGTATCCTCAAGAAGGGAGACAATACTATCATAATTACCACGGAAAAAATCGAACATTAAAACGCGATTTGGGATACAATTATTAGACGGTAGCGACACTTCGAAAAACGACGCAGAGTGATGCTCGTCCGTTTGCAACACCTGATCTTGAAGTCCGAGATTACGCACAAAAGTACTTGATGCAAACAATAAATCAAGCGAATAACCTTTGCTTGGATGTTCATCGGAAAGTTGACCATGTCCCATGTAAGAAAAGAATCAGAGAAACAGGTTTACATCGTTGGCGAACGGGTGAAAGATAACAAGTTACATCCAAAGAGAGTGGATTATTGGTCCACCGGACATACGGCAGATTAAAATCACCACACACAATGAATCTTAGCCAGGATACTGTGAAGTAAGATTTTCTACAGTATTCTTCATAAACTTCCAATGATGACCCAGGTGGAATGTAAACCACGATGAGAATAAACTTGGTAGAGGCTACTTTTAAATGGAGAAAAACAGCTTCGGAAGATAATGAAGAGTGTATTCGGGTGACGTCAATCGATTTCTTGATAGCTGCTAAAAACCCGTGTAGCCGATGAATCTTCAGAACATCTATCACAAAATCACGACGAAAAATTGTATAATCCGAAAATCCCAACTCAGAATCGCCAGTATGAGGTTTCAGCCATGTTTCCGTAAATAACAAAATGTCAGGTAATATTGTTAATTGATGAATGTTTGATTTCAAATAACTTAGTTTATTATTTAACGAATGCACATTTTGATAAACAATAGTGAGGCTGCTACTATTGAATAAGTCTTTATTTACGAAAATTATTGTCCGCTCCGAAAGAGAAGATTTTTGAACCGAAATAAAAACTGGTTTGTTTCTCACAAATCTTATCACTTTAGCGACAGTATTGTTATTATTATTATAATCATCTGCTTCGGATTTTAGAGCAGAGAGATGCTCTCTTTGTTTAGCGGTTTTATCTGTAGAAGCAGAAATACCTGGTGGAAGAAGATTTCGATTCTTTACTACACGAAGAACTTCATCACGAGAGTGTAGATTGGCGACTATAGGACGAGGTTTGTTAGCAGATAGGTTGCCAATACGTTTTATAGAAATAGCTGTCAAATCAATATTGTTGATATTAGCTAGTGCTTCTTTGGTGCGTTCGAGGTCCGTATTCTGGTCATTGGAAGGATTCAACAATAAAATTGAACAGTAACGTTCCAACGAAGAACAAAATAAATGGTCTATCGAATAATGTCAACAATAAACACTGAGCCATACACTGAAATCATAATTGTAATGATCACAATCAGAAATAATGATTGTACTAGATAATACAAAGTTCGAAAAATACGTGGCTGCACACTTGAGTCATAAAATTAAAATCGGCTTCGTGGCTCAGGCGGTTAACGCACTGGACTACGAAGTCGTAGGTCGTGAGTTCGATCCCCGTCTGGTGAACAATTTTTTGATTTCGTTTACAAGCAGCAGTTCGCTGTTGGTAAGACGAGCCACGTTGTTTATGTTTACGTGTCGAAAGTATTGTTTATCTTGCGGAAATCGACTCATGACCGCCGCTGTATTTGGTGTAGGTTTCTGCAGTCCTACATTTCATACACAAATGTGAAGTATGGTGCCATCTTTCGAAGTCGATCTGCAGCTCTCGCTAAATCTTGCAATTGAAATTCCGAAAGAGTCTCATTTTCGAATAAAAAATTGCTGCATTTCGACCATTCGAGAAGTTCCATTATTGCCGCTGCTTTGTATACAACGTCTTTAGCCAGTACTCTAAACGTTACTGTTAACGATAGAATAAACGCCGCTGAACAAAAAGTTCTCAGAATCGATCAAAGAACACGCTGAATTTTTTTCAGAATTTTTTGAACAATTTTTGAATTTTTTCCAATTTTTGGATTTTGAAAAATTCAAAAAATTCTGAAAAAAATTCAGCACATTCTTTGATCGATTCTACGAACTTTTTGTTCAATAAAAATTTTTCAAGAAGTCTACGATTTTCCGACAATTCATCATTTTTGTTTCCATTTGACTATTACGGGTTAAGGGTGGTTTTGCAACCCTTAGATGTAACAAATAAAATAAGTACATGTCATAACTCTTTATTATGGACCTCGACCGCCCTGTTTTTGGTAATTTCACTGAATTTTTTGGTGTATTTCGCATTGAAAATTGCACTTTTTTGAAAAAAATAGCCTTAAAATTACCCTTTATTTTTTTTAATTGAAGAAAATGGGGGTTAGGACATTGTCTTTTCATATTCTAAATGGCATAAATCGATAGAGCGACCTCGAAAATAGTGGATTATGGCTTTGGCGATTTTTTTAGGGGCTGAAAATATATAGTAATACGTCGTTCAACATTGACGGACAAAACGGACACTTTGGGACGAAATGGGATAATGACATCGTACACGGAAAAAACTCGATTGTCGTTCTTACTACTTTTGAAGTATAGTAAGAATAGTATTGGCTGCTGTAACGAACTTATTGGTTAATGCAGAAAAAGACGATTGTCACAGTAACAAGAAATAAATGGTAATCCTTATTACGAAAGTTGTCTATGTATTACAAGTAGGTTAGTTAGGGTAACCAATTTTGATTGGTAAAATTTACTACCCGCTTAAATGGTTATGTCTACCACCCTCGTCGCTGTTGGCGACTATTTCGATATAAAATGAAATTATGTATACAATCGAGATTACAGACGAGCATACGCGGCTCTTAAAACTCGTCAACGATAGAGTGTGCGCCATATTTGTAGCGTTTAACCTGACTTCAGCACTGAAATACGAAGTTTCAGGGAGTTACGAATGTGAAAAATCTCAATGTAGTATTCTATATTATCATGTGTATATGCTTAACATATATCTACCCAAAATTTCCTGTCTTCATTTTTGAATTTTTAGGTCTCATTCCTTCTTTTGATGGGAGTTATTTCATCGATATAAGAATTCAAACCTAATTCCTTCTTTCGAAGGGAGTTATTTCAACAGTATATCAATTTAAATCTAAACCCTTCTTTCAATGGGAGTCATATCAACTACGTTAGAATTTAAATCTGATTCCTTCTTTCGATGGGAGTTACATCAAAGATATACGAATTTAGGTCAGTATATAACTCCCATCGAAAGAAGGTATTAGACCTAAATTCTTATATCGATGATACAACTCCCACCGAAAGGACGAATTAGACCTAAATTCTTATATCGTTGAAATAATTCCCACCGAAAGAAGGAATTAGACCTGAAGTCTCATATTGTTAATATAACTCAATTCGAAAGAAGGAATTACATTTAAATTCTTGTATCGTTGAAATACCTCCCATGCGAGCTGATATAACTTTTGTAGGTTATGACGCTCTGATGGAACTGTTCGCAATAATCGCAATGGGACAAGAGAAAGAGAGTGAGAGCGGAAAATAGCGCGCATGTGTGCATGAGAAAGAAACATACAGATAGTATTTCCAACTGTCAAACACGTGGATGTAAACATTTCAAAAGTGTCTGGCGGTACTATCTAGTTAGTGAAAACCGTGCATCTCAGAAGCTTACTATCTAAAGATAGTAAATGCTACCATCTGGAGATGACTATGTCAAATTTTACTATCTAAATAGTAAATTTTACTACTTTAGTGACTGAGCCAGCCAATTGTTTTTTCCGTATATATTCAAACAAAACAAGTAAACAATTTCGGAGCGACTGTAAACACGTCCGAATAGTACGAGCGATCGATGAGAACTGACTACAATATAAAAAAATGTGACTACTGTTTGCATAAAAAAAAAAGATTCTTATACATTTATAATTATAATTTGCTCATGTCTGCCCATAAAAATACATTTTTCATTAATATGTGAAAAAATGTTATTTTAATAGCATGTTAATAAAATTTCATTACCAATAAAAAAACAGATCATTTCAAAATGAATGTATATAAGAATATAACTGAAGTATTAATTGTTTGTAAACAATGTCAATTTTATATTTTAAAAAATGAAACTGAATTGAATGGAAAATTAATATTTCATAAATTGAGTATTTCTTATTTTCTTATTAGTTAAATCATGCACGTTAATGCATAATATGTGTAAAGGGACAATGAATTCGAACCTCTATGTTGAGGTTGTTTGCTAGTTCCGTTGATTTAGTTCTAAAGTAATTATATAATACAGTTTTCATTCAATCAACGATTTTAAAGACAAAATTTACGAACTTAAGTGAACATTAAGAGACCTATAATTTAATTTGATAAGTGATGTAAGATTTGATAAAGAGTTAGGGTGAAGGATTAAAGAGTATACAATATTTTTTATTTTTTATATCGTAATGTTTATTTTCGTTTGTATTTTTCTTTCACTATTTACGACTGTGGCATCGTACAACGATTACATCGTGTTGTTCATCTGCATTAAAAACAGCAACTTTCTGTTTCTACGACTAACGGAAATTATATTTCTTATATATTTACAATGGTTCATATGCCATTCGATACGAATTTCAATACATATGTTTACGTACAAGACGCCGCGCCGCATATAATATTTACAATCCGCCGTTCGATACTATATTTTACAATTCAACAATACATATGCGCAATTCGACCGGTACATATAATCACTAAGTAAAGTAAAGTGCAAAATTGAGATTTGCTGAGAAGAAACACGAGAAAAATGTAGAGAGTTGCAAACATCGTCCGTGAGATCTTGTTCGCTCACTGTTTCGCGGCCGCACAAGTTCTGAGGATACGCATACGGATCACAGCACCATAAACATTTCGTTTATTTTCGGCTTCGTTTAACACCACTGCTCGGCATTTTTCTGCACTTGAGGCCATCCACTAGGCACTTCAGTTGCATAATTTGTACCCGCGAAACACTGGGGTCGCTGCAGTTGTCTAACCACTTGAAAAATTTTTCGCCATGAATAATGGCCTCTTCATACGTGGTTAAACCCACGTCTTCGTCAGTTAAATGAAAGCTTCTTTTGAAGCTCTCATTGTTATTATTGTTTTGAGAGACTATGCTGTCGATCAACGCCCTCGATTTACCCGGTGCTCGTTTTGAGCAATGCGTTGTATTTCGCGGGTACTGGTTTTTATACCACTGCCAAAACGAGGACCCGTGGTGTGCATTTGTAGAGTGTGTTTCATCGATTTTTCTTGGTGACGCCGGAACCGGCGTCAATGCAACTTCCGCTCCAAGATTCGCCCCCAAATTTCCAGTCAGGCTGCCCCCCAAATTCGATCCAGTTGCAGTGGGCAGAATTCCATGTTTTTGGAGGAGCAGGGCACTATTCTCAGGTCTCGTGCCTGATATAATGCTCATTAAATTGCTTAGATAATTCCAATCCAACGGACTCTCTATTTTATTCGTTTCACTGCTATCGATATTCTTATTTGTGGAGCAACTAACAGCCTGTTCTATTTTCACCTTTTTTAGAAGGGGCCCATCCTCGCTGGAGAGATTAGATGTTCCTGATGAAGCCTCGAAGTCGGCCATGCGCCTAATTTTGTGCTCCGATTTGCACCAGCCTCGCAGCGTCGACTCCGGCACTCCTGTGTCTCGTGACACAGACGCTTTGCTCGCTCCATCGTTAACGCGCTGAATTGCGTTTATTTTCTCTATGACTGAAAACGCCCGCAACGGACGCTTTCCCGGTGTAGCTGATTGTCTCTTCATTATAGCAAAGCACTTTTTTATGAATGAAAACACTTGCCCCGACTATCCGTTGCGCCTTCTCTCTTTCGGTGACTTGTATTCTATCGTACTTTTTATCACTCTCACTTCGCAAAACAGCGTTCAGCCAATCCGCAATCCGCGCGGGAAATAATATTATTATACCGCTGCTATGAAGATATATGAACACGCGAGGCACTAGACGAGTTATGAATTCTGCGTCTCTGAATCACGTGATTATAGAATGGTTCCACACTCCTTTAATTTCTTCAGACACTTTGCTTAGAACACAAATTGGCGATAAAGTCACTGACGAGCACGCACTGAGATTGGCAATCTCCACACAATGGAATTTGGTGACAAGTCGAGGAGATAATGCCGGCCAATGGGATCCAACTAATTCGCTTCAACCTTACTAATTGTTCACCGTCCTTCGCGTAGTTGCAACTGTCCGTCGGCTGTTGGCCACGTAGTCAAATCGCGACCCGAATTTCGAGATCCTCGGGACGATTTTTACGATTCAGAAAAACCTCAGGAACGGTCGTATTCTCCGTATCGGCTAGACTATAGCAACAAGATAATTCAGTCGACTCACAAGAATCGCGAACTAAGTTATTGTGTTCCGGAAGGAGCGACGGCTACAAAGATCTTCTCACCACGAGTCTCGTCGTTCAACTGTGGCTGACTGCTCTGTCTTTCCACACAGCGAACACACGATGCTTTCGTCCCTGCCGCCCCCCACTCCTGCAAGTTCCCCTTCGATCCTACCTCGACGGTCGTCCCTAACGATCCGCATTTCCCAATCGCTGCACTGAAACGTCCGACCAAACGACCAACCGACCGTTTCCATTTGATCGCGCGGGGCCACGCCACGCCCCTAACGTTCGACCCCTTAGACGCATTGTTAGGGGCATTCCCACAAGGAGCGGTTCGACGGTTTGGCGGTTCGGCGATTCGAGAATTGACCAATCACGAACAAGCCGCTGTTCTCGATACGCGAGCCAAATACGCTCTTTTCAAGCCGCAAGAGTTTCCTCTTGTATCCATGTAGCGTTTTATGTACAGGCGGTTTAAGCGACAGTCCAATTGAAAAACAAAACATGGAATTGTGTTTATTAAAGCGGTTTTTCTATTGGCCAACCCCTCAATATGCGCACGCCAAACGGCTGCATGGAAACACTGGAGAAATAAAATATCGTTTCAGTAAAATAAATTCCAATGTAAATACTTATACTAATGTTAGTTAATAATTATAATGTCGTTAATTATACTTATTTTATTGAATGTTATATATTGCTAAGGTAATATTTTACCTTTGAAGGTTAGGTTATGTGATTTTGTTAACATTATTTTACTTTTGAAAGTAAGTTATAAATTATATTTAAAAACACGAAAGAATTATGAAAAAATATAATATTTCAAAGTGTTACTTAATTCTTTATTTTAATTCAAATAGCGGTACATTTTTTAATGCAGAAGAAAATATAAATCGCTCTCACTACATAAATTGCACTTAGTAAATCGCTCAAACGATTGCAACAGACCCATGATCCGTACGAATATCAGGATTTAAACAACAATTAATTCAAATTTACACCTTGTATTTGATTGAAAAACGTAATGATAAGAGCGTTCATGTTAATAAAATAAGGAAATGATGGGTAAATCCTCTTTTTACAATAGAGAGACGATCTGCTCAAGGCGCAACGCATAATCTCGTGATCGAAATGCTTCAGAAAGATCATGATAAATTTAAAAAGTTTTTCCGAATGGAACCTGCGGTATACCAAACATTATTAAATATTATAAGGCCTTCTCTCTTCAAATCGTCTGTAATAAGAGCGGCAGTCTCTTGGTTAATCAAATATTAACGGAATATTTTCTTATAGTAGAATTCACGTGATATATTACAGCGATTTCTTTGTCCTATGTATGTATGTACATAGTACGTAAGCTTGAAAATGACGAAGTTTCCCATTGGACAATTCCCGAACCGCGTCACACCGATTTTCCGGCTCGCGTATCGAGAACAGCGGCTTGTTCGTGAATGGTCATTTCTCGAACCGCCGAACCGCCAAACCGCTCCTTGTGGGAATGCACCCTTAAACGCACTATTCCGTGCCTGCTCTCCTCCCTTACCCCTACCTCCCTCGCTACTCCCTCATTTGCGAACCCCGCTTCACGCCTCTAACCAATTCCCATCCCTTTGGCGCTTGATGCTGCTGTCGCTGCTGAGCTTCTACCCTTGTTCCCCTTTACCACCCATCCTGTTCATCGTCACCGTGGACGTCGTTTCATTTCGTCCAATCCTTCCCCCGCTGTACCTTCAGCGCGTGTTCGTTTCCTACTCTATCCGCTTCTTTATCACACCATCTTTCTTGTTACCTCCCTGCTTTCGCTGTAGCACTATTCTTTCCCTTCTGTTTCACCGCTCGTCGATGTTTGATTTCTTCCTTGCGGATTTCCAACCCTTTTTTGGTTTTCATTACGCAATATGGAAGAATATAGATATTATCATTTTCTTACTCGTTACTTTACCCACGTGATACATTCTATGAATCATCGGTTGTGATGTTCAACCAACTTAATCGAATCGAAAGTAATTTTAACCCCAGCTAATAGTCCTTTAGTGACGTCCTTTTGAAAGGAATGACTCACTAAGTAATGAATTTCGCGATTCCAATTTGGGACTGTACAACCCCGACATTTACATTTTGAAAACCTCGATTAAAGATGTAGTCAAATTGAGGTTGAATCGGGTTTTTTGGGAACTATTCCAGGGTCTATATTTAAGGGGATATATGGTCCAACCACGGAACTGGTCGATTTTCATGTCCGAAGAAAAAATTGTATTCTGATAAATTCAGCAGCATTATTCACTTAATGGATAACCTCTGGAAACAATGAAACTTTTTTTTTACTCCGTCCGGAGGTTTTTTTGGAATTTCTATGGATATCTAATCACACACCTAGCCTATATGGGCGGAAACCCAAGATTCGGAAGTGCAAACAAAACTTCACAACGGCACATTGCGGTCGAACTTAATCAATTAAATCTATTTATGAAACAATGGAAAAGGAAAACCTTCGCTCTCTGTCCAGCCACCGCACATCTCATTGCGACCAGGAAAATTCGACAATCAACTGAGAAGCATCGGACCACCGCTTTATATGTATTTTTGCATCCTGATTATTAAGATAACGATAGAATTTTGGGTTCGATCATATCTTGGTCGTCATTATGAAATTACAACCAGAAAACGCAACTTTATTTACGTGTTTGCCTTTACGTTGAAAAATATAAATCTTACGAGGAACTGTTTCCCACAAAAAATGTAGATCATAAAATTCTCTACAAGGAAGATTGTACACATATTGTCATATTATCATTTTTAAACGCGTAATCAGAAGTTACACGACATATTCTATTAGCCGTTGCTGCATATTCACTTAAAGTATTATTTCAATGAATTCAAGGTTTCATCCAAGGTATGATACCCACGAAATGCAGAATATTGAGGATCCAGTTCAATGCAAGTAAAGAAGACTGCACCCCCCCCCCCTCACCCTACACGCACACAAATTTTGGGTTCTGTTGCGCAGTCGAATAAAATATTTGCTTTACATTTTGTATATGCGTTGCTTGAAAACAAAAATCAAAAATGTTATGAAAAAATGTTTGAAGTGATTTCGTCAAAGGCAATGAGTTTAAATTTTGAACTAATTTCTCCGTCAATAGTAATGTCTGACTTTGAGTTAGGAATAATAAATGCAGTCAACGGTATTTTCGGGGAAGGCAGAGTTCGGGCATGTTTTTTTCACTTATGCCAAAGTGTATATCAACAGGTGCAATCTACAGGACTCCAAAATCAGTACGCAAATCCGGAAGATAGAAGCATTAAAATTGCATGCACTGTAAAAAATATTTTATAAAATTGTAAGAAAAATGTACGAAGCAAATTTCCTAAATGTTACAAAAAAGTGTTTCATGAAAATTCTTAAACGCTTTTCATGACATGTTATTAAATTTAAGGAAATTGTATTAAATTTAAGGAACTTTTATTAAATTTAAGGAATTTTTATTAAATTTAAGGAATTTTTATTAAATTTAAAGAACTTTTATTAAATTTAAGATATTTTAATTACCTATATATATATATATACAATAGAGGACAAAAATAAATATTATGTAAACATATACATGTGTAGTGATGTTATATAAATTATACACAGTATGAAATATATCATTTGTGTGAAGTCTGGGTGTGTTCCAAAATTTGTATTTCTTGTCAATTTAACAAGTTAAAATAAAATTTCAGGTTAACTTGTGAATTTGACAACCTAATACACCAACATTCCTTATCTCTGTAATAAACTGTTTAAAACAATTTACTTAATTTATTATATTATTTGTAAAAATATTAATATTATTTTTAATTATTATTAATAAAACCTAAGTTGAGCTAAAAATTCTTTTTATTTTGTTTCTAATTTTTGAGGATGTTAATGACAACCGATTGAAATAAAACAAATTTCGTCAGCTTCGTGAGATCAAAAAGTTTCCAGAAATATGGTTATAGACTAATTTAAGGGTACATTTACATTTTTCACCTTAGCGTCGAGTCAAACAATTTTCTCCTTTTAAATCAAATTTAATGCATAATATGTGTAAAGGGACAATGAATTCGAACCTCTATGTTGAGGTTGTTTTCTAGTTCCGTTGATTTAGTTCTAAAGTAATTATATAATACAGTTTTCATTCAATCAACGATTTTAAAGACAAAATTTACGAACTTAAGTGAACATTAAGAGACCTATAATTTAATTTGATAAGTGATGTAAGATTTGATAAAGAGTTAGGGTGAAGGATTAAAGAGTATACAATATTTTTTATTTTTTATATCGTAATGTTTATTTTCGTTTGTATTTTTCTTTCACTATTTTCGACTGTGGCATCGTACAACGATTACATCGTGTTGTTCATCTGCATTAAAAACAGCAACTTTCTGTTTCTACGACTAACGGAAATTATATTTCTTATATATTTACAATGGTTCATATGCCATTCGATACGAATTTCAATACATATGTTTACGTACAAGACGCCGCGCCGCATATAATATTTACAATCCGCCGTTCGATACTATATTTTACAATTCAACAATACATATGCGCGATTCGACCGGTACATATAATCACTAAGTAAAGAAAAGTGCAAAATTGAGATTTGCTGAGAAGAAACACGAGAAAAATGTAGAGAGTTGCAAACATCGTCCGTGAGATCTTGTTCGCTCACTGTTTCGAGGCCGCACAAGTTCTGAGGATACGCATACGGATCACAGCACCATAAACATTTCGTTTATTTTCGGCTTCGTTTAACACCACTGCTCGGCATTTTTCTGCACTTGAGGCCATCCACTAGGCACTTCAGTTGCATAATTTGTACCCGCGACACACTGGGGTCGCTGCAGTTGTCTAACCACTTGAAAAATTTTTCGCCATGAATAATGGCCTCTTCATACGTGGTTAAACCCACGTCGTCGTCAGTTAAATGAAAGCTTCTTTTGAAGCTCTCATTGTTATTATTGTTTTGAGAGACTATGCTGTCGATCAACGCCCTCGATTTACCCGGTGCTCGTTTTGAGCAATGCGTTGTATTTCGCGGGTACTGGTTTTTATACCACTGCCAAAACGAGGACCCGTGGTGTGCATTTGTAGAGTGTGTTTCATCGATTTTTCTTGGTGACGCCGGAACCGGCGTCAATGCAGCTTCCGCTCCAAGATTCGCCCCCAAATTTCCAGTCAGGCTGCCCCCCAAATTCGATCCAGTTGCAGTGGGCAGAATTCCATGTTTTTGGAGGAGCAGGGCACTATTCTCAGGTCTCGTGCCTGATATAATGCTCATTAAATTGCTTAGATAATTCCAATCCAACGGACTCTCTATTTTATTCGTTTCACTGCTATAGATATTCTTATTTGTGGAGCAACTAACAGCCTGTTCTATTTTCACTTTTTTTAGAAGGGGCCCATCCTCGCTGGAGAGATTAGATGTTCCTGATGAAGCCTCGAAGTCGGCCATGCGCCTAATTTTGTGCTCCGATTTACACCAGCCTCGCAGCGTCGACTCCGGCACTCCTGTGTCTCGTGACACAGACGCTTTGCTCGCTCCATCGTTAACGCGCTGAATTGCGTTAATTTTCTCTATGACTGAAAACGCCCGCAACGGACGCTTTCCCGATGTAGCTGATTGTCTCTTCATTATAGCAAAGCACTTTTTTATGAATGAAACCACTTGCCCCGACTATCCGTTGCGCCTTCTCTCTTTCGGTGACTTGTATTCTATCGTACTTTTTATCACTGTCACTTCGCAAAACAGCGTTCAGCCAATCCGCAATCCGCGCGGGAAACAATATTATTATACCGCTGCTATGAAGATATATGAACACGCGAGGCACTAGACGAGTTATGAATTCTGCGTCTCTGAATCACGTGATTATAGAATGATTCCACACTCCTTTAATTTCTTCAGACACTTTGCTTAGAACACAAATTGGCGATAAAGTCACTGACGAGCACGCACTGAGATTGGCAATCTCCACACAATGGAATTTGGTGACAAGTCGAGGAGATAATGCCGGCCAATGGGATCCAACTAATTCGCTTCAACCTTACTAATTGTTGACCGTCCTTCGCGTAGTTGCAACTGTCCGTCGGCTGTTGGCCACGTAGTCAAATCGCGACCCGAATTTCGAGATCCTCGGGACGATTTTTACGATTCAGAAAAACCTCAGGAACGGTCGTATTCTCCGTATCGGCTAGACTATAGCAACAAGATGATTCAGTCGACTCACAAGAATCGCGAACTAAGTTATTGTGTTCCGGAAGGAGCGACGGCTACAAAGATCTTCTCACCACGAGTCTCGTCGTTCAACTGTGGCTGACTGCTCTGTCTTTCCACACAGCGAACACACGATGCTTTCGTCCCTGCCTCCCCCCACTCCTGCAAGTTCCCCTTCGATCCTACCTCGACGGTCGTCCCTAACGATCCGCATTTCCCAATCGCTGCACTGAAACGTCCGACCAAACGACCAACCGACCGCTTCCATTTGACCGCGCGGGGCCACGCCACGCCCCTAACGTTCGACCCCTTAGACGCATTGTTAGGGGCATTCCCACAAGGAGCGGTTCGGCGATTCGAGAATTGACCAATCACGAACAAGCCGCTGTTCTCGATACGCGAGCCAAATACGCTCTTTTCAAGCCGCAAGAGTTTCCCCTTGTATCCATGTAGCGTTTTATGTACAGGCGGTTTAAGCGACAGTCCAATTGAAAAACAAAACATGGAATTGTGTTTATTAAAGCGGTTTTTCTATTGGCCAACCCCTCAATACGCGCACGCCAAACGGCTGCATGGAAACACTGGAGAAATAAAATATCGTTTCAGTAAAATAAATTCCAATGTAAATACTTATACTAATGTTAGTTAATAATTATAATGTCGTTAATTATGCTTATTTTATTGAATGTTATATATTGCTAAGGTAATATTTTACCTTTGAAGGTTAGGTTATGTGATTTTGTTAACATTATTTTACTTTTGAAAGTAAGTTATAAATTATATTTAAAAACACGAAAGAATTATGAAAAAATATAATATTTCAAAGTGTTACTTAATTCTTTATTTTAATTCAAATAGCGGTACATTGTTTAATGCAGAAGAAAATATAAATGGCTCTCACATTAATACACTTGGTAAATCGCTCAAGCGATTGCAACAGACCCATGATCCGTACGAATATCAGGATTTAAACAAAAATTAATTCAAATTTACACCTTGTATTTGATTGAAAAACGTAATGATAAGAGCGTTCATGTTAATAAAACAAGGAAATGATGGGTAAATCCTCTTTTTTGCGCGCAACGTATGCACTGAATAAAAAATGTAATTTTTCGACAGAATTTTATTTCGCGTTTTATAAAATTGTTCGTGAAATCGCACTTTTATCCTCTAAAAATTTGAATTAGTGAAGAGAGGGGTACTATTTTAAATTAGTAACAAAATTTACTAATTCTTAGTCAACTTTAACTAATTGAATGAGTTAGTCAAATTATGTTATTCATTCAATTAGTAGAAATTGACCAATATTTATTAAATTATGTTACTAATTTCAAATATTAACACTGTTCACTAATTCAGATTTAGAGATTTGACTTAAAATGCATCATAAATGTGCACTAGATGTGTCCACTCAAGGAGACATGAAGTATGATATATTTTGTTTTTACTGGATTATTAACAAAATTGTGGTTGGCTGGACGAAATATAATTCTGTTTCATCAAACCTCATTATTCTTGGGTTTTTTGGGGTCGCAAATTAAGATTCCGATGTTAACTTTGCTAAAATTAAAATGTCGGATCCAATATGGTACCTAAAATATTAAATATTTATTGATTATTGTGGTTTTTAATACTTTTTTTTGAAACGAATATATTATGAAATTTTCGAAATTCAATATAGCAGCTTCAATAAAACAGTTAAAATTTTAAATTTTACAAATGAATAAAATTTCTTTATATTGGAAGCAAAATCCCTAAGAAAAAGTATCTGTAGTGATTTTCATATAAATGACCAAAAATGTTATTCGTCAGATTGAAATAAAAATTATGAATATTTGGAATTACCTATGAAATCGTACAGAAAAATTAAGGAAATGCAGGACAATAATCAAAATAAGTTGGATCCGAACACGATTTTACATGGGCGGAAAGTGAAAAAAGATTCTATTGATGACGAGAGTAGGTAAACTTGAAAGAAAACATAAGTTGACGTTTTAAATTTAAAAATAGATATATTTTTTAAGTAATGCACTTTCCTTTATAACAATTCACCATTGTAACAGAGCGTTTAATCGACCACCATTTTGTTAATAAAAAACGAATCTGTCAAAAAAATATTACTGATCAAAACGTGCAATGTCCACGATATCAAAAAATGTAATAATCTCATCACTGATTGAGATTCGAACATCTCTAAAGTATTAATATTTTCAAATATTTCTCGACCGTTCTAATGCAATTTCCAGTGCAAAATATGTCTCGAAATTGAGTAAAATGATCGAAAATAGGGCTGTCGAGTTCCAATGTAAAAAGTTACGACATTTTGTTATATCATTTTTATATAGTTATGCAAAAAAAATGTTTAAAATTGCAATGTTAAAATCATTTTTTTATCTCCATTCCAAAGAGCGATGTTCAAACAATAAAATGCATGTACTCTCAAGTTTTTTCGTTTTTATTTCATGTGAGGAATAAATGCTGATATCGAGCTAAAATTTGTAAAAAGGAAAAACATTTTCTCGACCGTTTTTGGAGTGAAAAGTCACTCATTATAAAGGTAAAATTGGGTAACTCTTGTGGTTGAATTCTTTCTCTTTAGTTGGGAATCTTCACTCTATGCAGAATTTTTACTACATAAAGAATCACTCGTTATGTTAGATTAGGTTAGGGTATTTTTAGGGCACGCATATGCTTTTACTATACGAATAAACATAGTGATATTATTGTTTATAGTTATTAGTCCATGTGATATTTTGTCGCGTGATCAATTGTCGTGTTCTTTTTTATCGTACGATTAGTTGTCCTGTGGAATAAAGACGTGGAGCCGTTTGAGTACTTTGTTACGTTTAAAAAGAAATAGTATTTTACTACATTCCACAACTTTTCTATATACATAATTGTATATTACTTTCTTTTTTCGGAAATTTCATTCAATTTTTCAGTTAACTTTATTGTATAAGTGTTGAAGCATTATATCAACATTTTTCGCCCTCGATATACAATATTTTCATAATGAATAATAATAATAATAATATTAATAATAATAATATTTTATAATGGTAACAATATAAATTTTTGACTATTTTATAATTATTTTTCCCGATTATCACACAAAAAAAATTGGGACCGAAATCGAGAGATTCGATGTGCCTGGACTTGAATCCGAGATCTTTGAGATGTTGGTTGAATGTTCTGCCAACTAACGTACTCAGTCCCTCTCGCAAATTCTCATAATTTATTTGAATATTTCCAAATGATGCAATCAAAATCCTGATGGCAAAATTAACATAAATTTCATCTTCATTCACAATTTTTTTATCTGAACTATAGTATTACGAGTAAGAGTATATTTCAATTGATAGAAAGAAAGGACAAATGTAATTTTCAAACTATAAATATTCTTAGTAGTCTTCAAAAAGATACGTAATGGACAAAGTGTCCACTCCATTTATGACATATACCGATTATCGAAGGAAAGCCTACTATATAAATAAGTAACTCGCGTTACGTAACTCGTCGTAGTACTTGTTACAAGAACTGAAGATGTATCCCAAACATATGTTAAGTGCTTGGTGTAGTACACACTTAGATCCCTTCGCGATGCCTATCTAATTAGTGTCTAGGGCACATTTGTAATGTCTCGAAACGATTTGAGCGTGTACCTAGCGGATTGATAATATGCGAAATTCCACTAATTTAATCGATTTCCTGTGTTTTAGGTTAGGTTCAAACCCCCGCTATCCGAGATTTCATGTTTCATGCATCGATTTGTTTAATAAGAAACAAAATTATCATTTAATGTGGCGTTAGTCATTTTTTGTGTTACTTCTGAAGTTACAGTACTAAAAACATTAAAAGTAAAGAATTTACTATCATTAATATTGTATATAGAAATAGATTTTTTTATAAAGTTCGACATTTTTCTTACCAATACAATATGCAACATTTATTGAATTTGTAACTTTTCTCAATTAAAATAAAAATATTTTTGTGCGAAAAACACTGCCATAAAAATCACGGAACTTCTTTTATGGAGACATGTCTTTTGTCCTGCAGTGCTTAAATTTCTACAACAAATACCGAAATAATCTCTGCTTGAAGGGGATCTACACCGGAATTTTCAATGGTTTTTCAACGTTGACGTTTTTCGCAACATCCTTGCTATTATTTATTATACATACATATACACATAGAGTATTAGAAAAAAAATGAAAAAAGAATTATCCAAAAGTATTGAAATTTGTGGTCAATTTTTTTATATTTTTTTCATTTTACAAATAATGTGAAAAAAAACCACTTGACATTTTTTTTCTTTTTAATCAATACTTTATAAGAAAAAAAGTATTTCAAATTTTCTTAATCATTAGTTAACATGGCAGGAAATTCAGAATGTGGTTACTCCTTTTTGCAATTGATCGGGAAGGCTCAGTGATTCCTATTCTGAAAATTTATGTTCACTTGTTGAATATGTTTCACGATGGTGGTAATAATTGATATTTTTTAAGATCTATTAAAATTATTTTGGTAGTGACATCCAGCTTCAAAAATATACGCCGGGATTCAAAGTTGCAAATTGATGACATTAAAAAAAAGGATCAAACGATATTTTTATTTTTAAATTGTCCAATCTTTGGTAAAGTTTCCGAGTATTTGATTAGATAGCAAAAGTTTTAACAGATTGAAGTTGATGAAGATTTCAAATGTTCCAAGTTAATTATTTCAGATGCTTGAAGATTTATTTGACGAAGTTTTGAAGATCTCAAAAACTCCATATTTTTATATTCCAATATTCTATTTGGAAGTTTAAAAACAGTTATGCCCTTCCAATTTCGAAACATTTCATGGTAGCTTTTCTGTAATAGTTCAGTAATTTCGTATGTTCATTGATAATTTTCCGAATTTTCCGATACTCCACTTTTGAACACTTCGACAATAAGAATTATAACTAATTGAAATATTTCGTTTTTAAAACTTTTCTGACGCTGATAAACATGTGCCTCCATTAGTTTATAAAGAAATATTGTTTTTACGAATGTTTGAAAGAGAGATCTGAAATATTTAGCTCATAAAAACAAATTACATTAAAAAATCAACGCAATTAAGTATCTTTTAAAAGATTCACGTTGCAATTTCATTACAAAATTAGCAATGCATAACAATGACAATTTCTTATCTCATATATTAAAACGGTAGAGATTTGGTAAACTTCTTAAAGCTCCCAAAAAACCGTTAATTTGGAAAAATATAAATGTTAACTTATTATTGCCTACTTTATAAATTTCTTATGGAGATAACTGCCCTGGTAGAAATCTGTCCAGTTTTTTGTTACATTGCCCAGTTTTCCTATACCTTTAACACGGGCAATACAGAAACTGGCCAAAAACTGGACTCATTTTCTACCAGGGTGGATTTGTTTTAGTGAAAAATGACGCAGTCCTGCAATAAAGTAAATTTTTCATGCTTCTACAGTAAGATATTATTATTTGTAAAGTTGGGTGCTCATTATTTTTTATCTTATAAGTATTATTATTAAATCCAATATGGTGGCCGAATTCTTAGAAATCGCTTGAGATTCACTGAAAAGTATTTACTGGGTGGCTTTTAGGGACGCTGATTACCAATCCGACGTCAGTTATTCACAATTTAAAATAGCAGCATTTGTGGTGCTTTGTATAGTGAAGACAAAACCGGAAATGATTGGGTCCAGTGTCTTATATGCCAGGAATGGGCCCAACTTCAGTGCATTAAAAGCAACCCTACAACTTTTACTTGTCCCGATTGCTCACATGATTCTTCTTAAAAATGAATCAACATTGATGACTGAATAACTAGTCAATTATTATTAATAATTGTATTTTCATTCATTGTATTTTAATTTCTGTGTAATAAAAATTCATTCCAATTATTTTTTTGTTAATGTTAATTCTTAGTGTCCAGGAAAATCACATTTTCAAAAATCGAACAATTAAAAAATGCATCTTCAATATTAATTTGTAATTAATAAACTATTATCATCGTAAAAACGCCTCCTTAAGATTGACAGATTTTTAAAATCTGAGAAAACCGTAATAATTTTCAGTGAATCTCAAACGATATTTAAAAATTCTACCGCCATATTGGTTTCGCCATTTTGAATTTTGAGGAACTGATGAAGGAATCGTAATCAGTGACCCTGAAAACCCCTAAGTAAGTAGTTTCCAGTATATCTCAAGTGATTTTTAAAAATTCGTCCGCCATATTGGATCCGCCATTTTGAATCTTTTTAAACTAACATCAGATTCGTAATGATCGACTCCAAGAACCCCTAAGTAACAGTTTCAAACGAATCCGATGAATTTTTGTTAAATGTGTCCGCCATATTGTATTCGCCATTTTGAATTTTGAATAACTGGCATGGGAATCGTAATCAGCGACTCGGGAAACCCTGAGTAACAAATTTAATACAAATCCATTCGTCGTTTTTAGTGTTATTGTTCATTTTCATTTTGTGTGCACAGTCTCTTAGACTGATAACTTATAAATGGCTGCAGAATTTGTAATTTGTAATTTTTTGTCTGGCCACTTTCAGAAATCTTAGATATTGCCATTAACTTGAACTTAACCTACTTTACACAACTTAAACGCGAAAAAAATGTCGCGCCGAATTTAGCTTCATATTCTTCCATCGTTTGTAGAATTACCCATTTCAGTGATTAATTAGGAGAATTTCCTATAATTTCGAAATTCCATGAAAAAATCAACTTTTACAGTGAGAAAAAGGGATTTCTAATGCAAAAATCTTTTTTTTTTCACTTTTATTTTCATCATTCTGCAAGTCATTCATTCCACTAATTTAGTACATTATATTTTTTAAAAATTGAAATTGCAGTTTAAAAGTGAGAAAAGCGGTTTTTCGCATTACCAATTCCAATTCCCACTTTATAAATAGGACATTTTATGCAAGAAATATAATTAATCGATATACATTGTATGCTTTTTATTGGTTAATTTGCAATTTCCTCTTTACCCGATATATTTTCCTTGTAGATTTAGTTTATTTCGAACCGAACATAATTAAATGTTAACTAATTATTTTTTGCGTTACTTGTAAATAAAAAGCTAGATAAACGTTCTTTAAAGAATATTCCGCGCATAAAGGTAGATCTAAATATGATTCCCAAAATTCGTTTTTTTTCTTTATAAATTTATGTTATGTTCAAATTCAACAGTGTTAAGAATTATTATTTTCCTTCCGTATTATAAGACACTTTGCTATAAATTCAGAATTGATTCTGAAATTGGAAAATCGCAATTAAGCAACGGGAAACTACAGAATTTTCAAATTTTGTTTTTGAATAATTTTGTTTACTAAAACGTGCATAACAGTAATTTATATAAATCTGGCCGTAATTTTCTAGAAATAATTTTTGATAATATGAATAAATAAATAAAAGCATGAATGCTTTTACAGTAAGATATTATTATTTGTAAAGTTGGGTGCTCATTATTTTTTATCTTATAAAAAAGGATTTCTAGAAAATTATGGACAGGTTTATATAAATTACTGTTAGTGCACGTTTTAATAAACAAAATTATTTAGAAACTAAATTTGAAAAATCTGGAATTTTCCGTTGCTTAATTGCGATTTTCCAATTTCGGAATCAATTCTGTATTTGTAGCAGAGTGTTTTATAATACGGAAAGGAAACAATACTTCTTAACGATATTGAATTTGAACATAACCTAAATTTTGGAACGTTTGTCTATCTTTTTATTTTCAAGTAACGAAACAAGTAATGAACTAACATTTAATTAAGTTCGGTTCGTAATAAACTAGGTATAGAGAAAATTGCAAATGAACTAATAAAAAACAAACTAAGTAAATCCAATCTTTGGACGAAATCTTTAATTTTTTATAAAAAAAGCCCTATTTATGAAGCCCAAAACGGAATTGCTAATCCAAAAAAGCGTTTTTCTCACATTTAAAGCGAAATTTTTTCCATGCTCATAGAAATCGCAATATATGATGAATTATGATCTGCGGATTGCTTAGGAATGGAAAGTTAGGAAAATGTATTTTAAAAGGAAGACCGAGAGGCATTCCAGGAAAAGAACCTCTACACGGATAGTAAGTTATTCGAAAATATGCAAAAACATCGCGGCGGCGACGGCTGCGTACCGCTTTAAGCAGAAAAATATTCGACAATAAAAGGAAGACAGTATATGGAAGGGTCATCTGGTCCGCCGAGGGATTAACGAGGCCCATGGACACTTGGTCATAATGAAGGGAGGAAATGACGGTCCGCGGCAAAAACTACGCAGTAAAATCTATCCTCCGTCAAAAGCAACCTAATCTTAAAAGGTCGAACTTGGACTCGCCCCGAGGCTTATCGGGAAGGAAAAGTCAACAAGGTACGATACCTAGAGAGGAAAGAAATGTTTTGACTATTTGTGACACTTTGTTTATTGGGAGCTTCCAAACCTCGAGAGAGAGTTGGACAACAGAGGATTAAATAAACTAAAATAAAAGGAAAATCTATTCGGTAAATAGGATATTGCCAATTAACTAATGAAAAGCGTATTTGGGTAGTTCTACAAACGAGGGAATTTTGTGCGGTGAATGTTATTTTTTATATTAATTTTGAAAATATAATTTTATTTGTAATAAAAATTGTAAATCTTAATCGTTTCTAACATTCCACAAAAAATAAGCTGATTTCCAAAAATATTTCATTCATAAAATACGCATCAAAGTGCTAAATTCTCATTCGTCTGGCATGTCCGTTTGTGAAAGTCGCGATTGAAACACTGAATAAATATTACTTTTCAGTGGTCAATGTCAAATTTACAAAATTGTAAAGTCATTTTGAATAGTTATACCTCACTATTCTTTACATAAATGGGACATTACTTTATATTTTATTTTAAAAATATGCTCTTAAATTTTGTCCGCCGAATTTGTTATCATTTGCCTGACAGAGAAAAATATGTTAAAATTATTACGAATCCACATTCTGATGAAGTTATCGTTCTGTATAGTGATTAATTAAAGCCAAGTAAATATGATGTCACATGCTTTTACTTAATCCGGGGTTTTATTAGCCAAGGTAGCGAAGATTGTGGACGAGAGTGTGTTGTGTCCAGACAAATTCTCATTCGTCTGGCATGCTATTAAAAAAAAATAGTTTACAATTAGGATAAATTGTAAGGTAATGTGACGTAGATTACTCTGCCCCATCGAATAGAACTGATGGATTTTTAAATTCAATTTTTTTTGTTCATTTTTTAGACAATTATTGACAAATTATCATTCGTCTGGCACATTTGAGAAGACACACAGAAATCGAAAGGATAACAGAGCGGATTAATTTGAAACTGGTTATTCCGGGGTTTTCTAGGTCGACGATTACGATTCCGATACCAGCTTCTGAAAATTCAAAATGGCGGATCCAATATGGTAGATGAATTTTTAAAAAATTTATCGGATTCGTTTGAAACTTGTTATTCCGGGGTTTTCGGGGTTGCTGATTACGATTCCGATTCCAGCTTCTGAAAATTAAAAATGGCGGATCCAATATGGCGGACGAATTTAAAAAAAAATTGATCGGATTCATTTAAAATTTGTTACTTAGGGATTTTCGTAGACGCTGATTAGAATTCCGATGGCAGTTTCTCAAAATTAAAAATGGCGGATCTAATATGGCGGACGAACTTTTAAAAAATTGTTCGGATTCGTTTAAATTTTGTTACTCAGTCGTATTCTGGGTCAATGATTACAATTCCGATGTCAGTTTCTTAAAATTCAAAATGGCAGACCTAATATGGCGACCGAATTTTTAAAAAGTTAAACGGTTTCGTTTGAAGTTCCTTACTTGGGGTTTTCAGGGTTGCTGATTACGAATTCGATGTCAGTTTTTAAAAATTGAAAATGTCAAATCCAATATGGTGGCCGAATTCTTAGAAATCGCTTGAGATTCACTGAAAAGTATTTACTGGGTGGCTTTTAGGGACGCTGATTACCAATCCGACGTCAGTTATTCACAATTTAAAATAGCAGCATTTGTGGTGCTTTGTATAGTGAAGACAAAACCGGAAATGATTGGGTCCAGTGTCTTATATGCCAGGAATGGGCCCAACTTCAGTGCATTAAAAGCAACCCTACAACTTTTACTTGTCCCGATTGCTCACATGATTCTTCTTAAAAATGAATCAACATTGATGACTGAATAACTAGTCAATTATTATTAATAATTGTATTTTCATTCATTGTATTTTAATTTCTGTGTAATAAAAATTCATTCCAAATATTTTTTTGTTAATGTTAATTCTTAGTGTCCAGGAAAATCATATTTTCAAAAATCGAACATTTAAAAAATGCATCTTCAATATTAATTTGTAATTAATAAACTTTTATCATCGTAAAAAAGCCTCCTTAAGATTGACAGATTTTTAAAATTTGAGAAAACCGTAATAATTTTCAGTGAATCTCAAACGATATTTAAAAATTCTACCGCCATATTGGTTTCGCCATTTTGAATTTTGAGGAACTGATGAAGGAATCGTAATCAGTGACCCTGAAAACCCCTAAGTAAGTAGTCTCCAGTATATCTCAAGTGATTTTTAAAAATTCGTCCGCCATATTGGATCCGCCATTTTGAATTTTTTTAAACTAACATCGGATTCGTAATGATCGACTCCAACAACCCCTATGTAACAGTTTCAAACGAATCCGATGAATATTTGTTAAATGTGTCCGCCATATTGTATTCGCCATTTTGAATTTTGAATAACTGGCATCGGAATCGTACTCTCTAAATTCGAATCAGCGGAAAACCGCTGATTCGCAGCGTATATACGCTGATTTAATCAGCCCAAAGTATGCCGCTGCGAATCAGCGAACATTGGCTGATTCAATCAGCGAAAAGCGGATCATGTACATTTTATTCGCAGCTGATGCTCGCTGATTAAATCAGCGATTAATAAAGTTTTCGCTGATTAAATCAGCGGATTATTCGTTTATGATTTACAGGTGATGTTAGCTTTAACCCTTAGATGCACGGTGGTCAGTCCTACTAACCACCTATATTTCTAGACGTTTATGTCCATAAAAATAAAATTTGAATGCTTAGCCTGTTTTTTTTGTATACAATATGTGATTGATATATGGCATTCAAATTTTATTTTTATGGACATAAACGTCTACAAAAATAGATGTTCAGTAGGACTGACCATCGTGCACCTAAGGGTTAATTTATATCATACTAGATATCACAACCATAAAAATTAATCAACAGAATAGATATCACTTTTTAATATTAAAAATATAAAAAGGTAATATCTGTTTTACATTTATCTATTTATTTCTGTTTTTAATATTTAAGATACAAATTCTTCATATCTTGTCCTTTCCGTGCAGATAATTTTAATATTTATTCTTATTCGATATTCTCTGACATTTACGAAAAAGCATATAAATTTTAGAATAATAAAATTTAATCTTATTTAACCAATTTCTAAATGAAATAAAATACAATAGAACAAGATATAATACGACATGATGCAATATTGAATTAGGAGGTTTTATTTAAGAGGTAATATAAATTGTATATAATTACATATTTTGAGAAGTATAATTGGTTTTAAAATTACATAAGGAAATATGAAACGATGTTACAATGTTCAGAACTTTAGTGTTTAAGTCACAAATGTAGTATTCGATAAAATTATAACAATTTTCCGATTCTGTTGGATAAGAAACATTTAAAATAAAATAACATTTCAGTAGTAAACCAGACGTAAATTGTGTATAATTACATGTTTTGCGAAGTATCATTGATCTTAAAATTACATAAGGAAATATGTAATGATGTTACAATGCATTGAACTTTAGTGTTTAAATCATAAATGAAATGTTCGATAAAATTATAAAAATTTCCTAATACTGTAGGATACGAAACATTTAAAACAAAATAACATTTAAATAGTAATTCAAACGACGTCACTGTTGCACTTTTATTTGGTAGTTGAATGAACCAGCTGTCCCCTAGTATGAAATAGTCCATTTCTCCTTGTCCGGTCGTTGCAATAATGAAAGGTTGAAGATTTGATTTGTGTTTGCTTCGCACTTCATTTACGAAATGCTGTAAATTTGTGCCTTCCTGCAAAACCAAAACAAAATTAATTCATAACTTCACTAATCAATAATACATATATTACTCTAAAACAAACACAATATTCGATTTCATGATTGCAAATTTGAAAAAAAAAATTATATCTTTACATACATCTCGATTGTTATTATTGTCCAAATACTGTGTTTCTCTATAAATAGATTTTATTTCTTTTAAGTAACTTACGGGTAAAATGCGAATGAATAATTCACTTGGATTGATTACGTCATCATTATCATGATCTGTACTCTAAAAATTAGAATAGAGAATGTATTTAATATGATAAAGTATATCAGCATTATGCAATAGTAGAATAATATTGAAACGTTAATCTTACCTTTTTCGACCCCTTCTCTTTCTTTTTCCCTCTTATAGCGTTATTAGCAGGTAGGAGCTCAGTAAGCAATATTAAAGCCTTGAAATTGTCTGAAAATGGAAAAATCTTCGTTTTATTACAATATAATAAAAAATGGGTTTTCGAACTATTTTTAAATTTAAAATTAAAAGTCAATAAACCATCGTCGATCCGTTCGAATTTTTTGTATAGCAGTGGACGATTAAATTTTACATATTCTAAAATACGTGGGCAGTAATATGATGGAAATTTTGTTATAAAATAATCAGCTTTATCTTCGAAGAGTCGGTGAAACTCATTGTCAATCTAAAAAAAAATAAAAATTGTGGATCAACTAATGATTGATTTACCTTTGTTTTAATACAAACTAAAATTAGATCCTTACCATTTCACCATTATAATCTAATAAGCGAGGGTACTCCTGAAAGATTTCTGATATCGTTGGACATTTATTCACAATCCATTCTCTTCTGTTTGGAAATGTTTCGTCCAAGAACAATTCAATATCCGGTTTGTTTTTGAGTGATGGAGTCTTAAATTTCATCCATGAGATCTTAAATCGATATAAACTACATCAATAGAAGTACATGCTTTAAAATGTCTTAACAATTGGTAATTTAACATACCTTAGAGGCTAATTCTTCTTCAGAGAGTACTTGCGAGCCATCAGAAAGTGACGAAGATGAGGAAGATGGTACTTTTGCAGTCTTGTACTTTTTTTTTGGCGGACTTAAATTTTTTCGAACGGTCCAAAGACGGTACTCTATAAAACCTCGCTTCGTTTCTTCGTCATAGTAATGCTCCTATATAAAAATCATTAATTAATAAATTATACATAACAATATTTTTACACATTTTTTTACATTATGAAGCTTACTTTTATATGAATTATTCGACAATTAATTTACTTTAAGACGAAAAAGTAAAAAAATTATTGACGATAATGGTGACGATGAAAAGTACAATAACAACAATAGAATTAAGAAGGAACGCTTAAATACATTTCTTTCTATAAACAAATATTAAATTAATAAATACTTACATAACCTTTTTTGGACCTCTTATCTTGTAAAGAAGGAAACTCCGTCACAATAGCCTTTGCTAAAGCAACTTTTACTTTTTCCGGAGGATAATATCCATGCATTTTAATTAGTTCTTATTCGAAGCATTGATCTTCTATCAACATCGGTGAACATATTATTTTCTGCCGCTTCCACCAATTCTCGACCCTGAGAATGATTCATCAGTGTTTTTTTGACACCTATACAATGCTGCAAAAATAAGAATGAAATATAAATAATAAATGCAATCACGCATGTAGAATGTAACGAGATGGTATTATATAAATTTTTTTAGGTCAAAAATACTTACATCTATATTAGTAGAATTTCTTTCCAGCGAATGATCAGATTTGCCAGGTAGGTCAAGGCCCAAAGCTCCATTTTTATGAACTACGAAATCTTCTAGCATATTCTAAAAAAAATAGTTCCTTAGGAATTGTAGGATACGCTGAAAGTCCAGATAACCAAAAGTGTTTTCTTACTTGAATTTTTTCTTTCCTCTCTTTAATTAATTTCATAATGTTTTTTCTTTGACCCATATTTATTTTCATTTGCATTAAATCGTTCTCATCCAGTTCGAGGAAAGAGGCACCATTTATTTCTTCGTCTACAGATAGAAAAATTGAATAAATTTGATCATAAATACTTTATAGTAGAATGTGGCGGAAAGATATATACAGATTGTCTGAGACTACTTCTTTCCAAGCAGATAATGGTTTAAAATGTGCCAATTTGAACACTTCAATAAAACGGTAAAGATTAGCATCGTCAAGTGGTTCAATGCAGTACGCATTTAACTCGACATCAAACGAAGGTGTAGAGCAAATAGCAGTTTGTAGAAATACCTTCCTGTCTTGTAAAACAATAATTTCTTTTATGTATCCAAAAAGTGGCAAATTATCATTTCTATTATGTGCAACTTCAAGGCATACATATAATCCTCTGCGATATTCTGTCCCATCTACCCTGACAGATGAAGGGCATAATACTTTATCAGTATTAACATACCCGAATTCGTAAAGATGGTATTTACTCAATGTGTTTTCGACTGACTGTACTGAATTATTTGTTGACGTCATTTTGTGTAGTGTAACATCATTATTGCCCCATTTTGTGCACTGAATACATTGTAAAATTCGCACTAAAGTTTTAGGAGGATTTTTAAAGTTGTGAACGTTTTGTGCCCGTAATTTCAATGCTGCATGATTCGACTCAAATCGAATGCAGTTGTAATGAGCGATTGGTCCCGCCCACAAAATGCACTCAGGATAGTGCAATAAATGATGCATCTTATTAATGGCATGTATACCACGAAACAACCTGTGAAACATCAGAAGAAAATCTTCAATAAGTGCTCTTAAATAAGGGATCAGTGATGTTTTTAATTTTGGAGCGAAAGACATTCCATTATTCTAAGTAAAAGAATAACAAGAGCAACAAATTCATTATCGTCAGCTGTGCATTTATCATAAATTATAAACGGAAATGCCCGAATCAAAACCCACATTTGCATACCCTTTTGACTGAGTGTATGTTCTCTCTTGCGAAGCATAGCTTCGGTGAAATTTGCTGAAGGCTTGTTAGTCATTTCGGTATAACCATAATTAAAAGATGCAATTCTTGCATTAAAACATTCAACAGTGAATTTTTGTTCTACTATTACGAGTTCATGCAAAACCAATTTCAGTATCATCGGGCAAATGCCTTGAAGAAGATCGTGAAAGGGATCAAAAATCTTATTCCGTGAAATATGAAAATATCGAGATTTATTCAACGGACAATCTCCCTTCACCCCTGTCTCCGTCATTACATCTCTACTGAAATTAGTTCTTCTTAATAAGTCTAAATGTTCGTCAAATAATTGTTCGCGTCTTTCATCAGCAATTGCAAGAGAAGCATCATGCAAATTTTCTCTGCTGTACATACACATTCTGCAAAAGAAATTTGCAGACGGGCTAAGAAGATTAAATACTTGATGGATGGCAAGTCCATCACCACAAAATACAGCAATAGATGCTCTCAAAACAAAATCTTGACCACGTATTTGTACTTGAACTCCCTCATCACTTTCTAATTTTGACAAGTCTTTAAGAAACGGGGCAAGTATAGGTTTGAATCCATATTTTTTGACGTCTGCATCGCAACAAAGTAAGAGGACGTGAATGCTACTAAGTTCAGAATTCATATGTGCTGGGAAGTTTTGTATTTGATAGTAGAAAGCTCCTAATTTGTGAATACCACCTGTTTTAGAACCCAAAGGGTTAACTATTTCCAGTTCATCGTAATACAATTTCAACCTTAGGGCATTTTTAAATCGTGCAAATAGATGATGTTCTTTAAAATGCTGTCCATCGACAAAAGAACCTAGAACATCATCAGTCGATTTTTCTTCATTGGCAACTGCTTTTGAGATTACATTGTTGGTCATTAACATTTTAAGCACAATTATAGGCACATACTGGAATGTCTCCATGACCTGGTTTGGTTGATAAGTGCACGTGTCTTTAGAAAGAGTCGTGTCCATGCGATAACCAAGAGGAATTTCAATTGGATCAATGTATCCACTTGTTTTTCTAAGAGCTTCTATTTGCCCCTCCAATGTTTTCATTCCTTCGAAAGGACTTTCAAAATCAAAAACTTTTAACAAAGCTTGCCCATGTTCATTGTCAATTAACTGCTGTTGTGTCAAATATTTGGTTACTTCATCTTTCAAATAATCACGCGAATAAAGTAAGACTTGCTCGCATTCATCCAGAATACTGGTTAGTATGCTACCATTTATAGACCCATTGCATTGCAATCTTCCAATCATATTAATAATACTTGTCTTCAAATCATACATCACTATTCACATTTCGACAAAAAAAGCATGAATGCTTTTACATTAAGATATTATTATTTGTAAAGTTGGGTGCTCATTATTTTTTATCTTATAAAAAATGATTTCTAGAAAATTATGGACAGGTTTATATAAATTACTGTTAGTGCACGTTTTAATAAACAAAATTATTTAGAAACTAAATTTGAAAAATCTGTAATTTTCCGTTGCTTAATTGCGATTTTCCAATTTCGGAATCAATTCTGTATTCGTAGCAGAGTGTTTTATAATACGGAAAGGAAACAATAATTCTTAACGATATTGAATTTGAACATAACCTAAATTTTGGAACGTTTGTCTATCTTTTGATTTTCAAGTAACGAAACAAATAATGAACTATAACATTTAATTAAGTTCGGTTCGTAATAAACTGGGTATAGAGAAAATTGCAAATGAAGTAATAAAAAACAAACTAAGTAAATCCAATCTATGGACGAAATCTTTAATTTTTTATAAAAAAAGCCCTATTTATGAAGCCCAAAACGGAATTGCTAATCCAAAAAAGCGTTTTTCTCACATTTAAAGCGAAATTTTTTCCATGCTCATAGAAATCGCAATATATGATGAATTATGATCTGCGGATTGCTTAGGAATGGAAAGTTAGGAAAATGTCTTTTAAAAGGAAGACCGAGAGGCATTCCAGGAAAAGAACCTCTACACGGATAGTAAGTTATTCGAAAATATGCAAAAACATCGCGGCGGCGACGGCTGCGTACCGCTTTAAGCAGACAAATATTCGACAATAAAAGGAAGACAGTATATGGAAGGGTCATCTGGTCCGCCGAGGGATTAACGAGGCCCATGGACATTTGGTCATAATGAAGGGAGGAAATGACGGTCCGCGGCGAAAACTACGCAGTAAAATCTATCCTCCGTCAAAAGCAACCTAATCTTAAAAGGTCGAACTTGGACTCGCCCCGAGGCTTATCGGGAAGGAAAAGTCAACAAGGTAAGATACCTAGAGAGGAAAGAAATGTTTTCAATCATTGTTCCAAGTTATTTATTGGGAGCTTCGAAAAGTCGAGAGAGTAGGACAAAAGAGGATTAGATCCTCGTCATTGCTCTGTCGCCGTAACTTTCACCCTGACGATTTGTCCCCTTTATCGAAGGTCGTAAACGCAAAACTAATCGCCCACGATTCCCGAATTTTGGAAAGGCGAGCTAAAGAAGGGGCATAGGAAAAAGGCGGATGGTCACGGATTTCCGCGATAAGCATCGCAACGACACGTGTCGAATAACGCGTCTGTCGCCCAGCCGTCGCGGCCAAAAGCCGTCATAGCTTTTCGTCCCTCTTTTTCCGCATACAACAAGCTGGTTCGTGATTCTTGGTGGAGCTTTCGTCTCGTTTCAGCGTGTGATCCCGCCATTTCCGTCCGCGCGAGGTAGCTTAGACGGCTACTTTGGGACTTAAAGCCCGAAATTTGCCGGCAGGTCGAGAATCCCCACCGCCCCTCACAAACCCAGTCTCGCCAATATATTTTGATGATGCTCTTTCCTCGACCCGCGCGGTCCCTTTTCCGACCTTCTTCCTAAGCCCATGCAATCAGCGCGTCCGCGTCCTTTCGGGAGGTATACAACCGAACAAAAAAAAACGAGTCCCCGGTTTTTCCTACCGCTTTAACCCCTTTTGTTCGCCTTTTTATGACGGGGTGGACAACGTGCAAACAGATGTTCCTCTGCTTTTTGGCGAAGGGACCTGAAGGCACGCTTTGATGCCGCGGTGCCCTGAAATTCCACTTGGGAGTTATTTTGTTGTAAATATTTTCTGGTTGCAAATGCCAGACGCGACGGTTGTAACGTCCTTTCCTTAATCTTGTTTGTTTTCGATGAATCGTAACCGCCGCGGAAAATATTTCCTCGTGAAAGCCCTGAGAAAGCTTCAAAGTCCACCACTGCGAACCTTCCTTTAGATCGTACTCCCGGCTTTTATCGGAAATTGATTGATATTTTTATTTTCGAAATTCCTTGCTGCCAACATTCTAGTATGAAAAATTGTTTCTGGGCTTTGTTTAAATGTGAAAACTTTTGTATATATCAAAAGGATGCACAAATACAGCTTTAGAAACTTTAATGAAATATATTAAATTAATCCGAGGATGATTTTATATTTCAATACTAAAAGTCTTTGCTACTAATTTAACCACAGCTTTTTCAGTTTTAATATACTATTGTAAAGATGTTTCGCGTCCAAGACACATTATTTAACCCTTTGTTAAATTATAGTTTTTAATAAGAAACATAGACAATTTTTTTTATTTAATTTTGACGACTTAATTGACAACCTTACTTTCTTTTAAACCATCTGTGATTTACACGGGATAAAAGGAAGAAAGGATAAAAAGAAATATAATTTTGGACATCATGGGGTCAAGCGGTAAACCTAAGAGTAATAATTCACAATGTACACTAATTTACTAATTCGATGGTTACAAATTGACTATTAACATTTTCAGACATAAATTATATAAGCTATACCACTCTCTTCCTCTCCTTCCCCCACCACATTGTTTCGCTAAGCCACACTTGCTCACGATACACAGACACAGAAGCAGTCATTGCACGGATATAAACAGAGTTACAGAAGTGGGGATAGTGAGGGGCTATAACTTTGGATAAATTTCCGCCATTTTGAAAGAACCGACGGTATAACTTAGGATGGGGACTACTGTAATATAATTAATGATTACAGAATATCTTTTGAAAGCGAAAATTCTCAAAAGTATATTTCTGCACGTGCGTTTTTAAGCCTTGGGCCACAGTCATTGATGAAAGTAGATTTATAATATAGACTTGGAACTATTTATGACTCCTAGTACACTGGTCACAAAGGCGTTAAGAGGTGAGCATCAAGTACATTTTCACTTTTTCATGAATGCATCTTCGAAATCCTGTCTAGACCCGAGACGAGAACCCCGGGGGTTTAATTACTTTCTGACCTGGCGTACGACTCTTAGTTGCCAACCTTTATTTCTTACAAATTTGAAAAGTCTATTTAGTTCCGGATGTTCCGCCAATGAAAAGAGAATAGTTTCGAGTATTTATTGTTCCTTTGTTTGTGCAACACTACACAGTCAAAGGTTTTTCGGGTTTACGCAAATTGAAACCAAATATTTAACATTGATTATAATGTAACGAAAAGTCCTTGGGAAACGGGACATATTTTATGGTTTATTATAAAAAAGACTTTGATATACTTTCTACATCTAACAAAAATTCATTTTTGTATGCAATAAAAAAATCTGTCGATTCATTGTGCTTTAAAAAATACTGCTAAATAGTAGTTCACATTACGATTCCGATGCCAGCTTCTGAAAATTCAAAATGGCGGATCCAATATGGCGGATGTATTTTTAAAAATTGATGAGGTTCGTTTGAAACTTGTTACTCATCGGTTTTCGGTGTCGCTGATTATGATTCCCATATCAGCTTGTGAAAATTCAAAATGGCGGATCCAATATGGCGGACGAATTTAAAAAAAAATTTATCGGATTCATTTAAAATTTGTTACTTAGGGATTTCCGGGGACGCTGATTAGAATTCCGATGGCAGTTTCTCAAAATTCAAAATGGCGGATCTAATATGGCGGACGAACTTTTAAAAAATTGTTCGCATTCATTTGAAATTTGTTACTCAGACGTGTTCTGGGTCGATGATTACAATTCGATGTCAGTTTCTTAAAATTCAAAATAGCAGACCTAATATGGCGGCCGAATTTTTAAAAAGTTAAACGGTTTCGTTTGAAGTTTCTTACTTGGTACCGTAATAATTTTCAGTGAATCTCAAACGATATTTAAAAATTCTACCGCCATATTGGTTCCGCCATTTTGAATTTTTAGGAACTGATGAAGGAATCGTAATCAGTGACCCTGAAAACCTCTAAGTAAGTAGTTTCCAGTATATCTCAAGTGATTTTTAAAAATTCGTCCGCCATATTGGATCCGCCATTTTGAATCTTTTTAAACTAACATCGGATTCGTAATGATCGACCCCAACAACCCCTAAGTAACAGTTTCAAACGAATCCGATGAATTTTTGTTAAATGTGTCCGCTATATTGTATTCGCCATTTTGAATTTTGAATAACTGGCATCGGAATCGTAATCAGCGACTCGGGAAACCTCTCAGTAACAAATTTAATACAAATCCATTCGTCGTTTTTAGTGTTATTGTTCATTTTCTTTTTGTGTGCACAGTCTCTTAGACTTATACTTATAAATGGCTGCAGAATTTGTAATTTGTAATTTTTTGTCTGGCCACTTTCAGAAATCTTAGATAGTGCCATTAACTTGAACTTAACCTACTTTACACAACTTAAACGCGAAAAAAATGTCGCGCCGCATTTAGCTTCATATTCTTCCATCGTTTGTAGAATTACCCATGTAACACGAGAATCTTTGGCAAAAGCTCCTATGTTGAATTTCTTATAACTAAATGAAAATCTACTTTTATAACGGGAGATGAAGTCGCGAAGCGAATAACTAAGAACAACGCAACCGCATCTGGCGACAAAAAAACTAACTAAGTCAGACAGCAGCATTATACATGTAAGAATAATATAGAAACAAATGTCAACATTTGCTACGGTTATGTTGCGTATGAATTAAAATGACAAAATTTGATACCGGTTTTCATCCTCCATAAGTCTATGAATATCTTTGAGATATTCTTATGAAATGTAAATTTCCTATAGTTTTTGAGTATGCCGTTTTCGAATCTGAAGTGGGTTATTCGATATCTTTCCATTTTTTACATATGACTATTTAAACGAAACATTTTTTATTTTTTTACTTCGAAGGAGTTCGGAGATCCTAGCAGGCCTCAGAATTCTGTGGCATAATTATTTTTATTAAAAGTTGGTGAATATTACGATTCAAATTACAAATTGGTGTTCACAAAATGTCGGAAGATAAAAGTTGTCGTAAACAAATTGTTATAACCGAAAAAATGTCGTCTTATTAAAAAGCAACTAATTGCCAATAAATAAAATCAGTTTTCATTTTTAGATCATTAAATTGATATAATTTGTATTTGTTTATCAATACAAGCAAAAATAATCAAATATATTTAGCATTGATGCATGTGGACACACCAATAATACAAAAAAGCAGCAAATTATATTATTATGGAGGAAATTCAATAAATAAGAATAAAAATATAATTTTTTAATTTCCTCCATAGTAATAGAATTTGTTTGTTGCTTTTTTGTATAATTGTCGCCGATATGAATAAAAACAACATAATTTTAATTATTATTATAAAACGTCCGAGAAAGTAAAGTTAACATGATTACAATACTACAAATTAAAACAATCAAAGCGAATTAAAAAACCAATTAATGGAAAAATAGACATAAACTTTGGACGACTTAATTATTTACCCAATTTTCAGGTCGCTGATTACCAATCCGACCGTAGACCAAAATCGCATTTTACTCCTTTGAAAGTTACATAACTCGGACGAAAATAGTAAAACTTTATTTTAAGACCAAATGGACAATTTTTCGTGGTCGACTTCACGGGCGGTATTTTATATGAAACCGGATTTTAAAAAAGCCGGAACCAATTATATCATACGTAAAATTGATCCATCTTTCCGAATCTGCCGTTAAAAAATTAATTTTTCCGAAAAAGATGTTTGGTTTTTCACCACAAAAATCAGATTTTTTCACTGGCAAATATTATTTAATTGCCATTCTCATATCGGAAATGGTTCAGGAGATCATTGATCGGTGAAAATATCGCGTCCACAAACCTTTAATTTTGAAATGTGCATGATATCATTTTCAAAATGAAGTTGGAAATTTCAAAAATGACGGCTAAAAGACTTTCCGAAAAAATGTCGCTGAACAAAAAGTTCTTGGACTTTATCAAAGAATACGGTGAAAATTTTTCAGAATTTTTTGAATAATTTTCTTCATTTTCAAAAACACAAAATTTTGAAAAATTTAAAATTTGGAAACCATAGAATTGATCAAAGAATACCTAGAAATTTTTTTAGAATTTTTGAGTGACTTTTCTTATATTTTCAAATTTTTGCGATTTTGAAAATGTAAGCGACGCCTACAACTTTTAAGTGCACTGATTGGAGTGACATCTGCCGACGATATTACGAAGTTCGACTTTCGTTCTCTCGTCAGGATCGTATCAAAGATTTTCTCGAAGGGTTCTTACCGGGGCCCCACAATTTTGTTTACATGTGTACGTATACACATGTATAGACAAACGATGTTCATACATGTAGCGGGGAAGGCCGAAAATGGCCGAGATCGCCAAGAGCATCCCGAAAATCGGTGCTGTAGCACTACAGTAGTGCTCCCTTTAAGTTATATACTTGAGTCTGGCAATATGGCGTCTGCTCCCCTTAAGTTATATTCCTCCTCACCCCCCACCACTCGCATTTCCGCTAGTCACACACATATGTACGTATGTGTACTTACATACAGATGCACACATGCATACATTTAATTACGAGTAATTTTAACATTTTAAATAATCAATCGTTAACAGAAACTGAAAATTCCTATTGAAATCGGTAACACATAATGTAACAAATTCACCATTGCCACTTTACTTTATTATAGTCTGGTCTCGTGTATGCCCAAATTTCAAATCTTGAAAATGTCATTTAGAGAAGTGACAGCTTCTTCCGGCAGCTCTGGCTTTACTATTTCAATGCTGTATTACCGATTTATTTTGTTGTTAACGACTGATTATTTTAAATGTTTAGAAAATTACTCCGTATCTTAAAGAACTTGCAAAATTGGAACTTGGACATATTTGTAGGTTACTTTTGTGTAAAACTTGGACTTTCTTCACGAGAAAACGTTAATCTTTCGCAGCGCTGCGATGTAACGAATGGTAAACTTCCACGAATAATAACACAGCAATGTACGAAATTCCCATTTTTCGAACTGAACTTGCACATATTTGTAGGTTACGTTTGTGTCAAACAGGGCGGGTGTGGTGGAGGAACGCGGGAGGAGAAGAATATAACTTAGAGGAACGAAAAAATATAACTTAGGGGGAGCATATAACATAAAGGAAGATAACTTAAGGGGAGCACTACTGTATTATGTATATATATATATATATATATACATTTACAGCCATTGTCCGATAGTTTCGACGGCGAAGCTCATTTTTTTTCTTGCGATAGAATTTCTCCCGGTTATCCGAGCTGATCCGAGCTATCCGACGGATTCGGTCCGCGGACGAGGTAACTCGTGCGTCTTCTTCGGAAAATCGTTTCTACATGAAGTTATCACATAGAATAGATGGCTAAAACTTTTTTTGCAAATATCTAACATTAGTATATGTATAGTTATATTTTAATTTTCAGCTAAGATTTTATTTCTTTTCTTCATCATTTTCGACCTAAAAACATATAGAGTGGTACAAATGTCCAAATTGTAATTTTTTATCAGTTCATAATTTTCCATTCTTTACCACTTTCCAAATCCACGTGAGAAGTTTAAAATTCCAAAATATGCATAGAAAAAAAAATCATCGTTGAAAAATATTAAAAATTGTAAGACAAAATACATTTGTAATAGTCAAATTTTACATTTTTTTCGCTAAACAGAGTTTGAGTCTTTATTAATAAATACTAAATTTTAATATGTAATATTAGACTTCTGCATAAAAAATTAAAAAACATTTACCATCAGTAGTACACTTCTTAGACATACCCTAAAAAAGTATATGGGTGCATATATGTATACATATTATATGCGAATAACACACATCATATATATATATATATATATATACTAGGTTGCGGATCTGCGTCGAAACGACATAGTAAATAGATGGAATGATATCATCTCTCATTGCATATAAAATGTTCAATTGAAATGCATATTTCAATTATTTTGGAAGTAATGTTGAAATAATTATGAAATAATAATGTGAAATAATAATCAATAATATGCATATTTACATGGATATCATTTTTTTTCGTAAATGGACTTCTTATAATTCTCTGGCAGGTTTCCTATGGTTCTTTGCTTTATTTACTCGTTAACAATCATCTAAAAGTTGTTGCGGGCTTTATCAACAAAAAACTGTAATTTTTCTAAATATTTATCGACAGTTGACAATGAAAAACAATGCAAATCCACATTATTACAGAAAAGTATAGAATTTCTGTATATTCTTTACCAATAAATTGTTATAAATAATTATTTTCTATAAACAAAAAAACCAGGTATTTTATTTTTGACATATCGTACTTCCAATGACTAGCATCTAATTTTTCCCGTAAAATCGATTGGCGCAGCCAGATTTCCCCTAAAACCACTTTTGACGAAATTGTTGATAACAAATTGTTATAAACAAGTATTTTTCAAAAACCAAAATACAGGGATATTTAATTTTTCGCATATATCTTATTTTCAATAGTTAGTTTGGCGCTATCTGTGCTGCGGTAGGCATGGGCCTTAATTACCACTTTCTAATGTAATTAATTTCGATTTTAAATGGAAATTATTGATATAGAGAATATTTTCTATAACACCATAAATATATAAAGATTTAGAAAACGAATATTGTAGGTGACCAATATTCCATTTCAAATCATGCAATGAAAATAAATTTAAAATTCAAAATCATGTTTAATACGATTTTTATTGTTCCTTTGTGTAAATAAAGAGGTACGTATTTTTTCGTTTTGGAAACAAAAAATTTTTCGCGAAGTTACGGCCTGCACAAAAATTTCGCTGGTAATTTCATTTTTGCCAAACAAGTAGGAAATTATATTGAAATCTCTCTATTTCCATTAAAAATCGATATATTCGCATTCTGTTTCCTTAATTTAGTAGTGTTTAAAATGTTCTTTCATGGCCATTTTGAAATTTTATAAAGTTTGAAAATTAACAAAATGGCGGCCATATTTTGGAAAATAAAAAAACTCGTTTTTCTCAAAAACATCATTTTTCAAAATTGTAATTTTTTTTATGATTAGACAATATAAAAAGGAATGTTTTCCAATAGGTTTGGTCTGCGCTAAAATGGTGTGGTGCGTCAAGTTTTTTTTTAATCAGCATTTATCAGGTTGCAGCAACGTCATCTTTCAGTTAGTGAAATAAAAGAGAAATTTGGATCATATCTATTAGCCATAGAAACTTTCAAATATTATTATTAATAAACAATTTGATTATATTTTAAGAATAAATGCGTGCTATTGTTAACGATCGGTGGAAGACATTTGTTGAAAAATGTTTATCCGTCAGTATATAAAAATGAATGTGTCGTTCAGGTTTCATGTTACAGATGAAGCACACATCTACTTATCTAATCGCGAAACAATTACAATTCAAAAAGCACCCCAATTCGTGAGAGGCAACGAGACACTTCAAAAAGTATCCTGGGTAGCGCTAAGTAGGGTTGTAATATTCATTGTAAGATTCTTAATATATGAAAGAAAAATTTCTCCTGAAAATTCTGCACTTTTCTTATTTTTTCTTGTTCTACTTACGCATTATTATTAGACATCAACAATGGCGATACGCTCAATTTTATGAACAGACCTAACGGTGTTTGAACATATTTTGCTTGGGCCGATAACGGAGTAAAATATAAAAAATGGTTTGTTAATGTTAATGTGTAAAAGTTTCTATTTGTAATATATATGCTCAACATTTTCCTGTTGTTTTACTAACTGAAAGATGACGTCGCTGAAACCTGATAAATAACGATTTCTTTTTTTCAGAAAAAAAATCTTGACGCTTTCACACCTTTTAGCGCAGACCAAACTTATTGGAAAACTTTCCTTTTTATAGTGTCTAATTATGATAAAAAAAAATTAGAATTTTGAAAATCAAGTTTTTCTTTTTTTTTTCAAACAATGACCGCCATTTTATTAATTTTCAAAATTTTGTAAAATTTCAAAATGGCCATGAATGAACATTTAAAACACTACTGAATTAAGAAAACAGAATGTTAAAATATCGATTTTTAACGGAAATAGAGAGATTTAAAAATAATTTCCTACCTGTTTCGGACAAAAATGAAATCACCAGCGAGAGATTTTCTGCAAAACAAAAAATACGTATCTCTTAATTTACCTAAAAGAACAATAAAAATAGTATAAAACATGATTTTAAACATTATTTTTTACTGCAAATGAACCGTTAACATTATTTAATTAAAATTCCTATATGACTATTACAGTTCGTAAAGATGGTAAATGCAGAGAACTTCTGGTTTTGACTCTAGACGTATTTTTATCCTACTTTTGCGAAATTTAAAAAATTTCCGTCTTCGAGGCTATTTTAATATTTATTTTTAAAATTAATTGTAAAAATACAGATTGATGGTGATAAATATTTTCGGATTTGCCATATTTTTTTAATATTTATCACCATCAATCTGTATTTTAAAATTAATTTTAAAAATAAACATTAAAATAGCCTCGAATACGGAAATTTCATAAATTTCGAAAAAGTTGGCTAAAAATACTTTTGGAATCAAAACCAGAAGTTCTCTGCATTTACCATGATTTTAAATTTGAAACTTTTTCACTGCAGGATTTGAAATAAGATTGGTCAGGTGGAGAATTGCAAAACCTTATAAAATTATGTCGAATACCCAGATATAACTTAAAAATTGTGATAAAACAATTTTGTTAAAAGAAATTTTTTATTTTGGATCCTGAATCGGGATGCTCTTCAGTTTCTAAATATTAATCGAGAAAAATAATGTAAATTCATAATTATTATTTGTAAAAGAACAGATATTGAAGATAGATAAAATTATAAACGTATTCTTCAAAACGTGCAAGTAATGAAATTCTTTAAGAACAGTTCTTATGCACTGTTTGACATTATTTATTACAAGTATTTTTATTTGTTGGTAAAGAATAATTTAATTTTTTTTTGTAATATTGTGAATTTACATTGTATTTTCACTGACAACTGTCGATAAATATTTTAAAAAAAAGTCACACAACAACTTTTAAGTGAATATTGATGGGCAAATAAAGAAAGAAACATCGGATACCCTGCCAGAGAATTATAAAAAGTCCATTTACAGAAAAAAAATGATATCCATGTAAATATGCATATTATTGATTATTATTTCACATTATTATTTCATAATTATTTCAACATTACTCCCAAAAAAATATTTCAGTTGAGCATATTCTAGGCAATGAAGTACAAATCCAATATTAACTGTCAAATTTGATTATTAAGATTGTCATTTTTTTTACAATTTTTAATCATTTTCAACGCCGACTTTTTTATGCATATTTTGTAACCAGTCGATTTGTAGCATGCATTTTAAACTAAGAATATGCGGAATCCATATAATTGTAAAATGATGCAGGCAGACCGATGGTATGTTAAGAATTAACTTCAAGATGCAAAAATTATATACCTGTAAATGTGCATATTATTGATTATTTCACCATGACTTCCAAAATGAACATATTCCAGGCAATGAAGTACAAATCAAATATTAACTGTTGAAATTTAGTATTTATTAATAACAAAACTTTTCAGAAGAGTCAAACTGTCAAATTGGATTATTAAAATTGTCACTTTTCTTACAATTTTTTATAATTTTTAACGCTGAATTTTTTATGCATATTTTGTAATCAATTGATTTCTCCCATGCATTTAAAAAAAGTATATGTGGAATGCATCTAAAATGATGCAGGCAGACCGATGGCATGTTAAGAAATTAACTTCAAGATGCACTATTCTACTTGAAAAATAAAGGAATTCGTGTTTGTTTACATTTTTATAAACAATTTTTTTTGTATTGTTTGCCAAAATTTATTACTCCAAATATTGTCAATAACACAAATTTTTGTAAGTTTCTTATTCAGATGCTCTGAATTTACTTACTTTTTAACCTTTCACTTGTGCCTTGGATTTTTTTCTTGCATTTTTCATACTTTTTAAAAATATCACGAAATATAAATTTTAAATGGATTCCACTTATAAGTGGTAAAAAAAGAAAAATTCGAAAGTGTTAAACAATATGAATGTTTAATTGTTCGACACGCTATCATTTTGTAGGTCGAAAATGATAAAGAAACAAAAATAAAGGGATCAAAATAAATTTGGTGATTCCCTTTAAACTTCTGAATGGATATTTATACACATTTCTTACTTATTTCTGCCAGTAATGTTTCATACTGAACAGATAAAAAACGCAGGGATGTATTGTTTTGGAACTTAATTACTTTTTCGTACTACAGGTGCGTAAAATGCGTGTTTTACACCCGCATTTGCGGGAGTAAAATGCGATTTTACAACCCCAGGGGTGTAAAATAAAGTAACCTCCAATTACTACCAAAACAGCAAAATAATTAATAAACCTCATGAATTTCATATATATATTCTTCGTATTATATTCACATTCGTACCACGCCTATTATTTACGATCTGAACACCGAAAACTCGCATACTATTTAACGTAAACAATAACAAAGAGGAAGGCTATACATCCCAATGTTTCCAAAACAAAGTAATTTGATATATTTTCATTTCTGTTGTTGTTTACATGAAAAGAAAAGAAATTTCTTTCTCTTGCGCTTTCTATTCAGTTTGGCTTATACAGTCGTACAATACACGCAGAAATGAGTTCTCACGATAATAGTTATATTCCTCAAAATATTTTGGCAGCTGCAAATGCTGCATCAAAATCTTCACTACCAGAGAAATCTCAAGTTATTTATAAAACAGTTTACAACGAATTTGTGGAATGGAAAACAGCGAAGGGAACACAATCGTTTGACGAAGCAGTACTTTTAGCTTATTTCTTTGAACTGTCCGAAAATTTGTCTTCAGCCACACTATGGTCAAAGTACTCTATGCTTAAGAGTATGATACTGATTGAACACGATGTTAATATTGCGGGATATTTCAAATTGCATCAGTTTTTGAAGAAACAGCACCGTAATTACCAACCTAAAAAAGCGAAGGTTTTCTCAGCATAGGAAGTTCACAAATTTATCAACGAAGCTCCGGACGATAAATACTTGCCGACAAAGGTAATTAATATTTTCATATAATCTTTTCATAATTAATATTTTCAAATTTTGCACATATATATTAACAAGACAAAAAAATTATTGATCATCATGATTTAAAATGTTGAAAGCTTCCAGTCACTGCCTCTTCTTTTAAAGCTTAACGTAAATATTGAAATATGTTTTGTTATTAAAGGTGGCGTTAATCCTCGGTGTTACTGGAGCTTGTCGAGGAGGTGAATTGTGCAAATTAAAAATAAATGACATTCAAATTATTGAATCACTTGGCGTAATCAAACTTGTCGAAACGAAAACAAAAGATAGGACATTTACAGTGGAAGATAAATATTTACAAACCATAATTAAATATATAAAGTCCAGATCAAATGAAAACACAATAAATAATTTTTTCCTGAGCTATAGAAACGGAAAGTGCATTAATCAACCGATTGGCAAAAATACTATTGGTAAAATGCCTAAAAGAATTGCAGAATATCTACAACTACCGGATGCAACGTTATACACCGGGCACAGTTTTCGGAGAACTTCAGCGACATTATTGGCCGATACGGGAGCCGACATAATAACTCTAAAACGCCACGGTGGATGGCAATCAAACACTGTAGCCGAAGGATACATCGAAAATTCGATCCAAAACAAAAGAAGAATTTCCGACAAAATTATGAATTCACTTGATAACAAATGACACACCACAGAATAAAAAATCAAAATCAATGAATGACGAGAAAATTGACCCAATACCTAGTACTTCAAATACCCATCACAATTCTTTTCACTTCAATTTCCAATTCAACAAATTAAATCAAAACTCCAATGTGAATGTTGAAGCAGAATAAAAATAATACAATAGTAATTTTTTTTTATACTGGCAAGGTACCCAATGTAGACATTTAGTTTCATTCAATTTTGTTTAGTTTCAAACTTATACAAATTAAATCAAATAATGTTCAATTTTCAGCAATTTCGAACTTGTATTTCATTGTAAGTTAACATATTTAACAAATTATATACATTATATATATTTATTGTTCATTAATTTTGGGGGGGCTTCGCCCCCCCCCAACCCCCCCTTCCCCACCTCCCAGTCACTACACCGCCTCAATCATGCATCTGGAATTGGATTTGGTTGACCTTCACTGCGCCGAGGCTGTTCATTGTCATTGACTTCTTTAAATTAATAACGTTAACAGCCCTCGTGACTCGACCACACTCCGGGTGTAAAATCCACTTTTACTCCCTTGTTACAAAAATAACTATTAATCCCATGACTCGTGCTACATGGAAAATTTGTTAGTAGCGTAGAATCTGAATCTACTTCAGACAAATGCGATATAACTATTAGAAAATAATGGATATACAATTTACTTTATATTACTGAAAATAATGGATATACAATTATATTTTACTAAGGTTCAACATTATTACCGATTTCAGTGAATCTATAAAAAAGAATCTATACGTAAATATATTTGCATCACCATACTTTTCCAGGTTAGTCCAGGTATGGTGATGCAAAACTTCATGCTAGCAAAGTATAAGGAACTAGGAAAAATGTATCCAAAAAATAGGTTTTTCTGAAATAACTCTAAAAATATCACATTAAAAAAAAATAAATTCACGAAAATTGTATTTGGGGAAATTCTACACAATTTCGACTTTTAAAACAGCTTCTACGACCAATAGAAGCCGAGATAGTTTTTTTCAAATATTGACAGTTTTGCGGAGTAACTGTAACGCGCGTTTTTCGATTATAAGTCAAAAATAACCATTTGCATCGCAAAATACTTCAAATAAAAGTTGTAGAGGATGAAATTACGAACAATTTTCATTTTTTTATGTAATGTTGTGCGTTCAATATTTACGAAGATATGAACGTTTAAAAAACAAATTAACGCGCAATCGGAACGTTTTTTGCGATGAAATCAATAATTACTCGAAAACCGTGCTTCATGTGGGAAAAGTGCATAGAATGAAAGTTGCAAATAATGAAATTTTGAATCTTTATGTTTAAGAGAAAAATCATTTTGATCATAAATCCACGATGGCACAAAAGAAAAATATGAACAACTGTTATTTTCATGTACTTTTTTTGTAAATAAGTATTTTTTGGCTACATTTAGGCAGTAGTAGTATCCGAACTTTTTTGAAGAGGATGAAATTATCTGCGTAAAGTGAGCATCTGTTGAAGTTTCTGCGATGAATAATTGTTGAAGAGTTATAGCCGTCTGAAATTTCATGCAAAAAAGTAAAAATTAGTAACAATTCCAATTTTTGTGTAAAAACAAGCGTACAAATTTTTGGTAAAAATCAGTTATCTACTGATATTGAAATTGAATTATTAATAATAATAGTAATAATAATAACAAAAGAAATAAAGGGATTTTATCAAAAAATTTATCACTTTTCGGCAGACTGAGCGAGATCAAAAAGAAATGTTGCTGTTAAAAGTTGTTATTTACGTAATAATAATAACAATAACAACAACAATAACAATAGTTTGAATAATTAAAATGATTATAATTTATTACATTCATTTATACCCATCCAAACTATTCGAAAGAACATTTTTATATCAAAAAATACAAATGATCAAAAAAATGATGAAAAAGTGAAGAATTAAGTTTCATATTGTTGTTGTTATTATTATTAATAATATTATTTATAAATATTATATTTATAAACATTAACTATTTATAAATAGAACTTAGAAATGTTGTTATCGGAATATTATTACATAATTTTCATTATAAGAAAGAAATGAGAGAAAGTTAAATTCTCCTTCAAAACATTATTTAAAAAGGTTAAAAATAATTAAAATTCACAATTTCGACGGTTCATGATTAGTTTATAACAAATTAGGCTTTGAAAAAAAAAAATGACTCCTCTGTCGAGATTCGAACCCATGAAACATTAGTTACGAAACAAGCGCTATACCGCCTGAGCCAGCATAGTTTCTATAAAAATTTGCGATATTCGCTTCATATAAGTTACTACTTATAGCTTAAAAAGTAGGAAATACAAATGTGATTTTCTAGAAAACGATTGAGTATTGCATCGATCATTCTGATAATCAAAAGGGTGGTAAGTATGTGCGATATTATGCGAAAGTTTCAATAAAATCGGTGAGAACCATCGCACCTGAGGTTCCCTTGTGAGAGAATGAGATGACAGTCTTTTACATTCTTGTCCGCCCTCTCTCTCTCTCTCTCTTTCTGCTCCTGTATGCCGCGCCTCCTCGAACCCATAGAACCCATACCATTCCTATATATATGGATGGATTCATGCATACACACATGAATGTAGACATATTCATACATGCAAGTTACATGTGTATGCGTGCACATGCTCGCAGGGCCCTGGGAAGCGCCCTAGAATATCTACGATCCTGACATTCGCTTTGGGCTCCATCTCACCGAAAAACGCGGAACTGATATATGTCAAATCTCTCGCTTGTGCCGCCATTACCCGCTTCGAGTCGCAATTTGCAGATTACGCCTCGAAAACATAATTAATTTGCATAAAAGTGGGTTCAATGTAATCCGCGAAGTGTCAGGAATGCACGTCCACTCCGTTGTTGTGCGTTAGCGTTATCGAAACGATGCAATAAGCGTTTTTATCGTGACGACTAACACATCTACACATCATGTACGTGTGAGGTGAAAAACAGGCCGATTTTATCCTTTTTTTTTGATTATGCGACAATCGTTGCGCCAATATCTAAGTGGACGCACATTCTAGGGGAATAATAGCTTATAAAAAACCCATTTAATAATATAAAAAGTTAAAATTGAAGGCGTAATCTGCAAAGGAGTTTTACTTCCGGTTTGGTAGTTCCACAATGGCCACCGCGGCGCTCCGGCGCTTCAGAAGAACACCCTTAAGGGTGTTCTCTCCAAAAGTCGGAAGTCAGATTTGACTGTGGTGGCACCTACAACTTTTAAGTGCACTGATTGGAATGACTTATGCTGACGATATTACGAAGTTCGCTCGTCAGAATCGTATCAAAAATTTTCTCGAGGGGTTCTTAGAGGGGCACTAAAATTTTGTTTGCATGTGTCTGCATACACATGTATAGGAGCGACGATATTCATACATGTCAGTCGGGGAAGGTCGAAGATGGCCGAGATCGCCAAGAGTCCACCCGAAATTCGGTGCTATAGCATATATATATATCGAAGGGACTCTTGGCGATCTCGGCCATCTTCGGCCTTCCCCGAATGACATGTATGAATATCGTCGCTCCTATAAATGTGTATGCATACACATGCAAACAAAAATTTGGTGCTCCATTAAGAACCCCTCGAGAAAATTTTTGATACGATACTGACGATACGCACTCGTATACATAAGTCTCCCGTCGGAAAATCGTACGAAGTTATCGCATAGATTATATGATAAAAACGAAATTGTCAAAATAACATTAGTTACATCCTAATTGTACGTTCAACGCCACATTTTTTTCTTGTAGATTTTAATCCTGAAAACTCGACAACCGCGTTGAAAATGTTTTATATTTATATATTTGAAGATATTAATTTTAATGTTTTGTTATATAGGAAAATGTTTACACAGATTCAATTTATTTTCTGTCGTTTTTCTCATTGAAGGGTGTTACCACCATTATTTCTACCTCTTTATATTTTAATTTTCAGCTTGGTTTTATTTGTTTTCTCATCATTTTCGACCTAAAAACATACAGGGTGGTACAAATGTACAAATTGTAATTTTTTATCAGTTCATAGTTTTCCATTCTTTACCACTTTTTTCAAATCCATGTCAGAAGTTTAAAATGACAAAATATGCATAGAAAAAAAATCATCGATGAAAAATATTAAAAATTGTAAGACAAAATACATTTATAATAGTCCAATTTTACATTTTTTACACTAAACAGAGTTTGAACCATCTTAAAAGACTTTTTATTAATAAATACTAAATTATAATATGTAATATTAGACTTCTACAGAGAAAATTAAAAAACATTTACCATCAGGACACTTCTTAGCGATATACCTACATAAATAAAAAAACGTATGGGTGCATATATATAATACATGTCATATATATATATATTCGTTTAGTGCAAGAGGCCGGCCACGCCGCCTGGTGGTGAATTTTGACAACTCGCATCTGCAATTTGTATGGAGAGTGATATGAGAAAGTGAAATATTTAGTTTTTCTTCAATTTTCTGCGGGTTTTCAAAAGCATTAGTCCTTTGAGTATATTGTTTGAAATTTGGCCCAAATTTTGTACATTTTTGTTTGTAACAAAATATTATATTTTTTTAACTCGAATCATTTTGATTTGGACAAAACGAGTTTAAGGGGCTGAAATGAATACAATAATCCGAACTGGGTTTGAATCAATCACAAACTCAATAAACTTGAATCCAGTAAGTATAGAAATGGGAAAAGAAAAAATTTGGCTGTAGGATATGTAGTTCGTGTAGAAGAAGTATTTGGAATATGTACAGAGCATAAATTAATTCGTTCCAGTGTAATTCGGCAAACTATTCCTCCGTACAAAGTTACATTGGAAATAAGAAAAATACCATGTTTATGTATTAACTAAATTACTAATAATGGAAAATTACAATATAAACATAAATATAAATATATTTCAGCGGAATAATTAATTGTATTCTATACAATTTCGAATTCGGAGTAATCATTTTTTTTGCACAATATAATAAAATGAACCCTTTCAAATGGTTCTTCAAACCATAAAACTTACTTGCAACACTTAACACAGATCGAAATAAACTTTAAAATATCTCAAATTAACGAATAAATAAGAGCATTTTTACATTGACTTTAATGGAAAATCTCGGACGTTGCAGATGCGAGTTGTCAAAAATCTCCACGCTGAGCGCTGCCGTCGATTTCGATATCCCCTCCATCGCCATGCACGAAGCGAATAGTAGGTTGCGGATCTGTGTCGAAACTGCATAGTAAATAAATGGAATGATTGCGTCTATCATTCAATGAATATTTTCAATGTGGGAGAGTATGGGATTTGAAAATGAATAATTTGACAGGTTAACTGCATCATTCTCTCTCTTTTGAGAATTTAACCTGCATTATCAACGGGCTACAAAATAAAAACACACATTTATACTAACACACAATATATTTCAGAAATATTTTTAGGTATTATACCGACAGGAATACGAATACGACATTACAATGGGAGCCATAAAAGGTTATGCGAACTACATACATACATACTCAGATGTAAAAGGGTATCCCGCGCACGCGCAGTGCGACTTCGCGCTGGTTGGCCGGCCGTGTCGGCGCGGAATCTCTTGATTTCAAACGGCACGCCGGCCGATGTGTTGTAATGCCAAATAATTGATTTTGATATGAAAATGCATTAAAAAAATTCTGGTTTTCGGCCAAGTCGTCAGTGAAAAACGTCATTAGATTTCCCTGCACGCCAGTGCTCATCTTGTGTAAATGCACAGCATAACGTATCCACATGCATTATTTTATGGCTCGTTCTCGCAATGTTTGCAGTCGTAATGTCGTATTCGTATTCGTTATATCTTAAAGAATTTTGAAAGAATTCTTGTCAGAAAAGTGTGCTTGTCGAGTAAAGATAGATTTTTAAGTTAATAGAAAAATATAACATTCTAATTTATTCGATACGCTTTATTAGGTCATAAAATAAACAATATGAGACGAGTTAAGGGTCTTACGGATGATCTAATCAAAGAAATTATTCCAAACGTAGGAGTAAGAATCGAATTAATATCGAGTTTAAAAGAACTAAGGACAGACGTATTTTCACAGAAATTTGATATATGTCTACGTCTGTGTGAAAAGGTGTCGATTTTATTTTAAGAAATAATCACAATTTTCTAAAACGGGTTCAGATTTCGGGACATTTTTTCTGATTTAATAAACATACTGCTTATGCTACAACGTTGAATCATGTGCTTATTATAACTTTGTCGTAATTAGAAATACAGTGACCCCTATCCAAATCTATGCCGTTGGGTTTTCAGTGTGGTGGGATTCCTGTCCAAATCTATAAATACTCTTTTTGCTTTAAAGAAACATTTTGATTACCTCTCCGCTGTTTTTCCTTCCAGTTCATATGCATGCGCCACTTTAATTTGAAAATTGAAATGCTTTTAGGAAAATTGGAATTGGACAGCAGTATAGATTAGGTAGTATAGATTTTGACAAGAACTACTGTATTTAAAAATGGGATTATTTTTTAAGGACTATTTTTTAAATAAAAAGTATATTAATGCTTGCAGCTTAAAGATCCATTGACGCTAAATCAAAAATCGAATGTTTGTACTACTCCTACAGGACAACGTAGAACGAAGGTAAATAAGTACAAAATAATTTATTTCATATAGCTTAATTTATTCTGGAAATAAATTTTATTCCTAATTTCATTTTACATAACGCATACTATTTTTATTTTATATTACAGAAAATAGACAGTCAATATGAAGCCTTTCCTAAATATAGTGAAGATTTTAAATCAAGTTCAAATTGTGATTTATTAGATGAAATTGATAATGCATTAAACGACGGATGGAGCTTGACACAAAACACACAAAATGAAACACTAATTAATGTACCTATCTCTTTTATTTCCTCAATTCAACCTGATTCAAATCAGCAATTTGTTATACCAATTTGTTCCAATAATGATTACTCAAATCAAGATAATCCTTTAAACCCAGTAAATTCGAATTATCAAGAAGTTGCAACAGTAATAGTTTCTAGTAATTCTGGTACAAATCCATCTGGTTCTCATTCTACTAACACTGTTGATGAACCTAATTCAGATTCAAAATCTAAAAAGAGAAAACGATCTACAAAGAGTACTGGAAATACAACTACCAAACACTTAGCTTCTTTTGCAGCTTTAGATTATATAAAAAAATTAGTAAGTAAACTTACAAACTTGTTAACACATTTGAATCTAAATTTTAATTAAATAATTTTGAATCCAATAATCTAATTTTGAATTTCATAATTTATTTTACAAATAAAAGCCTAATTAAGTTTAATATTAAATTTTAATTTATAGGATTTAGAAGATTATTTGTCCAATTACAATTTACGATGTTCAAATGCACTGGAATATTATAAAATCCACGGACATTTGGTACAATCGCAAAGAAGTGCAATCACTGAAGCTGTTGCTAATGCCCTTTTAAAGTACAACGATAAGTACGTATAGAAAAATTTTGAAGAATTTTAACACAACAAAAAAGATATTCCCCTGGAACAGCGGACATTTTCTCTAAAATAGTTCTATTTCTGTGATAATGATACAGTTATTCTTGTAAAACATTTCTCTGTTCCAGAAAAATAATTTTTTTGTGCCAAAAATATTTTTATTACAATATATTTGTAATTTCTTTTTTCATATTTAGACCAGGAGTGCCTGAGTGTCAAGAAGCTGCCAAGAAAATTTGTGCTATTTTCCAACAGGAAAAAGAAGTACAGTAAAATATTATTTCCTATTCTATTAAATACAAAAATATATTAAGCTTACTTAGTGGAAAGTTTAAGAAGAATTTAAATTTCTTAAATTTTAATTTATAAAAACACAGAACACGCCCAGAGCAAACTAACAATGCAAAATTTTTTTTGTTAAGTCAAGTTAAAATCGAATTCAATATTTAATAAAACTTATTGAAGTAAAATTCAATAATGGAAATAACAATCACTAACAAATTTAAATAATCTAATAGGAAGTGGTACTTTATTTATACTCTCAGTGATTTTGCATGTAATTCTTTCGATTTTCTGACTCTAAATTTAAAAAAAAATTTTGTAGGAAATTTATTACAATGTACCTGACGAAAATCACCGCACTGCCTACGGCAAACTTGCTCATAAGGTTAAAAATATTAAATATTCATTAACGAAACAAGATCCTGGATTTAAATCAAATAAGGGCAAAGATCTAAATACATTCCGTCTGAATAATTGTATTATACCAGCTCCATTGGAAGGTATTATACAAAAATTATATAATAACACAGGTCTATGCTTTTCAATCTCGGACTTTTTTTCTGATATATTTTTGTTTGCTGAACACGATTTTGAAGTTAAAAATGGTTTATCACTTCAGGATTATTAACAATATCGGAGTAAAGACACCAAAATCTTTATTTTTGAAGATATTTAATAGCTGATTTCCTTGTCCGGACGTGCTAGACTTTTGCATTTGTGCAAGTCCAAATAAATAATAAATTTTTGAAAATAGTGGAACTAAAGTACTTCAAAAAACGTTTATTCCTTGTTTTGAATTTTATCAAAAGGTATTTATTTTTTTAAATATAAATAGTTAATATAATGTACGTTCAAGATTAGCTTGATGCTAATTAGATGCTTCTAGAATGCCAGGTTAAGAGAATGTCGATATTAAAAAACCACAAAAACACTTTTTTTTTTTTACTTAGATTTCAACCTCAAAATCGTGTTTGGCGCATAAAACTGCATCATGCAAAAACAAGTCCAATATATAAAAGAAAATTTGATTTTGTAGACCTGTAATATTTAAGTTTAGTTCTCTGTATATCTCTATAATAGTTTAAATCATTTTTTTAGGAAGTACAGATAGGACAGATCCCATCATCCAAGATGCAATTAGTCGTTTAAAACACGAAAATCATGAAGCCTGGCCACTTATCCTTCAAAATTGGTCAATAACCCATGCACTTAGAGTAAAATCTTTAAAAGATACGAGACCTGCAGCTGGAGGAAATGATACATTGTCTGTCAATGATTATTTTAAAGAATGGGAAGTGCTTACTCTTCCTAACGGCTATCTTTTGGTAAGTTTTTTCAGGGTGGGTGGAAAGGTTCTTTCTCCCGGAGGGGGTTGCAATATCCCCACATGCACACTACACACAATTCTCTCAGTTATATTTAATATGCTTGTATATATATTAATATACTATATACATATATTTAATTTTATATACATATATTTTAAGTTGATTTCAAAGGGGGGCATGTCTTTGCGCACAGCGTTTTTTTCTAAGAGAGGGCATTGACCCTTATATCTCCCCTGAATTTTGTTTACAAAATATGCATCTTGTAAATGACACTGAAGCTAGCAGCCACATTTCACTAGCCAGATCCCGAAATTCAGTCTTGTTATTCAGTATCAAAAAAATGGAGGTGTTTTTTCGATTAACCTCTAAAAACCAATTCATTTCTAGTTTTTGAAAATTTTATAAAATGAATTTTTATGAGTTTTTTCAATGTGCCTGCTAGAATGTGGCTATTAGTTTCAATGTCATTTCTTGTAAAGAAGTACTATTCTTGATTCTAAATATTTTAATTATCTTTTTACATTTTACATCTTCAACTTTTTAGCTGAACAAGGACTTTGAAGAATTGTTTCCAGGCAGAGAAGATGGACTTGTAACAAAGTGGGAGACATGCAAAGGATTTATAATTGATTTAATTAAAAGAGAAACGTCAATAACAAATAGCTATGTATTAAAACAGCTCCAGATTTACGATAAGACGCCTGTGCCCGTATTCTATAAGTCGGTATTACGAATAACGTCGACGTTACTGTCGATAACGACAATATCCTGGACCGTGGTTGGTTGGAATTGTCATAACGTCGACGTTATTCGTAATAACGAGTTACAGAATACGGGCACTGGCGGTTTGTTTAATTACGTAATTCTTTTTTAACTAACGAGAATTATATTTAAATGAAAATATAAATAAATCTGATGTTTTGTTATAAGTATTACGGTGCTCCATGCAATGCAAAAGTATGAAATGTATATGCGACACCCCCAAAAAATTTCGAAATGAAGAAAAAAGGATGTGGTTTTTTTTAAATCAGAGAATATTTAGGGGTGGCACAAATCCTTTGAAATTTAACATTGATTTCCCATAAGGAAAATAGACTTTTTCGTAAATTTGATATGGAATCGTAAAATATCATTTAAATCAGTAATTCACCAGATGAGAACGTGAAAAGTTTTTATAAACGAGCACTACACTGTAGAAAATAAATTCCGAATTTTCTTACGTTTAGCGTTGGTCAAAAAAGGGCCCACGCTATAAGTGGAAAGTTCGCTTGGGCACATGTATCTGGTATGAGTTAATATTAACTATTTTTTGTAGGGTTATAAGCAAAACCCATACATGCAAAACAATTAGTTTTTTTGTTTAGTACTATTTATAAATAGTTTTTATTTGGTTTTTACATTGAAATTGTTATATATTATTAAATTGTTAATGTTTATTTATATTTTAATGTATTTTTCATTTGTTTAAACAATTTATTATTTTTAATTTATGCTTAACTACATAATAACTATTATTCAAATAAACCTAGCAAATTGCAGTTTTTTCCCATGAGCGTGAACATTTTATGTTTAAAACAATAATGTAATCAAAATTAACCACATTTACAATTGCTTAAACAAAATTATTGTTGTTGATTATTAACTTTTCATTAAATACACACCAGAAGATGCGAATTTTCCTTAATGTCACAATTTATTGAGAGCAAGTTATAAAATTTAAAATAATGTCTAACAACTATAATTTAATAATTGTTCAAATAAATAATTGGCGTTATTTATTAAATTTTTTAGACTATACTTACAGAATACAGACTTTTCCTAATTTTACAATTCGGCAATCTAGAATACTCAAAAAAGAAAATAGACCTTTTAAATAAATAATGATGAATATTGAAACAATTACTGATTGATATTTATCAACATTTCAGACTTTTGCATTTTATGTACCACCTTATTAATAAGTAGTAAAGTATGTCATATTTTCTAGGATCACGAGACCCTATAATATTGAATATTTTGCCTCAATTGTTAACTACACGTGGTCGCGGAAAAAATTCTACCGACTCTGTAACCATTACCGAGTCTACAAAGGCTTTTATTTTACATGTTACAGTAAGTATTATATTTACTTTTAAGTTATTTTACTTTTGTCAGAGTGACCGCTGAACCTTAAATATATATTATTATTAATAAAGTGTTATTTTCAAAATATTGAATATTTTTTCCAAAACTGAAAAAATCTTGGAAAAAGCTCCTGAATTGTATCAGCAAATTTCAGTTTTAGTGGCCACCCTGAATGTAAATTAGTTAAATATTATATTATAAATTAGTTTTCTTCTTAAATTATGATAAATTAACAGATTCCAGGAGATATTAATAGAGCAGTTCAGAATTATGCTTCCTACTTGCGTGAAATCAATAAATCTCTTCAACCAACACTTGTTTTAGTTGGTCCTACGCTCGCAAACATTTCAGCAAGTTATGTTCAGATTGAAAACACCCGATATCTGATGAGAACTCCTATAAAGGCTTTGGATACGTGTTTTAAAGCTTTCTTTAGCTTAGATGCAGCATATCCTTCAAATTGCAAAGGTGTTTGGCAGTTTTTGCAAAAGTACTTTTATGATATTCATCTCCAAGAGGACGAGCATATTCCAAGGGTGACAAGTGTCGTCAGCTCTCTATCAGGAATTGAAAAACGGGCTAAAAACAATTGTTAAGATGTTTTACTGCAGTGAGTGTACAGATTCATTTGCAACTATTCAAAGTCTATGTAGCCATTTGATAATTAGTCATTCGTTCAATATATATAGTATTTATAAATGTGCACAAGGTATGTGTAATAGGCAATATAATTCGTCTAAGTCTTTTCGAAAGCATTTAAGACAAAATCATCAAAATGATATAGCTATTTTGGTTCAAAATGATCGAAATGATATTCAGCCTGAACACATAAATGACATCAATATTGAAAACCTAGGTTTAGCTGATGATCAAAATGATATTCCCCTAATAGCTAACGTTGCAGCTATGAATCCATCCGTACTGGATTTTAAAACTTTACTTTTTAATTCATCTCTTACATTCGCATGTAAACTTTATGAAAACGTTACATTAAACCGTTCTCAAGTTCAAAATATTACTGACTCTGTTCGCGAATATCTTTCATCTTTAAAACAGACTTCATGTTATATTCCTCCAGTAACGTATAATATTGGTGTTGCAGAAAAAATTAAAAATATTGGCGGTAATAATAAAAATAAAACACCAGTTGACATAAATGGTCAATACATCCCCATGAAGCAAACGTTAAAGACTTTTTTGGAATTACCTGGAGTATTTGCAATAATAATCGAAAATATTCAATTTTTAAAAAATTCAAGAAAATTCACTAATATTGTACAAAGTCCTTTGTGGAGAAACATTTACAAAAAGAAAAAATTTGAATGTAAAATAGTTTTGCCATTGCTTTTGTATTTCGACGATGTTGAACCGAATAATGAAACTGGTTCTCACTCCGGTCATCAGAAACTAGGTGCAGTTTATTATGAAATAGGATGCCTTCCTCAACACTTACTGTCATCTCTTGAGAATATTTTCGCACCTGCATTTTTTTTAAGTGATGCCAGACACAGAGACAATGGCAAAGCTTTTTCTCCCATTTTAGATGATCTGTTAGATCTTGAAAATTTCGGAATTAATATTGCAATTTGGAGAATTTGTTACGAAACAAGGTGCTCACCAGGATGTCATAGGAGCGATGTCTCGGTGAAGGTGTATTGACTTCACTATTTTCTTTTTCTTTTCAACTTGTAACTTTATTTAACAAGTCTATGCCTTCGCGTAACATTGATCGTATGTACAAATGTGAACGCACGGCGTACCGACAGACAAGTTCTCGTCTTGGAGCACGAACGACCGCGGACAGCGCTACCGAACAAAGCCGAATACTGACGAACCCTTTTCGAACTGTTCGTTCCTTTGGAAGCTCTACCAGAATAAATAAACATTTTCAAAGAGCGTACACCGCCCCCCTTGAAAGGATCCCCTTTCAAAAGAACATTGTTAATCTTATCACAGAGTCGTAACGTTAACAAAAAAATACGCGGAAGCGCAATAATAAATAACTGATTCGCTTAACGAAGTACAAAATCACAGACTATACTTACAATCTGGTAAAAATACATTATAACATCTAATTCAATTAGGAAACAGGCAGTATTGCTAATTTCGAAATAGGACGTACCAATATGCACTTACGGGTCTTAATCGTAGCTGACCTAATCTCATTATCGGTCCCCGGATGAACCTCCTGAACTCTACCCGTTAGCCATTGATAAGGGCTCAAGCCCTGTTGTTTTATTAGGACCAACTGTCCCACTTGCAACTGTTCCCCCTTGTTACATCGCCATTTGCTCTTTGATTGCAGATTGTTTAAATACTCGAAGCTCCAACGCTTCCAAAAATGCTGCCTAAGTTGTTCCACTCTTTGCCAACGTTTCAAATAATTCTCGTTTTCGAACTCTAAATTGGCGCACGGAAAACTATTCATCGCGTCCCCGATCAAAAAATGACCCGGTGTCAAAACGGACATATCATTAGGATCTTCCGACATAGGTACAATGGGTCTCGAATTTAAAACCGATTCAATTTCGCAAAATACAGTAGTTAGTTCTTCGAATGTCAGTGATGCATTCCCAATGACACGACGCATATGAATCTTCGCTGCCTTGACTGCGGATTCCCACAGCCCGCCGAAGTGAGGAGCGTTGGGAGGAATAAATTTCCACGAGATCTCGCGTTCGATAAAAAAATCATTCAGCCCTTTCTGGCATTGGTCGCTAGTGAAAAAATTAAAAAATTCCTTTAAGTCATTTCGAGCGCCAACAAAATTTGTACCATTATCGGAATACATTGATTCAACCTTCCCTCTTCGGGAAATAAATCGCTTGAACGAACCAAGAAATGATTCTGTTGTCAAGTCGCTCACAACCTCAAGGTGAACTGCCTTGGACGCAAAACAAACAAATACAGCGAGATATGCCTTGGTTGTTCGAGCGTTGCGGCGTTTTCCGTCTTTTACGAGAAATGGCCCGGCATAGTCAACCCCCGTACGCAAGAATGGCCGTGAAACCGTTACTCTCGCTTGTGGCAAATTTCCCATAACCACTTCGGATGTGGTCGGATTACATTTGAAACATACGATGCAATTTCGGATTATTTTTCGAACCGTAGATTTGACCGAAATTGGCCAAAATCGTTGTCGAACCGCCGAAATTGTTAGTTGCAAGCCCGAATGCAAATTGTTCACATGCTCGCGCTCGATTATCAATCGAGTCAAGCGATGTTCCCTTGGTAAAAGAATTTGGTGTTTTGCTGATTCGGGAAGGTGAGAATTCACTAGTCTCCCTCCCACTCTCAACAACCCTCTTTTGTCGATAAACGGAGACAATGATAATATTTTGCTGTTTGACTCTAAACTATTGCCTCGTGACAGCAACCCAATCTCATGACGAAATGTCAAAATCTGTACATATTTGCACAACCTTTCAAGAGACTCTGTTAGTTCAATTGGTGTTAAACTCGAGTTGGAAAAGATTGCCTTATCTCTTGCCATTGCTATAAAACGGAGGACACGTGCGAATATGCGACAAATTTTATTCAAATTAGAGAATTTATCGATCAAACGGGCTATCCCATTGCCGGAGTCGATGGTGACTGCTAGCACGGTTTTGCGCTCATCAGGCAATCCCACGATGACCTGAAACTGACCATCAGGCCACGAAGCTTCGTCGGTAGAGAGCCAAGGTGGCCCGTGCCACCATAACATGGAATCGCGTAGCTGGGACGGATTCATGCCACGTGACAGCACATCCGCAGGGTTGTCACGCGATCCAATATGTCGCCAATTGCAGATCTCTGTCAACCTTTGTACCTCGCCTACTCTGTTGGCGACGAAGGTAGACCATCTTCTGGATTGCGATGAGATCCAATTCAGCGTAATGGTTGAATCCGACCAGAGGTACCTTCTAGAACATACACAGTTTAAGGAGCGTTCCACTTTGTTGACCAATTGAGCCAGTAGAGTGGCTGCACTTAATTCGAGTCTCGGCAACGATATCGCCTTGAGTGGAGCTACACGAGACCTTGAGCACAATAGCGCGACTTCAAATGTCCCATCAGGTAATTCAGACCTCAAGTACACGCACGCGCCATACGCTCGCTCGCTAGCATCGCAAAAGCCGTGTAGTTGGACCCTTGTGTGATCCGATGTGCCTTTGACGCAGCGGGGTATGCTGATCTCATTTAAAGATTTGAATTCGTCCCTTAATCGACACCAATTAGTATAGGTATTCATGGGGACGGAAGAGTCCCAATCCACCCCAAGTCTCCATAGTTCCTGTATGATTAATTTCGGAATTATCATCACAGGACCGATCAAGCCAAGAGGATCAAAGATTCTGGCTATGGTTGCCAGAATGTTCCTCTTGTTTACCTTGAGAGATACGTTGTCCGATTCAAATTTGAAATGAAATGAATCATTCGATGAATGCCACTGAATGCCCAAAATGCAGGAGTCGTGGGTCTTGTTAAACATAACCTTATCTGTCATATTCTGAGCCTCGTCGTCGCTGGGTACTTTCATATAGTTTGAGGCCCATTTGGCAAGCTTAAAACACCCTTTGCCCAAAATTTCGATCACTTCCTTTCGTATCGCTTCTGCCTTCTCTACCGAATCGGCTCCGCTCACCATGTCGTCTACGTACGAGTCGCGAATGATGTGGTGCGAACCCAGCGGAAACTTCGAAGCCTCCTTTTTGGCTAAGTCTTGAACGCATTTGATTGCGAGATAAGAAGCTGGGGACGTTCCGTAGGTCACGGTTATAAGTTCGAAAATTTGCAGTTCATCGTCTGGATCTTCTCGCCAAAATATCCGCTGTAATGCAGTTTGAGAGTCATGAAGTCGCACTTGCCTGTACATTTTCATGATATCCGCGGTGAAAACGAAAATATGTATGCGAAAACGCAACAAAATGGATACAAGATCCTCCTGTAATACAGGGCCTGGAATCAACACATCATTCAATGATATGTTGCTGGTGCTTTTCGCTGATGCATCGAATACCACTCGAAGCTTTGTGGTATTGCCTGATCGTTGAATTACGCCGTGATGTGGCAAGTAAAAGACCGCTGCAGCGGTTGAATCTTCGTCCTTAACTAATCGCATGTGATTTAAAGCAGAATATTCGCGCATGAAGCACACATATTTTGCCTTGAAATCTGGATCACGCTGAAACCGACGCTCCAAATTCTTGAAACGTCGAAGTGCGAGAGACTTAGAATGTCCAATCAACGGCAGCTGGTCTTCTCTACAAGGAAGCTTTACAACAAAACGTCCAAACTCATCACGTGTCGTATTCTCTTTGAAGTGTTTCTCGCAATATTGTTCGTCCAACGAACGAGAGCCCTTGTCATTGAAAATGTCATCAACCTCCCACATGCGCGACAGCTGACTATTAAGCTCAGCATTCGATACGGAGAGATGACAAACCTTGACGTTTTTGACAGATCCAACGCGATCTCCAAATCTTCCGCCCAATACCCAACCGAAGTGAGTCCTCTGCAATAATGGGTGGTGGGGAGAAGCCTTTATTTGTCCTATACAAATCAGCTGCCAGAACAAATCGGCCCCAACCAGCACATCAATTTCGGATGATCCGTAATATTTCGGATCGGCCAGTTGTATATTGTGGGGGATTTTGACGTCATTAGGTCGGATTGAAATCGAAGGTGATATACTGGATATTTGCTCTGTAATTATGCAGTCGATTTCTACAGCAAATGAATTTATCCGGGATTGTAATTTAATTTTAATTCCTTCATTTGCAAAGGTAGACTGACATCCAATTCCCGTTACTAAAACGTCTAGAGGCCTTGTTGGCAATGCTAAAGACTTGGCAAATGATCGTGAAATTAGGTTCGCTTGCGAACCACAGTCAAGCAGAATGCGACATGACCTTTGTCGGCCTTGCATGTCAAAAGAATGCACGACAGCGGTTGAAAGCATGACATAACTGCCATTAATCGAGGCGTGATTGACAACAGTTGATCCTGAACTATTGCCAAATGATGACATTTCTGGAGACGAACCGTTTTGAGAAATTCCTGATTTTGGGGGTGATGATATGTGGAGTAACGAATTGTGCTTCCCACCACATGATTTGCACACACCTGCTTTACAGGAATTTACCGGATGGTCATTTGACCTTAAACAATTCACGCACAGCTTGCGATTTTTAACTTCTTTAATGCGCGCCGATACTGGAAATTTTGTAAGTTCTTTGCAAAAATAAATTGGGTGATCCCCTTTACAAAATGTGCATCGAGCATGAAAGGTTGCTAAATGTGATTGCAATTGTCGTTTGGGTTGATTAAAATTTGTGCATCGGGAAGCTATTCTTTTGCTCGATACCTCTAAGGCTTGATAACGATGGGTTACGAAATCTAAAAATTCTGTCAAAGATGGAAGGTCATTACCCTTCAGGGACGATTGCCACTCGCGAGATGTCACGGAATCTAATTTTGATGTTAAGATATATACTAATATGTCGTCCCATTTGTCGACTGGTCGTTTTAGAGACGTGAGCGCTCTCACGTGTTTGTGTGTGCGATCGGCCATTTCTCGTAAATCGGAAAAACATTCCCTCGTCATTACCGGTGTGTCTAATATTTCGCGTATGTGAGTTTGGACGATAATTCGATTATTGTCGTATCGTTTCTGTAAAATATTCCAAGCTACAATATAATTTTCGTCCGATAACTCCAAAGAGTGAATGACCGATGCCGCATCGCCCTTCAAGGAAGCATGTAAATATTGAAATTTTTGAACGTTGTTTAACGAGGCATTCCCATGAATCACCGAAGTAAAGATATTAAAAAATGGAAGCCAATCCTCGTATTTCCCGGAAAAGGTTGGAAGATTCAATTTCGGAAGTCTCATGTGGCCCGAATTATCGCGATTATCTCCTACGTTAGAATTACGATTGGAGTCTTGATCCGAATTTAAATGCTCCGATGAGCTTGAGATTGGTTGCGTTTGTGGATTTAAAATATGGCGCATTTTTCCCGATAATTGAAAATAAGCATTTTCGAAAGACTCCCTATCTGACTCTTCTGTTTCCACTAAAGTTTCAATTTGACCTTGAACTAAATTGTATTCCTCCCAACACTTCTCTAACTTCTCCTTGCGTTCGACTATTTGCGCTAATATTTCTGGAGTTTGTTCGGTAATTCCATATACCCAAGTTTTGATTCGCGTGCACGATGCCTTTATGGTTTTGCGGCGAATTTTTAAATTTTCGAGAGCGTTGGGCACTTGATTTCCTAATATACTCATTTTAAATACCTTTTGCAAACTCCAAAATTATTGCGAAGTAAAAGAAAGATTCGATTTTATTGTACGATTTACAAACGCCGAATATTTGTGCTCAAAAATTATAAAATTACCAATTTTACATAAAGAAAGCGAGGCTCGTGTCAGTTTGCGTAAAATAAGTAATCGATACGAAATTGTGATGTTACGCAAGAAATCAAAATATTGATAAATACAAAAAATAAATACAATATTAAAAACATATATCACGCCGCAATTATAATTATAAAGAAAAATACGTTTGATGTCGCTTGTGACCTTGAACCTTCTTCGTCTCGTTACTCGTATGTGACAGGGCGTCTATGCAAATGATATTTGGACGTTGTCACAGAATTGAAATCGTTGATGAAAACTGTCGTCTTAATTGAATTCAGCGACGTTGTCGTGTAAAATTGCACTGGCGTGGCGAAGAAATTTCTGGAACTTTTGTATGCGGAAGTCTTGTGACGTCATGAATTTCACTGGCGTGGCAAAGAAATTTCTGAAAATCCTCTGAACGGATGTCTTGTGAATTTATAAATTCCACTGGCGTGGTAAAGAAATTTCTGGAACTTCTATGAACAGAAGCGTTACTACGTCATAAATCCACTGGTGTGGTAAAGAAATTTCTGGAACTTCTATGTGCAGAAGTCTTGTGACGTTGTAAATCCACTGGCGTGGTAAAGAAATTTCTAGAACTTCTCGAACGGAAGTTTTGTGACGTAAATCCACTGGTGTGACATATTAAATTTGATGAATTATCTTGAATGAGCTTTCTGAATTTGTGCCCAATGAATTGAAATATCAATAATCTTGATTAATTTGTAAAATTGTAGTTTTGTACATTGTCTACTAATCACTGCTGTGATGCGTTCAAATTGAATTCTTCAAATTTTTCTGTCGAATTGATTGAAAATATCCATTTGTTGCTGTGCGCTCGAAATTATTGTTGCACACATTTGGAATATATATGAAAATATACCGCGAAATTCACACTGCACTACTCACAAATTGCGATGTTTGCGCAATATTCACTCGCGACTCGTGGCTGATAACGACGCCACGTGTAGAAAATGGCGGCGCGCGAGCGTCTTTCGCGAAGGCAAAATGAAATCCGACACGAAGGACCATGGAGAATTTGTTACGAAACAAGGTGCTCACCAGGATGTCATAGGAGCGATGTCTCGGTGAAGGTGTATTGACTTCACTATTTTCTTTTTCTTTTCAACTTGTAACTTTATTTAACAAGTCTATGCCTTCGCGTAACATTGATCGTATGTACAAATGTGAACGCACGGCGTACCGACAGACAAGTTCTCGTCTTGGAGCACGAACGACCGCGGACAGCGCTACCGAACAAAGCCGAATACTGACGAACCCTTTTCGAACTGTTCGTTCCTTTGGAAGCTCTACCAGAATAAATAAACATTTTCAAAGAGCGTACACAATTGAAAATAGAAAGCAACAAATCTTTTTTTGCATTATGTTTAATAACTGGTGATAATCTAGGATTTCACGCGATAATGGGACTTGTCGAATCATTTACAACAAATTTTTTTTGTCGTTTTTGTAAACATCACAGACAAGTCACTCAAACTCAAAAACGCGAAGATATAGAAAAGTTACGTAATATTGAAGATTACAACACGGATGTATTGACTAATAATGTTTCTCTTACTGGAGTGAATTCTAATTGCATTTGGAATATTCTTGAATCATTTCACATTTTTTCAAATGTATACGTAGATCTCATGCATGATTATTTCGAAGGAGTTTGTCATTACGACTTGTGCGTAATTTTAAATCAATTTATTTGTGTCGATCAGTACTTTTCTATTAATACTTTAAATGAACGTGTTCAATTTTTTGATTATGGTCCTGCCTCCGGACATAAGCCTGCAATGCTCACGCTAAAACACATTAGTAAACTTAAACTAAAAATGAATGCATCAGAAAAGTTATTCTTCTCTCAACATTTAGGGTTGATGATAGGCGACTTAATTCCAAAAAATGACGAAACACGGGACTTGTATCTCGTTTTAAGTGAAATTCTGAGTATCATTTTAGATCCAGTTGTTGATCTTAATTCAACAGATTATCTTTCATCCTTGATTGCAGAGCACCATGTACTTTATTTAAAAGTTTCTGGAACTACATTAAAGCCAAAACACCACCACATGGTGCACCATCCTACAGTAAGAAACAAAATCGGTCCCTTAATTAATGTTTGGACCATGAGGCTTGAGGGAAAACATCGTCCTGTTATAAAACAAACATCAAAAAATACAACCAGTCGAAAAAATCTTGCTTTAACTATTGCAAAAAAGTATTGCTTAACCCTTTCAACGCGATTTTTTTCCAAAACTGGCTTACGCCAACAGTTTTTTACTTCTTCAGAAGAAATCCGAATAATCGATTGCTTTGATTATTTAAATTTTCGGCACATCTTACCTCCTCGACACGAAAATTTTATACTGATGAAAGAAGCCATTATTCGAGGTACTTCTTATAAAAAAAACATGGTTTTGCCATTTACTTACGAAAATAATGAACCCAAATTTGGTTCATTATGTTGGATCGTGAAACCAGTTGACGAAAACCCTACAATTCGATTGGTTTTATCCAATTTACAAACTGTAGGATTTAATAATCATTTGCAATGTTTTGAAGTTACCAAAAATGAACAATTTTCTCTTCTTATGTTTGATAATCTAATATCTTTCCAAACAAGTTTCGTACGTTCAGGAGCAGACGGCAACACATATGTTAAGTATAAACATTGGCTATAAGGCTTTGAATATTTGCATCAAGTTTGATGTTTGATTACATAATTTTTTATTTGTAAAAATGCGGCTATAATTATTGTATTTATAATTATTAAATAAAGTTTGATTAAAAGTTTCTACGTGTACATCTAAACTTAAGCATGTATTAGTCTAATGTTAAAACTATCCTAGTTAATTGATAAATTGTAGTAATAAATTCTTAAAAATTGTGTTTATTTCATGGCCATTACAATTAAAATTACTTTGTCAATTGAAACAATACACGCCTAAGGTTTCGACCACTGTGTAGGTCCTTTTCAGGGGTTTCTATACAAACCATTCTATTTTTAATAAAAGCCTCTGAAGAGGACCTACACAGTGGTCGAAACGTTGGGCATTAATGTCTTAATTGAAAAAGTCATTTGAATTGTAATGGCCATGAAATAAACACAATTTTTAAGAATTTATTAGTCTAAAATTAAGAATACTATATTCTTAAAATAAGTACAAACAATACGTTTGATGCGCAAAAACATTCTTATTTTAAGAATATATTCTTAAGAATATATTCTTAAAATAAGAATATATTATTTTTAGAATATATTCTTAAAATAAGAAGACAATTTTCTTCAAATAAGAATATATTCTTGGCGCGTATTTCAGTATAAAATATTCTTAAAATAAGTGGGGTATTCTTAAAACTAGAATATCGTTTTTTCTGTGTTTCTTTATTAGATAAGTATTACAAATCCCACTTTCAAACATTCGTAAAAACAATCTTTATTAATATAACATCAGTTCAAATGTAGGAGGCAGATATTTAGCGTTCAGAACTAGAATATCGGAAAAATTTGAAGATTATTAATGAACACACAATATTGCTGAACCGTGACTGAGAAGCTACCTTCCATTTAATTGCGAGTATGGGGTTTTTCATTTTTTCGCTCTGAGAAAATAACCAAAATGTTGGCAGATAATTCTTAACTTTTGGACAGGGTTTTTCCATACCAGTAAATAAGAAGAGAGTCTCGATCAATCAATATACAAAGTACGGCAACGTGCAATCGATAACACGATTATTTCAGATCCAGGATTCTCCTTTGTACTCCGCATACACTTTAAAAAACAATATTTTATATTTTAGAATTGTCGATCCAAGATTTCGTAAATGAATCAACATTTTTATAAAAATTATGTTTTTCAATGTGCAATAATATTGTCATTATGCTTTAACACCTGCTTGAATGAGTAAAAACTTCATTTCAATCTAGAAATATGACACATCAGACGTTTTTTTTAAACTATCAGTCGTACAAACAGTTGATGCACTGAGAAAAGAGGTTATTCGCTTTACTAGCTAAATATTAGAACCTGGTACTACAGTTCTTAGTCTTATCAGTCTTATTATTTAATTAGTAGCCTTTTACTATCTAATTTGCCGAGTCAATATTTAGATAGTAAAATTAACTAAAAAGGATGGCTGTGTTTTATTTTACTACGTGATTATAGCTATTTGAGTTTTCCTGTGTGAATTTTGAACGAACTTTAGTACATACTCATCACAAAATATGATGAAATATGATCTTCAGATTGCATAGGAATGGAAAGTTAGAAAATGTCTGCTAAAAGGAAGACCGGGAGGCATTCCATAAAAAGAAGTTTCTACACGGATAGTAAGTTATTCGAAAATATGCAAAAACATCACGTCCGCGACGGCTCCGTACCGTTTTAAGCAGAAAAATATCCAACAAGAAAAGGAAGATTATATATGGAAGGGTCATCTGTTCCGCCGAGGGTTCGAACGAGGCCCAAAATAGCCTAATAAAGGGAGTAAATGACGGTCCGCGGCGAAAACAGCGCAGTAAAATCTATCCTCCGTCAAACGCAGCTTAATCTTAAAAGGTTCGACTTGGATTCGCCCCGATGGTTATCTGGAAGGAAAAGTCAACACAAGGTAAGATACCTAGAGAGAAAGGAAATGTTTTTACTCTTTGTTGATTTCATATTTAAATAAAAATTTGTTTATTGGGAGCGTTGAAACGTCGAGACAGAGTAGGACAAAAGAGGATTAACCCTCCTGTGCGCCAGTTTTTCTTTTCCTATAAAGGAACAATGTAGTTTGGACGAGTATACTCGTCCTGGCGCACAGGGGGGTCAACTAAACTAAACTAAAAGGAAAATCTTAATTAAACAAATTTTATGTGAAAACGGTTATTCTCCTCTTATGGTAAATCAATGCATTAATAAGCGAATAAATATATTAAATTTCAACCAAAATAATAATAATAACAATTCGAATAATGATTTCTCTAAAACAATTAGTTGTCCGTACATAAAAGGTTTAAGTGAAAAAATTGCAAGAATTTTCAAAATAATAATATCAGAATTTTATCTACCCCCTTCAATATTAATATCGCTAGAATTAAGCCGGGAAAAGACATTTTACCACCAAAAAAACAACGGGATGTTATCTACGAAATACTTTGTGCACACTGCAATAAATCGTACATAGGCCAAACATACAGACCTTTGGAAGTGCGACTTAAAGAACACAAAAGAAACTTTTTATTAACTGATCTAACGCATCATAGAAATGAGACAGGACATGATTTCGACTATGATGACACGCGAGGGAAAAGAACTGGAGAAAAAGGTGCCATATGGAAAATTGTTTCATTAAAAAAGAAGAAAATAACACTGTCAACATTAGATTTGAAAAATCCTATCTACCGGATATTTATAATTCCCTATTAAATTAATTTCTTAAATTTTATGTTGTTATATTCAATTAAATGCCGTTCATGTATTCTGTTTACTTTCTCGTTGCTTATTTTGTTCCCCTACTACCTATAAATACGGCACCCGAAACATTCAAAATTTTATTCTGAAGATGACCCTAACACGGGTCGAAACGTCAAGCGAAAATTCCCCTTTAATTCATTATTATCTTTTTCATGTTTTAATATATAACCTCCCCCCCCCCCCTAGTTTTAAAAAACTTTTCAATTATCCTTTTTATTATTATTATTATTATTATGATTATTATAATCATCTCCTTGTTTTACATATAACCCCTTTTTAATTGTTGCCGTTAAATATCAATACTCTTATTATTTTTAATGAAAGATTAAATATGAAAAAATGAATGCCAAAGTTACTGAAACCATTACGAGAAAAAAAAACAAAACATTAAAAGAGTCTATTTTAATACAATATAATTAAATTATATTAATATGAAAGCTAGCTAATAATATTATATAACAAACATTTCTATTGATTGGAATAATATTAAACTGTATAAATCTTTGTCCATCAATTCTCTGAAAATTGTCTTTAAACTGATTAACTACGTAATGTAGAAAAACCAACGATTTAATTAGTTTCATTTTTTAGGAGTAAAGTTGTTCCACTTCATAGGTTACGTTGAAAAGAACCGGATACAAAAGCGTATGTACACTGGAGAAATAAAATAATACATTGCATAGAACAATCACTAATGAGTATTATCCGTTTAATTATAAGACAATAAAAATTTGTATTAAAGCCCATTGACAAACTCTGGCATCCATTTTACATATCAATCAATTTTGTATACTTTATGAAATGGTTTACAAATTTACAAGTAGAATAAATGCAATTAATAAGTAGCAATTATTCATAGAATTTTGGATTTAAATAGGAAAGATATTTTTTAAATGTTTCTTTTCCATATTCAAAATCGTCAAAAGAAGAATAGATCAAATCTATAAAGTAACGATTAATGAAATTTTATCACATTATGAAAATACAGTTTATAAAATTAGTGCAAATTAATTAAGTAATTACATAAATTATAACAACATGCACACAATACAGTAAAATTAACACATTTCATGAAATTGTATTCTCATATCAGAAAAGTGAATTTTGTGTATTTTATTAACCCAAAAGTAGATTTTAATGGAGAAATAGAATCAAGAAATAAATAAAAATGATTCATTGAATTCCTGCTTTAGATAAAAAGATATGTATAGAAGATATTTTTTGTTTTCATAAAAAATATATTGAAATTGTAAAAAAAAAAGATTCATGAAATTATATCATACGAAAATACGAATTTGAAAATAAATGCGGATTTATGTTATTAGCACGTCTAGTATACTAGAAAATAATGCGTCTCATAGAAAAATGAACAGCTATTATGTTTTGTTCAATTATAATAAAAGCGAAATATTGAATAAAGTGCATTGAGAAGATCCAAGTAGCAGCGCGCCGCCAGTCAACTTTCGCAGTATCCCTGCTCGCGCCTGATTGCTCGATAGGCGGAGTCTCGCGTGACGCAGCGGAAAGCGGTGGGAGAAGAAACGCGCCTTGAGTGGGCTCGGAAATGTTGGTCCGTTTGGCCGCGCTGATTGGTTAGAGGCGCGAAGCGGGGTTCGCAAATGTCGGAGTAGGAAGGGAGGTAGGGGTAAAGGAGAGCAGGCACGGAATAGCGCGTCTAAGTGTCGAACGGTATAGGGGCGGGCGTAGCCCAGCGCGACGAGGAACGGGGGGTTTAGGGCCGACCGTCAAGAAAGGATCCACGCGGAACTTGTAGGGGTGGGGGGAGGCAGGGACGACTGCATCGTGTGGTCGATGTGCGGAAAGGCAGCATATAGCCAGCCACAGTTGAATGTCGAGAGTCGTCGCTAGAACATCTTTGTACCCGTCGCTCCTTCCGGAACACAATAACTTAGTTCGCGATTCGTGCGAGTCGATTGAATAATCTTGTGGCTGTGGTCTATCCGATACGGAGAATACGACCTTTTCCGAATCGTACAAATCCTATATCGCAGCAGAAACGATTTTGGTTAGATCGCGTTGGCCGGCATTCTCTCCTCGACTTGTCACCAAATTCCATTGTGTGGAGATTGTCAACCTCAGTGCGTGCTCGACAGTGACTTTATCGCCAGTTTGTTCTCTAAACAAAGAGTCTGAAGAAATTAAAGGAGTGTGGAACCATTCTACAATCACGTGCTTCAGAGACGCAGAATTCATAACTCGTCTATTTCCTCGCGTGTTCATATATTTTCATAGCAGCGGTATAATAATATTGTTTCCCGCGCGGATTGCGGGTTAGCTGAACGCTGCTTTGCGAAGTGAGAGTGTTAAAAATTACGTACGATAGAATCGAAAGAGACTGCGAAACATAATACAAGTCACCGAAAGAGAGAAGGCGCAACGAATAGTGGGGATAGTGGGAGTAAGTTGTTTCATTCATAAAAAAGTTCTTTATTACGGACAGTTGCTATAATGAAGGTACAAGCTGCAACACCGGGAAAGCGTCCGTTGCGAGTGTTTTCAATCGTGGAGAAAATTAACGCAATTCAGCGCGTTAACGACGGAGCGAGTAAAGCGTCTGTGGCACGAGACATAGGAGCGCCGGAGTCGACGCTGCGAGGCTGGTGCAAATCGGAGCACAAAATTAGGCACATGGCCCATCCTGTGCAAACCCACAGATAGCTGGAACACACCACGGGTCCTCGTTTTGGGAGTGGTATAAAAACCAGTACCCGCAAAATACAACGCATTGTTCAAAACGAGCACCGGGTAAATCGAGGGCGTTAATTGACAGCATAGTCACTCAAAACAATAATAACAATAAGAGCTTCAAAAGAAGCTTTCATTTAACTGACGATGACGTGGGTTCAACCACGTATGAAGAGGCCATTATTCATGGCCAAAAGTTTTTCCAGTGGTTGGAAAACTGCAGCGACCCCAGTGTTTCGCGGGTACAAATTATGCAAGTGAAGTGCCTAGTGGATGGCCTCAAGTGCAGAAAAATGCCGAGCAGTGGTGTTAAACGAAGCCGAAAATAAACGAAATGTTTATGGTGCTGTGATCCGTATGCGTATCCTCAGAACTTGTGCGGCCGCGAAACAGAGAGCGAACAAGATCTCACGGACGATGTTTGCAACTCTCTACATTTTTCTCGTGTTTCTTCTCAGCAAATCTCAATTTTGGACTTTTCTTTACTTAGTGATTATATGTACCGGACGAATCGAGCATATGTATTGTCGAATTGTAAAATATAAGATCGAACTGCGCATTGTAATTATTATATGCGGCGCGGCTTCTTGTACGTAAACATAGATATTGACATTCGTATCGAATGGCATGATCCATTGTAAATATATAGGAAAAATCATTTCCGTTAGTTAGTCGTAGAAACAGTAAGTTGCTGTTTTTAATGCAGATGAACAACACACGATGTAATCGTTTTACGATGCGACAGTCGAAAGTAGTGAACGAAAATAAACATTACGATATAAAAAATAAAAAATATTGTATACTCATTAATCCTTCACCCTAACTCTTTATCAAATCTGATAACACTTATCAAGTTAACCCTCCTGTGCACCAGTTTTTCTTTTCCCATAAGGCAACAATGTAGTCCGGACGAGTATACTCGTCCTGCCGCACAGGGGGGTTTAATTATAGGTCTCTTAATGTTCACTTAAGTTCGTAAATTTTGTCTTTCATATCGTTGATTCAATGGAAACCGTATACATACTTTTAAACTAAATCAACGGAACTAGCAAACAACCTCAACTTAGAGGTTCGAATTCATTGTCCCGTTACACATATTATGCATTAACGTGCATAATTTAACTGATAAGAAAATAAGAAATACTTAATTTATGAAAAATGGATTTTCCATTTAATTCAGTTTCGTTTTTTAAAATATGAAATTGACATTGATTACAAACAATTAATGTTAAAGTGTTATTAAAACTTATTAAATGAACTGTAATATATTAATATAAAATTAGAAGTAAATGTAATGGCCAATACAGTTCGATATAACTTGTGCCAAACACAGGTTATAAGAAAGGTTATAAGAAAAAAACCCAAAAGATCAAAAACTGGGTTTTTTTTTTATTCATCACCCAACGTTTCGACCTCTTTGGAGGTCCTCCTCAGGGGCATCTATTATAAAAACATACAAAAAATAAAAATAAATACATAAAATACGAATACAAAATTAATATAAAAATAAATTACACCGAATATCACGCACCGACAATCAACGAGTACCACACGACATAAACTGATTGTATATACAAAGGTTGGGTATGTACATGAGATTTCTACATATGTGTGAGTCATTTAACGTATCGTCACGTTGTTGATTAACACTCGAATTATATATCATTTATTAAGATGTTATAACTATTGTTTAAATTTTCTGTGTCTGTTCTAAAGTTGATGCTTGTTTTTTGTTTCTTGATATGTATCATTTCCTTGATATTTCTCTTTTTCCAGTGTGGTTCATTTTCTAAGATTTTAACTTCCGAGAATTTAAAATTGTGTCCTGTACTTAACATGTGAGACGTCAATGCTGTATGTCCTACATCTTTCTTCCAATTATTTTTATGTTCATAAATTCTTCTTTTCAGATATCGTTTTGTTTGTCCAATATACGTTGCGTTACACTCACTACAATCTATTTCATAAATGACATTTGATCTATCCAAAATTTCAACTCTGTCAATTTTGGTCTTAAAAAGTGTCTCTAAAGAATTGAAATGTTTGTTGACAATTTTGATATTGAATTTTTCATAAATCCTTTTAATTCTTTGGTTAAATTTTTCAATGTATGGTAAAACAATACTGTTGGAAAAATCAAACGATTTTTTCTTGATGTTATTATCAACTGAACTGGATGTTGTAAATCTATGTTGTAATATTTTGAGCCTGTTATTTATGGTTTTCCGTATAAATTGTAATTCATATTCATTTTTTTGTTAAAAAGTGTAAATGTATTCTAGATTTTTAACATGAAATTTTTTAATAAACTAATACAATAAAACATAACAATAAAACTAACGCTTTAACGAAATTATTTATGCAGGTCCTTGCGGCGCGGCTGGAGTACTGGCTCTCCCAGCGCAATATACTCCCGGAAGAGCAAGCAGGATTTAGGAGAGGGCGCTCTGCGGAAGACAACATTTTTACATTAAATGCAGCAATTCAGATTCAGCTTAGGAAAAAAGCCTCAAAGTGCTATGTCCTTTTTGTTGACTTCCGCAGAGCGTTCGATTCGATTCCCCACACAAAACTCTGGCAGAAGTTATACAATATAGGGATTAGCGCCAAAATGGTTAGGGTGCTTAAAGCCTTTTACGATTCAGCTAAATCGTCTATTCCCCCCCCCCCCCCACCCCCCCCCCCCCCCACCCCCCCCCCCCCCCACCCCCCCCCCCCCCCACCCCCCCCCCCCCCCACCCCCCCCCCCCCCCACCCCCCCCCCCCCCCACCCCCCCCCCCCCCCACCCCCCCCCCCCCCCACCCCCCCCCCCCCCCACCCCCCCCCCCCCCCACCCCCCCCCCCCCCCACCCCCCCCCCCCCCCACCCCCCCCCCCCCCCACCCCCCCCCCCCCCCACCCCCCCCCCCCCCCACCCCCCCCCCCCCCCACCCCCCCCCCCCCCCACCCCCCCCCCCCCCCACCCCCCCCCCCCCCCACCCCCCCCCCCCCCCACCCCCCCCCCCCCCCACCCCCCCCCCCCCCCACCCCCCCCCCCCCCCACCCCCCCCCCCCCCCACCCCCCCCCCCCCCCACCCCCCCCCCCCCCCACCCCCCCCCCCCCCCACCCCCCCCCCCCCCCACCCCCCCCCCCCCCCACCCCCCCCCCCCCCCACCCCCAGACTTTAATAATCAACTTCATTCATTGTTGCATGCGATGAGCACGTAATTGTTATTAACAAATTATTCATAAAAATCATTTCTAAACGGCACAGAACCACTTTTTGAGCTGCAATTTTTTCCAATTGCACGATTAAATCATCGACTTTAATAATCAACTTCATTCAGAGTTACACGCTATTAGCGCGTAATTGTTAATAACAAATTATTAATAAAAATCATTTCTAAACGTCACAGAACCACTGTATGAGCTCCAATCTTTTCCTTTTGAAAAATTAAATTATCGTCTTTAATAATCAACTTCAGTCAGAGTTGCACGAGATTAGCACGTCATTGTTATTAACCAATTATTAATAAAAACCATCATTAAACGGCACAGAACCACTTTTGGGTCACCAATTTTTTCCTTTTGAAAAATTAAATGATCTAATTTAATAATCAATTTCACATAGAGTTGCATGCGATGAGCACGTAATTGTTATTAACAAATTATGCATAAAATTCATTTCTAAACGGCCCAGAACGATTTTTTGCGCTCCAATTTTTTCGTTCTTCGAAATTACACTATCGACTTTAATAATCAACTTCATTCAGAGGTACATTCGATTTGCACATAATTGTTATTTTTTTTTAATTTATTTATTTAATTAAACGGGCTAGAGGCCCTTTTTACAGAACAAAATAAAATAATCGATCGCCGGTAAAGAAAACGAAAAACATACAAAGTAAAACATCGGCACACTATACAAAACGCATAAAAAAAAACAAAAAATAATCAAAGTCTTATATTACCATCACGTACACATAACAAAGGCACGAATTTGCACTAACAGACTCACACTCCCTTAGATGCGGTGGAACAATATTTCACAGGCGTCGCAATAGATGGACAGATGAATTAAATTCATAATTCGCAGAATTATGTAATTCGTAAAGAAAAAAATTCGGAGTTCGGAGGTTATACAGTATTTCGCGATGAGAAAATAATGCAAATACAATAGTACAGTTGAACCAATTTGTAGCGATTTTAAATGCAAATATATAATCATAGAATGAATGAAGTTGCCGCAAAGACATCAAATTTTAATCAGTCATAATTGGTTCATAATTATGATCAACAAAGCGCATGGATTTTTCGTTTTATATGAAATATATCTTAATATTTTATGCTGTACGGCCTCAAGCTGGGCAAACATAGCTCGCGTAAATGGCGACCAGATAACAGACGCATATGTTAGGATGGGTACAACAAGCGTTTTATACAAGTATACAATTGTTTCAGGCTTATGAAAATCTATCGTAACCCTTTTTACAAACACACGTAGGGCTCGCACAATAATGGAATTAATGTGTCCAGAAAAAGACAGTGATTTGTCAAAGAGGACACCTCGATCCAACGTGGATTCAGCTAAAGTCAATGAAGTATCATATAAAAAATAATCATATATAAAATGATATCTACCCCTATAAAAGGTAATTACATGACATTTTTTTAAGTTGAGGGGTGGATCATTTTCTTGAGACCACGTAAACAAATTATTAATGTCCATTTGCAATTTCGACGCGTCCATTGGACTTTTAATAGTGTAAAAGAGTTTAATGTCATCCGCATACATGAGATATTTGGCTGATCTGAAATAGTCAGGTAGATCATTAATGAAAAGAATAAACAATAGAGGACCAAGATGGGAGCCCTGAGGGACCCCAGATGTAATTGTAACAGGTCCAGAAACAGCGCCAGCGATCCTCACTGACTGAGTTCGATCAACCAAATATGACCTAAGCCAAGAAAAGAGCACACCTCGTATCCCAGAGTTCCAAACCTTTTGCAGTAATAGACCATGATTAACAGAATCGAAGGCTTTTGAAAAATCGAAATAAACCGAATCAACTTGATACTGCTGCTTAAACGATGAAATTATATCGTCGCTATATAGCGAAAGGTTTTGTGACCGTTGAGCGCCCGCGCACTAAGCCATGCTGCTCCTCAACAATTATACGGGAAAAAAATTTAGAAAGATGTTTAGTACACGGAGAGAAATCTGAAAGGATGAAACTGTAGGTATTCCTTCCGCCACTGTACTAAGATTTGGTGCTGGTTCTGCACCATGTGTCGCGTGATATCAATGTAAGAAACCCACAGTCTCAGACTGTGAAAACGCTTAGGATGAGACTGCAAAACTGCGATGCTTTCTTCGAGGTTTTCTCCCGCCTAAGTTTTACTTTTTAGACTAGGGCTCTCACGGACTTTTTTGTAGGAAATTTCCTCCTCTACAAAAAAGGTTTAGTAAATTTTTGCTCTATCTTGAACCGTTTTCGATACGGAAGCGATAGAACGAAGAACATCGAGTTTTTAAAACAAAAGATAAACATGGCGTCGAACGCTGAATACGTTGTTTTTCATTCTATTGCTTCCGTATCGAAAACGGTGCAAGATAGAGCAAAAATTTACTAAACCTTTTTTGTAGAGGAGGAAATTTCCTACAAAAAAGTCCCCGAGAGCCGTAGTCTAAAAAGTAAAACTTAGGCGTGAGAAAGCCTCGAAGAAAGCATCGCAGTTTTGCAGTATCATCCTATGCGTTTTCACAGTCTGAGACTGTGGGTTTCTTACATTGAGATTACGCGACACATGGTGCAGCACCAGCATCAAATCTTAGTACAGTGGCGAAGGAATACCTACAGTTTCATCCTTTCAGATTTCTCTCCGTGTAATAAGAGCGTCAAATAATTTGGAAAAACAACTTAGTAGCGATATTGGTCGATAATTGGATATATCATGATTATTACCCGACTTGAAGATGGGGTAAATAAATGCGGATTTCCACGCGTTTGGAAATATACCAGAACGGAGAGATTTATTGAAGAGGAGCAGCAAGGGTTCAATTAACACATTAGCACATCGTTTTACGAAATAAGGTGGAATCTGGTCAGGACCCGAGTTGACATTGTCTTCCAAATTTGCTATAACAAGTTTTAATTCTTCCGCCGTGAAACTGATCGAATCTATAAATATATCGCAAGGTACCGAGCTTATGCTACAAGGCGATGGAGTACGATAAACCGATGAAAAATATTCAGAAAATAAATCAGCTATACTGTGATTATCAGTGGCTAGCTTGTCATTCCAAAACATATTGCCCGGTAAACCCGAATTTTTGTTAAGTTTCTTAACATGGTTCCAGAAAGATCTAATATTCCTGTGAAAGCCTGTTTCAATACCCGAAATATATGATTTGTATGACAAGCGTGATAACCTAACACATTTAGTACCCAAGCATTTAAATTCCAAGAAGTCAGCATATAAATGTGAACTTTTCCATTTAATATCTGCTAATTTCTTATCGCAAATAAGTTCTATTAGTTCAGCGGAATACCATAGAGGGTACGTACTAGTAATTGCCTTCTTACGCGGTATAAAAGTATTAATTACTGAATGAAGGACATTTTAAAATTTATCTAAATAAATATTAATATTAAAATCACAAAACAATACATTCCAGTCTATATCTCCAAGAGAATTAATAATTGCATCATAATTGCCACGCAAAAAATCAGAAGTTAACACGCGATTCGGTAAGTTCGAACTCACAGGTACAAAAACTTCAAAAAAAGACGCCGAATGATGTTCATCAGATTGCAGCAACTGGTCATGAAGTACGAGATTCCGTACGTGAGAATTTAGTGTACACAGCAAATCCAGGGAATATCCTTTACCAGGGTGTTCCTCATAAAGTTGACTAAGACCCAAGAAGGAGAAGGTTCGATGAATCAATTCTGCACATCGTTTACGATCTGGTGTAAGATAATTAATCACGTCGATCGAAAGCGGAGTGTTCGACCACCGAAGGTGTGGAAGGTTGAAATCACCACACACAATAATTTCGTGCCCCGGCATCTGTGATGACAGATTATCAACGGTGCTAAGAAAGTCTGCGAAAACATCAAAATCTGATCCAGGTGGTATATAAACGACAATGAGAATGACTTTAGTCGATGCCAATTTGAGTTGAAGAAATAACGATTCAGAAGATGTTGTAGGCTATAGACGAGTAACATTAATGGACTTTCTGATGGCAGCTAAAACTCCTCCTCCTCGAGAAACCGAAGAATCTTCCGGAAGCCTATCTCGACGGTATATTGAAAAATCAAAAAGTCCCAATTCAGAGTCCACAGTATGAGGTTTCAGCCAAGTTTCCGTAAATAATAAGATATCCGGTGACACAGTTAATTGGCGAAGATTTGACTTCAAGAAACTTAATTTATTGTTTAAGGAGTGCACATTCTGATAATATATAATCAAATTATTATTTTTAAAGAGACCATTATTTACGAAAAGCATTGCTAGCTCCTGAGTAAGATGTTGAAGCTTTAGGCACAGTGATCAAAAATGGCTTGTTCTTAACATATTTTATAATTTTAATATCTTCATTGTTAAGTGTATCATAATTATCTGCCTCTGATTTTAAAGCGGATAGGTGCTCTCTCTGCTCTGCGGTTTTGTCCGTAGTCACTGAGATGCCTTGTGGAAGAAGATTCCGATGTTTCACCACGCGCAGAACTTCATCCCGGGAATGAAGACTGGCTATAATAGGACGAGGTTTTGAGGCAGATGACTGTCCGATACGACGTATAGTTATTGATGATGTAGTAATATTACTGATCTTAGCTAATGACTCTTTAGTACTCTGAAGATCTGCATTATGGTCGTTAGGCGGCGTTGCTTCAGGAATACCATATATCATGAGATTAGCTGAACGAGTAATTCGATCCTCAATTTCATCTGCATAATCATCAGCATCTAAATTATGATTTTGAGCAGTTTTCTCCAAATTAGAAACTCTTTCGTCTATGGTAGAGACCTTCACATTTAGAGATAGGAGTGATTGAAGTTGGGTCTCCATAATATTCATTCGAGCGGAAAACTGAGACATCTGAGCGTCAATAGAGGCCAGATTAGAGTTGGTGGTCTCAAAATAGCCACGAATGAAATTGGCCAAATCTGCGATGTTAGTTGGCTCAACAACGGGCGCGCTAGTAGTGCTAGGTTGAACTGGTAACATATTTTCCGTAGCAACTAATTTTTCTGTCACAATAGATGTGCTAACACGTTCAGTGTGAATAACAGGAGAAATATTAAGACATGTAATAAGATTTGACGAATTCAGAATCTTCGCTCCAGTCTTGTGGCGCTTCACTCGTAATACAGGGATTCCACGAATATTTTCAGGAATTCCTTTTTTCTCGTTGACACAGCTATTACACAAATGAATATGTTTCCCGTTACAAGTCAAAATGTATCCAGAACGCAGTTTAAACACACAGCCGAGATGCAGATAAGCGGCGCAAAGACAGCAATTTAATGGATTAACCACCGGTTTGTTGCAACCGCCTGTACACAACACCAAATTATTCTTACTAGCAGGGCTAGGACAAGAAGAAATTCTATAAGAACGGAGGCGTTTTGTGATTGGTGAGTGCAAGGTTGATTCCAAAGGAGAGTGCAATGTGCCCAATGAGTTTTTGGCCTTACGCTTAAGAGCTGCACGCATAGTTCAAAGTCGTCATACCGTAAATAATTTTAAAAAATCTAGCATCTAATAATAATTGCTACACTGAGTAAAAGTAATGATGCTAGCAAGACTCAAATGTATACAAACATAAAAAACGTCGTTAGTCAATGAAATAAAATAAAATTATTAATCTTGAGAGCATCAAATCTAAAAATATGGTGAAGGTGCAGATGTAGAAACTGAAAGTTTCCGAATAGTGATTTGGTAACGGCACTTGTAAATTATATCGATACAGTTCGACGAGTTGACAATACAACAAAACATAAACGCTCAAATTCTGTCAACAATAAACACAATACACATATACTGAGGTAACACTTATTCGAAATTCTTCGTGTACAAAATATGCCGTTAATAATATCTTGATAGAGTAATCCAATTAATAATCCAAAAAATTAAACAAGAAATCACAGAAGTAAAAAACGAATTAAAATTTTTATGCACAGGTCACTTCACAGCTTTTTCACATTACTGGAAGGCCGAAGGTTCAATAATTATTAAACACCGAAACGGTAATGTTTTACGAATAAAAAATCATATATATATACAGTAAAATTTTTTTGTTTATTTTTTAATCGATTTGTACTTCTCCTAAGAAGAAAAGCCGATGCGATTAGCACAATAAAGCACAAAATCTGATTCAGAATTAACAGCTGTAATTTTAGTAAAGAAACGCCGGAGCGAGTACAAACACTCGTCTGACCAGTGTGAACGATCGATATAAACTGATGATTATTATTAAATTTTATTAGTTATTAAAAAATTATTCATAAAAACCATTTCTAAACGGCACAGATTCATTTTTTGCGATCCAATTTTTTCGTTCTTCAAAATTACACTATCGACTTTAATAATCAATTTCATTCAGAGGTACATTCGATTTGCACGTAATTGTTATTAAAAAATTATTCATAAAAATCATTTCTAAATGGCACAGAACCACTTTTTGAGCTGCAATTTTTTCCAATTGCACGATTAAATCATCGACTTTAATAATAACTACATTTAGAGTTGCACGCGATTAGCGCGTAATTGTTATTAACAAATTATTAATAAAAATCATTACTAAACGACACAGAACCACTGTATGAGCTCCAATCTTTTCCTTTTGAAAAATTAAATTATCGTTTTTAATAATCAATTTTATTCAGAGTTGCACGCGATTAGCACGTAATTGTTATTAACAAATCATTTATAAAATCCATTTGTAAGCGGCACAGAACCACTTATGAGCTCCAATTATTTCCTTTCGCAAAATTACGTTATCGACTTTAATAATCAATTTCATTCAGAGCTGCCCGCGATTAACACGTAATTGTTATTAACAAATTATACATAAAAATCATTCCTAAAAGGCACAGATTCATTTTTGGGCTCCAATTTTTTCCCTTTTACAAAATTAAATCGTCCACTTTAATAATCAATTTTATTCAGAGTTGCACGCGATTAGCCCGTAATAGTTATTAACAAATTATTTATAAAATCCATTTCTAAGCGGCTCAGAACAACTTTTGGAGCTCCAATTTTTTCCAATTGTAACATAAAATCATCGACTTAAATAATCAATTTGATTCAGCTTAGCACGTCATTAGCACGTCATTAGCACATAATTGTTATTAACAAATTATTCATAAAAACCATTTCTGAACGACATAGAACCACATTTGGGTCACCTATTTTTTCCTTTTGAAAAATTAAATGATCGACTTTAATAATCGATTTCATTCAGAGTTGCACGGGATTAGCACGTAATTGTTATAATCAAATTATGCATAAAATTCATTTCTAAACAGCACAGAACCATATTTTGACCTCCAATTTTTCGTTTTGCAACATTACACTATCGACTGTAATAATTAACTTTATTCAGAGTTACATGCGATTAGCACGTAATTGTTATCAACAAATAGTTCTAAAAAATCATATCTAAACGAGACAGAACCACTGTTTGAGCTTCAATTATTTCCTTTTGCAAAATTATGTTATCGACTTTAATAATCAACTTCATGCAGAGTTGCACGAGATTAGCACGTAATTGTTATTAACAAATTGTTCTGAAAAACCATTTCTAAACGACACCGACCCACTTTTTGAGAGCAAAAAATTAATCTGTGCCGTTTAGAAATGGTTTTTATGAATAATTTGTTAATAACAATTACGTGCTAATCGCATGTAACTCTGAACGATGTCGATTATTAAAGTCGATGATTTAATTTTGCAATTGGAAAAAATTGGAGCTCAAAAAATGATTCTGTGCCGGTTAGACATGATTTTTATGAATAATTTGTTAATAACAGTTACGTGCTAATCGCTTGCAACTCTAAATGAAGTTTATTATTAAAGTCGACGATTTAGTTTTGCACAAGAAAAAAATCGGAGCCCAAAAATGGGTCTGTGTCTTTTAGAATTGATTTTTATGAACTATTTGTTAATAACAATTACGGGCTAATCTTGTGCAACGCTGACTGATGTTGATTATTAAAGTCGATGATGTAATTTTGCAAAAAGAAAAAATTGGAGCTCAAAAAGTGGAGTTCAAAAGGAAAAAGAGATGCATCTCACGACTTTATAAAAATCCATGCTTTCTGATTTTAAATCTAAGTACTTTTTAAAAAACTGTCGATCACTTAATTTTAAATCTTTAACTTTTATATTCTCATTACACAATTTAGAAAATATTTTCCAGGGTTTCGAAACATATGAAACGTTATTTTCTACATGAATGCCTAACCTGTAAAACAATAATTTTTTTCATTGCAAATTCGAATCAAAAGTTTTCCTTTCGAAACCGAAAACCAGTGGCAGGTTAGACATTCGGCTCCGCTCGATATTTTTGACAGTCTCTTTCGAACGTTCCGCTGCTTCGCTAGAAAAAAATTGCGCGTTTTATGGACGATGTGCATTTTCTTCGTATTTATTCTCAACATGCACCGACAATACTACTGTTACGGACGGAGTCGATGTTTTATCAACTGCGGTACCCGGCGTAGGTTTTTTCCCACAGAGGTGGTTTTCCCTACGCCATTGCACACCCGAATGGGGGTACGTCTCAAAATGAATGAGGCCTGTTAGGTAAATTATGTAAAAGGCCCTTCAAAATGGTGACGATCTCGATAAAATAATTTGTAATTCGAATAGTATATTATCGATGTAAAGTATGACGTTGTAGTCTATTTAAATGTTCGAGAGTTCGAAAGGTCGAACTAAGATGAGAAAAAAGTGACGATCGGGTTGGAGAGAACGTTCCGGAACGTCGGAGGGTTAGAAAGTCCGCGTCGCGATCGGATCGTCACCGGTCGATCGGAATAAATTTGATTTATAGTTGTGACCGATCAGATCGTAAGTTTTAATTAAAGCCCTTCCACCAGTCGGTTATAACTACTATTGCGATAATCGCAAAGCTCTTTTCCTATTGGTTCATTTCAATGCTGAATAACTTGAAAACGGTAGCTTGAAAACATTTTCGGCAAAGGAACTTTCATTTCAGAATTTTTTTAAGGTATGAAAAATTGACGATCGGGTTTTTTCAGACCGTTTGGGAACGTCGTCGGGTTAGGGAAGTCCGCGTCGCGATCGGCTCGTCACCACGGGATCAGAATGAATTTAAAACATTCATTGTCGACCGATCAAATTGTGAATTTTCTTTTGAAGCCCTTCCACCATTCGTTAATAAAAATGGTACCGAAACCCGGGAACAATCGCCCGGAATGGTGGAAGTGGCTAAGTGGTTTATGAAAGAGATTTTGAATTTACCGGCTAGGTCGGATCATCTGGCAAGTTTCGGTGATTGGTGGCGGTGCGGTATGAACATCGCTAAATAATATTGCAATAGATTCGCGAGAGTTGGTTACTGGGGTTAGCCTGATATTTCACGTTTAGAGGCATGGTGGCAGCACGTCGCCTTTCAATGTCCATCGACGAACGAACAAGAGAATGAATGTGGGGAAGCGAAATTTGGCGACAACGTGCCGGTGGGATTTATTCGAGGTGCGCATGTGGATCGAGGACCCGCTGATCAAACCATGGGAAATTTAAGGTTCATGATGAGTGTGCGGAATATCGGTGATTTCGAACGCCTTCAGCCGACCAATGAAACCGCGTTGATCACAGCTGAGCGCTGCCGCCAGTTGGCAACGATATCGATGATCATCGAACGAACATCGAAATGGTGAGCGTTGGAAGTTTGAAAATGATCGCGAGGTTAAATTGTCAGTTTGTCACAAAACGGGTCGCATCATCGCATTTTGTTTTTAGTTTCGTTTTATTCTCTGATGTATAGACTTTAGAATATTTCATGACTTCTTGCTGCATTTATACTAAAATTGATAGCTTTCGATGTCGGTGATTCGTGCGAGAGGTCAATCAATTGATGCACTTCGTCGTGTATGCGCGTATAAATATTTTACGTCATCTGATTCGCCTTTTAATGTAAGTGAAAGAAATTTCTAGATTTTCATCATGGTTTGCGTCAAGCTTTTGTTTCGCGGCTTCCCTTTCCTCTAAAAATGGAGGGTTCTGAAGTTAAATAGTTACCACTATTTGCGAATGCCTTTTTGAAAATAGTTTGAAGTAAATTTTACTCGATTTGGAAATTCAAAATAAATAAAAGAAATATTACTGTTTTGTTCGATACCGTTAATTGCCCATTGCCGAGACACGAGTATGGCGTTGATGTCTCATATAAAAATAAAGTTTTATCAAATTTGATAATATGTGCGGCACGATAAATGTGATTCTGGATAAACATCACATGTTCCTGAATTTCGCAAACAATATGTTACCAATATAAATAGTGGTCGTTTTTTAAATGAAACCTTAAAATATACACTACCCACATTCGTACGTAAAGGTGAAATTATCGACTTATCGTTCGTCGGTAAGGAAGAAATCTTTGAGATTTATATTGAAAATGATTGATTTACATTGGAGCCCTCTCAACGCGAATATCTATTATAAAAATTGGTAAACCTTTACAAAATGGGCATCCTCGCAAAAAAAAATTTAAGTACAGTATTTTCATGTAATTTTGCCCGCTGATTACGAATATGATCATAAAAATTGGGGGTCGGACGTACTGAAGCCGCTATCTTGAAAAAACATCCAAAAAACGGGTATTTTTGTAGTTTTTTACATTTATTTTAAAAAATACTAATCTGACAAAAAAATGTTTCAAACAAAAAATGTAGAGCAAAAATTCTCTACAGAAAAGATACAATACATTTTTTTTTAAATACTAACGATAAGCTCGCAAATGAGTATTGAACGTGCTCAAAACGAGGTTCTGGGCATTTTCATTATATATCGTATAGTCTTATGTAGTGCGATGGTTACAGGGACATTGAATGCTTCCTTAGGTTCGATCGTTACCTACATCTGGATGATTAGATATCAGGTCAGTAGAAAAAAGTGGGGTCTGGGGGGGGTGGAGCCCCACAGTACGTAAGCATTTCCTAGGTTCACGCAGTGGTAATTACAGAGACATGTATTTCACATGGGTTCGATTGTTACAAACATCTGTTGGTTAGAGGTTAGGCTAGTATAAAAACGGGGGGGGGGGGCTGGGGGGCGGGGCCCCCCAGCACGCAAGCGCGTCTTAGGCTCACGCATTGGTAATTATAGGGACACGCACTTCCCATGGGTTCAATTGTTACAAACATCTGTTGGATAGAGGTTACGCTAATGTGTGAAGTATATGACCCTGTAATTACTATTGCTTGGGCCTCTGGAGCGCTTGCATTCTGGGGGGCTCCGCCACCCAGACCCCCCTTTTTTATACTAGCCTAACCTCTAACCATCAGATGTTTGTAATAATCAAACCCATGAAATGTATGTGTCCTTATAATGACGACTGCGTGGGCCTAGGGCGCAAACTCGGCTAAAGACGTAAACAAACATTACCGTCACATTCATCGCTGTTTTACGTGCTGCCCTTTGCGATTACGAAAAAAATGTATTGGACCATTTTTATACAAAATTTTACGCTCTACATTTTTTGCTGGAAACATTTTTTCGTATGATGCCTAATTTTCGAAATAAATCCAAAAAACTAAAAAAATACCCATTTTTTGGCTGTTTTTTCAAGATAGCGGCTTCAATGCGTCCGACCCCCAATTTTTATGATCATATTCGTAATCAGCGGGCAAAAATACATTTTAGGTTTACCTAAAAATTTTACCTTTAATAATGAACTTTTATTAATAAAGCATTGAAAATGAAGTAACCGAATAGTGTAGTTGAAATTGGTTCTGCAAGCTCTGTTTGAATTCACCAATATTGACGATGATTAATTTATTCAAATTACAGGTTGAATTAAATAATTTACATCAGTAACGAATAAGAATTCGAGCAAATTTTTAGAATAGGGATAAATATTTTAAATTCTAAATTTGATCTATTCAGAATCAAACATAAATACGTGCATATATACAGGGAAATGATTAAGTCGATAATTGTAAATTTTAATAATTAAAAGTGAGGTAAGTTGGATGACGATATATTAGGCATCTAATTAGGGGAAGTAGGGGCAAAGTGGGATGGTTTTGGAAAAACTTGTGTACAAAAAATATGGCGCATAAGAATGGTTAGGTGTGGTTTAGAAACCCTTATTTAGGTCCTCAACTCACTTATTATGAAACGCATTTTAAAAAAAAGTATCTGTTTAATATTCCAAATTTCAATTTTACGAAAAAACTTTTTTTTGAGAAATCTGAAAATCCAGGGGCAAAGTGGGACTGGTTGTCAAAATTACTTCTGGAAAGGTTTGACAATTCATCCTCAACCCCAAGTTTGAAATCATCCTCAACCCCAAATGAAACAAATAAAAAACGAAAATTGAGTGTAAGAGAAACTATTAAGTCATCCAATTCAGATTTTAATTACGCTTAATTTATTGATACTTACTAATCGATTGAAAATATGTATGAATTTACAAACTGACTTCGACTCCCTAGGTCATGTTCGAACGGTTGGTAAATATTGAATGGAAACTGAAATATGTTTAAAAATTTGTATTACGATAACTTTTTTGTAAATAAACAATGCAAACAATTACATAGGAAATGTTCTACTACAGCGAATATATCAGCACTCGTGCCTAACATCGTCCTTAACACGCACTAAAAAAAGCGCGCAAATTTTACGCATAGTATGTCGAAATAGTAATTTTCGATACAAGGGGCGTAAAAGTTTTTTCTACGAATGTGACGGTTGTCCGCATTCACATTGATACAAAAAATATTTTCGCCCATGCGTCGAACAATATTTTATGTTGCAAGTGTGAGTAAAATGCCCCCAAAAAAGTGAAAAATGTGTAAAATAGCATTTTATGCACACTGTAACATAAAACACCGTTCGATGCACGGGCTTAAGAATTCGATTTTACGCACTGGTCCTATCTAATCACATGTTAAATATCAGTGCGTAAAATCGCATTTTTCGCCCTTGTAATGAAAAATATAATTAATTTATTATATTAATTTAAATAAATGTTTAATTTTAAAAATTTTAAATGCATAATTTTCGTCACTGAATCTCAATGTTATCGGGATATTCAAAATTTATTTAAATGCACATGTAAGATTTTATATATATACCTAGATATTTTTATTTTATAAACCTTCGATTGAAATTGTAATTTTTTGTAAACAATAAATGATTCTGAAGAGGGCAGACATTATGGCCAAAACGTAAAATTAAATTTTATTATTGTAAAACGGATCGTACTGTTAGTGTAATCCGTGTATAAATTCACAATCAATCTGTCCCACCAACCACATTATTCGGTTTGCCGAATGCTCCCCTCCGCCCTCCGGCCTTATTGGTGCAGGAGTCGGTAGAGGCGTGGGGGGGGGCGCATCAATTATGAAATTATTTTAAGTACTTAACAAACATAGCACAGATGTTTGAAACGTTTAAAGTTTTAAAACCCAGCAAGCAAACCCTGAATTGTTTTATAAAGTTCGGCCGATACTTGACAGCCGTCAGAAGTTTCCATAACCAAATTTAGAGAAATAAAATTTTATATTTTTGTGTGTAATTTTATATTTTTTAATAAACATATTGTATCTTTCCTTTCGTTCGATGATAAAATAAAATTTTGTATTTATATAATGAGATACTTTTTCAGTTTTCAAGGTAATGGTCACTCCGCGAGCACAAATCGGTGCTGGAATGAAGGCTAAATAACATCTATTTAATTTAATTCGATTTCTGAATCGTGATAAAATCAGTGATAGAATCAGTTATAGCTCCAGAGATCCTCACTGTCTAGGTTCGGCCAACCAAATACGACCTCAACCACGAAAAACTTTTACCCCTGATCCCCGAATTCCAAACCTTCTGCATAAGGCGACTATGATTAACCGAGTCGAAAGCTTTCGAAAAGTCTACATAAACTGAATTGATATTGTTGCTTAAAAGATGAAATTATGTAATCGCTATATAACAAAAGGTTTGTGACGGTAGAGCGCCCCCTAATGAACCCATCCTGCTCCTCAACAATAAATCGGAAAAGAAAATCGGAAAAATGTTTAGCAATAAGAGAAAATAAGTAACTACTTAGCGCACGGTGCACGAATGTTCTAAATTGCACGGAAAACAGTGTGCTAAGTAAGCACTTAGCTCACACGTTAAAAAAAATGGTATACGATACGCGTGCACGTAGGTGATCCCCGCACTCGCGTCTATAACTCCGCTCCGCTCGTGCGCGAATCACCTACTTAGCGCACTTGTATCGTAATGTACTATTATGGATTTGAATCTGTACTATTTCTGGATGATTTTGCACCAAAAATAAAAAAAATCGGCGGAGCCGTTTTCGAGAAATCTCATTTTCAATGCTCACATTATTAAAAATTCGACATTTTAAAGGTATAATGAACACAATTTTTAATATTTTTTAATGAAATTTTGCAGCCAGTTTATGTTAATCCTAAGGAAGGTTGGTACTGAATTTCGCGAAGATAGATTCATTTTTTGGACACTTATTAACTTTTTACGTTAATTTATTTTTTTTATTTTACGTTTTTCGCCGGTAACTCGTTTTGTCACATCTGTTTCTATGTATATGTTTGTCATTTGTTCTTAATTCAGTTACAGTTTACCTATTAATAACCTATAACAGTGTATGGTAGCTTAAAATTCATTTTAATTTTTTTATAATGTCAAAAGATCATGCAGCTACTCACGATGAAAATCGACTCAAAGTTTGTTTATTGTGCTTTCGAAAGTGTAAAGAAATGTTTCCTATTAACAAAAATTGGAAGATGACGTTAAAAAGTTGTTCGTTAACTACACCGACAACGAAAATTTCCCAGGAAGTTTATGTGGTTCGTGTAAGAGAAATGTATATCGGGAGAAGAATGGTGATAATATCGAAATAGAGTTTCCGAATTTGTCAGAATTCCAAATGCCAAAAGATACAAGGTCGAGAAGTAACAAGAACTGTGACTAAAGTTTGCGAAATAGCAAGGAGCCAACCTAAAAATTTATCTGCTGATGCGTTGAAGATTGTACCTAGTAAGTATTCAAATGTTAAATACATTGAATATAATTTTCAGTTGTACTTTAGATAATTTGATGATGCAATTATTTATATTTATTCGCACAGAACGCCAATCAAGATCGAAAAATAACGTTATCGCAAGCGGAAAATCTCATGTCTGTAATGAACTTTCTCGCATAGAAAATCTATCAGACTGCATTATGAATACGCCAGCGAAGACACAAGATCAAATAATTTCATCTGTAATAAAAATCAAAATTGATGTAAATGACAGTGCACGAAATTCACAATTAACTTTAAGTCAAGCGCATGGTGGTCAGCCTCTTCATATTAAAATAGGAAAAGAAAAAAACGATATTTCTGTGAAAAAACCTTTACTTTCTACGGACGATTTATCTACAATAAAGACAGATTTGAATTTGAGTAATCGTGGCATATTTAAAATTGCTACTGCCGTGCGTGTCGCTACGAAAAGTAGAAAAATCATACAACACGGACTAAAATCAAAACTTGTTTCGAATTCCCACTCTTTTGACAATTATTTTAATTACAAAGAGTTTAAATTTGTAAATATTAAGGCTAATACGTCTTGTGATGCTCCTGAAACAGTAATTTATTGTACAAATCTTAATGCTTTTATTGATTACATTAAGGAACGACGACAAGTTTCAGACGTTCATTTGAAATTAGGCATCGATGGTGGAGGTGGGTTTTTGAAGATCTGTCTTTTAATTCAGTCAAATGAATTTATTAATTTAGAGACCGAACAAGAAACCAAACGTCACATGTATGAAAAGAGTATTGTATCAAAACAATTCAAGGATTCCGGAGTTAAAAAATTACTTTTGCTAGCATTAGCTCCACACTCCCAAGAAAACTACACAAATGTATCTCAGTTATGGAATACATTAAGTGTTAGTACTTTCAATGGCACAATAGCAACTGATTTGAAGTTCGCTAATATGTTAGCAGGTCTTATGAGTCATAGTAGCTTTCATCCATGTACGTGGTGTGATTCAAACAAAAATGATCTGAATGTTTGTGGCACTCTTAGAACTGTCGGGAATAATTTGGAAAATCATGAAAAGTGGCTTAAGTCAGGAGCTTTGAAAGAACACGCGAAAATTTTCAAAAATTGTACAAATTCGTCATTATTTGATCTTGATAAGAATAAAACCTTTTTAGAAATAATTCCCCCACCAGAATTGCATTTAATGCTTAGTGTGGTCAATACATTATTCACACATATGCTAAAAGAATTTCCAAACGAATCTTCTGCTTGGGCAAACGCCTGTCATGTCCAGCGAGAGATAACACGTGGTGGCTCATCATTTAAAGGGAATTCGTGTAAAAAAACTTCTAGAAAGTATTGATATACTACGCAAGGTGCCAAAGTTAGGTTTACTGAAGTATGTGAAAGTTTTTGATGATTTTAAAAAAGTTGTCACTTCATGTTTCGGAAATAATCTGTATCCAGATTACAAAAATCATATAGCAGCTTTCAAAATGAGTTACATAGACTTGGAAATCAATGTTACCCCTAAAATTCACGCCGTATTTTTCCATGTGGAACAATTTTGTGACAGAGTGCAGAAGGGACTGGGATTCTTCTCTGAACAAGCCATGGAATCTGTACATTACCATTTCCAGTCAATGTGGGAAAATAACAAAGTTTCAAAAACTCATCCGGAGTATGCAAACAAACTTTTGCGCGCAGTTTGTCAATATAATAGTTTGCACATTTGAAAGAATTTCATATTTTTCAATTTAATATTATATTCTGCTATCCATGTTTAATATATATATATATATACAGTGTGATCCAAAAGTCCCGGAACAGCAAAATATCTCAGCGGGAGTGCATTTTCGGGGAAAATGTTTTAGACAAAAGTTTAAGGATTTTTCCCTGGCTATTTAATGGCGATATTGAATTTGACCTTGAACATGACCTTGAAGGTTATTTCAAGGTCAAGTTAATTTTTTTAAATGGGAACCCCTATTTTTTTCATGGATTCTGAAAGAGCGGGAAATTCTACGTCCGAGTATGATATGATCGATTTTTCCGGCAAGGTCATTTCAAGGTGAAACTTAAAACTCCCGTAACGGCGAAATATCTCAGAGGGTGTGCATTTCTTTGGAAATTGTTTCAGACAAAAGTTTAAGGATTTTTCCTGGGATATTTAATGGTAGCACAGAATTTGACCTTGAACATGACCTTGAAGGTTATTTCAAGGTCAAGTTTGTTTTTTTTAATGGAAACTGCTATTTTTTTTCACGGATTCGGAGAGAGCACAAAATTTTACGTCCAAATATGCTATGGCCGTTTTTTTCGGCAATGTCATTTCAAGGCCAAACTTAAAACTCCCGGAACAGCGAATTAACTCAGCAAGAGGTCATTTTCGGGTAAAATGTTTCAGACAAAAGTTTCAGGATTTTTTCCGGGATATTTAATGCTAGCATAAAATTTGACCTTGAAAATTACCTTGAAGATTATTCTCAGATCAAGATTATTTTTTTTTTTTAATTGGAACCCCGTTTCATTTTCTTAACGAAGTTATGAGGATCTTCCGGTATTGAGAGTGGTTAAATTCATTTTGTTCAGTCGATGCTATTACTGGACGATCTGCTCTAGGGAGATCCTTTACAGTGCCGTAAACTTCGAAACAATTTATTGTTCTGCCAAAAGTCGATTTAGGAATCAGTTCCTGTCCCTCGCTTGTCCTCTAATTTTGTAAATAGAATAATAAACTGTTTAAAAAAAGTGTATACATACATCTTACGCAACACTTGTGCAAAGTGAACTTGGGCGCGCGAACAGCGACAGAGAGCACGAGTCACCAGCGAAGTAAATAAACAACATACATTCACATTGAATTTATACATACGTGTACAGTCTTATAAGGTTACATTTTGGTCTTAACTTTATCGTTTTGTGAGATACATGGCCTTTCCTATCTAAACGTATTAAGCATCATTTCAGTAACAAAATACATACGTATATTTCGTACAAAGAGCAATGGCTGCGCTAAGTGAACGAGAAAGAATAACCATTCTCATGATGAGAGGCTGGGGTGATAACCAGCGATCTTTAGAGAATGTGCGAACCTTATTTAACGCATCATTTAGAGAGGGACGAGAACCGATTTCTAAATCTACTGTTAGCAGAACAATAATTCGTTTTGAAGTTCACGGTACTGTGAAGGATCTCCCAAGAGCAGGTCGTCCAGTAACAGCATCAACTGAAGAAAATGAGTTGAATGTCGCGCTGGCAATAACGGAAGATCCTCATACTTCCATCAGGAAAGTTAAACAGCAGCACGACTTACGTTACGGTACGGTACAACGGATCTTAACTAAAAACTTAAAATTTCACCCATACAAAGTTAGACTCGTACAACAATTGAATGAAGACGATCCTGATAGACGCCTACAGTTTGCGGAATTAATGATGAATCGAATAGATGCTGATGCCGGTTTCTTGAATCGCATCGTATTTTCTGATGAAGCTACATTCTTCTTAAATGGGGCAATCAATAGACATAACATGTCTTATTGGAGTGAAACCAATCCTAATTGGATGGTCGATAGTCGTTCTACTCAATATCCTGAAAAAGTAAACGTATGGGCAGGTATTATAAACAATGCGGTAGTTGGGCCCTTCTTCATCGAGGGTACCCTTACTGGTCAAAAATACCACGATATGTTGAGGGACGACATCATCCCTGCTATTCAGGTTATTGTAGGCGAGGATTTCGATCAGACTTGGTTTCAGCAAGATGGTGCAGCACCCCATTATGCAACAGATGTTCGCAATTATTTGAGTGATGTATTCGCAGAACGGTGGATAGGTCGAAGGGGTGTAATAGAATGGCCACCAAGATCTCCGGATCTTACGCCCCTTGACTATTTTCTATGGGGTTATCTCAAAGATAGAGTGTATCGAACGAAACCGGTGAATATTGAGGAAGTAAAACAACGAATACGGGATGAGATCGCGGCTATAGAACCAGATATGATTAAAAAAGTCGTATCGACTTTTTATAATCGCTTGGGATATTGCCAAGAAGTTCATGGCAATCACTTTGAGCATAAGCTTTAGTAAGATACATAATTTCATCAAAATCTTAGTTTACCCATCTTGCCTTAACTGTCTGGGGACACCCACACACACACACACACGCACACGCACACGCACACGCACACGCACACACACACGCACAGGTGACGGCGAGGGGAACCACCTGAACAAAGCACCCCGAAGAGGTGTAAACCCGACCGTGCTACCTCCACGCGGTACATCTTGGGTAATGCTGAAGCCGGCGGTAGCATTGGAAACAATGTAAAAATGTTACCCATACATACGGTATTTATAAACGTATCGGATGTAAAAAAAAAATGTATATTTTTATCCGGGAACAATGATAATGCATTGCACTTTCGAAACTCTGGAAACATTACGAAAATAAAACGGGGTTCCAATTAAAAAAAAATAGTCTTGAGCTTAGAATAAGCCTCAAGGTAATTTTCAAGGTTAAATTCAATGGTGCCTCTTGCTGAGTTAATTCGCTGTTCCGGGAGTTTTAAGTTTGGCCTTGAAATGACATTGCCGAAAAAAACGGCCATAGCATATTTGGACGTAAAATTTTGTGCTCTCTCCGAATCCGTGAAAAAAAATAGCAGTTTCCATTAAAAAAAACAAACTTGACCTTGAAATAACCTTCAAGGTCATGTTCAAGGTCAAATTCTGTGCTACCATTAAATATCCCAGGAAAAATCCTTAAACTTTTGTCTGAAACAATTTCCAAAGAAATGCACACCCTCTGAGATATTTCGCCGTTACGGGAGTTTTAAGTTTCACCTTGAAATGACCTTGCCGGAAAAATCGATCATATCATACTCGGACGTAGAATTTCCCGCTCTTTCAGAATCCATGAAAAAAAAATAGGGGTTCCCATTTAAAAAAATTAACTTGACCTTGAAATAACCTTCAAGGTCATGTTAAGGTCAAATTCAATATCGCCATTGAATAGCCAGGGAAAAATCCTGAAACTTTTGTCTGAAACATTTTCCTCGAAAATGCACTCCCGCTGAGATATTTTGCTGTTCCGGGACTTTTGGATCACCCTGTATATACAGGGTGGCCGATTTATCTGAAGACATCGAAATATCTCGAGAACTATGCACAGAATCAAAAAAGTTGCCGGATGAAAGTTGTTCGACACGAAGGGGGGCATCCAGTGATAATTAAATTTACCCCCTCCCGCATCCCCTGGGGGTGGAGTGGAGGCAAAAACAATAAAACTTAAATAGGAACCCCCAGTTTTTATTGCAGATTTGGATTCTCCGGAAAAAAGTACACCAATTTGACCTAGGAGCTATTGCATTTTGGTTCACAGGTGGCGCTGTAATCGATAAAAATCCAAATTTATCTGAAGACATTGAAATACCTCGAGAACTATGCACAGAATGAAAAAAGTTGTCGGATGAAAGTTGTTCGACACGAAGGGGGGAATCCAGGGGGCAAATAGGGACAATTTGATCCCTTTATGAAAATTTAATATTAAAAATTGTGCATACAATATGGAGGCAATTTTATAAATAATTTTTCTACCTTCAATAAAATTACATTTTAGGTTTTAAATTTATTATTTAATAAACAAAAAGAGGACATCACGCAATCCATTAAAAAACGCGTCATGTCCCTTCACTCAGCTCATTCATTCTCTCTCTGTATGTTTTTTCCGAAATGAGAATAAATAAGCTGAGCATTGACGGTCAAACCAGCTTCTATTAAACAAAACGAAACTCTTACTTCATTTGGGGATTTCGTCGCCATCTACCGGACCCCGAGAGAACTCACGTGGTTTCATACATGTACATCGCTTGCATTTCGGCCATCACCGGCGCCGGTTCTGTTACATAACGCTAGAGGGCGACATAACTCGAAAATAAAGTAGCACATCATTTTATACATAAGTTGAGTCACACGTAACCAGTTCACCTACATTTTTCTCTACTTTCCTGAAGGGAAGTAAATGGATATCGCGACTTTCTAATCCCCATATTAAAATTTAGTATTCACGGTCTCTCAGTGTAAGACTGTTTTTGAAGTCCATTGTATTGGTAGTAATTCGGTCGGAGGTCACTTTTCTTTTAGAATAACAACTTTCCGTTTACGTGACTATTTTTTGTCTACCCTTCATTGCTTAAATCGAATTGCAAGTTAAAAATGAATCCTGCTACAGTTCCCGAAAAAATCGAAATGATTCTTATTTATGGTGAATGTAAGAGGAATATTGACGATGCTGTTGCGTTGTATGCTGAGCGTTTTCCAGATAATGCTCGCTCGCGTTCCTTTTTTTTACAAAGTTGTGAATGCCTTTCACTCTGATGGCAGCGTACAAATGAAAAAAAGGAAGCGAAGATTAACAGTTACAGGAGAAGCTAACGAAGTAGCTGTACTAGCAGCTATTCACCAAAATCCACATGTAAGCACACGACAATTACATCGCGATTCCGGCATTTCCAGAGACAGTATTCAAAGAATATTGCATCGTCATAAGTTTCACCCATATCACATTTCACTGCACCACGAACTAGATGGCGATGATTTTCATAACCGCGTGGTGTTTTGTGAATGGGCATTTCAAAAAATGCAAACGAACCACAATTTCTTTGCTAATGTATTATTTTCAGATGAATCTACATTCACGAACCATGGTGGCGTCAATAGGCATAATATGCATTATTGGAGCGTAGAAAATCCATTGGTTACGACAAGTTAATCATCAACGTCCTTGATCGGTGAACGTTTGGTGTGGAATCATAGGAAATAATCTCATTGGTCCTTATTTCATTGAAGGTAATTTAAATGGAACAAAATATCGAGATTTCCTAGAACAAGAAGTACCATTACTACTTGAGGATGTTGCTATGGACGTCCGACGGACAATGTGGTTTCAGCATGATGGTTGCCCAGCACATTTTTCAAGAGCAGCAAGGGAAATACTAGACCGTGATTACAATGGTAGGTGGATTGGTAGAGGTGGCCCCATTAATTGGCCTGCGAGGTCACCTGATCTAACATCTCTGGATTTCTTCCTATGGGGTTACGTAAAAGGTAAGGTTTATGAACAAGTACCAACGACTCGTGAAAACATGGTAGAACGCATAAGAACTGCTTGCGCAGAAATTTCTGCAGATATGATTCTATCATGTATAAAGTCATTTGAAGAAAGAATAAATAAATGCATTGAAGTGGAAGGTCAACATTTCGAACACTTACTCAAGTAAGTGAACAGTGAGACAGTGAGAGGCAAGGGGACTATTTAAGTTTTATTGTTTTTGCCCCCACTCCACCCCCAGGGGGTGGGGGAGGGGGTAAATTTAATTATCACTGGATGCCCCCCTTCGTGTCGAACAACTTTCATCCTACAACTTTTTTGATTCTGTGCATAGTTCTCGAGATATTTCGATGTCTTCAGATAAATCGGCCACCCTGTATATATCAATTCTACAGTATGAAAAATATAATAAATACATTTTATATATTTTAATGTAATGTTACAGTGATATGTCATTTATAATATTAAAAAAGTAAAATTTTCAAAAATTTGAAAATTCAAAATGGGATTTCTCGAAAACGGCACCGCCGATTTTTTTTATTTTTGGTGCAAAATCATCCAGAAGTAGTGCAGATTCAAACCCATAAAGAAAATTTCCAGTGCAAGAACCTTTCAGTTGGGGCCAGTTCGGGCGCACCGTGGGGATTTATTGAAGAGAAGCAACAAGGGCTCAATTAGCGCCTTCGCACATCTTTTTACAAAATACGGTGGTTTCTGGGCTGGACCGGAATTAACATTATCATCCAGACTAGTTAGAGCAACTTCCACTTCTTCCGCCTTGATAGTGATCACGTCAAAATTTATGTCACAGACATCATACAAAGTGTTAGGACAAAAATACGATGACGCTTTATAGACGGAAGAAAAATAACTAGAAAATAAGTCGGCTTGACTGTTGTTACGGGCGGAATCGATGTTTTATCGACTGCGGTACCCGGCGTAGGTTTTTCCCACAAAGGTGGTTTTCAAATGGTGCCGAAACCCGGGAACTATCGCCGGGAATGGTGGAAGTGGTTTTCTTTTGGAATGTTGGTGACCGAATGTTGTGTCGCATATGTGTACATGGGACTGTCTTTCGCGTGCGTGTCTACGTGCTGGTACATTTCGGAATATCATCGGGAATTCTTTTGGACATTTCTGGAGGAGAGCGACCGCCAGGAGGGTACACCGGAAGGATGGACAGGTAGGACATAGTGGATCGTCATCGAGCGTCAGGATTGGCCCGTGTACTTCATCAAAGGTTCGAATTATCGATCAAGATGTCTGCATCAGCGAGTGTAAAGGGACTTCAGCATGGTGAGCTATGCGTTTTTCGATAATGCGATGAAATAATTTCGTAACATCCGTATTTTTAATGTTTTATAACGCGCTCGCTTTGTGACTCCATTTCGGTTCGTGATGCGAGATCGCGTTCTGTTGTCTTCCACGACGCGGCGCTCCGACTCCGATTTCAAATTCGACAAGTTTGATTGATATATATATATTATCATGTATTCAAAACAAAATACCGTACCGATAAAGATTATTTAAGTTCGAACGGCTTATACCTTTTAAAGAAAATAAATCATATTTAGTTGCGACGAATTGGATTGGAGACGATTTTCTCGGTTAGACGCGCGATCGTGTTTTGTCGTCCTCCACGACGTTCGATTTGAGAGTTGAGAATTTGAGAATAATACTTACGACGCATCACTGACCGTTTTATAATTCATGATCGTATTTGTTATTCGATTATAGTTTTCTGAATCCGTGATGTCGACGACTTCTTAATACTGAATTAATTTTTACATCTAATATGTTCAAGTGCATTAAAATTGATTGCTTTCGGAATTCGGATTTCGGTGTCGGTAGTTCCCTGTAAGAAACAGTTGACGTGCTTCGTCGTGTATGCGCGTATAAATATTATACGACATCTGAACCGCTTTTAATGCAACGGAAGAAAGTTTTATGATTTATATTGTAATGGTTGATTTACTTTAGAACCCTCCCAAAGCGAATATCTATTACAAAAATTTTACCTTTAAGAATGTACGATTATTATAGTAGAGTACTAACAGTCATGTAACCATATAGGGCAATTGAAATGTAATTAGTTCTGCAAGCTGTGTTTGTATTCACTAATATTTGACGATGAATAATTTATTCAAGTTACAGGTTGAATAATAATTTACATTAGTGACGAATAAGAATTCGAATAAAATTTTAGACCGGGGATAAATATTTAAAATTCTAAATTTAATTATATTGAGAATCAAACATAAATACATGCACATATACAGAGAAATAGAACGACAAATTATTAAGTCGATAATTGTAAATGTTAATAATTAAAAGTGAGGATTCTACGAAGTTGGATGACGATATATTAGGCATCCGATTACGTCCAAATCACTCTACGATACGTTTGGCAAAATTTGTATTCAACGTTGCAATTTGGCAATTTAAGCCGAAATATCGATCTTCGAGTTTATTGAATATGAAATACAAAACAGCGCCTTTGACAGGTGTTCTGACGAACATCATCTTTCTCTAGATGCCCGTAAGAACATCGCGCCTTTATAAATTGAAACTGAAATTGAATTGAAAAAAATTGAAACTGTTGCGGACAGTTGGAATCGTTCTAAAAATATTGCCGCCGAGACGCCTGCTTCGAGCGAATAAAGATTTAGTTTTTGAAAGCTTGACCGCACGTTTTATGTTACCCGTTTTGAACATAAATCTGGTGCACTAAAAGATAATCGAAACAACACCGCCTTAAATAGGTGTTAGTAAAACGTCATGTTTTGTCCGATGTTTGTGGAAACATCACCCCCACTTTCTCAAACAGAAGTTTGATGAAAGATAATATTATTCGGTACATGTTCTAAAGAATGTCATATTTTGATTGTCGTTTCCAAGGTTCAGTATGGCCATTGAAATTTGAAAAAACATGACGGCGAATGATTATTGACTTATCATGTGGATGGAAGAAATTTGATTTGTTTGTAAATATGGAAACAAAGTACTACGATGGATGTGTAATAGGAATATGATTCTAATTGCAAATAAAACCGAAAGTCGACCTTTTTGTGAAAGGTTTGGTATCGATTTCAAGTAAAATTTTGTGCGCGAATGACAAATTGAATGATAACAACTTAATATAAATCATAGTACATATTATAACGATTGTTCACGTTTGTGAAGGTCATGATCGATTGTACACAGGTCCCGGTTTTGGACGATGGAGCGCGGGCCTGGCGTATTTATAGTTGCCCTTGCCTTTGATTGATATGTCCCATTATTTGGATGTTGATGATGACATGATGAATCGTAATTGAATTGATTAAAATTTCCATACGTATTTTGGACTCGTATTCGAAAACGTGAGCCTTTTAATTATTAATGTTTTAATTATTAATATTCGTTTTTACCGAATTTTCATGAAAACTCCTCGAGACGATCGCAAGAGTCGATGGTCACGATCTAATCGCCTTCCTACTTTACGAGATGATTGTATTTTGTGAATCATTCACTTATGGCTATTTTTTAAATGAAGCATTTGAATGCATACGAAACTCGGGCAGTCGCGAAACGGCTGCAATCTGACGAGATGAAAAATTTAATGAAATTGATACCAAACTTGAGTTGCTTTTAATGCCTGACAGTTGTTCGGGTCGTGAGTAAAGTGGTCGCGATTATATAGTTTCTTGTTTTTCAAAATGTTCTGCTTAAAGTGACATAATGCTACTATGGCAATACAATATAAACAGAGCTTGCAGATCTACAACATGTTCTATTTTAAGAAACGTAATTTGGTAGACGTCGAAAACGATACACAAACGTAATCGGATAAGTTGAGGCAGTCAGGAACAACAATTGTTACGGACATAATTGTCATAGATATAGGTACTGGGCACATTTGTAAAGGTCCTAAACTGGCGACGATATGAATTATTATGCTGTGTAAACTGTTTTTAAAATAGTTTAAAGGTAATTCGTGAAATGTAAAGGATAAATATAATGAATATTAATTATGAGGTGTGGAATGAAGCTTTATGTATGAAATTGAAACTGGCCGCAGATTCGAAAAAAGAATGGTTCGCAATTACAAATACTAAGTTTTCGAAAAACCAGCAACTCTGAAATGTCAATTCATTCATAAGTAACAATAATTAAATAGTTGCAATAAAATAAATAACAATTTTTAGTAATATTCCGAATATGTGGCTGCGAATATGCGGTTAGTTTCAGTTTCATGTTTTTGAAATTCTTTTATGTGGCCATTGTCTCCCTTCTAAATGGACAGTAGCTCTTTGGTTTCGATCACGTGGATTCGAAGTCGCGCTTCGAATTTTGGTCAGTGCTGGCCATTGAGTGAACAAGAAGTTTAGAGGTTCGTAGCATGGCATTTTGATTTGGTTTGAATTTATTATGAGAGCTCACTGTGAACACGAAGTTCATAAGTTTGGATTGCGGATAATGTCCGATTTGCCACTGTATCGCCTCTAAATGGATAGTAGCCAGTTGGTTTCGAGCACGTGGGACGGAGTCGCGTGTGTGCGCGTCGTCCTAATTTATTTTACCGCGTAAGTTATTCCGTCGTTGACGATATGAATAATTTTATATTATATACTGACTCACACCACTTACCGACGACTCGATAATGTTTTATAATAATGACTCTTATTTTATTTATATTCGCGTTTGACCGAGGATGATGGTATGTGTGTGTTAATAATTTTATTTTATGGATGAGTTCAATTGTTTATAAAGTTCAAAATGTTTTAAATATATATTTTAATAGAACAATGACAAATAATAATGACTTTCATTTCAGCACCTCACGATTCCAATCTATGATTTTGATTTATTCATAATGCTTGACTATAATTGACTTTATTTTATTTTATATGTGTGGACGATTCGATGAAGATCTGACAAACCAGACTCCGATTCATTTCAAGGTAAGTAAAGTTTGTAAGCGATCGATTTTAAAAAAATTTGCAGATTTTTTGGAGCGAATCAGTCACTACACTTTCTTGCGGAAGGTGAAAGTTCAGTTCAATATATCAGAGTGTACATTGAATAAACAGGAGGACATTTGAAAATTTCGCTTATTGTTTATCGTTGCCATAGTATTGGCATATTTATTTTTGTATACTGTAATTTACAGGGAAACGATAATTGGTAATAGGTTTAAAAAAATAAAAGGAAGTTGGAGTCCAAGCTTAAAAGACAGGGATTCAGATCTGAGAAGGAAGCGGGTTTTTTTAAACTACACTGAAAGAATTTGTTAGTAAGTTCTGCCAAAAACTCAAGTAAAATTTGCCGAAGTAGTTAAGTAACCACCATTATGTAACATTTACATAGTCACTTCGGTAATATTTGCTGAACAAAATCTAGAAAATCTACTTAATGACTTGAGTAACAACTTTTCTGTAGATTTTACTTAATAACTTCGGCAAATATTGCCGAGCCAGAGCACATCGCTGCGTCGAAACATACAAGACAGCTGTTTGTCCGGTTTTAGCAGATGTCGGTAATTCGGTATATATTTTGTAATTATTAATGAATTATATGAATGGATGAAACTAATTGTTCGAGTATTAGTATTGTATCATTGTTTTTGTGACTGGTTAATAACTCAAACAAAGATTTGAGGTTAACTTATGTCAAATGAAAACTCATACATTCATATCACATATTCCCATTCCTATACAATTGCAATTATAATTAAAGAAATAGATGTCTAGGGACATGAAACACGGTATAGTATATCACATATGGAAAAAATTACAACCCATAAGCACATGGCTATGAATTTTGTTGTCGTAATGACAGTATCTGTTTGTAATCGAATTACCGACATCTGCTAAAACCGGACAAACAGCTGTCTTGTAAATTTTGCTCGAGTTTACTCACGACCAGGGGGCGACACTGCTGCTATATTCCCTATGGTATGTCGGTTCTCTTCGTGACCTCCCACTTATCTCAAAACTTCATGTATCCAGATGGTGCTTGCAGTCATGTGCTCGGTGAGCTTTGGCGTGATAATCGTAACGCCCTTTTAACTAATATACATGCACTAGATGCTTACAATCGCCGATACGTGGTCTAGGTATCGAACGCCGTGGTTCTTCATCACTTTGACTAAAATACGTCCACCAGGTGTTTAGGGTCACCGATTACGGGGTCTAAATATCGCGCACCGTAGTTTTTCAACTCTTCGACTAAAATACGTGCACCAGGTTTTTAGGGTCGTCGATTACGGGGTCGCGTTCCGTAGATTTTCATTTTTATGACTAAAAAACGTGCCCCCGGTGTTTGGGGTTGCCGATCATGTAGTCTAGGTATCCACTTGGTGTTAACCAACGATGTTAACGATGTTAACCAAGCTTGAGGTCAAAGTTGAAGGTCATTTCAAGGTCAAATCAATTTTATCTAATAAACAACGGTAACCTTGTCCTTGACCTTGGGCCAAATTTGAAAAAATTTGAAGGTCATTTCAACGTGAAATCAAAATATGTTCAAATTTGAAGAAAAATAAGGAAAATTGATTTGACCTTGAAATGACCTTCAACTTTGACCTCAAGGTCATCGTTGGTTAACTCGAAGTCAATACCTAGACCACTTGATCGTCGACCCCAAACTTCTGATGCATATTTTTTAGTTAAAAAGATGAAAAACTAGGGAGCGCGATTCCTAGACACCGTAATCGCCGACCTTGAATACCTGGTGCACGTATTTCAGCTAGAATCATGAAACACTATGGAGCTCGATACCTAGACCCCTTGATCGGCGACCCGGAACACCTGGTGCACGTATTTCTGCTAGAATCGTGAAAAACTATGCAGCGCTATACCTAGACCCCGTAATCAGCGAACTTAAACATCTGGTGCACGTATTTTAGTTCAAATGGGGAAAAACTACTGAGAGCGATACCTAGTCCCCGTAATCGGTCATCCTCCCCCCCCCCCCACCCCCCCCCCCCCCCACCCCCCCCCCCCCCCACCCCCCCCCCCCCCCACCCCCCCCCCCCCCCACCCCCCCCCCCCCCCACCCCCCCCCCCCCCCACCCCCCCCCCCCCCCACCCCCCCCCCCCCCCACCCCCCCCCCCCCCCACCCCCCCCCCCCCCCACCCCCCCCCCCCCCCACCCCCCCCCCCCCCCACCCCCCCCCCCCCCCACCCCCCCCCCCCCCCACCCCCCCCCCCCCCCACCCCCCCCCCCCCCCACCCCCCCCCCCCCCCACCCCCCCCCCCCCCCACCCCCCCCCCCCCCCACCCCCCCCCCCCCCCACCCCCCCCCCCCCCCACCCCCCCCCCCCCCCACCCCCCCCCCCCCCCACCCCCCCCCCCCCCCACCCCCCCCCCCCCCCACCCCCCCCCCCCCCCACCCCCCCCCCCCCCCACCCCCCCCCCCCCCCACCCCCCCCCCCCCCCACCCCCCCCCCCCCCCACCCCCCATTGCATCTACGATTACTTCCATTCATTTAACCAATGTTATATATATTCTTCATCATATTTAACTACATCGTTACATCTCTACGCAGATATTACAACTGCATTTACACGTTCGCTTGAATTAAAATCTATTTACATGAAAAATTCTCCAGCAATTATGTGTTTAAGGGCACAGATTGATGACTGATTCAGCCTCCTGTGCACCACTACGTCCCACGTTGAAAACCAGACCGAGGTTTCGCGCCGCTCGCTCCGCCGCGTTGTACAAAAACGCCCCCTTCCCCTGAATTTCATGCTGATGTACTAGCATCATCAGGGGATCCTCCGTTCGATTAATCACGTCGCAAGCTGTTTCGAGGACCAATCGGTCATGCATACACTCCAGACTTAAAAGGCCACGACCTCCCATATTTCGGGGCAAATACAGTCGTTCCACGGAAGATCTTGGATGCAAACTGCGTTGCGTACAAATCATCTTCCGTGTGCTTCGGTCAAGATCCCTTAGCTCGTCAACGTTCCACTTCAGTGCTCCAAAAGAATAGAGCACAGGTGATACGGCCAACATATTCGTGGCTGCCACCTTATTTCTCCCGGTCAATTCTGATGACCAGATCTGACGGAGAATGCGCCGGTATTTCTTAATGATGGTGGTTTTAGCAGCCTGCACATCCTGGACATGCCTTTGAGGTACGCCCAGGTATGTGTAGGCTTCTTCGGCGCTAAGGTGGCGGATGACATTTCCGTTGACGAGCTCCATATCGTTGTTATGGGAGCCTGACCTTCCTCTGTGCAAATGAACGACTGCACACTTGTCCAATCCGAATTCCATACCGATATCTCTCGAGTATGTGAGGACGATGTTCAGAGATCGATGTAATTGATCTTCGCCTGATGCGTATAATTTAAGATCATCCATATAGAAAAAATGGGTGATCTTATGTACACGTTCACCAGGCGTTCCACACATGTACCCTTGAGATTTCCGGAGAGCAACGGATAGAGGCAATAGTGAGATGCAGAAGAGCAGAGGACTCAGAGAATCTCCCTGATAGACACCTCTTTGGAATTGAACCAGTCTAGACATGGTTCGACGCTTGCCCGATGTCATGACAAAGCGTGTTTTCCAAAGAGGCATCAGGTCTTCTACAATTCTCATTATGTTTGGGTGGACATGAAGGCGTTTGAGCAACAAGCTTAAAAGCTCGTGCGATGTTGAGTCATACGCCTTCATGTAATCCAGCCAGGCTATCGACAGGTTACGCTTGTACTGGACTGCGTCCTGACAAACACACCTGTCGATAAGCAAGTTGTCCTTGCAGCCGGATACACCCATTTTGCAGCCTCGTTGTTCTACTATCCGTTGCCACACCGGTTTCACGGATTTCTCAATACGTTCGTTCAAGATGTTAGTGAACAATTTGTATAGCGTATTGAGACACGTGATCGGTCTATGGTTTCTCGGATCGGACAAGTCTCCCGATTTTGGGATCAGTGTCGTTCGGCCCTCCACCAGCCAGTGCGGAATGGGTTGGTCTCCATTTATATAAGAGGTGAATATTCGGGCTAGGTGTTGATGGGCAGAAGTGAACTTCTTCCACCAATAGTTGTTAATTCCATCCCAGCCCGGCGAGGAGAAATTCCTCCTGTTTGTGAGTTTTAGAGCATATAAAAAACTACACAATCGATTATTTTCAGGTTTATTCGTCTTTTACGGTATTACTGATGATTCTACGAAAAAAATGAATATAACCTTTTTTGTAGCGAATTTGATGCTCTATCTTTTTGATTCGAAACATTCTTTCGCGTGATGTGTACTTTCGACAAATAAAGTGCAAAAACGAGTTTTTTTTAGGTTGTGATTATTCACCCCAAAATTTCTGTTCAAAGTCCCTGGATATCACGGTGATTTGAGGTGGTTTGACGTTCTCACCACCGTGATGTCCCGGCAGTTTGACTGGGGCGAATAATCACAACCGTTTTTTAATGGTTTTTGAATTGATAAGCCCATAATCTAGTATGGACATACTCCAAAAACTAATCAGATCCAAGTTGGATCATGCCAAACTGAAATATACGTGCAAATTTTAAATCGGTCTTACAGTTTGCGAAATATTGCGAAACAAAAAAACGGGTTGTACGTACGAACAAGATCACGGACACAAATTTTTTTATTGTTTCTCTGGCTTTCTTAGGGTCTGAAACGTCGACATTTGATGAAAAACTATAGGGTAAGTTTTTGGGCCGAGGTAACCAAATTCAATTCTGGGTCGAAGTAAATATACTGAAACTCCTCAAGGACTACCTTTCAGTACATAAAAAAGTAATCGAACTGTGATAGTCACATCTCCTGAACAGGTCATCTGCCTATTTTTTTAGTTTATTAATTTAAAAAAACGGGTCTTTTTCAGTTTTTTGCATTTATGTTGACCGGGTGTATTTCGATTTATCCTTTACCATCCCAGACTGTAGCAACTGGTAAAACCCGCCTCACCAGTAGGTTACTGGCTCCACTTCCTTAAAGTGCCCGCTGAGGTTCTTATTGCTGATTCTTCCCTTTTTTAACCATAAAGAAAATTAGTAGCAGTAGTGGTAGTAGTAGCAGTAGCAGAAGCAGTAGGAGTAGCAGCAGTAGCAACAGCAGCAGCAGTAGCAACAGTAGTAGCAGTGGTAGTACTAGCAGTATTTTGTCTCGAGAGTAATCTTGCATCCAATCTTCCAAAGTAGAACAATGTTGTTAATGTAAGTAGCGATAAACTTTCTTGGAGATCTTTGCAACGTTCTATAGAAAATTTTCACACTAATCAATTAATGATTTTCACAAAACATATATACCAGGTCCTACAGTATCGGCCGACGCAATGTTCGCAGATGAGAATTTAGAAGGTCCGGCTGCAATCAACGACAATTTGCCCACAGAACAAATTATCCTAGGTATACATAAATGTCTTGTTGCTTTATAACTTCTCATGTGAATTGTTATTTGTATAAAATAATAATCTTGCATCTCTGAACTACAATATTCGTACTAAAAAACGATCACAAGTATTGAAAACCCTATGTATCCGTTTACATAAGTGCGAAGTTTGAAATGGAAATTTTATTTACATAACTAACAACCTAAAAGAGTACATTTCAATTTATTAGAAATTGTTTCAAAAACTTTTATAACAACAAACGTTACATAAGAACACAGACTACTGTCCAGGCCAAAACCACCGAGAACGGGAGTAACATAATTCTTTCCAATATTTTACTTTGCGTTTTCTTTTATTGTTATACGTTATAATAGCAACAAACTTAATATTTTAGAATCCTCCTAAGTAATTTTGTTTTTAAATAATTAATTCGTATGCGTTCATAAATGCACCTTGTAGAAGAACTACTCTCTGAAGTCAAAAAGTTATCGTATTTTCTTCTAAAATTTTGTAGGCTGTACACGGAGAAAAATAATCAGCAAAATCAGCCGAAAAATCCGCAGATTCTACCAATTTTATCCTATAGGGACAGCTGTTGGAATTCCGTTAGGGATAGCCGATAATTTCAGCTAAATTTACTGGAAAAGTCCACAACTTTAACGGAACAAATCTGCTAATGTAGTGGAAATTTAGAACTAAGCACGAATTGAGTAGGGTTAAGGCTACATTAGCGGAATCAAAACAGCTAAAATTGCCTATATTTTCGGCAATTCTAGCCGAAAATTTTAGCTGATATGAATCAGCTAATCCAGCGGAGTCATTTTTCTCCGTGTACAGTAACCACCGACGTTATTATGGAACCTGAAAATGTCCCAAAGATCTCATCAGTCGTGGAAGAAACATTGAGTGTCGGTACACCCAGAGAACTTTGTCGCCATCTTTTCGCGGGCCCGTGCACGCTAAGATCGCAAGGTTCCTAGCGTGTACTTGCAGCGCTGCGGACGGGCATTTTCTCAACGGATCTGTGCGACTCTAGTACGTGCTGCTTCCATGGATAAAGGAAACGGCGCGCGTGAAATAGAGTCACGGGAGCGATCCTACAGTTACACCCGTTACACCAGTGCACTCCATGCTACTTCCCCCACCCGGCTGTGATAGATTCGCTCAGAGTCCGTGACAATTTTTCAAGGGTGTCGTAGGATATTTTGACTACGCCGCCATTGTGATTTACGCGCTGTGTTTTTGAGAATAAAACATTATTCGTAGGTTTAATGTATCAATGGTATAAATTAACGTATCAATAAATATAGTTATAACTTTATTTAAGGCAATATTTACGTTTTTGGTCTTACAAGGGGAGGGTCAGACCAACGGAATTCAGAAAAATTCGAAACTTCCCCTGATGAAAGATTATTAGGTCACATTTCTTGTGGTAAAGTACTAAAACGCAATATGCAGCAGGTTTCGAGAAAAATGAGTTTGAAAAAATTGCGCTTGCCTAGCTTTTCTTAATATGCTTTGTTGGGGAAATGAAAAAGTACGAAGTGGTGGTGGCGCAGTGGGTACACGGAAAAAAGTCCGCGCATATACAGTCAGGGCAGCGCGTGCGCTGGTAATAGGGATCCCGCCTTTCCGTAACAACAATGGTGCACCGACCATGAGAGTACGGCGCTGTGAGCGCCACTGGAAAGAACGAACCCTCTCCATTTAAATACGAGGCTGAGTGAGCATCAGTTTTTTGAGTGCACACGGGCATCAAGATTCACATTAGGGTTACACGGAAAAACTTTTGGGAGCGCTGCTCACCCAAACCGGGCGGGTAGCGCGGCACTTTTAACTTTTCAAATGATGATTAAAAATATAAGAGCGTAAAAATAAATCTTTTTCTGAATAAATATGGATTCATACTAATATTAAGAAAGTTTATGCGATATTTTTAGACTATAAAATTACTTATATGGTTTATAAAGATCGTTAAAAGCGTAAAAACCGGCACTTTTCCCATTTTAACGCTTCCGTATCAAAAACAGAGCAAAATAGAGTAAAATTGCACTAAGCTTTTCTGTAGAGCGTGAAATTTCCTACAAAAAAGTCACTGGCAGCCCTAGTCTAATATTAATAGTTTAGCCAGAAATAACACTGGAACGTCAACTTGCAGTTTGATCGATACCCAATGTAAAATATTCGGAATATTCTGTTTAAATTCGTGTTTTCTTTCTGGCCAAACTATTAATATTACACTATCGCTGCCAGTGACTTTTTTGTAGGAAATTTCACGCACTACAGAAAAGCTTTAGTGCAATTTTACTATTTTTTGCTCTGTTTTTGATACGGAAGCGTTAAAATGGGAAAAGTGCCGGTTTTTACGCTTTTAACGATCTTTATAAACCATATAAGTAATTTTATAGTCTAAAAATATCGCATAAACTTTCTTAATAATAGTATGAATCCATATTTATTCAGAAAAAGATTTATTTTTACGCTCTTATATTTTTAATCATCATTTGAAAAGTTAAAAGTGCCGCGCTACCCGCCCGGTTTGGGTGAGCAGCGCTCCCAAAAGTTTTTCCGTGTAACCCTAATGTGAATCTTGATGCTCGTGTGCACTCAAAAAACTGATGCTCACTCAGCCTCGTATTTAAATGGAGAGGGTTCGTTCTTTCCAGTGGCGCTCACAGCGCCGTACTCTCATGGTCGGTGCACCATTGTTGTTACGGAAAGGCGGGATCCCTATTACCAGCGCACGCGCTGCCCTGACTGTATATGCGCGGACTTTTTTCCGTGTAGAGCGCCAGACTGCTAATATTGACGTCGCGAGTTCGAATCTGGAGCGTTACGAGTTCTTTTTTTCTATTTTGTTGTGTGTATATATTTTTTTTTTCAATAGTTCTTCAATTACTTTTAATAAAACTTTTTTTTTTAATTATTTTTATTTTTTTATTTAATTATTAAGAAATTCTATTTAAAATAATATAATGAATAAATATGAATATATTACTTACTCGTATACTGAAAATTATTTTTTAAAAATATGAATTGTATATTACGTGATTTTTAATAAATTAACTCACAAGTATAACATATATCGTATGAGAAGTTTGTAATTGCAATAAAAAAAATATAATGTGTTCGAAATAATAGTACAAGGATATGAACATATATTATAAATATAATGTAATATAAACATATATATTATCTGATGTAAAATGTATATTTATTTTGGAAAATTGAAAATATTGTAAATAAGAGCTTGTATGCGCAAACTGTTCATTTTCTGCTGAATTTCACAGTTCGAAAATATTGGCAAGAATGCGTTCGCATTGTTCAGTTTTCAGTTGTCTATTATACTGCAAATTAATTCGAAGCGCACGTGCGCAAAAAAAAGTTTTTCTAGAATTTTACTTCTTCTACTTTTCTTCGTTTTTTCCTCAAAATAAAATACAATGGCAGAGGAGGTTAGTAGAGGGTCTCATTCCGCGATTGAAGAACACCTGGATGAAAATTCACTTTACAGTTACGCATCGAAGCAACGCTTAAAAGATGCGATTACTTATTTTGAAAATTTGCTATTGCAAGAAAATCTTATCGCTAACAAATGTTCTCCAGTTATCTCCGAAGAAGCGTAGCGAATTGATGAAGAAATATACAAAATCATCCAGCTGTTCTTTAATCGCGGAATGAGACCCTCTACTAACCTCCTCTGCCATTGTATTTTTTTTAGGAAAAAACGAAGAAAAGCAGAAGAAATAAAATTCTAGAAAAACTTTTTTTTGCACACATGCGCTTCACATTAATTTGCCGTATAATAGACAACTGAAAACTGAACAATGCGAACGCGTTCTTACCAATATTTTCGAACTGTGAAATTCAGCAGAAAATGAACAGTTTTCGCATACAGCTCTTATTTACAACATTTTCAATTTTCCAAAATAAATATACATTTTACATCAGATAATATATATGTTTATATTACATTATATTTAAAATATATGTTCATATCCTAGTACTATTATTTCGAACACATTATTACTTCGACCCAGACCTTAAGTCTGGACGAAGTATTGAATTTGGTCACCTCGGGCAAAAAAATTACCCTATAGTTTTTCATCAAATGTCCACGTTTCAGGCCCTAAGGAAGCCAAAAAACGAAAAAAAAAATTTGTGTCCGTGATCTTGTACGTACGTACGTCCGTACGTCCGTACGTACGTCCCGTTTTTATGTCTCGCGATAACTCGCGAACGGATAACCGTATTGATATAAATTTTTTTTTAAAATACGCGTCTTGGCATAACTTAGATCTGATTAGATTTTGGGGCAGATCCACCCGTCCGTTACTAAAAAAAATTAGCCCCAATTAAGTTTCTTTGTAGTTGTTTGCATTTATTTTGAAAAATACAAATTTTATTAAAAAATGTTTCAAACAAAAAAGGTAGAGCATGAAATTCTCTACAAAAAAGGTTGTATGCATTTTCTTCCTAAAGTCAACGATAATGCCATAAAAACTGGTATAAAATGTTTATGACTATTATCTGAAAAAGTATTGAATTTGGTCATCGCGGCAAAAAAATTACCCTATTGTTTTTCATCAAATTTCGACGTTTCGACCCCCTACCCCCCAGGGGTAGTCTTTGCCAGCCCCTCGGGCGCGGTGACCACCTACGGGCGCATAAGTCCTTTTACGCCCTTGATACGAAAATAACTATTTCGATATATCTAAAAGATGTCTTATAGATATCTATAAGATATCCGTCATAGATCTTTTCGACACTTTCAAGATATCTTTGACGAATTATATGTATATATATTGTATATATAATATCATAATAATACAGACAGTAATTAGTAAAACACAGTAAACATGTAATATGCATCGAATAGTCTATTAGAATACAAGTGCATGAAGTAAGTGTTTTGCAACGTTTATTTATCAATACTTCGGCTGGCCTGTTGTCGGGGTCGAAGTTTTGAAAATGCTCATTTTCAATTTTCATAAACATAAGAAACACTATATTGTTGTAACATATCTATCGAAGCCACTTGGACCTAAATATGATTGGACCCCCAAATATCAATATAATTTTATAATATAATTGAAAGCTGTTAGTAAACAAACTAGTCTTAAGGAATAGCCGACTCTCCACTGGGTAGAAGTTTCTGAGCGAGCGAAGCGAGCGAGGCACCACGCCAACGCTAGTTTTTTTTATTGCAATTACAAACTTCTCATACGATATATGTTATACTTGTGAGTTATTTTGAAAAGTAAATACTTTAGAGAAAAATATTTCAAACAAAAGTTGTTCAGGACAAAGGGGGTAATCACTGTACATAATTGGTTATAACCTTGAACATGACCTTGAAGGTTATTTCAAGGTCAAGTGTATATTTTTAAATGGAACCACTATTTTTGACACCGGATTCGGAAAGAGCGGGAAATTTTACGTCCGAATATGGTATGACCGATTTTTCGCCAATGTTATTTCAAGGTCAAACTAACATGTTCAGGAACGGCGAAATATCTCAGCGTGACTACATGTTGGGGGGAAATGTTTCAGACAAAAGTTTAAGCGTTTTTCCCAGCCTATGTAATGATACCTTTGTATTTGACCTTGAATGTTATTTCAAGGTCAAGTGCATATTTTTAAACGGAAATCACTATTTTTGACACCGGATTCGGAAAGAGCGGGAAATTTTGCGTCCAAAATGGTGTTTTATAATTTGCTGATGTGAAGTTCAAAAGGTCAAATGTTGAATCGTCCGGAAGCTTTTCATTTAACTTTAGATTCATGGGCAAACAATTAGTACTTGGGTAGGACATGGTACCGACGAACTTTTACTATTTTCACCTGCGGACCATTTTGAAGGTCATCCTAGGTCAAAGCGATCTCCCTTTGTTAACTAGAAAACCTGATTTTCGTCGCAAATCTCAGTGTCTCGTAGAATTATTTCAAATACTTCAGTAGGCTTTGGAGCTAGCGAACTTTTACCATTTTGACCTTGTGGGCGATTTTTAAGGCCAACTAAAATACCAATCTGGGATGAAAGGCGTTTGATTCGAAAAGTCTGTATACCGCTGGCGTTAGCGTCATCCAACATGCACCACGTGGAGGTCGCACAGTCGGCTTTGCATGTCTTTGGGGTGCTTTGATCAGGTGGTTCCCCTTGCCGTCACCTGTTTGTGTGTGTGTGTGTGTGCGTGTCACAGCAGAGATCAGGACCCCATGGTTCGTCAATTCCACGGCATTTACTGACTCCAAACCCTCTCTAGTGTGTGCGTGCGTGCGTGCGTGTGTGTGTGTGTGTGTGTGTGTGTGTGTGTGCGTGTGTGCGTGTGTGTGTGTGTGTGTACAAAAAATGTGAAATCATATCATGGAATAGAAATTGCGTAGCAAGAACCGAAATTTTAATGAAGATATACCTGAAATGGAAGAAAACGCAAAAGGTTACGAAGTAAGAAAATAAATTATATAGCATACAACATTCAATGCTAATGCGCACATTCATTTGCATTTAATAAATAGCGTCTATTTCCTTTTGTTCATTGGGCATTAGCATTTGCTTTTTTGTATTTACATTGTTTAACAATAGAACAATTTGTCTCCAGCTCTGTACACAATCGTTTGAAATACGAGAAAATCTGTTGCAAGACATTTTACTGTCTGTTGTTTACATTAAAGCATTAGCACTGAAACTGAAACGCAGGTGAAAATAGTAAAAGTTCGTCGGTACCATGTCCTACCCAAGTACTAATTGTTTGCCCATGAATCTAAAGTTAAATGAAAAGCTTCCGGACGATTCAACATTTGACCTTTTGAAGGTCACATCAGCAAATTATAAAACACCATTTTGGACCCAAAATTTCCCGCTCTTTCCGAATCCGGCATCAAAAATAGTGATTCCCGTTTAAAAATATGCACTTGACCTTGAAATAACCTTCAAGGTCATGTTCAAGGTTATAACCAATTATGTACAGTGATTGCCCCCTTTGTCCTGAACAACTTTTGTTTGAAACATTTTTCTCTAAAGTATTTACTTTTCAAAATATTTCGGGTGAGGGATTAAAATGGGACACCCTGTATATATATATATATATATATATATACAGGGTGTACGAAAAGTCCCGGGACGGTTGAATAACTTTCGAAAGAATAAAAATTTCAAAAATCGCCGAAACACGTGATTCGAGTTTTCAAACAAGCTATCTTTTGAGGGGGGGTTTCGGCCCCCCAACCTCAAGGGGGGCGGGGGGCCAAAAATCTTAAATGGCAACATGGTTTGAGTGGGGGCTCATTTGAAAGGTATTTTGGAGATGAAATCAGATCACTGGTCATAGAGGGCGCTGCGATCATTTTTCGCAGAGATTTTTGACTTTTTCAGATCTTAGACGTACTAACGTTTGAAAAAATGAAAATTTCGAAGTCGCCGAATCGTGTAATTCAATATTCTTAAAAAACTTAAAATCGTGTAAAACAATATTCTTAAACGGGTGTCAACCCGTTTCTGAACGTTACATTGAAAAGCTCTTTTACTTGTATCTCTCCGAAAAATGATCGCAGCGCCCTCTATGACCAGTGATCTGAATTCGTCTCGAAAATACCTTTCAAATGAGCCCCCACTCAAACAATGTTGCCATTTAAGATTTTTGGCCCCTCTCGTGCCCCCCGCCCCCCTTGAGGTTGGGGGGCCGAAACCCCCTCTCAAAAGATTGCTTGTTTGAAAAATCGAATCACGTATTTCGGCGATTTTTGAAATTTTTATTCTTTCGAAAGTTATTCAACCGTCCCGGGACTTTTCGTACACCCTGTATATATATATTCCATTAAAAAAAACAAACTTGACCTTGAAATAACCTTGAAGGTTATGTTCAAGGTCAAATTCTGTGCTACCATTAAATAGCCCGGGAAAAATCCTTAAACTTTTGTCTGAAACAATTTCCAAAGAAATGCACACCCTCTGAGATATTTCGCCGTCACGGGAGTTTTAAGTTTCACCTTGAAATGACCTTGCCGAAAAAAACGGCCATAGCATATTCGGACGTAAAATTTTGTGCTCTTTCCGAATCCGTGAAAAAAAATAGGGGTTCCCATTTAAAAAAATTAACTTGACCTTGAAATAACCTTCAAGGTCATGTTCAAGGTCAAATTCAATATCGCCATTAAATAGCCAGGGAAAAACCCTTAAACTTTTGTCTAAAACATTTTCCCCGAAAATGCACTCCCGCTGAGATATTTTGCTGTTCCGGGACTTTTGGATCACCCTGTATATATATATATATAATATCTCTTTAATTAATATAAATGTATGCGAATGGAGGAAACTTTCGGATTTTTGCTATAAATCATTTATTTCTGAAGAGGGCCATAATCCATGCCGAATTCTTATTTTATGGTTCAAATATGTTAAATATTTATTTTTAACATATTGACTTGGTTCACTTGGAAAGTCAATTTTTTCTGCTCTTTTCTAAAGAAAAGAGTAAATCGAAAATGGTTTGTTTGTATGATTCAAAGAAATTAGCGACCTTAAAAACTGTAATATACCAATTTTTAATGTAATCCAAACATTTTAGAGAAAATTTGGTCCGCCACAATTTGTTCGCCATTTTGAATTTCGCAAATCTTATTTTAGACTCGGATTCAGCGACCTCAAAAACTGTAGTATATCAACTTCTGTTGCAAGCCAATCATTTTTGAGAAAATAATAATAAATTTCGTTACTACTCGACATGCCAATCAACTGCCATCTTGAATTTTTCAAAAATACCAATAAAACCTTAAAGTACAACAAAAAATTCCATCCGGTACAGAATTTGGATCAAAACTGAGCTGTTTAACTAACTGTAAATCGCGATTGATCATAATAAAAATTGAAAATTAACACGTTTTTCCAGGAAAACGACGCCATATTGAACAATCTAGGAGAGGTAGAGCAAAAATAACGACGGATTTGAGAAGAGCACGACAAAATACTTCAGGAAATACAATTCGATTAAGATTCATTTGCGAATTCGATCTGTAGTCGTATGTTGAAAAACGGATGGAATTTATGCCGTTTTGGGACGGGTTAATGTTCACTAAAGTTGATAAATTTTGTCGTTCATATCGTTGATTGAATGAAAACTGTATAATCACTTTTAAACTAAATCAACGGAACTAGCAAACAACCTCTACTTAGAGGTTTGAATTCATTGTACCTGTGATGAATTGATTGTATAAGTGATGTAAGATTTGATAAAGAGTTGGGGTGAAGGATTAATGAGTATACAATAATTTTTATTTTTTATATCACAATGTTCATTTTCGTTTGTATTTTTCTTTCACTACTTTCGACTGTGGCATCGTACAACGATTACATCGTGTTGTTCATCTGCATTAGATACAGCAACTTTCTGTTACTACGACTAACGGAAATGATATTTCCTGTATATTTACAATGGTTCATGCCATTCGATACGAATTTCAATACATATGTTTACGTACAAGAAGCCCCGCCGCATATAACATTTACAATGCGCCGTTCGATCCCATATTTTACAATTCGACAATACATATGCGCGATTCGACCGGTACATATAATCACTAAGTAAAGAAAAGTCCAAAGTTGAGAATTAATGAGAAGAAACACGAGAAAAATGTAGATAGTGGCAAACATCGTCCGTGAGATATTGTTCGCTCTCTGTTTCGCAGCCGCACAAGTTCTTAGAATACACATACTATTACGGACAGTGCTTTGCTATAATGAAGGGACAATCTGCAACACCGAGAAAGCGTCCGTTACGGGCGTTTTCAGTCTTAGAGAAAATTAATGCAATTCAGCGCGTTAACGAAGGAGAGAGTAAAAAGCTTCTGTGGCACGAGACATAGGGGCGCCGGAGTCGACGCTGCGAGGCTGGTGCAAATCAAAGCACAAAATTCTTCATCAATAGACTTCATCATCCGGTGCAAACCCCCTTATGATATCTGTAACATCTAATCTCTCCAGCGAGGAAGGGCCCATTCTAAAAAAGATGAAAATGGAAAAGGCTGCTAGTTGCTCCACAAATGAGAATTCTGCCCACTGCAACTTTATCGAATTTGTGGGGCAACCTGATTGGAAATTTGGCGGCGAATCCGATCGCTAATATTGGAGCTGAAGCTCCATTGACGCCGGTTCCGGCGTCACCAAGAAGAAACAATGCAACACACTCTACAAGTACACACCACGGGTCCTCGTTTTGGCAGTGGTATAGAAACGTGTACCCGCAAAATTCAACGCATTACTCGAAACGAACACCGGGTTTATCGAGGGCGTTGATTGACAGCACAGTCTGTTATAATAATAATAACAATGAGAGCTTCAAAAGAAGCTTCCATTTAACTAACGACGACGTAGGTTTAACCACGTATGAAGAGGCCATTATTCATGGCGAAAAGTTTTTCAAGTGGCTGGACAACTGCAGCGACCCCAGCGTTTCGCGGGTACAGGTGAAGCAACTCAAGTGCATACTGGATGGCCTTAAGTCCAGCAAAATGCCGAGCAGAGTTTTCAAGCGGAGCCGAAAATAAACTAAATGTTTATATGAATGAAACAACTTGCCCCCACTATTCGTTGCGCCTTCTCTCTTTCGGTGACTTGTATTCTATCGTACTTTTTATCACTCTCACTTCGTAAAACAGCGTTCAGACAATCCACAATCCGCGCTTGATGCTGCTGTCGCTGCTGAGCTCCCTGGACGTTTAATTTCGTCCGATACTTCCCCCGCTGTACCTTCAGCGCGTGTTAGTTTCCTACTCTATCCGCTTCTTTATCGCACCATCTTTCTTGTTACCTCCCTGCTTTCGCTGCAGCAGTATTCTTTCCCTTCTGTTTCACCGCTCGGCGATGTTCGATCTCTTCCTTGTGGATTTCATATTATTAATATACATATTATTATTTTCTTACTCGTTACTTCACCCACGTGATACATTCTATGAATCATCGGTTGTGATGTTCAACCAACTTAAACGAAAATAATTTTAACCCCAGCTACTAGTCCTTTGTTGACGTCCTTTTGAAAGGAACGACTCACTAAGTTGTGGGTTTCGCGATTCCCATTTGGGACTGTCCAACTCCGACATTTACATTTTGCATCGATTGAAAACCTAGAATAAAGATGTAGTCAAATTGAGGTTGCATCGGGTTTTTTAGGAACTATTCCAAGGTCTATTATTTAACGGGATATATGGGCATTCCACGGAACGCGTCGTTCTCAAAGTAGGCTAAAAATACGTCTGGAATCAAAACCACAAGTTCTCTGCATTTACCATCTTTACGAACTGTAATAGTCATATAGGAATTTTAATTCAATTTTTAATAAAATTTGTATTTTTACAAAATAAATGGAAAAAACTACGAAGAAACTTAATTGGGGCTAATGTTTATTAGTAATGGACTGATGCATCTGCGGCAAAATCTAACCAGATCTAAGTTATGCCACGACACGTAATTTAAAAAAAATGTATGTCATTACGCGTATCCGTACGCGAATTATCGCGAGACAAAAAAACGGGACGTACGGACGACTGCTCAAGATCACAGGCACAACATTTTTATTGTTGAACTGGGGTCTTTAGGGTCTGAGACGTCGACATTTGATGAAAAACTATAGGGTAATTTTTATGCCCGAAGAGAACAAATTCAATACTTCGTCCAGACCTACACTGTTGGAAATTTCTATAGCAATTTTCTGAAACATGTAACCGAAGCTTTTTACGGTTACCGTTTCAGAATTTTACGAAACATGGACAGAAATTTCGGAAACGGTAACCATAAAAAGCTTCGGTTACACATTTCAGAAAATTTTGTTACATTTTCAGAATTTTCAATTACATTAACAGAATAGTATAAAGGGAGTAAAATTTGTTTCCTTTATCATATATTGTGTTTTGTGTGTTTCTATGATTTATTGTCCTTCGTTTGGGGAAGGCTACCCTATTATTAAAAATAGAATTATATATACATGTATATATAATCGACATTAAACAATTCAAAAATATTCGTAGGACACCCGTTATACCCAGTTAGGGTATAACCATCAGTAAATGGTTGACCGAGGAATCCTTTATGACCGAATGAAAATTCCATTTCTGCGATGGGTGCGCGGCAGCACCTAGCGACTACAAACCAAAGTAATGTCACCGTGTTTCACTGATTCCTTTTGAAATTTTTGTTACAGTTTCGTAATTTTACGGTTCCGTTAATAATATGCAAAAATGCGTAAAACCTTTTTTGTAGAGAATTTCATGCTCTACATTTTTTGTTGGAATCATTTTTCTGCACAATTTGTAGCTTACGAAATAAACGCAAAAAACTAAAAAAAATAGCTATTTTTACAGGTTTTTCGTGGTTTCCACCATGATAATCGCATTTGCGCCAATTTTCATTATGATATTCGAATTCAGCACAGCAAAATACGTCAGAAAACAGAAGTCCCCTAAGGATATCCGGAGCGTCCTTTTCGGAAGTATATCCCAGAATTTAGTAAAATTCTGTTACTTCGGTAACAAAAAAGTATCCGAAATTTCTGAACATTTCTAACAGTGTACAATTTTTAGCTTCTGCAATGAATTTCAATGAGAAAATGTGTTTCAATGATTTTAAATCGTTAATAGATTTAATGATTTTGAATGGGAAAATAGTGGAATGAAGAAATGATTTCGTTGAATAAATTTCAATTGAAAAGTGCGAATAGAACAATTGCAACTTTTATGAATTTCAGTAGAAAAATAGTTATATGTGTCTGGAATGAATTGGAAAGGATAGATAATTATTTCTGGATATCAAATTTAATGATTTTGAATCGAACAAAAAATTAGGCGAAAATGAAACTGATATGCATAACATCGAAACGGTTATTACCAATAGCAAGGTTGGGAGGTAAATGATTTTTAATGGAAATAAAATATTTCAATGAAACAATCGTTCAAAAAATGCCAAAAATTTGGTTCTGTAGTAATTTTTTACGAGGAATTCGAAGATATAATTGTCAGTCTCATATAGAGATATTAAAACTTCTGTTCCGCTTATCAAATAATCCATTGTTTATTTCTTGGTATTACGGCGCATTTACAACGTGGAAATAAAGGGAACGTAAACATTAAATGTAAACAATGTGTCGTTCAAATTCGAACGCACGCGACGCTATTCGAAAATAACGGAGCTAAGGCCTGAAAATGGAATTTGCAATTGAGAAAGTGTATAGAATACCCCACATAATAAAAATAAACAAAATCTATTTAATTAAAAAGAGTTTTGTACTTGGCTGCAAGTTGTGCTCTTCTTCAGGGATCTGGTAGCCATACCCCGGACGCGAATATTTAATTATGTTGACATTTTATAAATGTCTAGACTATATCGAGTTTTGGGAGGGAAATTCGAACAGTTAAACATTTAGTATAATAGACTTAAAAAAAACTTTCTAAATCTAAAAACCATATTTAACTATAATTATCAGTCTCATATCGAGATATTAAAACTTCTTTGCCGCTTATCAAATAATCCAATGTTTATTTCTTGGTATTACGGCCCATTACGTTCCCTTTATTTCCACCTAGTAAATGCGCCGTAATACCAAGAAATAAACATTGGATTATTGGATAAGCGGCAAAGAAGTTTTAATATCTCGATATGGGACTCATATTTATAGTTAAATATGGTTTTTAGATTTAGAAAGTTTTTTTTAAGTCTATTATACTAAATGTTTAACTGTTCGAATTTCCCTCCCAAAACTCGATATAGTCTAGACATTTATAAAATGTCAATATAATTAAATATTCGCGTCCGGGGTATGGCTACCAGATCCCTGAAGAAGAGCACAACTGGCAGCCAAGTACAAAACTCTTTTTAATTAAATAGATTTTGTTTATTTTTTATTATGTGGGGTCTTCTATTCACTTTCTCAATTGTAAAATCCATTTTCAGGCCTTAGCTCCGTTATTTTCGAATAGCGTCGCGTGCGTTCGAATTTGAACGACGCATTGTTTACATTTAATGTTTACGTTCCCTTTATTTCCACGTAGTAAATGCGCCGTAATACCAAGAAATAAACATTGGATTATTTGATAAGCGGAACAGAAGTTTTAATATCTCTATATGAGACTGACAATTATATCTTCGAATTCCTCGTAAAAAATTACTACAGAACCAAATTTTTGGCATTTTTTGAACGATTGTTTCATTGAAATATTTTATTTCCATTAAAAATCATTTACCTCCCAACCTTGCTATTGGTAATAACCGTTTCGATGTTATGCATATCAGTTTCATTTTCGCCTAATTTTTTGTTCGATTCAAAATCATTAAATTTGATATCCAGAAATAATTAACTATCCTTTCCAATTCATTCCAGACACATATAACTATTTTTCTACTGAAATTCATAAAAGTTGCAATTGTTCTATTCGCACTTTTCAATTGAAATTCATTCAACGAAATCATTTCTTCATTCCACTATTTTCCCATTCAAAATCATTAAATCTATTAACGATTTAAAATCATTGAAACACATTTTCTCATTGAAATTCATTGCAGAAGCTAAAAATTGTACACTGTTAGAAATGTTCAGAAATTTCGGATACTTTTTTGTTACCGAAGTAACAGAATTTTACTAAATTCTGGGATATACTTCCGAAAAGGACGCTCCGGATATCCTTAGGGGACTTCTGTTTTCTGACGTATTTTGCTGTGCTGAATTCGAATATCATAATGAAAATTGGCGCAAATGCGATTATCATGGTGGAAACCACGAAAAACCTGTAAAAATAGCTATTTTTTTTAGTTTTTTGCGTTTATTTCGTAAGCTACAAATTGTGCAGAAAAATGATTCCAACAAAAAATGTAGAGCATGAAATTCTCTACAAAAAAGGTTTTACGCATTTTTGCATATTATTAACGGAACCGTAAAATTACGAAACTGTAACAAAAATTTCAAAAGGAATCAGTGAAACACGGTGACATTACTTTGGTTTGTAGTCGCTAGGTGCTGCCGCGCACCCATCGCAGAAATGGAATTTTCATTCGGTCATAAAGGATTCCTCGGTCAACCATTTACTGATGGTTATACCCTAACTGGGTATAACGGGTGTCCTACGAATATTTTTGAATTGTTTAATGTCGATTATATATACATGTATATATAATTCTATTTTTAATAATAGGGTAGCCTTCCCCAAACGAAGGACAATAAATCATAGAAACACACAAAACACAATATATGATAAAGGAAACAAATTTTACTCCCTTTATACTATTCTGTTAATGTAATTGAAAATTCTGAAAATGTAACAAAATTTTCTGAAATGTGTAACCGAAGCTTTTTATGGTTACCGTTTCCGAAATTTCTGTCCATGTTTCGTAAAATTCTGAAACGGTAACCGTAAAAAGCTTCGGTTGCATGTTTCAGAAAATTGCTATAGAAATTTCTAACAGTGTAGGTCTGGACGAAGTATTGAATTTGTTCTCTTCGGGCATAAAAATTACCCTATAGTTTTTCATCAAATGTCGACGTCTCAGACCCTAAAGACCCCAGTTCAACAATAAAAATGTTGTGCCTGTGATCTTGAGCAGTCGTCCGTACGTCCCGTTTTTTTGTCTCGCGATAATTCGCGTACGGATACGCGTAATGACATACATTTTTTTTAAATTACGTGTCGTGGCATAACTTAGATCTGGTTAGATTTTGCCGCAGATGCATCAGTCCATTACTAATAAACATTAGCCCCAATTAAGTTTCTTCGTAGTTTTTTCCATTTATTTTGTAAAAATACAAATTTTATTAAAAATTGAATTAAAATTCCTATATGACTATTACAGTTCGTAAAGATGGTAAATGCAGAGAACTTCTGGTTTTGATTCCAGACGTATTTTTAGCCTACTTTGAGAACGACGCGTTCCGTGGAATGCCCATATATCCCGTTAAATAATAGACCTTGGAATAGTTCCTAAAAAACCCGATGCAACCTCAGTTTGACTACATCTTTATTCTAGGTTTTCAATCGATGCAAAATGTAAATGTCGGAGTTGGACAGTCCCAAATGGGAATCGCGAAACCCACAACTTAGTGAGTCGTTCCTTTCAAAAGGACGTCAACAAAGGACTAGTAGCTGGGGTTAAAATTATTTTCGTTTAAGTTGGTTGAACATCACAACCGATGATTCATAGAATGTATCACGTGGGTGAAGTAACGAGTAAGAAAATAATAATATGTATATTAATAATATGAAATCCACAAGGAAGAGATCGAACATCGCCGAGCGGTGAAACAGAAGGGAAAGAATACTGCTGCAGCGAAAGCAGGGAGGTAACAAGAAAGATGGTGCGATAAAGAAGCGGATAGAGTAGGAAACTAACACGCGCTGAAGGTACAGCGGGGGAAGTATCGGACGAAATTAAACGTCCAGGGAGCTCAGCAGCGACAGCAGCATCAAGCGCGGATTGTGGATTGTCTGAACGCTGTTTTACGAAGTGAGAGTGATAAAAAGTACGATAGAATACAAGTCACCGAAAGAGAGAAGGCGCAACGAATAGTGGGGGCAAGTTGTTTCATTCATATAAACATTTAGTTTATTTTCGGCTCCGCTTGAAAACTCTGCTCGGCATTTTGCTGGACTTAAGGCCATCCAGTATGCACTTGAGTTGCTTCACCTGTACCCGCGAAACGCTGGGGTCGCTGCAGTTGTCCAGCCACTTGAAAAACTTTTCGCCATGAATAATGGCCTCTTCATACGTGGTTAAACCTACGTCGTCGTTAGTTAAATGGAAGCTTCTTTTGAAGCTCTCATTGTTATTATTATTATAACAGACTGTGCTGTCAATCAACGCCCTCGATATACCCGGTGTTCGTTTCGAGTAATGCGTTGAATTTTGCGGGTACACGTTTCTATACCACTGCCAAAACGAGGACCCGTGGTGTGTACTTGTAGAGTGTGTTGCATTGTTTCTTCTTGGTGACGCCGGAACCGGCGTCAATGGAGCTTCAGCTCCAATATTAGCGATCGGATTCGCCGCCAAATTTCCAATCAGGTTGCCCCACAAATTCGATAAAGTTGCAGTGGGCAGAATTCTCATTTGTGGAGCAACTAGCAGCCTTTTCCATTTTCATCTTTTTTAGAATGGGCCCTTCCTCGCTGGAGAGATTAGATGTTACAGATATCATAAGGGGGTTTGCACCGGATGATGAAGTCTATTGATGAAGAATTTTGTGCTTTGATTTGCACCAGCCTCGCAGCGTCGACTCCGGCGCCCCTATGTCTCGTGCCACAGAAGCTTTTTACTCTCTCCTTCGTTAACGCGCTGAATTGCATTAATTTTCTCTAAGACTGAAAACGCCCGTAACGGACGCTTTCTCGGTGTTGCAGATTGTCCCTTCATTATAGCAAAGCACTGTCCGTAATAGTATGTGTATTCTAAGAACTTGTGCGGCTGCGAAACAGAGAGCGAACAATATCTCACGGACGATGTTTGCCACTATCTACATTTTTCTCGTGTTTCTTCTCATTAATTCTCAACTTTGGACTTTTCTTTACTTAGTGATTATATGTACCGGTCGAATCGCGCATATGTATTGTCGAATTGTAAAATATGGGATCGAACGGCGCATTGTAAATGTTATATGCGGCGGGGCTTCTTGTACGTAAACATATGTATTGAAATTCGTATCGAATGGCATGAACCATTGTAAATATACAGGAAATATCATTTCCGTTAGTCGTAGTAACAGAAAGTTGCTGTATCTAATGCAGATGAACAACACGATGTAATCGTTGTACGATGCCACAGTCGAAAGTAGTGAAAGAAAAATACAAACGAAAATGAACATTGTGATATAAAAAATAAAAATTATTGTATACTCATTAATCCTTTACCCCAACTCTTTATCAAATCTTACATCACTTATACAATCAATTCATCACAGGTACAATGAATTCAAACCTCTAAGTAGAGGTTGTTTGCTAGTTCCGTTGATTTAGTTTAAAAGTGATTATACAGTTTTCATTCAATCAACGATATGAACGACAAAATTTATCAACTTTAGTGAACATTAACCCGTCCCAAAACGGCATAAATTCCATCCGTTTTTCAACATACGACTACAGATCGAATTCGCAAATGAATCTTAATCGAATTGTATTTCCTGAAGTATTTTGTCGTGCTCTTCTCAAATCCGTCGTTATTTTTGCTCTACCTCTCCTAGATTGTTCAATATGGCGTCGTTTTCCTGGAAAAATGTGTTAATTTTCAATTTTTATTATGATCAATCGCGATTTACAGTTAGTTAAACAGCTCAGTTTTGATCCAAATTCTGTACCGGATGGAATTTTTTGTTGTACTTTAAGGTTTTATTAGTATTTTTGAAAAATTCAAGATGGCAGTTGATTGGCATGTCGAGTAGTAACGAAATTTATTATTATTTTCTCAAAAATGATTGGCTTGCAACAGAAGTTGATATACTACAGTTTTTGAGGTCGCTGAATCCGAGTCTAAAATAAGATTTGCGAAATTCAAAATGGCGAACAAATTGTGGCGGACCAAATTTTCTCTAAAATGTTTGGATTACAGTAAAAATTGGTATATTACAGTTTTTAAGGTCGCTAATTTCTTTGAATAATACAAACAAACCATTTTCGATTTACTCTTTTCTTTAAAAAAGAGGCAGAAAAAATTGACTTTCGAAAAAGTCTTTCGAAAAAAATTGTCTTTTTGTCTATTTCCGTTTTTAGCATCACCCAGGATCAACGACGTGGACGTAACGGAGATATGATCTCTTTGGGGTGCTTCATTTTCGTGAGATCCTCGCACGATTCATGGAGCTCAATCTAAAGTGATATACCAATTTTTGTAGCAAACTAACCGTTTTACAGCAATTCGATCCGCCATATTGGATCCGCCATTTTAACTTTCGAAAATCTGATTCAGGTTTCGGATTTAGGGACCTCTTGAACGACATCTCAATTTTTGTTGCGATCCAAACATTTTTGCTAATTTTGGTCCGCCATATTGGATCCGCCATGTCGAATATCGCAAATTTCATTTTAGATTCGGATTCAGCGACCTCAAAATTTGCAGTATGCCAATCATTAAATAGTAATTTTTTGACCGGTGAAGAATTTAAAATTAAAGATTAAACACGGTCATTGAACCAAGTCAATATGTTAAAAATAAATATTTAACATAATTGAACCATAAAATAAGAATTCGGCATGGATTATGGCCCTCTTCAGAAATAAATGATTTATACCAAAAATCCGAAAGTTTCCTCCATTCGCATACATTTATATTAATTATATATATATATATATATATATATATATATATATACATAATATAATATATATATATATATATATACAGGGTGTCCGAAAAGTATGGAAACACTCAAATATCTCGGAAAATCGACATCGAATCGTAAAAGTAAAAATACACGTATTCAATGGTTTCAAGAGAGCTATCCAGTGACACCTAACACAACCCCCCACCCCCACCCGCTGGGGGTGATAGAGGGGGTAACTTAAAAATTTTAAATGGGAACTCCCAAATTTTATTGCAGATTTCTCTTCTTCAGAAAAAGTTACGTAAATTTTACCTATTATAATTATTTTTGTTAACAGATGGAGCTGCAATCAGCGAACCACGTACCTGGAATAGCGGACCACGTTTCCAAAATTTTAAATGACGTCTTTTGCCTTTAAATATTTCAAAGTTCACCGATTCTTACCGCGAGGAGGTAGACGATTTTGAGAATCTTTTTTTTTTATTTTTGTATATTTTTTTTTTGTTTTTACCTTTTATTTGTTTTTTTTTTATTTTTTTAATTTTTTTTCTATTTTAAAGTTTAAATTTTCCTTCGCTTCTATTTTCTTTACTGGATTTTTAACATGTCTATGCCCACTAATTTATAAGATGTTCGAATTGAAGTCCTTCAGCAACTTGACAATATCCCAATCGTGCATAGAAGTTATCATAAACTTTTTGCAGCATTTCTTGAGATACTGTATTAGAACCTTGAATTATTTTTTCTTTCAACTCATCAATGTCTTTTGGTTTCGTTTCGTAGACCTTGTTCTTCAAGAAACCCCAGTAAAAATAGTCCAGAGGAGTTAGATCAGGTGACCTCGGTGGCCACTCGATCGAACCCCTCCTACCAATCCAACGTCGGGGGAAAATATTATTTAATAGATTGCGTACAATCAAACCAAAATGACAAGGAGCTCCATCCTGTTGAAACCAGACATTATCAAACGCTATACCAGCAATATTTCGTATTGCCGGTATAATCTGGTTATTTAACAAATTACAGTACCTTTCAGCCGTGAAATTCTCTTCAACGAAGAAAGGCCCAACAATTTGATTGCACAAAATGCCAGCCCAAACATTGATTTTCTGTGGATGTTGTGTGTGAGTATCTCTCATCCAATGAGGATTTTCGTCCGACCAATATCGTAGGTTGTGCCTATTAACTTCTCCACTCAACTGAAACGTAGCTTCATCAGAGAAGCATATCCAGAAAGGAAATAATTCATTTTCGTCACAACGTCTCATCATTTCCTCACAAAATTCTAATCTCCGATCGAAGTCATCTTCCGAAAGTTCTTGTACATATTTTATTTTATATGGATGGAACTTATTTGCTTTTAATATTTCATGGACAGACGATTTGCCGATACCAGTGGCTTGCGCAATCTTTCTTACCGAAGTATGGACGTCCTCAACGACACTTGCACAGACCGCTAAACTGTTGTCTTCGTTCGTGGACGTTTTTGGTCTTCCTGATTTTGGTCGATCATTGACAGAGCCAGTATCTTGAAACCGAGAAACAGTCTTACAAACAGTTGATTTGCAAATAGGTAGACGATCAGGATGGGTATCATTAAATTGGCGGACGACTTGTTCGTATGTTCTTTTTTTATCGCCGCATCCTCGCAGAATAAGGATTTCGATCCTTTCTTTTTGTGTCAAAGACATAGTATGCCAAATTACAACAGGAGGCAGAATACAGAATGTATCGAAATGGAAGAAATATGAAGCAAAGAATGAAGAAATAAAAGAAATATAAAAAATTAGAAGAAATTCAAATGTTAGAGAAACATTACATTAAGTATCAAATAGCGAGAACGAAGAGAATTGCGATTTTTTGCGGTACGAATTTGACCAAGTTTTCGACAAGAGTGACGCTCGCATGTGTAATTTTCACAAAGCTGAAAAATAACCGAGACCTTGACTCATTCAAACAATAGAGCTTAACTAATACTAAGACGTGCTGTTTTGATTTGGACGCTGACGATGTTCGATTATTGACTACTTTCTCTGTAACACTGGCAGTTGAAAAAATCGACCGAGTGTATGCAATGGGTTTCCGCAAGCGATACCTACAGTACTTTCACACAAGTATACAAAATCACAGTCATGCAAGAAAGCCATAACACCATATGCGGATTTGGTCACCATTTACGCTATTCGGATACACGACATTCACTTCCTCGTAGAATAAGGATGTCGATTCTTCATTTTTCTGTCAAAAACTTTGTATGCACAATTACAAGGGGGGAGCGAATAAAGAATTTTAATATCTGGAAGAAAAGGTAAGCAAATACATTAAAAAAAAACATAAAAAAATTTAATAGTGAAGAATAAAAAAAAGGTAAAAAACAGAAATCAAATAAAAAAAAAAGTAAAACAGAAGATTCTCAAAATCGTCTACCTCCTCGCGGTGAGAATCGGTAAACTAGAAATATTTAAAGGCAAAAGACGTTATTTAAAATTCTGAAAACGTGGTATGCTATTCCATGTACGTCAAGTTAAATATTTTTTAGTAATTTTTTAATTTCGCAGATTGCAGCTCCATCTGTTAACAAAAATAATTATAATAGGTAAAATTTACGTAACTTTTTCTGAAGAAGAGAAATCTGCAATAAAATTTGGGAGTTCCCATTTAAAATTTTTAAGTTTCCCCCTCCATCACCCCCAGCCTGTGGGGGTGGGGGGTCGTGTTAGGTGTCACTGGATAGCTCTCTTGAAACCATTAAATACGTGTGTTTTTACTTTTTTGATCCGTTGTGTTTTTCGCGAGATTTTTAAAACTTTTTAGAATAATTTTTTAATTTCGTTGATTACAGCGCCATCTGTCAACAAAAACAATTATAATGGTAGGCAAAATTTACGTAACTTTTTCTGAGGAAGCAAAATCTGCAATAAAAATTGGGGGTTCCCATTTAAAATTTTGAAGTTACCCCCTCTATCACCCCCAGCGGGTGGGGGTGGGGGGTTGTGTTAGGTGTCACTGGATAGCTCTCTTGAAACCATTGAATACGTGTGTTTTTACTTTTTTGATCCGTTGTGTTTTTCGCGAGATTTTTAAAACTTTTTAGAATAATTTTTTAATTTCGTTGATTACAGCGCCATCTGTCAACAAAAACAATTATAATGGTAGGCAAAATTTACGTAACTTTTTCTGAGGAAGCAAAATCTGCAATAAAAATTGGGGGTTCCCATTTAAAATTTTTAAGTTACCCCCTCTATCACCCCCAGCGGGTGGGGGTGGGGGGTTGTGTTAGGTGTCACTGGATAGCTCTCTTGAAACCATTGAATACGTGTATTTTTACTTTTTCGATTCGATGTCGATTTTCCGAGATATTTGAGTGTTTCCATACTTTTCGGACACCCTGTATATATATATTAGGCCAGTACAGTGCGGTTTTGCCTAGAAATCCTATTAACTTCATCCCAAAAATCTGAAAATTTGAATTTAGATAGTAATAACCATCTAGTCAAAAGTCTCCCCAACGCCGAGTTACGCTTTTACCTAGGGGGTGAATACCACCCCTTCTCGAGGGTGAATGATTAAAAAAAATTTTTTTTTTCGGGAATCGATAGTTCAACTCATTTTGAGTAAATTTTCTTCTATAAACTTTTTTCCTAAAGCTAACCCTTTCTGTGTTATTCTCAGTTGAAATTTCCAAAAAAAAAACACTTTTTTCAATGGTTTTTTTTAAATTACGCAAAAAGTTTCAACTTTATCGTAAAAGCTCTAACCAACAAATTTGTAGCTGATAAAAAAACAAAAAGAATGGTTTTTTTTTTTTATATAGACCCAATATTAACCAAGTAACGGCTTGCAGAAATTGTTTTTTTTTTTTTAGGGTAAAAATTTAAACTTTGGAAGTCAAGTAATAAAATATTGATGCATTTTTGGAAAAAAATGTATACAAACTTTTTTAAAGTGCTTAAAAAGACCTTTATTTTTGTTTTTTATAAAAACCTGTAGCATAAAAATTGACCGAGTTATGATGAAAATAAGATGAATACGTATTTTTTTTTACAAAAAAAAGTATAAAAACAACCCCCTAATTATCACCCTAATTGAAATTAATTTTTACCCTTCTACAAATTTGTTTATTTGTACATAACTATTGAGTTCCATGTAGTTTCGCTATAAAAAAAAATTTACTTTAGAAACGGTGGGAGTTCAAAGTGCTTTTCACATTTTCACAAATACGAAAAATCCGACCTTACAGTCAATGTAACTCGGAAAATAAATATGATACGCAAAAATTACAAGGTGTCGAAAAGTTTGTATTTTTTTCAATGAATAATTCCCTATTTTTTTTTTTTTTTTTTCTGTACAATTATCTGAGATATAGCCTCCCAAAACTCAAAGTAATACGTAACTAGTACCGATTTTTAGCCCTTTAAACCACCTCCGTTCTCAGAATAAGGGTTGAAAAAAATTGAAATCAACATGAATTTGTAGCTCTTGAATTTCCCTTTAAAATGGTTTTTTTAAAAAATCTCTAGCTTCAAAATTGAAGAAATTATAGTTAAAAAAGTGTGGAGTAATTTTTTTAGAAAATTTCGACGATTGATATTTCGTCGTATAGAGAAGATTCAACTTCATATACAATCAGGTACTGTAGAGTATACATGCCTGTAAATGTATATTAGTATATATAGATATGTTTGTATGTGTGTGAGTGAGTTTGTACGTGTGCGTGAGTTTATATACATATATATGTATACTCACATATAAACCTATTCACGCGTTTGTACATAAACAGATGCAGGAATTTAGGAGCAGTGAATTTCGGAGCAGTGAAAGTTGTGGTCACGTTTTTGTATACATTATATTACAGCTATTCTATATGAAGTATACACGTGGTGGTGTAGAATATTTTACATAGTCTTTAAAAAATAATTGTGTTAAATAATATCTGCGAACAACTAATTGTCTTGTAAGTGAGAAAAAACTAAACTTTTATTTTAAATTTCTACGTTTTAATAATATCTAATAAATAATATCCTGTTGCAGTATAAATTGGTGTGTAAACCATCGGATATTACTCAAGGAGGTTATACATGGAGCGCATGGGCTGATTACATGGTAATAAATAATTGTATTATTTAATGTAAAATTTTAAACTTTTTTGATATAAAAATATTGAATATTTTATTTATTATTTTCTCATTATTTTTTTGTGCTGCAAAATGCTACTTTAGTATAAATTGGTGTGTAAACCATCGGATGTAAACTCAAGGAGTATACAGATAGAGTACTTGGATTGATTACAGGTAATAAATAATTGTATTATTGAATGTAAAATATTAAACTTTTTTGATATAAAAATATTGAATATTTTATGTATTGTTTTCTCATTAACAGGATTGATCTATAAATAGCTTCTCTTCTTTGGTTTACTATGGACGAGCCCAGTACCAGTGGCAGTACTGATAATTCAGATATAAAGTGCTCCATTTGCTCTTCTGACACTCATGAAACAATTATTGAAGTTAAAACTCCAAAGGGGAAACAATCTGTGAAAAAATCTTCTATTGAACGTCAAGATAATTTATTATCAAATATTGATCTTGAAGAACCATTGTTTGTTCATCCTTCATGCAGGAAAGTTTATGTAAATGTAAAAAAAACTTATACTGCTAAAAGAAAAAATGAAGAAAGGAAATCTTTGAGTACAAGTCCTCCAAAAAGAAAATTGAGAAAATCTAGTGATAGTGTTAACTCTTCTAATGAGAATATTGATGTTTTCAAATGGAAAGAAGAATGTTTTATTTGTGAGAAGGAAGCTAACATAGAAAATGAAAAAAAAAAGAAAACTTTTCAAAGAAAGAAGATTGTATTGATTTCCTCACTTGATATTATACAAAACTTGAAAACAATAATTGCTGCAAGAAACGATGATTTCCACCGGAAAATGTGGACGCGTCTTCAAGGAGCCCCATCAAATATTATTGACTTAGGAGCAAGATATCATCGGGACTGCTATCAGAAATTGCTTGATGCGATAAATTTTAAACCGTTAGAAAAAAAAGATGTTTATTCGGAAAAATTGAATAATGCAATGGAAGAAATATACAGTTTTTTATTATCAAGTTATGAGTGTCAATTTGATATGGCTCAGCTCAGGGGAGCTATAAAAAACAGTGACGTTATTCCTAATGAAAAGACAATTATATCACGATTAAAGAGTAAATTTGGTGAAAAGATTGTTGTTTCTAGTAAAATGGGAGGTACTACTTATGTATGTTTTACGAATGATTTATACGATATACTCTCTACGGCTTGGTATAATAGAAAAAAATCTGACTCTGTCGAAGGAGAAGAAAATCGTGTAGTTGATTCTGCTGCTGAATTAATACGCAGAAAAATTAGATCAACAATATGTCGTACAGATCAGTATCCTGCAAGTGATGAAATGCTAACGGATGTAAATCGAAATATTCCGCCGCAACTACTCAGACTTTTAACACACGTTATTTACAAGGATAAAGAGCAAAGTTTCGACAATGAGTACTTGTACTCGAAAAAAATAACATCAATCGCCCATGCTATCATGTCTGCTGCTCGTCCAGTGAGTTTTATTTCTCCACTGCAACTTGCTACAGGCATAGCATTTCATAGAAAATTTGGCTCTCGAAAAATCATTGAAATATGTCATGGGCTTGGATTTAGCAGTAGTTACAGTGAAGTAGGAAGGTATGAAGTTTGCGCTACTCTTCAGTCAAACCGATCCCTTAAAGATCCTTTCGTTCAAATAGTATCAGATAACAGTGATTTTAATATCTGCACAATAGATGGTAGAAATACATTTCACTTTTTAGGATCAATTGAAATTATTTCACCTGCTACTGCTTTACAAAAGAGATTACCAATAAAGCGCATTCCGCTTTCAGAAATTCCCAAAGTCTCTGAATTGGTTGCAGACAACAAAATACATATAGAATTATATACTAAAAAAGCTGGAAGTGGTTTACAAAATATCGTAGTTGAAAGCTTCAGTAAAGATCCATCGTTCAACCAAACAGTACTGGATAAATTGAATATTTTGTGGTTGTATTTGAAGTATGTTAGAAATTACGATTTCATAGGATGGAATGGATTCATGTCTATGCTGACTAGTTGTCAAACGAATTATGCAGTGTCAAAAATAAATTTTTTACCCTTCATTAATGGATCGCCCAGTGATTATAGTACATTATACACAGTTTTGAAATATGCATCTGATATAATGCAGAATGAAGGCATGAAAAGTCTAATTATTACCTTTGATCAGCCATTATACATCAAAGCTCGAGATATTGTTGCAGCATCGAATTTTTATGGTGTTCAAATCATCGTTCGTCTTGGATGCTTTCATTTACTTATGTCTTTTATGGGTTGTATTGGTTATATAATGGCTGGAAGTGGACTTAAAGACATATTGAGTGTTATATTTGCAGAAGGGTCAGTCGATAAAATTTTAGACGGCCATTCATATGCACGTGCAGTGCGAGCGCACTTTATCTTGCAACAGGTCCTATCCATGTTCATAATAGAGGAATTAAAAAAAGATAATGCTGAGTTCAATAACCTATTAATTGATGAACACGCTTTCTCTTTTGATATGGACATAGATCGAATTCAAAATAATGAAAATTTTGAAAAAATATCAAAACTTTACCAATCAAAAATCGATGAAATTGAAAAAAGAGGAAAAACTTGCAAACTTTGGATACTGTATTATAAAATGGTATCTCTTCTAAGAAAAATCATAGCAGCTGAAAGAATGGGAAACTGGAAATTACACCTGGAATGTGTAGAATTGGCAATACCTTTTTTCCATGCAGCAGGTCACTTCAACTATGCAAAATCTGCTCGATTATACTTGCAGGATATGCGGAATTTGCATAAAACAATGGATCCCGTAGAGTTTAAAAAATTTACAGATGATGGGTACTTTACTTCCCGAAGAAGCAACGCATTTTTCTCTGGAATTTTCTCGGATCAAACCATAGAGCAGACTTTGATGAGAGCCATGAGCGTTGAAGGTGGTCCATTTAAACGTGGAGCAACAACAAGCGTTGTTCTTAAATGGATAAAAGGTGTTATATACACAAAAGATATCATCGAGTGCTTAGAAGAATATTGTAATGTCCAGTTCAGTAAAAGTCACCAACACGTAGATGCTAGAGATGCTAGTATTAACAAGGACAAAAAAGATGTATTAGCTGTGAAACAATTCTTATCAGACAATAACCCATTTGAAGACGTTGACATTTTACAAAATATCGTCACGGGATTAGTTGGGACAGAAGAAATTAACTGCTATGACGCTTTTAAAATTGGTATTGAAACAATGAAGGCAATCAATGGTTTGAATTTTAGCGAAATTAAATTATCAAAAAAAAGCAAGGTTATTCCGTTACTTGCAGTTAATAATAAAATAAAAATTGGTGAGAAATATGTACCCGTTGATCCATTGCTATTGTTTCAAAGAATATGCGTAATGAAGAAAAGTGACGAAGAATTGGAATCATATATGAAGTTTGAATTAGCACCTTACCCTCTCTCACTGTTCGATGAAGTTGGTATGAGGAAAGGTACCAAATCATCTTTGTTTTCTTCATTCAAAAATCTAGACATTACCTTGCAAAAAGAAAATTGTAAGTACTACGTCGATGGAGGTATGTTACTATATAAAGTTAAATGGCCAACCCATTGCAAATATGAAAAGGTTTTTCAAGAACACGTCAACTATTTAAAAAGAAACTTTGGAAATAACATTACAGTTGTTTTTGACAATTACAGTGACGATGGTAATAAATCTTCCGAAAGATATCGTCGATCCCTCAAAGTGGCCTCTAAAGAATTTAAGTTTAAAAAAGAATCTAAAGTGACTGTAAGTCAAGAAAAGTTTTTGTCAAATTACAAAAACAAAAGTCTTTTAATAACGTACCTGATCCAAGAATTGTCAGAAAACAACATCAAATGCTATCAAGGAGAAGGAGAAGCTGATGAATTACTTGTTCAGGTTGCAATTGAAGATGAAACTAACCTGAACAAAGTGATTACGGCAGAAGACATTGATATTCTCGTTATTTTGAGTGGCAGAGCGAAAAAAGAAGAAGACATTTATTTCCTGAAACTCGGGAAAAAAAATTCTGATGTGTCAGTGTATTCTTCAAAGTCATTTGAAATAGGTTATCCAAATAGCTCCAAGTATATTCTGTTTATGCATAGTTTTACTGGTTGTGACTCGACTTCAGCGTTTTATAATAAAGGAAAAAAAAAATTCGTTGAAATCGTAGAAAAAAGATCGGATGTTAGAGAGAAAGCGGAGATCTTTTATGATCAAAATTCTACGATGGATCAAATTTTAGAAGCTGGACAGTATTGTACTGCAGTCTTATATGGTGCTGCAAAAGATGTTCAGTTTAATAAATTGAAAACAGTCAATGACTGGCCTTTATATATGGAAAAAATGCGCTACAATTCTTTTGTGAAAGCCACCACACAAAAAAATGCAGTAAAACTATCGTCACTTGTTGCATCAGTTGATGGATTAAATCAGCACATTAAACGGGTATATCTGCAAACTCAAATATGGCTTGGAAATACTAATATTAATCCACTTGATTGGGCATGGAGTAAAATCGAAGATTGTTTAGAACCGCTTAAAATGTCAAGTCCCCCCGCACCTCAGGAGCTGCTCAAAATGATTTTTTGTAATTGTAAAAAGGGCTGCGGTTCTACGTGCGGTTGCAGAAAAGTTGGGCTTTTCTGCAACTCAACGTGTAAAACATGCTGTGGAGATAACTGCGAAAACTCTGTTCCAACAATGGATCAAGGGGAAAATGAAGAGGAAGATGAGAGCCATACAGAAAAGACACCAGATGAAGATGATGATGAAGATGATGCCGACAGTGATTAAATTATTATGTATAATTTGTTTTTACACTACGTTTTTGCACATTTTTACTGTTTAATAAACTAAAATAATTTTTTTTAATTTTTAACACTCATAAAAATTATTGTATGTATTTATTTCAGTAAACTTTCTTGAATAAGGGTGGTTTGTGGAATAGGGGTGATGAAGGGTGTAAAACTTATGAATAACACCATGTTATATTTTCTCATCATATGAAAGTAAAATCGAGATATTTTAATAAAAAAAAAATTTTTTTTTTCATTTTTCTCTTAGCAGGGGTAGTTTTCACCCCCGAATTATCGTTCAACAAAACGATAGGTTTAATTACCTTAACCAAAGGTAATTAAACCAAATTAAAAAAAAATGATAAAATTTGATTTTTTCCATTTTTCTTGCTGCAAGGGGTGGTTTTCACCCCTACATATATTGAATATATAATTAGTTAAAATTATTAGTTAAATATATAAGTATATTATTCTTCAGTTTTTTAAACCACATTTGAAAAAAAGAATGTTAAAATACGATTTTTTCCCATTATTCTTGCTAAAAGGGTGGTTTCCACCCCTTACAGATAGAAAAAAAATTGACGAAATAACCTTCATAACATTGGGTGTGCTTTAATAAACATATTCCAATAATATTTTAATCAATTAATTGCTTTAATCGATCGTACCATAATTTTTGGCAAATAGGGGTAGTTTTCACCCTTCAAAACGAAGATCGTAAAACGGCGTTGGGGAGACTTTTTAGTATAGGCCATTAACAGCCTAAATCCAAATTTTCAAGTGCCTCGGTAGAAGTTAATGGTTTTTCTAGGTTTTTCATTTTTTTACCTCGCTGTACTGGCCTATATATAGGAGAAATGATTTTGTTTAGCCACCACGATAAACAAATAGAAGAGTAAATAAATAAACAAACAAGTACATATAACTATTTTTTCATAAGGATACTGTAAATACTGTTTTTGGTCATTTTGATTTTTCGAATCGAATATTAACCGTATTTTCAGTATTACTTAATGAAAAAATTTTCAATTTCTTTTCTTTTACAGGTATTATTTTCTAATGCTAGAATTTTGACATTATCAAAGTCAAAACCATGTCTTTCTTAATTATTTCGGAAATACGATTTTCTATTCCCTGGTAGAAATCTGTCCAGTTTTTTGTTACATTGTCCAGTTTTCCTATACCTTTAACATGGGAAACACAGAAACTGGCCAAAAACTGGATTCATTTTCTACCAGGGTTCACCAAACTTTTTTTTTAATGTTTAAATTTATTTCGTGAATTTTAATGGGTCAAGGAAATTCGTTCTTCTGTAACTTTTAACTCGAAAGTCAGTGGTGTTTGCATAAGAAATGTATAAAATTTGTGTTTGAAATTTATTTTCTTTAAATCCATCAGTAATTTGTAAAAAATCTGTTTTTATGTTCACCCACATTTTTAAATGAATTTAGAAGAAAGTAGAAATGAAAAATTCGAAATGAAATATTACTAAATCGAATTTTCAAAATTTCGGTTTCATAAAGGCAATTCTAACAATTTGTTATCCTCTCTTAAAAAAATCCAAGAAATTTGTCGAGAATTCATCGATAATTTTTAGCATTATCGAAAAATCAGGTATTGCAAAAAATTTTCGATGTACAGTTTTCAAATTATTTAGCATTAAAGTCAGCCAATAAGAACAGGAGTTTCTTGATTGTCGCGACGATTTCGATGTTCGCTGACAATGCAATTGAAAGGTGTTCTTACAATTTATCACAGAATCTACTGTTAACCGGAAGTCATTCAATGGAGAATTACCCTGTATATAGAAAAAAGTAGAAGGAAATAAAAACTAAGAATTTTTTGTTAAAATGTTTGGTTTGTAATTAATTTGTAAACCGTAAGAGTGTAATTTTCGGAAGTCTTTGTAATCACCTTGGTGAACGCAAATAAACACATATTACTAATAATATTCTCTTTAATTATATTACATTGTGCATAACGCTTTTGTTTTAATCAACTTTGGTCTACATATAATAGGATATTTATATTCATTGATAATATTGAATCGAATAAATAATAGAAATGGAAACCAACAATATTATTTTCGCCCTAAAATTGAATATCTCACTTTTCACGGTACTCGTTAAAAGAGTAAAATAATTAAGATACGTCAACTAGATAAAATTAAAAAAAAAATCACTATGTAAATTACATTAAAAAAATCTCGACAAAGACGCGATCCTTAGGGGATTGAAATACAAGTCCAACGGTGTAAGCACTCAACCACGGTACGATTTTAGTGCCAAAATCTTCTAATCTAGTCTAAAAACTAGATGCCTTCGACTCGGGTGCCTACAATTTTGGCTAAATTCGTATTGCAGTTCCCTGACGAAAGGCTAATGCTTCCGGGAATATTCCCATTTTAACACTGCCAGGAAAGAAGGCAGCAGAGGGTAGTTCTAGCATCGTTAGGTTCGAGTAGTTTCTATACATATTTTGTAACAATATCTTGTTCCTTAAATAGGGTGAATATACCAATGAATGGACGGTTAAGCATTTTTCACACTTTGATCGATTGTAACGTTTGAATTCTTTTATGAAAATTTAACCATGATACCACCGTTAGAATCGTTAGACTCTGCTCTTTATGACCGTGTAGTTCAACCTTTGATTTTATTTAATTATTAACCTCGTCTTCATACGTTTGTAAAAAAATCCGCTAAACCCCAATGAATAGACGGGTTAAATCAAATGGAACGTTTTCAGTACCAGTTTTGGATGGCTTTAAAACTTTGCTTTGATTTTACAAAATAATAAACACTGGAAGATCAATAGTACTGTAAATATTGTTTTGAATGTTCAAAGAACATAAAAATATGTATTTCGTTGCATGTTGTGCATCATACATTCACGCTCCCCCGCTTCCTGCGAAGCTCCGAACCCCCCTCCCCGCTAAAACCTCCCCATGGCTATCCGACACCAACATTACAGTGAATATTTTGTTATGCCCCACCCCCCCCCCCCCCCCCGCCCTGCTAACCACCTCACTCCCCTGCTTCCTCTGTGTCTCTGTTTTTCATGTAATGTATATAATATACATACATATGCATTGTATATGTGTATGTACAATTTATGTTAATTTCATGTTAATTTGCTTTTTAAGGCATTATTGTTGATTTTACGAAGAAATGAATATAACCTTTTTTGTAGAGAATTCGATGTTCTATATTTTTTATTTGAAACATTTTTTTGTACGATTTGTATTTTTTGTTAAAAAATGGAAAAACGTGTTTTTTGAGCGTTTTTTTGTTAAACCTCCCCATAATTTAGTATGCATTGTCTCCAAAAACTAATCAGATCTAAGTTTGGCGAAGAGAAACCAAATCCGTTTGTACTTTTTAAATTCGTCCTACCAGTCTCGAGATATCGCGTATACAAAATTTTGCCCACGGACGGACGGACGGACGGACGTACAACCTAACGGACACCAATTTTTTTATTGTTGCTTTGGGTTCCTTAGGGCCTGAAACGTCGACATTTGATGAAAAACTATAGGGTAATTTTTTGACGGGAACTGACCAAATTCAATACTTCGCCAGACCTATGGTCTGGGTCGAAGTAATTGTTATACAATGTCAGTTTTGGGGCCGTTGCCGGTTCTAGATTATATGTTTGCGGCCTTTAAATGGTTTCAAGTATGCGAGTTCGGATTCGAACATGTATATGAAAGCAGGTTGCGCTGGTATGCAGGGAAGTGGGGAGCGAGCTATTTACGCGAATCGCGTAATCTTTCGCCGAACGGCAGCGAGAGATCTGGATTTCGCACGAAGGAGAGCATTGTTGCTTCAGTAATCGTTGAACTTTTGGTTCTTTCGATAATAGGTGTGCCTTCCGGAGTTTTGATCAATTGAAACGGATACAGCGCAATAGAAATACTGTTTGATTCTTTTTTATTTTCGTTGGTTAATTATCACAGCTATTAAAATTTTAATATTTATATTTTCTAACTAAAATAACATATGTTCACTTGCATTTGCTGTCTTTACACCGATGTGGAATATGTCTTAATTGATTTTCATTTATCACTTTATACTAAATAAACAGGAAGGGAATTAATTGTTAAAGTATTATATTATTAAAACAGCTTTTGGATTGTTATTGTTGATAAGAGTATCAGTAATGAATTTCATTAGGATTTTTTAATATTATCGTTATATTAACGTATATGATTATTATTAACGACTGGTGGAAGTGCTTTAAATAAAACACGTGATGTGATCGACCGAAAGAAAATATTAACTATTTATTAGCGATCAACCGGTGACGATCCGATCGCGACGCTGACTTCCTAACCCGACGACGTTCCGGAACGTACTCTCTCCCCGATCGTCACTTTTTCACGTCTTAGTTCGATCTTTCAAACTCTCGAACATTTAAATAGACTACGACGTCATATTACACATCGATATCATACTATTCGAATTACAAATAATTGAATCGAGATCGTCACCATTTCGAAAGGCCTTTTACATAATTACCTAACAGGCCTGCTTCATTTTGAGAGGTACCCCCATTCGGGTGTGCAATGGCGTAGGGAAAACCACCTTTGTGGGAAAAAACTTACGCCGGGTACCGCAGTCGATAAAACATCGATTCTGTCCGTAACATTCTCCCCCCTGTACGAAGTCTACGGACTCGTACACTCCACGAGAATCGATGTTTTCATAACCCATTCAATTCGTCATCGAACTCTTCACACGTCCTGCACTCCACATTAATAAATTTTGGGATTCGCATGGCAATATCACGTAGTACCATAACTCAACAACCAATTACAATCTCATACTCATTCCTTTCAGACTCGTTAGTTAGTATCATTACCTATGCATTCGTCAATACAGCTTCCATTTCGCATTCTTTTAAATCCAAACTTTCGCCAATAAAACGTGATACATCACAGTATAGTTAGCTCGAGGTCATCCGTAGTTACGTCCAAGTCAATGAAAAAGACAAAGCAGGTCGATCACTAACTACTAAAATATTACTTAAATAATAGCAAAGCAAAAACAAATTTAGTGATCGCAAAGCAAACTAAAGAGCGCATAAGCCGTGCCAAAATGGCGAGTGCTACCAATGTAAGATGGTTGCAGACTCCCGTAACGCTACTCAAACACTACCCATGTTCTATGAAACTACACTACAAGCGACAAATTTAAATTTCCACGGTAATGATGTAAGTTTCAGGTCAGTCTTACAACAAAGATATACACTCTCACTACATCTCGCACTGTATACCATATTACTCCTTCCGCTGAGGGAAAAAGGTCCGGGTACAGTGACACAGCTTCGCATTTATTAGGTCTACATTATGCCATAATAACTCATAAGTATCCATACATTACGCATCAACTGTACTAAGTATTCATTCATATATCGCACGACTTTAGCGACGATATGTATGTTCAATTAAATCATTCCATGTCATGCGCGGATTTCATAAATTCACAAGACGAAAGTTAAGGCAGCCAGGAATACGAACATTTCTATGGTTCTCTGTAGCATAATATTTTTGATCGCGACTTTATTTAAGTTGCGGAAACTGGTGATGACCGATTTTTTTTCTTAAGATCCGCGACGAATCTGGAAATTTCCATTTCGAAGGTCAAGGCAATACCTCTTTTTCCACACTTATCCTTTCTCTCTCTCTCTCACTCTCTCTCTGCCAAAGACGGAAGACAATAGACATCTATTCGTGGATATGCAACCAAATGTACCAAACCATTAAATCCTGTGTCGGTACCGACCGTTGGCCTCCGGGTTGCAAACTTTTGGACTTCTTGTTCCCCGGGTGGCCAGCCACGGTAGATCTCGGCGTCCCGAGTCCCCGCGCGTGTCATCCTCCGGGTACTATCCATCGAAAGGCGAATCGCCGGCAGACTTCTCTATGTATCCCAAGCACCTCTGGTTTGCTAACTTCCGGACTTCTTGTTCTCCGGCAGTCCAGCCACGGCAGATCTCGCCGCCCTGAGTCCCCGCGCGTGTAACCTTCCGGCTACTCTCCATCAGAAAGCGAATCGCCAGCAGGCAAATGTACCATACTCCAAAATGGAGTCCTATGTCCGATTTCGAGTTGTACCAAACTCTTTACTCCAAAAATGTACGAAACCTCCGACTCCGAAACACGCCAACGCTCCGAATCTAAATGCACCTTGCTCCACTTTTAGGATACCTTGCTCTGAATCGAAATTTCACATATCGATCATTTCGTTTAACCGTAAATTAATTCGAAAATGGTCAAATACAATTATTTGCAACATCATATACGCCGTCACCGTATACAAAGGACTCGTACACAGTACCTACATAGGCCCTCTTCTACTGCGGCTGCCACAAATTTTTATTTTTATTTTCGCGAATGATTGTTTTCAGTCCTGCCTCAACTTATACATTCAATGCTTGGGAATCGTTTTGAACATACAGCAAGTATACATTTTCTTAAAATAGTTCACGTCGCAGATCTGCAAGCTCTGTTTATATCATATCGCCATCGAAATATTACACCGACGGGTCGTTCTGGACCCACGAATACAACAAGTACTGTGTTTCCAACACACTCAGGTTTGGTATCAATTTCATTTGAAGTTTCATTTCGTCATATGGCGGCTGACTCGACCCTAACAAATCCATATATATTCAAAATGCCTTTCTGTAAAAGTCATCATAGACCTACGATTCCGCTTTGATCTTTACGAAATACGTCCGTCGCCCTATGTAGGGGCTCAGCTCGTGATCATCGACCCTTTCGATCGACTGCCTCAATGGTTTTCAAACCATTCCGTACGAAACAAAAGAAGGCTCATCCTTCCAACGAATAATAATAAGATTAAACGGCTCATATTTTTGAATTCGTATCCAAAATATGTAACGAAATTTAAATCGATTCCAATTCGATTCATCACGTCGTCATTACCATTCCAATAATTGGACTTATCTTTCAAGAAAAGTGCAAACACAAATACATCAGGCCCGCGATCCACTTTTCAAACAGGGATCCGGGCACCATCAACATTGACGCCTATCATGCCCTTCACAAACATGACCAGTCATTTATATTATTATGATTTACATTACGTTTCTACTATTCAAATTGTAATTCGCTCACAAAATTTGAAATGTTATCGATACCAAACCGTTCACGAAAAGGTCCAAACATTTCTTTATCATTTGTAATTAGAATCATAATCCCATTATAGGTTCATGCTACTTTGTTCACATATTTATATACAAATAAATTACTTTAATCTACAGGATAAAATCAATATTCAATCGCCATCATATTTTCTTCAAATATCAATGCCCATCCTGAACTTTTGAAACACCGCTAAAAACGTGACATTCTTTAGAATATGTACCAAAAATTATTATCTTCCATCAAACTGTTTGAGAAAGTGGGGGTGATGTTTCCATAAACATCGGACAAAACATGACTCTTTACGAACACCTATTTAAGGCGGTGTTATTTTGATTATCTTTCAATGCACCAAATTTATGTTCAAACGAGTGAAATAAAACGTGCGGTCAAGCTTTCAAACTAACACTTGATTCACTCGAAGCAGACGTCACAGCGGCAATATCTTTAGAACGATTCGAACTCGCAACAGTTTCGTTTCAACATTTCTAAAGGAGCGATGTTCTTACGGACATCTAGAGAAAGATGATGTTCGTCAGAACACCTGTCAGAGGCGCTATTTTGTATTTGATATTCAATAAACTCGAAAAAATAAACATTTCGACTTAAATTTCTGAATTACAACGTCAAATAAAAAACTCTGCCAAACGTATCGTAGAGTGATTTCGACGTAATTGGATGCCTAATATATCGTCATCCAACTTTGTACTATCCTCATTTTTAATCATTAAAATTTAAATTATCGACTTAATAATTTGTCGTTCTATTTCTCTGTATATATGGACGTATTTATGTTTAAATTTCGCTATACTCGACTTAAAATTTCATTATTTATCACCGTTCTAAATCTGTGTTTTAATTCTTAATAAATCGAATTTGGAATTTAAAATGTTTATCCCCATTCTAAACATTTATTATATTTTTTTCTAACATTAGATATTCTATATATGATGTGCATAAATTAAACCTCGTCAATATTACTAAAGTACAACGGGCTTGCAGACCTGTTTACATTATTTCATATACAGTAATCTTTATTACGTATCTAACGGGATATCAATATCGAAACTTGTATTCAGTAGAATACAGTTAGTTTCATTTTTAACTACTTCTCGAGTACTCGAGAAACACCGACTTTTTCGGTATCCGAAAACAAAGGGGTATCTAAAGTAAAAAACTCTCAGATTCTGTATTCCGTTTTTCTCACAATTCAAAATTCGAACTTCCCAAAGGCGATGTTCGTTTGAACACCGCGCAGGAGTATGTTTATACCAACATCAATCGTACAAAAAATATTGTTCAAAACAAATATTAAACACGTTCTTTCTAGAACAACTATCGAACGGATATTTTCATGCTTATATAAATCTGTTACTATCATTGCTAATTAATATTCTTCTGAATATCAACTATTCGAAAAATAGCATATCCAAATTCGTAAAAACATTAATTGACCACGCCATTATTTTAAATGAAATCCGTCGCGAAACATTTCCGATATTGTCATCCCGTTAGGACGATTTTTACGAGAGAAGTCTTCGAAATACATAATCGCATACGACGACGCGGCACGAGAATTATATATTTGATATTTTGTAAGTCGTCGAATCTTTCGAATTTCGAGGGTCGCGCCGCGCCGCTGTGACGACAAAACACGATCGCGCGCTATATGACTGAATCGTTCAAGGAACGCGAGACAAAAGCATGATTCTCGACATATTTTAAAAATCATTAAATCACGATATGAAAAAAGAACGCAATTACTAAAACGCGATATGAACAAACGCACAGCTCACCATGCCGATATCTGTATCTTCCGTGAAGAAACTCGCTCGATGCTGTTTCTCACGCGGCCACACAGCTGGATTACATCCGTCGTGTCGATGTTCACCACGATTTGATTGTTGGAAAGGCCGGCATAGTCCGTTACTTTGGAGGACGATTTTCGATGTTTACCCACCCAAAGTTCAACAATGATCAAAATAATCACACGCGATTACTCGACCTCTCGATAAGCGCTTGTACTTAGACATTGTTTACAAACTCAACTATACACGTCGACATATTTCACGAGATTCCGACATAACCATCAAATCGGTCACATTACAAGCCACATCCACCATTCCCGGCGATTGTTCCCGGATTTCGGCACCAATTTTGTTAACGACTGGTGGAAGGGCTTTAAATAAAACACGCAATTTGATCGACCGAAAGAAAATATTAACTATTTATTAGCGATCAACCGGTGACGATCCGATCGCGACGCTGACTTCCTAACCCGACGACGTTCCGGAACGTACTCTCTCCCCGATCGTCACTTTTTCACGTCTTAGTTCGATCTTTCAAACTCTCGAACATTGAAATAGACTACGACGTCATATTACACATCAATATCATACTATTCGAATTACAAATAATTGAATCGAGATCGTCACCATTTCGAAGGGCCTTTTACATAATTACCAAACAGGCCTGCTTCATTTTGAGAGGTACCCCCATTCGGGTGTGCAATGGCGTAGGGAAAACCACCTTTGTGGGAAAAACCTACGCCGGGTACCGCAGTCGATAAAATATGAATTCTGTCCGTAACAATTGAACCCCTGGCGATCAAAAGGAGATAGGCGCGAAACGCCGGAGAATTTGTTGGCCCCTGGGATCGTAATTTTTGACTTTCGAATTTTAAAGTTTTCATTAGATATCTTAATAGGAAAATTAATTACGCGAATTTTTTGTTGAAATAAAAAATTTCTATCCCTCTACGTTTTTAATATAATCGCAAAAAACGAAATTATTTGAAATATAAAATAACTTAATTATTTTGTCTTTAACTCGTCATATCTTTTACAATAATTGGAATTTTTTAATGAAATTTTCTAGGGAATATGCACTATTCTATCTACAAACTAACGTATTTTTCCAAATTATGGTTAGTTGTTACGGAAATTTTTTTAAAATTGTTTTTTGTTTTACTGCACAAAATTGATATTGAAAGCTTCAAACACTTCGGGAGTCGAGGGAATTTGAATAAATCGAAATTTCCTTCGCACCGAAAATGCGAGGAAGGTTCAAAGAAGTTTTTTGTAAAGTTATAGACTAATCTGACTTGTAGTTTTCAAGTAACAATTGAAAGTTGTAATGCTGTCGCGTCGCGTCGTCTCTTTAACGATAATATTCGAGAAGAAAGTTATTTTATATTTCAAATAATTTTGTTTTTTGCGATTATATTAAATACGTAGAGGGATAGAAAATTTGGATTTTAACAAAAAATTCGCGTAATTAATTTTCCTATTAAGATATCCAATGAAAACTTTAAAATTCGAAAGTCAAAAATTACGATCCCAGGGGCCAACAAATTCTCCGGCGTTTCGCGCCTATCTCCTTTTGATCGCCAGGGGTTCAATTATGTTTAAACACAAGTATACTTGTAAAGTTTTTCACGAATTAAAATTATAACTTGGTCATCGTTCCTTCATATCGAATCTTATTAGCACATAAATTCAAATTTCTATGCCCTTTGAATCGTAATATCGTCCCGATGATATTAGTTATTCACACGCATCAATGATAAGGTTCAATTTTTCCTGAAAGGGCACATCTTCCAGATAATACAAAAAATATATACTTTCATATTTAGCTTTTCGTCATAAACAACAGATACATGTTATTATATTAATTGTATGAAAACCTAAATAATTGTTTAAACTTTCTACATTTTTTTTAAAACCCTTATAATAGATATTTTATTTTCACGGTGGTAGTAACGGTTATATTGAAATGTAAATAATTTTTCACCCGCTTTCTATGTACGAGTTGAGAAGTAAATTGTTAGAAGATGTAATCGAACATGTGCTTTAAGGTACTGGTTTACCGACGCTTACCGACGAGTGTCGCATGCCGTAGCTGTCCGTATGTAACCCTAGAGTGCGCGGATTCAGTGTGTGATTCGTGTGTGTAGCGACTTTTGTAGTTAGTTCGATTTTGCCTTTTGTATCGCGAGAATCGGCGTATCTCATTTGTATTTTCTGGTGTGCAATTATATTTCTGCTTTACTAAAACTTCTCTGAGTTCGTTATTAAGAGCCTAGCCCTCAAAAATTACCAACAGGTTATGGGCCCAGGTCTTGCAAGTGAGTTTCACTGCTCGAATTTGTGAATTGCAAAACTATACTTTCCTTATTATCGAAAAGTGCCACGTAAACAATCTCAAAATGGCCACCGCGCCTGATTTCGCAAATATTGAGAGACTGATGAAGGACAATTATGAACTATGGAAAGTGCAAATGAAAAGTGTATTAGTTTTCAATGATTTGTGGCCGTATATCGACGGTACAACAGTAAAACCAGACACACCGATCCTCAGCAATATTTAAAACTTACGAAAATGGCGACCAAAACGGGCTTCGCAGTTCTTTTCCCCATGCCTCAAATATTCAGAAGCCCAAAGAAACGAAATCGTAGCTGATTTTTTTTTTCAAGAAAAGAGAAAAATGAGATTTACTTCTCTAGTATGTCAGATATTACATTGGGACAGAGTAGAAAATTGATGTGCTTAGAAAATTTGTAAAATACATTTATTTTATTGTTAAATAAATATAAATGTAATACGGTGAACTAATGTTTATAGTATCATAACATTAATTAATAACGATATACAGGGTCATCGAAAAGTATCGGACCCCTCTAATATCTTCAGTTAGAATGCACTTAGGAGAAAATGTCCAATAGCAAAGTTGTATGGTTTCAAGCGGGGAGTAAGATGATGACCTTGACTTTGACCTTGACCATGTCCTTCAAGGTCATTTCAAGGTCAATCTTATTTTTTAAATAGAACCCCCTACATTTTATTACATATTCTTATAGCTTATCTCGAGAGCTTTCCAAAACACTATAATAAAATATTTTTTTATTAAGTACTTTTTGAGTTATAAAGGTTTGAAGTTAACAATTTGTTAAGTGGTGTGCGAGTCCGACCAGTTAAGGCAAGAGTGGTGTGCGAGTCCGACCAGTTAAGGCAAGAGTGGTGTGCGAGTCCGACCAGTTAAGGCAAGAGTGGTATGTGAGTCCGGCCAGTTAAGGCAAATTTAATTCCAATTGGTTAGCTTGGGCAAAATATTTAATTGTACCAAACAATTCACAACAAATGTTCAAATTGTTGCCCTTCAACAGCCTGGCAATGTGCCAATCTGTTATAAACAGCCGAAACCGCATTCCGGTACGTTTCTGGCGGTATTAGTTCTATCTCTCGAGTTATTGTCCCTCTTAAATCATCTAAATCTTGAGGCTTGGTGGCATAAACTTTACTTTTCAAGTAACCCCACAAAAAAAAGTCAAGTGGGGTCAAGTCCGGAGACCGAGGTGGCCACTCAATATGACCCCTTCGCCCTATCCACCTGTCCTGAAAGACCTCATTCAAATATTGACGGACAATGCCACCATAATGAGGTGGAGCTCCATCCTGTTGGAAATAAATTTCATCCATATTTCCACCAGCTATGTCTCTAATAGCTGGAACAATTTGTTCGCGAAGCATGACTAGGTATACTTGTGCTGTCAAATTGCCTTCAATGAAGAAAGGGCCAACTGGTCTACCATTAAGAATACCAGCCCATACATTAACTTTTTGTGGATATTGAGTATGATTGACTCTTTTCCAGTGAGGATTAACGTCACTCCAGTATCTACAATTGTGTCTATTTACATTTCCAGTCAGTTCAAATGTTGCCTCATCAGAGAAAACAATATTATCAAGTAATAGAGGATCGTCGACAATCATCTCCATCATAAGATCACAAAATTCGATGCGTCTATCAAAATCGTCTTCGGACAACTCTTGGACCAAATGGAGTTTGTATGGATGCCATTTATTCAATTTCAGAATTTTACTGACAGATGCATGACCGATTTCGTGTTCTTGTGCAACGCGATTGATGGAAATATGGGGATCTTCAACGAAAGACTGTAAAACATCTAATGCCTTATCATTATTTGTTGCTGTTTTAGGTCTACCAGATTCTGGGCGGCTTTTAACGCTACCAATGGCCTCGAAATGTTGAATAGTACGGATTACAGTACTTTTGGAGATCCTATTATTTTCATTCCGAAAATTTTCATTAAATAATCGCGTAACTGTTTTATACCCTCTTTGTTGATCTCCCTATCCTCGCATCATTAACAGTGTTATTCGATCTCTTTCAGAAAGCTCCGCCATTCTTAATTAGAGCGAAGAAGAATTAATCAGGTAAGTGATAGGAAATTGATCTAGATAATTAAGTAGAGAAAAATACTAATTATTAAGTGTTGGTCCAACTATCGATTTGTTTATTTTAACCAGCACAAGCAAAAAGCTCGTTGAGCAACTGAAAATCTAATAGATCAATTAATAATATTTACGATAAATTTCTGGGCTATTGGAAACAAAATGAAGATGTTTGGGATAATCAATTGAAGCGCAATGGTTTCTTTTGTTACAGAAAAAAATTTTGAGGCTGTTCGTTTTCGCCCACGAGGTGACTGCTGCTCGCTAAGAAGAAGACAGCACTGCATCAAAGTTTCAAATCAGTGATCCATATTGTTTGCTCAAGAGCTCGTACATTGGTGCCTGCGAGAGTGAGAGAATAAAGATTGGCCAACGCTTTCGGTCAGATTCCCGCTAACGCCTTCGGAAATCACGCATTCGAGCAGCTTCTCGCGATTACGTTCGGGCAGTTTTTCGCCAGAGCCTATTAGCATAATTGCTTGAAGCCGTACAATACTTTGCTATTGGACATTTTTCCAAAATGCATTCTTACTGAAAATATTAGGGGGATTCGATTAATGTATTTTCTTTAAACCAATTAATTGGTCTCATTATTCCGCGCACAAAAGTATTATGGTTATGATTACTGAAAAATAAATAATATTTTACAAGATATTCTACATTTTGTGTCAAAAAATTGTTAACTTCAAACCTTTATAACTCAAAAAGTACTTAATAAAAAAATATTTTATTATAGTGTTTTGGAAAGCTCTCGAGATAAGCTATAAGAATATGCAATAAATATAGGGGGTTCTATTTAAAAAAATAAGATTGACCTTGAAATGACCTTGAAGGACATGGTCAAGGTCAAAGTCAAGGTCATCATCTTACTCCCCGCTTGAAACCATACAACTTTGCTATTGGACATTTTCTCCTAAGTGCATTCTAACTGAAGATATTAGGGGGGTCCGATACTTTTCGATGACCCTGTATATTTGCTATTCCTGGCTTTAAATTGAAATAATCGACGAATTATGGAATTTTTGTTTGATGATGTTGGGCTGTTGACCACCAGGTGTCTGCTTTTCTCGCGTGAGAATTGAAATTCTTTGGATAAAATTTCTAGTGCGAGCAAATCCGCATTATATTGACAATTTTGGTGTTTAAAGGAAAGCTTTAGCATGTTCAGCAGTAATCGGTGATTTCACAATCATGGCTGAACGTAATAATTATAAATGCGATCATGAGGAAAATAGGAAAAAAGTCTGTGCACCGTGTGGAAAAAAAATTGTTATTGAAAAAAAGACGCTCCAATCATTTCAAATAATGAAACCCACGAGAAGTTAATTAAAGAATTTCTGAATTCCGATTTTGATGCCTCTGATACAAAATTTCCAGTCAGTATTTGTAATTCGTGTCGTCATTCTTTAACGGATTGAAACAATAATTGTTTTAAAAGATCATTGCCCTCTATGCCAAATTATGAAGACATGTGTCTACTAAAGGAGGCTAGAAATAAAAGCAAAATATGCATTTGGGTACATCTGCCTGACAGGAAGATATAAAGGCCATATCAAAATAAAAAAATGAAGAGGTCATGTACGTAATATAAACAATAAAATAGATTCATCCAACGGTCTTTATGCAGCTTCTAGTAGTGGATCACTTCCCCAAACTGTAAATACTAATAAATGCAGCGAAAATAATGTGATAAAGCTCTGTAAAAAATGTTTTCAGGAAATAGCAAAAGGGAAAAATCATAATTGTGGAGGTAGTAAAATTTGTCATGAAAACTTACTTCAAGTTGTAAGTACAGTTCCTGATGATGTTCAGGATAAGATTGTTAATTCTGTATTAAAAAGAAAATTGGAAGGAGGAAATGATGGCGAACGAGTTAATGCGAGAAATGTGGAGATAACTCTAAAATCATATGGCAGTAAAAAAACAAAAATTGTGTTAAATCCTAAGCTGAAAACAGAGGTTTTTTTTCGTCAGAAAAACTAGACAATTGTCAAAATAATATGAACTTATCTGCAAATCAAATGAAAAAGGTTACCAACTTCATAAGATGCCACACGGGTAAGAAATCAATCCCAAAATATTATAGAGACCATGTATCGGAAAAATCAAAAATTTTAGATGTTTATAAAGATGGTACCTATGAATTCGACACTGAAAATTTAAAATCCAAAGAAACGAGGCCGGTAATTTGGGCAGATGCTTCAGAATTACTACATAAAGTTTTGAATTTACGTAATCTGACTGGAAATTTTGTTATCAAAATCATGGCAGATGGGGGTCAGGGGTTTTTCAAAATTTCCTTATCAATTTTCCCTCAAGAGTATTTCGACTGTGAAGTTGAATCGGACATTGAAACTGATCCGGGTGAGTCTATTCGAAAAAGGTCAACTTATTTAGAAGGAGGTAGCGTAAGTAAAGAACCGAAGTTAACAAGTGTTCAAAAACTTATAATACTATGTATTGTGCCGAAAATTGAAGAAAGCTTTGAAAATATAAAACTTCTATTCCAGTTAACGAAAATTAATGATATTCCATTTCGTTTCCTTGCTGATTTAAAACTATTATTAGTGGTAAATGGACAGCAAACAGCATCTTCAATGTTTCCTTGTCCATACTGTTTCGTGTCCTTAAAAGACTTAAAGAAAGGTTGCAGAGAATTTATCGATGAGGAACAACCCGATGTTTTGATTGTTAGTTGTGACACTATTTCTTCGGCAAGTGATGACATAGAAATGAAAAAATTAAAAACCTACGGTGACGTGAAGAGAGATTATGAAACCTTCTGCAAATTAGGAAATAATAAACAAAATTCAATTGCCTGTCACAGTACAATAAATATTCCTCTTTTCGAAGAAAATGACAATATTCATGTTCTTGAAAAATGCATACCTCCAGAACTTCATTTGTTACAAGGATTTGTAAACCACATATTTTGAAAGGTTTAGTTCCTCTACTTGGCAGGGATAAAGCCCTCATCTGGCCAAAAAAACTGAACGTTATGCCGAAAAATTATCAGGGCGAAATCTTTGAAGGCAACGCTTGTAGAACACTTTTGAAAGACGCAGACAAGCTATTGACAGTGACATTGTATGTGAAATTGGATTAATTCGAATGCAACCTTTTATTAATTTTTTAAGGCTATGAATAAGGTAGTAGAATCTTATTTTTCAATTAAAAAAGTGAATCCAAAATTACATAATGATATCGAGGAATTGAAAAAAGCGTTCGACGCGACAAACGTATCCGAATCACTAAAAATTCATATAATTTTAAATCATTTGGAACAATGTATAGAATTTATAAATGGTAATGGATTAGGCTTGTGGTCGGAGCAAGCGGGAAAATCCATTCATAGAGAATTTCTAAACTTTTGGGAACGTTACAAAATTAGTTATATAGAAGATCCAATGTATAATAAAATGTAAAAAAAGCAAAAAAAAATGTAAAAAGTAAAAAAAAATATAAAATATTAAAAGTAAAAAAAAAAAATGAGGCCATAATATATCAACACGTCCACGTCGTTGGCCCTGGGGAAAGCTGAGAGTGGTAAAAAGTATGCCTCAGAAGATTTTAAATGAATTAAAACATTATTGTCGCATTTGACAAATATTCTGTGGTTATACATTTTTTGCGTTATCTTGAATTACCCCAGCCTCTCCCTATAATATAATATAATAGATTATTGTGTAAGATATTGGATGAAATTCAAATTAAATATATCTCATCGCCCTTTAACATAAATAACATAAAAAGTATGCTTTTGCATCTTATATATTTCATATAAACTTTTACAAGAATACATTTTATTTTTTTTTTTCTCGAAAAAATAATCAGCTACGATTTTGTTTCTTACGGCTTTTGAATACTTGAGGCATGGGGAAAACAACTGCGAAGCCCGTTTTGGTCGCCATTTTTGTAAGTTTTAAATATTGTTGGGGATCGGTGTGCAGAAGATCGAGCAGAGTTGGGAGACTGGACAAAAAGAGACGCCAAAGCATTAGCGCTTATGAACTTGGGAATTACGCATAGTCATCTCAACCACGTCAAGAAAGCGACGACATCCAAAGAAGCTTGGGACACCTTGAAGACAGTTTTCGAGTCTCGCGGTCCGGTGAGGAAAGCAGCCCTCTATACAAGCAACTACTCAGGTTAGAAAAGGATTCGGACAGTACGATGTCGCAGTATATCATGGACTTCTCTCAGAAGGCGGAACAACTCGATGAAGCAGGTATTGTAATACCCACCGAGTTATTAACAATTATGTTATTAGGTTCATTGCCCGCCGAATATGAGAATTTCACTATTCCGATAGAATCACGCGATGATATACCGTCATTCCAAAACTTAAAAATTAAGTTGATTGAAGAAGAAGCGAGACAGAGTGACCGCGTCGAAAATAAAAGGACGAATTCCGCGTTGTTTACTAACAGTCGGTCCGAACAAATGAGTTCCGCGTTATTTACGAAAAGTCGACCCGAGCAAACAAAGAAATTAAACGCGTATTCAAAAAATCGCAATCAGAAATATGAAATACGTAAATTTAAAGGCAAATGTTTCAATTGTAATAAATTTGGACATATGAGCAAAAATTGCAAGTCAAAATCGAATCGAAATGAACAAAGTAATGTAAGCGACGCATTAACGACTATAGCGTGTAATACCGAATTGGTTGAAAAATCACAATCGTGGTACCTTGATAGCGGCGCAACTAGGCATATGTGCAATGACAAAAATAGCTTTGCGATGCTCAACGGAAAAGAGCGAATGAAAGTGTATACCGCCGCGGAAAATTTCGTAAACTCAGAAGGCAATGGAAATGTTCATTTAGGTACAAAAATAAATGAGAGAGAGACAAACGTCAAAAAATTACAAAACGCGTTGTATGTGCCTGATTTACGCAATAGTCTCATGTCGGTGGCGAGTGTTACGGATAAAGATTATAAGGTGATATTCCACAAAGATCGTGCGACGGTGCGCAGAAAAGATGGTTCGATAGTGTTGACCGCATTCAAACGTAATCGATTGTATGTTGTTGACGAAAAATCGGAAAGCGCGGCGCACGTGTACGATCGTAACAATAACTTGCTTCGATGGCATCACCGCTATGGACATTTAAATATTAGCGATTTAAAGAAGTTATCTAGTGAAAATATGGTTGTAGGTATGGATCTTAAATCTAAGGCAAACGAAATTACATGTGAGATATGCGCGAAATGTAAAATACACGTTCAGCCGTTTAAAGCATCGACAGAGCGCGAAAAAGTCGTCTTAGGATTGGTACACTCGGATATCTGCGGCCCGATGAAGTCGCAGACTATCGGTGGTGCAAATTATTTTGTCACCTTTATAGATGACTACTCCAGATACATCGAAACTGTAATGCTGCGCAGTCATTCAGATGTATTTCAAGCATTCATAAATTATAAACGAAAAGTAGAAAATCAGACTGGTCAACGAATCAAAAAATTACGGACGGACAACGGGCCGGAGTATCTATCGAACAACTTCCAAAACTTTCTACTTGAAGAAGGTGTTGCTCACCAACTCACCGTCGTATACAATCCGCAACAAAATGGCGTTGCTGAGAGAGCCAACCGAACGCTGACTGAAATGGCTAGGTGCCTCATGCTGCAAGCCAATCTACCCTATTCGTTATGGGCCGAAGCGATAAATACGGCAACCTATTTGCGGAACAGAAGCGCCACTAAATGTCTCAACGGAATTACACCATTTGAAGCCTGGACACAACGAAAGCCATATGTTGGATTCTTCAGGTCTGTAGGCAGTAAAGTCATCGTGCTAAACAAAAGCCAAAGAAGAAGAAGTAAATTTCAGCCGAAAGGTGATGAATACGTCCTAGTGGGCTATTCCAATGAATCGAAGGCCTACCGTCTTTGGAAACAGGGATCCAAGAGTATTATTAAAGCTCGAGATGTCAAGTTTTTTGAAGACCTCGAGATCCCAGCTTTATCGTGGCCACTCGAAAGCACCGAATCCGTAATTGATGAAAAGGATAACGACAGCAGTGAGGTTAATGATTTCTGGGGCGAACTAACGAAATACGAGGCTGAAAACAGACATACTGAGAGCGAGGTTGAAGGCAAATTCAACGAAGACGATATTACAGGCGAATGCACTGAGGATGAGTTGGAGGAAAAGCTCAAATTCAAACAAACAAATTCGAATAGCCTCGCCAGAGCACCTGGTCGACCGAAAATTGAGCGAACGGCAAAACGAGGTCGCCCAAGGAAATTATATAACACGGTAAGGGAGGAATCGGATCCTCAGTCAGCATCTCAAGTTTTGGGTCGTAGTGATAAACAAAGTTAACTAACCGCCATGAGAGAAGAGTACCGAACTCTTCAAAACAACAAGACTTGGGCTCTTGTACCAAGGCCAAGCAATGCAAAGGTTCTGTCAAATAGATGGGTATTTAAGACAAAAACTAACCAACAAAATGAAATCGAAAAATATAAAGCGAGGCTTGTTGCACGAGGACACCCAAGAATATGGAATAGACTACGATGAGGTATTCGCTCCTGTGGCAAGATACGAAACGATTCGCACGTTGCTTGCAGCAGCCGTAAACGAAGAGATGCACGTTCATCAAATGGACGTTGTGTCAGCTTACATTCAAGGAGATCTCAGCGATGAAGTGTACATGGAGCAGCCGGAAATGTTTGTAGAACACGGTAAAAAAGACATGGTATGCAAGCTATTGAACCCCCTGTACGGACTAAAACAGTCAGGCAGAGAATGGTACAAAAAATTAGACGGGTTCCTTATAGATAATGGTGGTTCCCGTACTCCTGCAGATCCCTGCGTTTATGTATTCGGAGAAAATGAAGATCGAGTGCTAACGATTATTTACGTTGATGATTTAATCTTGGCTTCAAAGAAGTTGAACTCCATAAAACTCATTAAGTCAAAGCTAAAAGCAACTTTTCAGATGGTAGATCTAGGGCCAATCAAGGATGTCCTGGGCATCCAAGTTCAGCGAAAAGGTGCTACCGGGAATATGTATATATCCCAATAAAAATACATTGAAGATCTTCTTCAAGAGTTCAACATGGATCAAGCTAAAGCTGTATAATAATTATAATAATAATAATATCGTCTTTATTGATCAATATAATATATACATCGAACAAAGGGCGAGACACAGCCGTTAATTGCTGTTTTGCAGCCTGACCCTTATTACACATTAGTAGTCAAAAATAATTTACCAAGAATCATACATAATATCCATTTAAAAGCCATCCATGAGGTAAGAATATGCAGCATGAGGAATATTTTCACATTATTGTATACAACAAGCGAGACATACAAAAAATCAATATATAATTGTATGCACAAAATATTAGACATATATCATAAAATTTTTCCACTTAATTTTGCTTATCCACAAGGTAATTCTTAACACGTAATAACAATCGATTCGATTGATGCCATAGCGATCTGATAGCCATTGGGATCGAATTAAACGTACGGGCTGCGGTAACAGAAAAGGCACCCATGGCCTTGGCAGATCTATACAGAGGGTAACTCATAGTAGTATTGATCACATTACGCAGATTAGGTCGATTAACACCTAGCATCCCAATTCTTTGGTATAGATATTCCGGCTTTTTAGTAGAAAGTACTTGTCTAGTTTGTAGAATCAACACCTATTGAATCCAATCGCAAGATATCAAAAGAAATGAGCCCTAGAACAGAAGAAGAACGACAGGAGATGGATAATCGGCCTTATAGGGAGCTCGTTGGTAGCCTTATATACTTAGCGAATGCGACACGTCCTGCTATAGCGTTTGCGGCGAGTACGTTGAGTAGATTTTGTTCTAATCCTGGGAAAGATCATTGGATAATTGCGAAACATGTTTTGAGATATTTAAAAGCGACGTCACACTATTGTATTGCTTATGTTAAAGACGGAGAGTGTCTCAAAGCTTACGCGAACTCCGATTGGGCGAGCGATGTCGATGATCGACGATCTTGTACGGGAAATGTTTTAATGCTCGCCGGTGGCCCTATCAGTTGGAAGTCGAGAAAGCAAGCATCCGTTGCATTGTCGACTATGGAAGCCGAGTATGTAGCACTCTCGGAAGTCACTCGTGAAGTAGTATATTTGCGACGCCTTTTAGATCATATGGGATTCGCAAAATATGTCGAACCACCAATAAAAGCATTTTGTGACAATCAGAGTGCTATACACTTATCCAAAAATGCGGTATTCCATAAACGGAGCAAGCATATAGATATAAGTTATCATTTTGTTCGACAGTTAATTGATAACGGAGAAATCGAAATTAGCTATATAAAAACTGATTATATGCCTGCCGATATTTTTACAAAGCCACTAAGCAATCGTAAACATGAACGTTGTGTTAAACTAATTCTTCAAACGGAACCTTTTTCATGTTGATAATTACCCTTTTTGGTTCTACCGCACATTTCGATAGAGGGCGTGTTAGAAGACGTAATCGAACATGTGCTTTAAGGTACTGGTTTACCGACGCTTACCGACGAGTGTCGCATGCCGTAGCTGTCCGTATGTAACCGTAGAGCGCGCGGCTTCAGTGTGTGATTTGTGTGTGTAGCGACTTTTGTAGTTAGTTCGATTTTGCCTTTTGTATCGCGAGAATCAACGGCGTATCTCTTTTGTATTTTCTGTTGTGCAATTATATTTCTGCTTTACCAAAACTTCTTTGAGTTCGTTATTAAGAGCCTAGCCCTCAAAAATTACCAAAATAAATCTTGTATATTTTTTTTTATTCAGAATGTGTAAATTGCGGTTTTAGGCGTATTTTACATTTCGACGGCTCCTATTGATATAATGCACATTCACGGCGAATACGATATAATGCACATTGAAAAGTCAGTTTGATATAAGGCACATTCAAAAGTGGGTTTGATAAAAGGCACATTCAAAAGTGGGTTTGATATAATGCACATTCAGATCTCCGTTTGATAAAATGCACATTCAACGATGTATAGAATAAGGCCTTTATTACCTTCAATTCCACGTTACCGCTTAATCAATGATTGAAAACAATAAGTGTTCTAATTTGAATATAATAATATTGATTAAATGAAAATGTTGGTAGCAATAATATTGCTGCTTTATATTATTTGTTAATGTCAGAAAATAAAATTTGAGTAGTATTTCACGTAAATTATAACATTACAAATGAGATGCAAGCACAACGTTGGATGTGCATTTTATCAAACGGAGATCTGAATGTGCATTATGTCAATCCCACTTTTGAATGTGCCTTACATCAAACTGACTTTTCAATGTGCATTATATCGTATTCGCCGTGAATGTGCATTATATCAATAGGAGCCGTCGATTTTCTAAATGCACAAAATATCTTTTGTGCAATGTGAATCGGTCCTGGCTTTCAGTTCATCTCACATGCCTGACATTCGTAGAAAAAACTGTTTTATATGCATTCATATAATATATGCATTCGCAATACTACTATTTAAATGTCAGATCTCTCAGATTGGGGTCCTTCCACCGCGCATCTGCCTCGCGCACCTTCCTTCGGCTTGCTTCGGCCGCTCCAGCTTGCTGGCTCTTGAGACGGGAACGGAGCGCGGGCGGAGATTATACAGGGTGTCCCATTTTAATCCCTCACTCGAAATATTTTGAAAAGTAAATACTTTAGAGAAAAGTGTTTCAAACAAAAGTTGTTCAGGACAAAGGGGGCAATCACTGTACATTATTGGTTATAACCTTGAACATGACCTTCAAGGTTATTTCAAGGTCAAGTGTATATTTTTAACGGGGAACCACTATTTTTGACACCGGATTCGGAAAGAGCGGGAAATGTTACGTCCGAATATGGTATGACCGATTTTTTGCCAAGGTTATTTCAAGGTCAAACTAACATGTTCAGGAACGGCGAAATATCTCAGCGTGACTACATGTTGGAGGGAAATGTTTCAGACAAAAGTTTAAGCATTTTTCCCAGCCTATTTAATGGTACCATTGTATTTGACCTTGAAGGTTATTTCAAGGTCAAGTGCATATTTTTAAACGGGAATCACTATTTTTGACACCGGATTCGAAAAGAGCGGGAAATTTTGCGTCCAAAATGGTGTTTTATAATTTGCTGATGTGACCTTCAAAAGGTCAAATGTTGAATCGTCCGGAAGCTTTTCATTTAACTTTAGATTCATGGGCAAACAATTAGTACTTGGGTAGGACATGGTACCGACGAACTTTTACTATTTTCACCCGCGGACCATTTTGAAGGTCATCCTAGGTCAAAGCGATCTCCCTTTGTTAACTAGAAAACCTGATTTTTGTCGCAAATCTCACTGTCTCGTAGAATTATTTCAAATACTTCAGTAGGCTTTGGAGCTAGCGAACTTTTACCATTTTGACCTTGTGGGCGATTTTTAAGGCCAACTTAAATACCAATCTGGGATGAAAGGCGTTTGATTCGAAAAGTCTGTATACCGCTGGCGTTAGCGTCATCCAACATGCACCCCGTGGAGGTCGCATAGTCGGCTTTGCATGTCTTTGGGGTGCTTTGATCAGGTGGTTCCCCTTGCCGTCACCTGTTTGTTTGTGTGTGTGTGTGTCTGTGTGTGTGTGTGTGTGTGTGTGTGTGTGTGTGTGTGTGTGTGTGTGTGTGTGTGTGTGTGTGTGTGTGTGTGTGTCTGTGTGTCTCACAGCAGAGATCAGGACCCCATGGTTCGTCAATTCCACGGCATTTACTGACTCCAAACCCTCTCTAGTGTGTGCGTGCGCGCGCGCGCCCGTGTGTGTGTGTGTGTGTGTGTGTGTGTGTGTGTGTGTGTGTGTGTGTGTGTGTGTGTGTGTGCGTGTGTGTGTGTGTGTGTGTGTGTGTGTGTGTGTGTGTGTGTGTGTGTGTGTGTGTGTGTGTGTGTGTGTGTGTGTGTGTGGCTAAGGTGTTGTCTAATGCAAGTGTTCAAATACTCTTCTATTTACCTCAATACATTTATCAATGCGATTAAGGAATGACGCCCTCACTCTTTGAAGAACATCGGGATTAATCTCACGACATGCTTTTCATATTATTTTCATGTCCTCTGCTGTTGTCGGCTCTGTTGCATATCCTTTTTCCTTTATATGGCCCCATAGAAAGAAATCCAAGGGTGTAAGATCTGGGGATCGAGGGGGCCAAACTTGAACAGGGCTTGCAATTCCGATCCACTTGTTTGGGAATTGCTCATTTAAGTATGCTGTTACATTCCGGGATCTGTGAGGTGGTGCCCCATCCTGCTGGAACCACATACTTTGTCAAATATTGCAAGGAACATTTTCTAGGAGGATTGAAAATTCTTCTCTAAGGAAATGTAGGTAGTTTTCCCCCTTTAAACTTTCATGAAAGAAAAATGGCCCTACGATACAATCACCTACAATACCGGCCCAGACGTTAAGAGACCATTGCCGCTGAAACTGTTGATGACGTTTCCAATGGGGATTGACATCTGAATAGTAGTGGCAATTGTGTCTATTAACACCTCCTCTGTTTAAGAACGTGGCTTCGTCACTAAAAAGCACCATTTCGACAAATGCAGGATTTGCTCGCACCTTGGCTTGTACCCAATTATAGAAAGCAAGACGACGGGCGAAATCAGTCTCTTCCAATGTGTGAACTAGATGAATATGATAGGGATGAAATTTCTGCTCTATCAGAATTCGGTTTGCTGTAGACCGAGGAATGCCATGCTGCCTGTCAATTTGTCTGGTTGAAATTTGCGGATTTAAAGTAGTAGAAGCGATTACAGTCACCGTCTTTGCTTCGTTAACACCTAATTTTTGACGCACTCGTTTCAGGCTACCTTGCTCGGCTCTGATGCAAAGGTTTTTCATTGTCGTTCTATGAGGTTGTCGTCTATTGGGATATCGTTCAGCATAAAGGCGCGCTGCATGTGAATAGTTATTTCTGGCCTCTCCAATTAACCGAACCATGTCCACAATTTCGTGGGGAAGATAATCAGACATGATTTCGTTTTGCAGGAAACAAACAGAATACCGAAGTTTCAGTGCTAATGCTTTAATGTAAACAACAGACAGTAAAATGTCTTGCAACAGATTTTCTCGTATTTCAAACGATTGTGTACAGAGCTGGAGACAAATTGTTCTATTGTTAAACAATGTAAATACAAAAAAGGAAATGCTAATGCCCAATGAAATGTTGCGTTAGTACGTAGCTAACCACTACGCTTTATAAATTGTTTTTAATAAAGAACAAAAGGAAATAGACGCTATTTATTAAATGCAAATGAATGTGCGCATTAGCATTGAATGTTGTATGCTATACAATTTCTTTTCTTACTTCGTAACCTTTTGCGTTTTCTTCCATTTCAGTTATATCTTCATCAAAATTTCGGTTCTTGCTACGTAATTTCTATTCCATGATATGATTTCCTTAGGGTCATGCGCATACACACACACACACACACACACACACACACACACCCGCCGGAGTCTTGCTGGTTCCTTCTAACGGGCGCGTCCCCAGGTGGCGGATCGGGGAATGCTGGTAAAAGGTATCGGAGAAATAAAATATCCGACGCGGACCAAAGAACTAGCTAGGGGAAGGAACCCCGATTAATAAACCAAATATGGCAGAACAGCGGCAGAAAGAAGTTTACGGTGCTGGGGTCGGATCCCCAGTACCGGCGTCGGGCACGAGTGCGCAAGCGGGCTCTCCGGCGTCGATATCAGGCAACCGCAGTGCTGCAGGGGTTGGTCACTCGGCCCCTGTAGCATCAGATGCTACAAGTGACAGTATGGCGATGGAATCCGGAGTGGGCTGTCTGGCGGCCTTCTTCCAGAAGGTTTCCAGCAGCATATCGGTGGACCCACCAGCAGGAGAGGACCCAGAGGCGGCAAAATTCCGGGTCCTGGAGGAGAGAATTAAGGGCCTTGTGGACTTCATTCTTGACAAAAAGAATCTCCACAAGGAGCTTAAGGATATGGCTAGAGCTACCTTAAAGGCAACCAGGGATTATGCCGAGGTGAGGCATAACCCATGGCCTTCGAAAACGGCGTGCGACTGCAAAGATGGGGCGAGCCAGACCTCCCCTCTCTTTCGCAGGCCCCATAAAGAAGAGTACACGGGGAGAAGAGAGCCTTCGCCGATAACAACGCCGGCGAAGAAAAAGTTGAGAAAGGGGGCAGAGGACAAGGACCTTTCCTCCTCACCCGTGAAAAATCGCCAACAGCAAGCCCGAGCGCACGACAAGGCCTGGGCAACGGTGGTGAAAAGGGGAAGGAAAGATGGGAAAAAAGCGACAAAACAGAATGTCGGCGTGCGACCCAATCAAGAGCATAAAACGGGGCCGACACAACACCGTCCTGATGCTATCAAGATCAAAGCGACAGGAGGAGTCTCGTACGTCGACATCCTACGAAAGGTGAAAACTGCACCCGGACTCAAGAAATTGGGCGAAAGGGTAACGAGGATTCGGCGCACGAAGGCAGGAGACCTCCTCCTGGAACTGGGCAAGGACGGAGTACCAACGGAGGAGCTCCGATCCGAGGCCGCGTCTCTCCTAAACGGGTCAGCTCTCATCCAGATGTTGACCCAAATAGAAGGCATAAAGATCACGGACCTGGATGAGGCCACAACCACGAACGACGTGGCACTCGCACTCGCCTCGGCCAACTTAGGGGCGCGTACTGCGGCACTCAGGCGGCCATAGTCAGACTCCCCGCCACAGTAGCAGAGAAGCTACTAGAGACGGGACGGCTGAGAGTTGGTTGGGTGAACTGCAGAGTACGGCTCCTAGAAATACCTCTTCGGTGTTACAGATGCCATGAGATCGGGCATATGGCAACGAACTGAAAGAGCTCAGTCGACCGGTCAGCTCAGTGCTTCCGATGTGGTAAAGAGGGCCACAAAATAGTGGATTGTGCGGCTAAACATCAGCCTGCACAAGAGGACGAAGTACCGAACAACAATGGCTAAGGTGCTCCAGCTTAATCTCAACCACTGTGCCGTGGCCCAGAATCTGCTGTTCCAGCTGGTCAGAGAGGAAAAGGCCGATATTGCCATCATTAGTGAGCAGTACAGGGACCTAGAGGATTCAAAGTGGGTAAGGGACACTACCAGCAAAGCGGCCATCTGGGTCTGTGGAAATCTTCACATATCCAACAGGATGGTCACCCCCTTACCGAAATTCACATGGGTGGAGGTGGCTGGTATAAGATTATACAGCTGCTACCTTCCACCCAGCGACACCTACGAAGAATTTCTAGGGTCCCTGGACGACATTGTTGAAAGTGCTAAGTCCTCCCGACTACCAGTAGTAATCGGGGGAGATTTTAACGCTTGGTCAATAGAGTGGGGCAGCGCGAAGACTAACCAACGCGGCCGCGCCCTACTCGAGGGCTTTGCCACGCTGGAGCTCGAGATCGCTAACGTCGGAGCCAAGCCAACCTACACCAAAGGCGATAAGGCATCCGTGGTTGATATTACCTTCATCGACCCTAAATTGATGAGGGAGGGTCACGAATGGAAAGTTAGCGACCGATACACGGGCAGCGACCATCATGCTGTGGTGTTTCAACTCCAGCTAACCAAAAGGCCAGCGCGGAACAGCAGAGAAGGGGAAAAAGAAAGATGGGCACCGTCTACATTAGATCCTGGCCTCAAAGCCTCTCTCAGGCCATATCATCAGCTTGCGATGTCTCAATGGCCGCAAAATCAAATCCTCGCGGCAGACCGCCAGTATACTGGTGGAACGAGGGCATCGCAACTATCCGGCGAGAGTGCCTTAGAGCCAGGAGACTGCACCAGAGAGCTCTTCATAAACCGCAGTACCAACAACTAACGGCGGCCTACGAAGAAAAGAGGAAGAAGCTTAAAGCTGCCATTAAGATCGCGAAAAAAAGTGCTTGCAGGAATTCTGCGAGGATGTAGACCGGGACCCTTGGGGCTGTCCGTATAAAACGGTCATGAGGAAAATCAAGCCCGAGGGAATGAATGCTCCATCTTGCCCACACTTCCTCCACAGAGTAATCCACCATCTGTTCCCAGAACAACAGGAACGATCCACTGGTACTGGTCTGCTGGCAGAACCTGGTGCAGTCGAGCCACCAGCCGTCACTGAAACCGAATTGAGGATGGCTGCTAAGAGGATATCTGCACGCAAAGCTCCGGGAATAGATGGAATCCCGGGTCTGGCGGTTAAGAGCGCAGCGCTGGATGTCCCAGGTATCTTCCTGGAAACATTTACCGCATGTCTAAAAGATGGATGCTTCCCGGTGCAATGGAAGCAACAAAGGTTGGTACTGCTGTACAAGGGTTCTAAACCCTTGGACGAACCATCTGCACACCGACCACTTTGTATGCTGGACATTCTCGGGAAGCTGTACGAGCGGATAATATGTGCCAGGCTCGAAGCAGCCATCGATAAAGTTGGAGGTCTTTCCGTCAATCAGTTCGGCTTCAGGATGGGTCGCTCAACCATTGATGCAGTCGACCGGGTGAAGACGTTGGCCGCTAACGCCATCAGTGGCAGTCGGAATACCAAGCGAATGTGTGCCATCATCACGCTTGATATCAAGAACACCTTTAACTCGGCCCGATGGGATTGCATCATGCTAGCCTTAGAAGAACTCAAGGTACCAATTTACCTTAGAAGGGTCATCTCTAGCTACCTGTCAGCCCGGACCCTGTTTTATGACACCGATGACGGCAGGCGCTCCCACAACATCACAGGAGGCGTGCCGCAGGGTTCGGTCCTAGGTCCCTTGCTCTGGAACGTCATGTATGACGGATTGCTCAAACAATCACTTCCAGAACGGGTGACTATAGTAGCCTATGCCGACGACGTTGCACTTATCGTCGTCACAAAAACCATAGAGGAGGTCCAATACGTCGGGGATGACGCTATTGAGGTGGTAGCTAGCTGGTTGAGAAACCACGGACTCTGCCTGGCGGCTGAGAAAACGGAGGCGGTGCTCATCTCTCGTACTAAGAAGAGAATGTACGCTACCTTCACGGTCGAGGATAAGGGGATCAGAACGAAAGACACCATTAAATACCTTGGTGTTATGCTCGACGCGCGATTGTCGTTCAAAGACCATCTGCAGTATGCAGGCACAAAAGCGCTAAAAGTGGCTCGCGTGCTGGGGTATATTATGCCCAATATAGGGGGACCAAAACAATACCGTCGATCCCTCCTTGCTTCAGTGGTGAGCTCTGTAATTCTTTACGGAGCCCCCGTCTGGGCGAACGCCATTGCAAGCAAGAAAAGCTATGGAGCCACTTGCCGACGGGCCTGCAGGACAGTAGCGCTAAGAGTGGCCCGAGCGTATCGTACCGTGTCCGACATTGCCCTCTCAGTAATCTCGGGATCCCCCCCCCCCCTTATATCTAATGGCAGCTGAGAGGGCTGAAAAGTACCGTGAAGTTAGGAGTGTAGGCCAAGAATTGGCAAATGTCTCGGGAGGCCAAAGCAAATGGTCCGAAAGACTACTTGCCGAGTGGCAGCAACGATGGGACTCAGCAGCCAAAGGGCGCTGGACCCACCGTCTCTTCCCGAATGTGGCGAAGTGGACAGGCAGAGACCACGGATTCGTCACATTCCATCTGACCCAGGTACTTACTGGGCACGGCTGTTTCCGCAGCTACCTCCATCGAATCCGCGTGTACAAAAACGCGGAGTGCCCGGTGTGTCCTGGCGTGGACGAGGATGTGGAACACGCCATCTTCCACTGTCCACGGTTCGCAGAGGAGCGGAAACCGCTGCACAAATTTGGAGAAGACCCAATAACACCCGAGCGATTGGGTAGGGTCCTGCTCCTCTCACAGGAAGGATGGGACGCAGTGGTCCAACTCGCCACGTCCATCGTGGAGCAGCTGAGAGCTATCCGCAAAAACGAGGAGGGACGGATAGAAATACCATCACCTATCCATCATGCGCCATGATATCGGTGAAGAGCCTCTCGGGGCTTAGGCTGCCTTCCTGGAAGTAATGCCTTAAGGCGGTTCCCGGGAATGGACAAAACAGCCTTATGCGGCGGTGGTTTTAGCGGATGAGAGCTCCGCACTTCTGCTGGCACCGGCCGGCAGAGAAGGCTGGTAGAGCTTTCCATCGTCGCGTCGGCAAAAAAAAAAAAAACACACACACACACACACACACATAGCCACACACACACATACACACACACACGCACGCACGCACACACTAGAGAGGGTTTGGAGTCAGTAAATGCCGTGGAATTGACGAACCATGGGGTCCTGATCTTTGCTGTGACACACGCACACACACACACACACACACACACACACGCACACACACACAAACAGGTGACGGCAAGGGGAACCACCTGATCAAAGCACCCCAAAGACATGCAAAGCCGACTGTGCGACCTCCACGGGGTGCATGTTGGATGACGCTAACGCCAGCGATATACAGACTTTTCGAATCAAACGCCTTTCATCCCAGATTGGTATTTAAGTTGGCCTTAAAAATCGCCCACAAGGTCAAAATGGTAAAAGTTCGCTAGCTCCAAAGCCTACTCAAGTATTTGAAATAATTCTACGAGACGGCGAGATTTGCGACGAAAGTCAGGTTTTCTAGTTAACAAAGGGAGATCGCTTTGACCTAGGAATGACCTTCAAAATGGTCCGCAGGTGAAAATAGTAAAAGTTCGTCGGTACCATGTCCTACCCAAGTACTAATTGTTTGCCCATGAATCTAAAGTTAAATGAAAAGCTTCCGGACGATTCAACATTTGACCTATTGAAGGTCACATCAGCAAATTATAAAACACCATTTTGGACGCAAAATTTCCCGCTCTTTCCGAATCCGGTGTCAAAAATAGTGATTCCCGTTTAAAAATATGCACTTGACCTTGAAATAACCTTCAAGGTCAAATACAATGGTACCATTAAATAGGCTGGGAAAAATGCTTAAACTTTTGTCTGAAACATTTCCCCCCAACATGTAGTCACGCTGAGATATTTCGCCGTTCCTGAACATGTTAGTTTGACCTTGAAATAACCTTGGCGAAAAATCGGTCATACCATATTCGGACGTAAAATTTCCCTCTCTTTCCGAATCCGGTGTCAAAAATAGTGGTTCCCCGTTAAAAATATACACTTGACCTTGAAATAACCTTCAAGGTCATGTTCTAGGTTATAACCAATAATGTACAGTGATTGCCCCCTTTGTCCTGAACAACTTTTGTTTGAAACATTTTTCTCTAATTTATTTACTTTTCAAAATATTTCGGGTGAGGGATTAAAATGGGACACCCTGTATAGCATGTCGCTCGAAACTATCAAACAAATGACGGGTGGTTGAAACTTAATTCAGCCTTTTGTTAAATATCAAATATGTTCTTGTGGCTCAGTGGTTTGCGCAATTGCTTCGCGCTCGTGTAATCGCAAGATCGCGTCGCGAAAGGTGAAAATTTTTTTTTTCCCGAATTCTATTTATTAATTCTATTTATTTTGCCAACGATCATTTCTTTTATTCGAGACATTTTTTTATGTCAAAATTATGCCACACATATACTATATAAAAAATATTATTCAATAAAAATTTATTACAACACTGCTTGTTACTAATCTACGATGATTTCTCGAGATTAAAAAGTAAGTGATATACAATTTGTAATTGGGCAGTTTTAAATTTTAACGGGAAGCGTAGAATAATTATTATTCTTTTACTCGAACATTTCTTTATTCCGATATTATGTTACCCGTTTAATATTACCAATACCAGTACTAAGACACTGGTTTTTAATTAGAGCTAATAACATCTTTTATTTACTACGTATTTCAGTGCTTGTTTTTCATTATATTTAATTAGTGATGTAATTAATACAGTACGTCTCATTATGTTAGCCGCATAAATGTATGTAGAATAACTGACAGTTTTGTTACTTATTTCTAGATGTTACTATCTACTTCATATCAATACAGATTTTTCATTACAGAATACCCTTTTATTGCATTTTGTTAAAAAAATTGACGGCTAATAATTTAAAATATTTATTCTCGACTAAAATGGGAATAATGTGGAGCTTAGTAATGCACATTGTTTAAAAAATGCGTAATAATTTATTCAGAAAATATAATTAACCCAATAATGGTACTGAATGCTGCTTGAAAATAAATTTTAATTAAGTGTGGTTCTTGGCTTGAATTTTCATAGAATTATATATGTATATATAGAATACACACGTCGGCCAGAAATATTGTCACTATTGGTTATTGTTGCCATTAAAAACATGTGAAATTAAACCAATAAAAATTTGCTTTATAAAAATGGAATGTAGGCTAGTCCAGCCAGTCAAATGATTTTTATTCGCTTCATGCTGTTTACGTATGAACAGAAAATTAGTTTTCATCAAAAGGTAGATTGACTAGAGATAATCGTTACCCGCTGTTAAAGTACTTTATATACCTTAAAGCCTAGTAAACGTAGAATTCATATTATGCTTGCAGCATTCTTTTGCCCCTGTCGAAAAATTGTATTTTGTAATAAGCATAATTTATATACAAAGTATTCCGTTATGAGACACCCTCTTACCGACGATTTTAGCAATGCATTTTTAATAAGATTATCGGGTATTTGCGTGAAATTAAATTAAATACGGTTTAAAATTTCTATTCATTGTAAATTTTTATTAAAAACAATGAAATTGAGCAGAATTGAATATAAATGGTTGTACAGCGAAAATTAGCGAAATTCAGCAAATTCAAACCTTTCCCGAGTAGAAATTTCGATACGGCCCTGATCAGGCCCTGCTCGGGCTGCCTGATTATATTTCAGGCCCTTATCAGGCTACCCTATCAGGGCCTGATCAGAAACGTAACGATTATTTTGGTCCGGGCCTGATCAGGCATCCTGAAATAAGGCCCTGGTCAGGCCTCTGTCAGGGCTTGATCAGGGCTTTATAAGGGCCTGATGTGGTACCTCTAAAGTTCGTTTAAACAATAATAATTAAATAAAATGAATCAAACAAATGTACGAGTCACTTTTATATACACTTTATATTTAATGATATATATTTATTATATTATTAATCCAATATTTCATAAATGTGTCATTCGAATGATTATGTTAATTTTTATTTCTGAATTTAAGTTTTAAACATTGAAAATGTTTTATATTATTTATATTTTATATTATATTTTTATATATCGCATCTTGTATTTGTATTTTTCAATGCTCGCAAATAAATAAGAAAAAAATTTGCCCCGACCGGGAATCGAACGCGGGTCTCTCGCTCACTACGCTTGCGCCTTAACCACTAAGGTACGCTCGTAATTGCAGCATTTTAAAAAAAATTGTGTCTTCTATAACTCATTAAGGCCCATACCTAGCACAACTCAGGTAGCGTCAAACCAACTATCGTCAATAAAATACCTGCCAAAAATCAAATACCCGTGTTTTTTTGTTTATAAAAAATAATAGTTTATAACATTTTGTCAAGAAACAAATTCGACAATAATGGTTCTATATTAAATCTGGCGGTTTTAATCCAATCTAAGAGAAAAATTGAACCGAAAATATGTACGATGTTTTGTTAAAAGTCGTAAATTTGTTGTTAAAAATAATAAGTAAATAATATGATCGAAAATCAGCTTTGGCCCATGCTAATCACATGGCGGTTAGTGCCAAATTAACAACTGGACATAGGATATTTTATAAAAATAAAATATGTGTGTTTTCTTATTTATAATTATATAATTATTTATATTAATATTTTATAAACAATTTCGTCAAACACGATTTTAGACAAAATCTATTTGCGGCAATCGATATTACGGAGTAAATTATCTATGAAAAGTATATCTATTATTTTTATTTATTCTATAATAGTAATACAATAATACATGTACGTTTTTCACATAATTTATCCCGTAGAACCAAATGTCGCATTCATATTTCTCGTGAGACCACTTTTAATGATGTTTATAACAAATTCTTATATGCAGCTTCAAGTAAAGTTTGCTTTGCAATCCTTTGTTTCGAACATGGTCAGGCAACAACTACGTTTGCCTGATAAGATGTAGGTTGTAGTCCTCTGACGAGTGCATGGTCCGGCAGTATTAAGATCCACCTTATCAGGCGCGCATGACTGCTGCCTGTTCAGGGCCTGATCCGGGAGTGACAATGGACACCTTATCAGGCGCGCCTGATTTCTGCCTGTTGAGGGCCTGATCCGGGAGTGATAAGGCACGCCTTATCAGGCGGGCGTGATTGATGCCTGATCAGGCCCTGCTAAATTTTCAGGCAGCCTGGACAGATTTCTGCCGCACTGAACACATTTCTGCATTTCTCCGGCACTTCTCCAGCGTGGCACTTAGAATATTTCCAATCAAAAAAAAAACTGAACATTTTTCTGCAATTCTGCGGTATTTGTCCGGCATTTCTCCGGCACTTCTGCGGCGTGGAACTTAGAATATTTTTAAGAAGAAAAAAAACTGAAAATTATGTTCCACATGTGTGGTATTTGTCCGGCATTTCTCCGGCACTTCTGCGGCGTGGAACTTAGAATATTTCCAATCAAAATAAAAACTGAAAATTTTGTTCCACATCTGCGGTATTTGTCCGGCATTTCTCCGACACTTCTCCGGCGTGGCACTTAGAATATTTTTAAGAAGATAAAAACTTTGAAAATGTTGTTCCACATGTGCGGTATTTGTCCGGCATTTCTCCGGCACTTCTCCGGCGTCGCACTTAGAATATTTTCAATAAGAAAAAACACTGAAAATTTTGTTCCACATGTGCGGTATTTGTCCGGCATTTCTCCGGCACTTCTCCGGCGTGGCACTTAGAACATTTCCAATCAAAAAAAAAACTTTGAACATTTTTCTGTATTTGTCCGGCATTTCTCCGGCACTTCTCCGGCTTAACACTTAGAATATTTTCTACAAGAAGAAAAACTTTAAAAATTTTGTTCCATATGTGCGGTATTTGTTGAAATGATCTGCTTCTCATACAAATATAGCTAGTGGAGGTTGGACTACAATTACGATGCGTTCTGAAATGGAACATTCGATTTACTTATATAACGAGGTTGCGTGTATGTTTCTCAACATTATATGCAATATACAAATACATTAACAGTTGTACATATATATTCTTTTTGTACAGTATACATATACTTAAAATTAAATTACAGATACACAATAATTGTTTTCAATACAGTTCAATACATACTAGGTTTGCCCGGTTAACAAGCAGGGTCGTGTTGTTTCCAGACGCATACTGAATTTTAATCACCTCGTCACATGAGAGTCGTATACTTTGGTTTCGAAGTCCTATAGAACAAAAGAAAGGTAATTTAATATCGATAGGAACTGCATGGTAACACTGAAGATGCAATGTAAGTTTGAAGTGTAGGCAATGTGCTTAAACACGCTCATTTAAATAACATATATAAATAATTATACACTATATCCAGTAGTAGTAGTAGTAGTAGTATATTTTACTCTCTTATGGGGTACAACCTGTTGAGAGGTGAGGTGAGTTCCGGAATAGACCGAAAACTTAATTCGCAGATACAAGGATAAAAACCATAAAATAAACGCAAAACGCAGGGAATATAAAATATTAAAAAAAGATAAGAATAACACAGAGCAAAAGCGCAGTACATTTAGTAAAACTAGAACTAGTCGCCATACAAGAATTGTCTTCGCACGAGTATTGCTCTTATGAATTTACATAAGGTTTTCGCTGAGAAAAGGTCAGGTTTACAGATCAAAGTACAAAAAATGTTATTCGGAGAACACGCGGATACATTTGCAACAAAATCACGTCTCACTGGTGCGAGTAGGGGGCATTCCGTAAAAATGTGACATAGAGAATCGGGGACATTCATATTACATAACGAGCATGGCGATTGGGGATTATAGATGAGACGCATACCGGCGAGAGAAAGCGAACGCGTGAAGACTGTCGCTAATCTGAGCTGAGCTCTTACTCTTAGATAAGGGAGAGGCAGACGAGGCGGATACAGCGTATACGACGAGTCGCTGAGCTGACGGTAGAGTGGTAGCTGAATATTTTCGGAGTTAAAATATCTTGCTAAATCTTTAGCTCTGCAAGAATCTGCATATTTAGCAATTAGTCGCGGACCAACGCTCGCCCAGGACTCTGCGTCAAAGCTGCCCCGCAGGACATCAACCTCCGCTTCATCCAATAGGGAGAAAAGCTGCGTGAGCCAGTTACGGGGCTCTTCTGGAGATATCACGGATAATTCTCTTAAGCGAATAAGTAAAATCTTGGGCAGCCTTGAGTCGGGAAGTCGGAGGGTCTTAATTACCCATTTTATCGATCGATTTAGTATCTCAACCGCAATCGGAGTGATACCGAGTTCTAATCGTATTATATAAGCCGGGGTGTTTCTTGGCAAATGGAGAAGTCTTTTGAAAAAGTCGATTTGCACCGACTCCAGCCTATCCAAGTGGCGGAGAGCCCAAAACGGAGCCGCGTATAATAGTACCGATGTAACCATAGCTTTGTACAGTTTCCAGTATGCGTCCCATGCGTCGATTTTAGCGGAATTTATTACGGCTACGGACGCGGCTGCTGCGGCCATTGTTCGAGTAACGGCGTCCTCCGAGGGCTGAAGGCCTGACGTTGATGATGAAAACACTATACCTAAAAACCTGTAGACGCTTTTTACTTCGACTGGAATGTTATTGAAAAGAAAGCCTCTTGAGAACTGATCGAGCGGACCGGCTCTTCTGAAACAGATTATCTTAGTTTTCTCGACATTTACAGTGAGCCGGTTAATCGAGCAGTAGTCAGAGAGGATTTTAAGCTTACGGCGAAGGTCTGAGGGGGAAAAAGCAAGAATGGTAAGGTCATCAGCATAGAGGAGCATTAGCAGATCCGTGGATCTGGTAACATCCACTCCGCGTACATTATTGTCTCGAAAAAAAGTAACTATGTCTGACAAATATAATATAAACAACAACGGACTCAGAATTTCGCCTTGAAGTACGCCTACCGTTACGTTAAATCGCGACGTTTCCCCGTTTTCCTTGTTATACAGCACTGACGCAGAGCGATAAAGCGCACTAAGCACCCTGACGAATTTTGCGCTAACACCTAGTCCAAGTATCTTTCGCCATAGCAGATCGTGAGGGACGGAATCAAAGGCTCTCTTAAAGTCCACAAAAAGGCTATAAAGTTTCGCGTTCCGGCGCCTCAAAACGACCTGCGCGGAGGCGAGAAGGCAGAAGATATTATCCTCCGTCCCTCTCCCACCGCGAAAGCCGGATTGTTCCTCCGGTAGGATGTCTCTCTGCGTAGCCCACTTGGACAGGCGTGTACATAGGATCTGTGAAAAAATTTTCGCTAGTGCGTTAGTTATTGCGATTAACCGGTTGTTAGGAGGATCGTTACGGGCGCCCTTCTTATACAAAGTAAAGATCGTCAAATCAGCCCATCCTAACGGGAAGGCTTCCGCCGTAAAAATTCTATTAAAGAGCGAAAGAAGGAGAGAAAGCCATTGATCGTCCATATGCTTAAACAGTTCCGCAGGTATTTTATCTGGACCAATGGCCTTTCCTACCTTCAGGGTCCTTAGACTTTCCCTAAGTTCAGACACAGAGAAAGGTGAGTCCAGCTCGGGATCAAAAGTACCAAAATACTGCACGGGCGGCAATTCTATCTCCGGAAAGATCTCGCGGAAGAACTCATTCCAGTTTTCGTCTGACACTTGATGGCGTAGTGTAGGTTTCGAACGAAATTGGCGTACTGCAGACCAAAAATCTGCTGAGTTACGGACTTCCGCGAATCTGTCGGCAATATTAGAGTCGTAAGAGAGTTTTTTGGCAGCTAGTAAATTTGAGTAACACCTACGGGATTCTTTGAATTCTTCCAAAATGGCCGCGCTGTATCCAGACCCCCTCATATGTCTCAGGGTGCGAGCTAATGACCTCTTAGCGGAAAGATATTCCTTGTCAAACCACTTTTTCCTGAATCCTAACGGCGAGAGGTTATTGCTAATAACATAGTCTTTTAAAAGGCCGGAAGAAAGCGCCGAGTTGCGAATCGTTACAGTTAAATTGTTATAGCACTCGTCGAGATCATTACAAACAGCAGAAACAGTGGTTTGAAACGAGGCCGCGAGAAACGCATGATATAATGTAAACGCACTAGTTGCCCCGTCCGAGGGGTTCTGAAAACGAGTCACACGACGCAATACAGAGCTTTGAGCAGGTGTCTGCGAAGACGAGTTATCTTCGAAGAGATAGAGTTCCACTGACACTGGCAAATGGTCAGAGCCATAAAGATCATCGCCTATCACAAGATCGTGAATATAATGAACATGCGGTATCGAGATCCAGACAAGGTCAACAACACTGAAACCCCTCTGTCCGAGAAAAGTATAATGCGCAGGAAAATCACTTAACGTTCGACCGTTTAATAAAACAAAATTGTTTATGGACATAAAATCGGACAAAATGGTTCCGCGTTGGTTGAGATTCACGTCATAGGATCGTCTACAAACTCGCACAGAGGACTCTTCAAAAATTTGAGCTACGTCACTTAATGGGTCAGACGGACCCATCCGACAGTTAAAATCGCCTCCTAAGATGAAAATACAGTCTGGAAACTGTTCATTCAGTGAGTCTAGAATAATTTGTAGGGAGGAGAGCAGTGGTTCTAAATCGGAGAGAGGAGAGAAATAAAAGGAGCCGACAATTAAATTTAGCGGATTCATATTTAATTTATAAAAGAGCCAATGAGGTGACGAATTTAGCAGCGTGAAACTAGAGTTAGGATCAATTAAAGACAAAAGGCCTCCGCTACAACGGCCAAAATTACTGGTGCGGATGGCTGGTGAATTAATCACTGAATGATCAGTAAGCAGATCCTCTGCGCGAATTTCGAGATCCCGCCAAGTTTCTGAAAAGTTCATAATTTTGTGTGCGGAATAAAAACAATTCTTTTTAATGTTAAAAAAACCATGAGCGTTCCAGAAAACTATTTTTAATAAATTCTGACGAATAGGAGACTTAATACAGACAGGCGATGATACTGCATCTGGTGACGATGACGATGAAACGTTGACAGAAGACGAAGGACGGGGACAAATTAAAAACCCGTTTCTATGGATGATGAGAGCGTGTCGGTGTCTATGGATGACGGTCTTGCGTAGGCATTTGCGTTTTTCTTACTAGAGCTGGCTTGCGCTCGACTTGCAGAGGATGAGCGAAACGAGGCCGAATTTCTTTCCATTACCGGCTCAGGACATGGAATATTGAAGTCCTGGTCCGCATCCGACCATTTCAGCCATACGCTATTGGTGGCTATGGCATCGCCCTTTTTTTTGAATAACGCGCCACAAGAAGCGGCAGCGCGGCGAGCCACTCTGACCTTATAGGCCTTGAGGCGTTCTCCATCTGTATAGTCCGGATTGATGAAGATGTTTGTGGACTGGAGCGCCGTTTTCTTAGACGACATAATGACGTATTTGTCCTCTTCCAGCATTAACTCTGCCAGGTACGTCGGAGGATTGATGCGGATTTGGCGCGCGGCGGCGACCGAAGATTCCAGTGGAAACTTCGCAGAAAGGAATTTATAAATTTCCTTTCTTAGCGGACCCGGACCGGGCACAAACCCGGTAAGGATGATGTTCTTCCTCTTGAGTATTTTTTCCTGAGCCTCAAGTTTAGTCTTAAGCGTCTTGATTGTTGATTCCTGAATGTCCACTCTTTCCTGTAGACAGCCTAGGCGTGATGAAAGATCAGAGTTGATCTGGTCCACCTTAGACTTGACCGCTACGATTTCACTCGTGCAATTAGCAATGCTCGCTTGAAGAGCATTAGATTGTTGCTGGATCGCAGTAAGCAACGATTGCTGCAGTGATTCCAGGGTTAGCGGTATATTGGACGAAGACATCGTTGGAGAATCAATAGGCTGCTGTTCCGGCTGGATTTGATCTGTAACAATAAGTTTTCTCTGCCTCGTTGGTTGAAGATCGTTCGGGTCGTCCGAGTCCGGTAGGCCGTCTCGCTTACGTTTGGCGAGACTGAAACCGAAATCTTCTAAAGCGCTGCAACTGCTAGTACGAAGCGCTCTCCACTTAGATGCTGTTATGGGGCGGCCGATGAGGGCAGCCGGGCGCAAAATGGTCGTTGTACGCTCCACCTCTCTGTCACTAGAAGAGGACGTAGGCAGGACAAACGCTTGTGATTCGCTGCGGGACGGACTGGGTGCTGACATTAGTCGCTCGCGGCCGAGAGCTTCTGACCTCTTGTGGTCAAAAAATATAAATACTTTATGCGTATCACCGCGAGTAATAGAAAGTATACGCTTAAATTGATAAACACGATTTACCGACTACAGACGATACAGACGAAAGACATACACACGGACGACTACCAATACGACCGAACAGATTACTGTTGTAAATCGCCTTGAGGTTTACACACACACACAGTCGATGTAAACACGACTCGGGAACGCTGAGAGTGTAGTGGGCCGCACGCAAGCAAGGAGCGAACTCACCGTTATGCAGGCGAGACACAGGCGAATATCAAAAATAGCTCCGTCTTCGAGAAGAAATCTTGAGAGTTGAAGCACGTTGCATATGTCGGTTGAACTGGAGATGTCATGTACCATTTAAAGGGAGCAGCGTGTCCTCTTCAGATGCCGATATGATGGTAGAAAACCCGAAGAAGATAACGGTAAGTGGCAGATTGAAGACCAATGCTGTCAAACCGGAGAATTATTCCGTGTTGTGTTGACAGCTGCGTGACGTCACCACAGGCGAAATTTTCCAACCGTCACCACGTCGGATAGGAAGAAAAGTTACCTCAAAAAATTCCGGATAAAAGACTCGGCAACTCAATAGTTCATTACGAACTGGGTCCGAGACGATCCGGAGGTCATTTTCTGTGCAAAAAACTCCCAAAAAAAAGGACGATAAATAGTCTGTAACTGACATAAATACGGAGCACAGAAACGCACGTCAGCTGTACTTACCGTCTATAACGGAACTCCACTATATCCAGTAAATCAACGTTGCTTTTCAACATCAATTATGGTAATAAATAAGATTTACATACATTGAAACGTTTTGGTAACCACTTGATAATGGTTACAGCACGTCGTGGGAAAATTGTGTCCATGCAACCCGAATCATCAGCACTAAGAGCGATGGTAGCATACATATTGCAGATGAAAGATGTGGTAATCTCGACAATAGCAGCTCAAGCAGCATCAATGGTGACTCCGACCGCTGCAGAAACCACTTCGGCTACATCAACAGCAACACAAGGGGTGATCACAATAAGTCATCCCATCAGCAGGAGATGTCGGTAAGGTCGACAACCACGGCAGTATTCACATCATCACCAGAGTGGGCCCTTGACATCATTTCGATGTTGAAGAGCACGTTGAACCTGGAGTACTTCTATGAGTGATTTTTCCGTCGACACCAATAGCAAGGAGAAACTCAGACACATCAGCGAAGTTCAAAGGCATTACCTCGCAAAATAAAAATATGTTTCAATACATGACAAAAGTTGTGTATAAATAGTACTCAGAGTGTCATGTTGAAATTATTCATAAATGACATATAACAATATTTTTAAGATTTCAATAAATACACTTACGGCAGCTAAAATACAATGTTGAAAATTCCGTAACATATCCCACAGTAAAACCAGCAATTTCGACAGTTATTGGATAGCAGGAAAAGTTCTTCAATGTATTCTGATATGCTTATTATATAATAACGGTAATGTTGGCAAATCTTTCACAGCGCAATTAAACAAAATTCCACGAGAATACATATTCAAAACGTTTAGGAAGGTGTTGAAAAATCTATCTTCCTTTTCTACCAAATAACTTGAGAAAGATTTACCAAAACTCACTTTATCAACATTTCGCTCAGTCTTTAATTGAAACTGTTGTATTAAATATAATTTTCAAAAATAACATGGTGTTGGTGCGGTTCATTGATATAATATATAACGTATATTGTTTAAGTGTTGCTGAGTTTTAAGGACATCTTCGAGGTATACACTTCAGAGATTATCTCAACAAAAATATTGTGGATAAAATGTAATAACAATTTATTCACCAATTATCGCTAATTTCTAAAGACTTGAAAAATGAAACAATCATCGATTCTTTACTTCTAGTGTAAATTTGTAGTAATCAAGCTGACTAATGTATGTGAAGAACTGACAAAAATTTGTATTATTTTGTCGACAAATATTGCAAGAAAATTAAAAGAAAATTGTTGCGCTCTCTATAGAAAATTTAGATATAGATATTCGAAAGAATAAAAGACATTTACCTCCAAAGTTTAATCCATCTAGGTTCATCTGGTTTATTTGTAACTGTAGGTTCTTATATGTATCTTTCAATTCAGAACTTTTCACAAACTTTAGCGTTATTATAAAATAGCGTCAGAATGTATACCATATCCATGCTGAGTGCATCAACAAAGACAGTTTATGGAAAATCCGACGACTCGCAGTTAGCAAAGACAACGTCTTTCCAACTTCGCAATTAATTATGCCAAGCCAATTTCACTCGCACCATTTATATCAATCCAATACAGCTGGCCAGGATTTACACACAATGGTACCCGGAACACTGTGAAGGAGATGTATGGTGCCCGGTGGCATTAAATATTGTTGGACATCCACTTCCAATAATTCCTAGTAGCCAAAATTCTTAAGATCAGCAACCGGCAAACGCAGTAAATAACCCTCCACGATATCAACAGGTATGCAAGGTGCAGGATGTGCAGACGCATATAGTAATGAGTTTGGTGACTACGTCAAGATTCACAGTATCACAGGAAGGGGTCCTTGACGGCACTTTGTTGAAAAGTAGGTTAAACCCCAAACATTTGTATGACTTGCATTTCGGTTGACAGCAATAGCAGCTCAAACAGCATCGATGGCGAATCAGACCGCAGCAGCAATCATTTCGGCGACGTCAACAGCAACACAACGGGCGCTCGCAAGATGTTATCCCACCAGCAGAAGGAGGTGGAGGTAAGGTCGCCAACCACGGTAGCATTCACATCATCACCAGAGTGGTCCCATAACAGCATTTTGATGTTGAAACGCAAGTTGAACCCGGAGCCTTTGAATGAGTGGTATTTCCGTCGACACCAACAGCACCAGACCACCACGGAAGGAACAACAGCAGCAACTCCAACCTTGGAGATTGTATCTATCGGAACAGCAGCCCCAGCTTCGGCGATAGCAGCTCAAACAGCATCGATGGCGACTCCGACCTCAGAAGCAACCACTTCGGCGACGTCAACAGCAACACAAGGGGCGCTCGTAAGATGTCATCCCACCAGCAGAAGGAGTTGGAGGTAAGGTCGCCAACCACGGTAGCATTCACATCATCACCAGAGTAGTGAACCCGGAGCCTTTGAATGAGTGGTATTTAAAGTAGGATAGAAAGTCACTACAAAAAGAAATTGGATGAGATCTAGCCCGGACTAATATGTGCCCGAAGTGTGAGTCGACTTAAAATCGTTTTTTTGTTTATATTTTTACCGTGATCCGACAAACTTTTGAATAGTTCATCAGAGTAAGAATTTTTATTTCAAATCTTTGAAGCCATTCGAGAAGTTTTTATTTTAAACCAAGGCATTGGCTATTGTTTGTGTATCAAGTTGCATAACATTAAATGAGAGAAAATACTCAGTCAAAAAGAAGTTTAAATTGATGACCGCTTTTGAACAATTCCACCACAGATTTGCAGAGAACTACATGATGAATTTCTTTATGTATATTTCTTATCCATTAATTATTTGAGGCTAAACACATGACTTGATGTTGCTGTAAGTGAACTTTTATCATCGAAAGAACTGAAACATTTCAGCCACCAAAGGTAAAATATAAATGAAAATATTTTCTACGTGGAACAGGACACAGGTTTTTTATTTTTAGTTTCAAAGTTTATTTTCAAATCTTAATGTGTCATTTATTAATATGTTAAATTTAAATTTGATAACAATAATAATAACAAAACATAGGAGTTATAACAAATACTTCTTGAAATTTAGAATATTAAACCATGCATGATGTACTCATATAGTAGTACATTATCGTAGCAATCACAAAGTAGCTAACAAACATCACCATTTTGCAAAATCTTTTATTGCAAAATGGTAAAAGGTTTTGATTCGTCTCTAGGACTTATTTAAATAAAGATACATGCATACTGAATGGCAAAGTGGGGAGTAACGTCAGAATTAATGCGATTATACTAAACTTAAGTTGTTCAGAAAATGGAAAAGAAAATATTTCTATGTGATAGAAACTAAGTATTTAGTAGCATAATATATGTATAACTTACGGAAAACTAGTCCCTCAGTCGAAAGTTCCTGTTGCGCATTCAATAGTAAACGGCAACTTTTGTGGCTCGTTGACTTCGACCCATTAAAATGGTCAAGAATCTTCTTCGACATCTTGACATTTGTGGTGTCATGTATATATAACTATATAAGTACACCCAAGAGCATCGATTGTTTCCCTTCCGGTCTCTTGTTGTCTTTGTCCCTCCCGTGAAAATGCATATGTGAAAACAAGGACAACAGGAGACCGGAAGGGAAACAATCGATGCTCTTGGGTGTACTATAAGTACTTAATCGAACCGAATCACTTATTTTTAGGTGGTTTAGGTTATTTTATGCTTTCAACGCTCAACTCAACCATGAACTCAAACAAGCAATTCACCATCACACATACATAATGTGCCGTATGTACATGTTAAGTGTTGACTGTGGCGCTACCGTCAGGTAAAATTGGAACTCGAGACGGTTGCGATGGTATAGAAGGAAATCTACTGAACCATGTATTAGATGGGTAATGCTCTAATGGCCAAAATGGAAGAATTATAATATGTAGGTAACGCATATGCACTTACACACACCTAACTCGTTTAATTCTGTCCCTTCGGGTTTTTGTTGTTTCTTTGTCTTGAAATGTATCACTGTATGTGAAAGACAAAGACAACAAAACCCGGAAAGGACAGAATTAAGCGAGCTGGGTGTACATTACGCAAACACAATGATGTATATCTAATTATTTTTCTTAAATTAATCAATTTTTGAAATTCGGGCTCTGTACTGTTGTATATACGGCCAATTAAGGAATGTCAAAGAAATTAATTTGGAATTTGACCAACTCTATTGGGAAAAGGTGATTTCTATTTATTTCCAGTAACTTTGGTAAATTCTTCATTTATTTTCTTAATTGTCCGTATATAGAAAGTAGAAATTATCCATACAGAGTCACAATTTTGAAAACCCCATTCAGGCATTTTTTAATTACGTTTTTTTAACGCAAGTTCATGCATGTCGCCTTAAGGGGGTTACAAAGTGCTGGACCGATAAGGTAGGAATTTTAACCAAAAACTGTAAATAAAAAATGACTAAATTGATTTTTAAAAATTCGAGTTCTGCGAGGGCAATTCAATTTACTGTCGACGGTATCCTAGAAAATGCCAAAGAAATGAATTCAGAACTGAATGAGAATTTGGAAATAAGTGACTTTTATGTCAGTTCTCAATTAATTTTTTTGTTGTTTTATAGGAAACCGCCTTTATTAATTAGAACTGCCTTTACAGAGCCCGAAGTTTGACAATTTTATTCAGTCATCTTTAATTCACGCTAATTAGTGAAACTTCCTACCTTATGGTAAGACCTTAAAAGGGTTTTAAAGTCGTCAATGGATAAGATGGGAATCTATGTTGAAAATCTGAATAAAAAATTATTGAAGGTATTTTTTTAAATTCGGGCTATAAATGCAGTACCAATCATTATACTTGATGACCTATAAAATAGCAGAGAAGTTCTTCAATAACTGACTAAGAATTTTCGGAAAGATATAAAAATCATCAATTTTTAGTCCATTCTTGATAAAGTTCTTTGATATTTTTCAGGAGATCCTTTGTAGTGGTTGGAATTCCAGTTACAGATACTGAATTTTGTTAAAATGGGTTGTCATTTGTATTTTATGTTCTTACATGTAGATTAAGTGCAGAAATCATTGCCAAAGCAGCACGACAGATCAGATTGCTCACCCTGCTTAAAAAAGTGGATAGAAAAGGATAGGAATTTTATGAATACTTTTGTATCCTCTTTTTGTCACGATTTTATTTAATACATTTCTATCCCAATCAGAGTGGATCGAAAGGGATAAGATACAACGAATATTTTTGTATCCTAATCCTATCAAATTAGAAATATCATCCACTATAAAATTTTTTGTTCTCTTTTTATAACAAAATTAATTTTTTTCTTATTTTTAATTTTATTATCGTTTTATTTAATTTTATTACTTTTTTAAATTGTTAGGATGATTTAATTATCTTAAAACAAGCTGTTCTCTCATGCGGTCACCTATCAAGTCGTATAGTCCACTGCGTGCGGCGCTTAACAATAAATAGCGATCACGCGCGACACCGACCATCGGTCTACCACTGTTGAACACCACCCGAGTAAAAAAATTTCGTCCGGCAAAAATACGGCAGAGGACCGGCACCGTACGTACGGCCGAAATATGGGATGGTAGCCGAAACGGTACTTAATTGTCCGGCAAACTGAAGCTGTTCAAAACCATCGAAATGCGGCGAAGATACGGCACATGTACGGCCAACATGTGGCGCTATTTTTCTGGTCAGATCTCAAAGTACGGCATAGGAACGCCTGACGTGCGGCAAGCATTCGGCAAAAGAAGTCCGCTTCGGGTGCGGCAAAACGACGGCACGAATATGGCAATGTATTTCTCGATTGAATTGAAAAATACGGCACCCAAACGGCAGACGTGCGGCACGCGTACGGCAAACAAATCCGGTTCAGGTGCGGCGAAAGGATGGCACGAATACGGCAATATATTTCTGGATTGAATTGAAAATCACGGCATACAAACGGTAGACGTGCGGCAAACATATGGCAAAACAAATCCGGTCCAAGTGCGGCTAAGCGACGGCAAAAGTACGGCAATCCATCTGTCGATCGAATTGGCAAATGCGGCACATAAACGGCAGACGTCCGGCACGCATACGGCAAAACAAATCCGGGCAAGGTGCGGCAAAAGGATGGCACGAATACGGCAATGTATTTATCGATCGAATTGGAAAATACGCCACACGTGCGGCACACATACGGCAGACGTCCGGCACGCATACGACAAATTAGTCGATTCCTAGTGCGGAGTAAGGACGGCACAAATACAGCAAGGTATTTCTCCGACGACCGTCCCTGGTGCGGTAAAAGTACGGCAATACATTCCTTGATCGACTAGGAAAGTCCGATACAGAAACTGTAAACGCGCGGCTCGCATATAGTAAAGGATATACAACAAAATTTACTTCATTTAAAAGCAGTGCAATTCGACATAAAGATATAAATGAATAATGATGTAATGCTGTAATGATAATGACATAAAACAACATGAACCTTACATTTTAAAAGAAGTTTATTACAGCGTGGTGCAACTACATAAGGCGCGCTTGTTTCTACGCGGGAACAGTATCCGCCATGTTTAGCAATGTATTTTAAACGGTAAACCAACCGGACTGGTACCGCCATCAGAAAACGAGCACGCCTTACGTAATTCCACCGTGGATTCCAGGTACGCAAATGAGCGGTATTGTTTTTGAATGACATTTCCATGATATTTGTGAAATAAATAATATTTAATGCATATGTACAGAGGATGGGATTATGCGTTATCTAAAAATACAGACGAAGATTTGGAAAATTGAGCATATGAATATAGAGAAGTGGAATTGGGGATAGGACATATGAATAGCACAATGCATGTAAATGAAATGGATTGTAAGATAATAGGACAGACGAAGGATAAAAAGTGCGATGCGAAAATACAAGAAATCCGTAAATAATATAATGCGATTGCTAAAACAAACTACTAATAGCAGTAATTATATTTTATTTATTACAGTATTTAATCATATTTCATAAACTTAAGCCTAGCATATAGAAAAAAATTGCAACTTTTAAATTTAGTGTCGTGCATTTTTTTGTTAATTATATTAATGCCATTTAAACTACTCAATTGTTACATCAAAATGAAGTATAGTTGGAAGTATTCTATCCACTAACGTGTTTTATGAAGGGAAATAAACATCTTGTATTAAAAACTAGAGAATACACGCACTGCTTATAAAAATTTTCAAACTAAAGTAGCTAGCAAAATTTTGTATTAGAATGGCCACCATACGCATTAGACAACGCGTATTATTGTACCTAATTAGTTTTCCCATTGTTTAACGACTAAGGTGCAAAAATGTATTTTTCGATTCATTAGTCTTAAAATGACTATTTTATGTATCGTTGTCGGGATGTATATAAATATGTTGAAAAAATGCATTCCATTTACAGTATATATAAAAGTAGTGCCTTTATAGTCTATCCATTTTGGGTGACTTTAGCGTGTTCTTTATACGACAGGGCCTACGGGACACCATGCGAACCTGAAAGCAGAAATCAGTATATGAGTAAATGGTGGAAATCAAAACAACAAATTAATTTAAATATTTTAAAGCCCAAACTAGAATCGCAAGACAGCACCAATCGTGGTAACCGGTAGTATAAAGAGCCGCGTCTGATAGAGCTCAGACAGATCCTGAGCACAGGGCTGGACGTGGCGATGATGACAGTGGTAGCAGCAGCAACAAGCCGTACAGTACCCACGGCGATCGCAAAGGTAGCATCGATCGTGATATCGGGTAGTATAATGAGCCGTGTGTGGTCGAGCCCAGACAGATACTGAGCACACGGTTAACATACTACCGGGAGTGTGTGACGATGATGACAGTGGCAGCAGCAGCATCAGCAACAGCAGCCGTAGCAGCAAACAGCAACAGCAGCAGTAGCAGCAACAGCAGCAGCAAGTCGTATAATACCCACGACGATCGCAAAGGTAGCATCAATCGTGATAGCCGGCAGTATAAAGAGCCGTGTGTGGTCGAGCCCGGACAGATACTGTTCACACGGGTAACATACTACCGGTGGTACGCAGCGAAGATAACAATGGCAGCATCGGCAGGGCGCACAGCATCCATGACTTCAGCCAAGGAAGTTACAACCAGCCCAGGCAAAATACATCGCCAAAGTGATCGAACAATCTAGCGCAAGGTAGCGTTGGTTTCATCGGTTATGGCATTAAGAAAAGTAGCACGTACACATGTGTAGTTCTCGCAAGGGCACGTTACAACAAATAAAGAATAAACAGCTTGGCTCGTCTTACTGCGAAAGCGAATTCCGGCTACCTGCGAGCTGCTGCTTGAATTTATTTGGAAAACTGATTTCCACCGCTAAGATTAATCACATGACCTACTGCTTATATCTTCACCTGTAAATGGAATAGTCATAATAAATACAACGTCACATTCTTCACCATTCGTTTCAAGAAAATATTGACAAGAGTCACGAAAGTACGTTACAATATTCTTGTAATGCGGATGACAGTTACCTTAATAAGACGGATGACTCACATCAGCATAATAGGTAGCATTCTTGCAGACACTGGAAGTATATCTTAAGCACGGGCAGACAATGCTAGAATAAAAATGCAGCCGGTGCGTCTTCATAAGGCAGATTCTGGCAGGTAAGTATCGATAAAAACTAAAGATTGTTTACTAATCATGTTCCCGATTAAAAAGTATCTGTTAATCGCTTTGTTTTTATGTATATTTACTTGCCGAAATATATCTAATCGAGATGCCCAGACTGTATCTCTCTTTAGTTACTTTCCCGAGTTTCAGGCTATATATGTAGGACGACAATTTCAAAATCGGTTGACAAAAAAGTGTCAATTCTAGTTTTGAAATTACGCCAGTATATAGTAATTACCTGAACAATTCGTAAATAGTGCAACCGAAGTAATAAGCATATTAAAATAATGTGTGATGGAAGTACTTTATCATTGAAAATATTTGATATGTTGAGCATTATCTTTTCGTTGATCATTTATACAGTTAAACAGTTGGTAGAATTTTGCCAACCCTACTCTCAAAACCACCCCTTTACGTGGTAATTACCAGACGACTTCGTTAAGGGTGCAATTGAAATACCAGGCATTTTAATGCAATTTACATTCAGTCACCAACCTTTATATAGGTTTTACACATGAATATTTATTGTTACTAGTGTCTTAACCGTTGTCAGAAAAGCACCTCTATGCGCGATATCTTCCTGACGATTTGTAGAAGGGTGTGATGGAAGTACTTCATCATTGAAAATATTTGAAATATTGAGTATTGTCTTTTCGTTAATCATTTATACAGTTTAACAGTTGGTACAATGTTGCCAACCCTAGTCTGAAAACCACCCCTTTACGTGGTAATTACCAGACGACTTTGTGAAGGGTGATCAAAGAACCAGGATTTCTAAAACTTTATACATTCAGTCACATTTAATGACTATTATTGAGTTGGTTTTAGCCAGCCAGATTTATTGTTACGTTTTTTACCCCTTCTCAGAGAAGCGGTAACAGCCTGACAATTTGTAGAAGTGTATGGTGGTAGTACTTCATTGAAAATATTTGATATATTGAGCAATATCTTTTCGTTGAGTATTTACACAGTTAAACAGTTAGTAGAATTGTGCCAACCCTAGTCTGGCAACTACCCCTATACGTGGTAATTACCAGACGACCTCGTTAAGAATACAATTGAAATACCAGGCATTTTAATGCAATTTACATTCAGTCACTAACCTTGATATAGGTTTTACAGATGAATATTTATTGTTACTAGTGTCTTAACCATTGTCAGAAAGCACCTCTATTCGCGGTATCTTCCTGAAGATTTGTAGAAGGGTGTGATGGAAGTACTTCATCATTGAAAATATTTGATATATTGAGTATTGCCTTTTCGTTAACCATTTATACAGTTTAACAGTTGGTAGAATGCTGCCAACCCTAGTCTGAAAACCACCCCTTTACGTGGTAATTACCAGACGACTTCGTGAAGGGTGATCAAAGAACCAGGATTTCTAAAACTTTATACATTCAGTCACATTTAATGACTATTATTGAGTTGGTTTTAGCCAGCCAGATTTATTGTTACGTTTTTTACCCCTTCTCAGAGAAGCGGTAACAGCCTGACAATTTGTAGAAGTGTATGGTGGTAGTACTTCATTGAAAATATTTGATATATTGAGCATTATCTTTTCGTTGAGTATTTACACAGTTAAACAGTTGGTAGAATTGTGCCAACCCTAGTCTGGCAACCACCCCTTTACGTGGTAATTACCAGACGACTTCGTGAAGGATGCCATCGAAGTACCAGCAATTGTAAATTTATTTATAGTCAGTCACATTTAATTACTATTCTTGTGTTATGATAAGGCATAACTGTATCGCATACTATTTAAATATTATTTATATTTCAAGTTATTGCAAGGTTCAATCGCGTACATATCAACAGGGGAAACTCGCACATAATAGCAAATAGTATTAATTTTTTTCACATCTATCGCTAGGTAAGGTTCATCGACTACGTCCTCACATTTCCACAGAAACGGAAGATCCCTATCGAATGTACGAAAAGCTGGAAGTGTCTTGGTTCTTTTTAGAATAGCGTATATCGTACTGTTTGTATCACATCCCTGACAAGCATTACTGCATACGCAATCAGATACTCGCAAAAATCGTTTTATTATTCCTATTGCACTTACTTTTCCATTATCATACTTAATGTAATGGTCGTTAGTTTTAATTTTCCGTTTATACGATTGCGCGACGTATAAAACATTATCCTTGAGTAATCTGTGGAAGACTTCTATCTTCCCTGCAACGATACCCAATTCGTTTAAAGATATTACAATCCCATCATCGACATCGATATGTTCGTTAGTTAATATTTTGTAACGGTATAGTTCGAATTTCGAATTCCGCGCCTTAATGTAGAATGCGTGAGTCGCGCCATCGTTTGGATTTGTGAGGTACGTTGTATGCCTGTGTGTTGTGTGACGTATCTAGTCCATGTGCGAATAGACGGGGGACGAGGGGATAATGTTTTGGTATTGTGTATTGGCTACGTGTAATGTTTTGATGCTCGTGAATTTTCGAATCGAATTAATAACGAGCTGGAAACCACGTTTCAGTTTCGGTAAAACGCTGAAAGAGAACAGTTGAGCACCTGTGGTGGTAAATTTCCTTGTTTATCTAAGTATCTCGTGGTGAAAATAATCGTTGAATTTTTATCAACAGTGAAATCCACGAACAAAAGGACCAAGACGAACAGTGCAAGGTCGCCATCTCATTCTCCGCCGATTTTGGTCAAAAGAAAATTGTAGTCGAGAGGATGAAAAACAAGGCACATTTTGGAAGGACGCTTCCTAGTTCGTACTATATTCTGTTGAACGTTGACCGCACTCAGTGGGATTCAACTTTTTCAACGGAAATCTTCACCATCTATCTAAATTTCTAATAAAAAAGAAGGAAGTTTTCCAATTCAGCGAACTGCCGAACAAGGTTTGATCTCAGGACTTTCCTTACAAAATAAAGGATCCAGGTATTTTCCTTTAAATAATAACGTGGCCGTTGGAAAAGCCAAGCATAGAAAAAGACTTTTATAATAACGACATTTATTTGAAGTGCGGAATTAAATTTCAATTTTAGTGATCTGAATGATTATGTTTTTCATTAAAATAAAAAGAACGATATCGCGGTGTGCCGTATGAAGCGTAGAAATAAGAGTGTAATTATAATAATAAAATGTATTCGATTTTGTGGTTGTGTCGAAGCGAAAAAATAGTATTACAAACTAATTCGAATAACAATTGTTAAAAAACAAACATGCATAAATAAAAATCATGATATTTACAGATAGACAAATCATGCTAATAGAAATAGAGACAATTTATTTACAATAAAAAATCAGAAAGGTAAAGGTGATATATCTTGACTATATACATATTTACAATTTTTCTATCTATTTACATAAAAGTTCATAAATATAAATTTTTAATGATATATTATTTCAATTTTAATTGCTCCAATTAGATAAACTCCCGAGTGCTGAGAGAGCATTTTTCGTCGCCATCCTTTAGTTTGTATTTTTTCGCAAAAATCGTACGGCACAGTATTCGGGTAAAGTATAGCCGCGCGTAAGCTAGCAATATTAATGAACATAGATGCCGTCGAGCAAATTTGCAATTCAGCATATCTAGTTCCATGTACCAAATACTTCAGAACGCCATTCAAGTTTTCAAAGGGAGCACACGACGTTACCCAGAGAGGTCCAAAATTCCTTACTGTATCCGCCAAGTGTAGTAACTGATGCACATTGCAGGACATTTGCCTTGTGCCATAAAAATCAGAAAATCTTGATACGTATTCATTCAGGTACAAATCCGCTTGGTCGATCATTTCGTTGGAAATACTTGATTTATTCAATAAATGTATGGAATATACAAGAAGAGTATGATGTTCGAAGACTTTTGCATCCGTTACGTTGTACAGTAGTGGTAAAGAGTAATATTGAAGCCATATCTGCAATTCTGATGCTTTCCAGTATCCATAGTCAGATATCTTTCGCGGTAATCGAGGCACAAAAGATGGTGGCGTTATTGATAACATGCGTTCTTCAAGTGTTGCAATATTTTTGAACAATGAGTAATTTTCACTTCGGAAGGTACGACTGAAAAATAGATCCATTATCTTCCTCGTAACTCCTAAGTAAACGGCATGCATGGCATCAATACTAGTTGTGACGATGTAATCATGAACAAAAACGGATAACCACGTAGGCCCTTTAACTCCGCATACAGGTCTACTCGTTTGCACTGATTCTTTAGCTTGGGCTGAAGTTTCCTCAGTCGTTCGCAATTCAAAATGTTCGTACGGATATACGTGTACATTACCCTCGTGAACTCCTGCAGACTTACACTTGGAACAACCGTAGTATCCATTGAATTGTTTTATGCTAAGAAACAACGCTCTGGCAGGTAAATCACATGTACCGCATATTACTTTACCTACCACGCGTAATTGATGGGAGAGTCCGTGAACGTCGAAAAGCATACCATTCTTCAATGCCTGGAAATCCTTGAGCATAGATTTTAAGAAAATGTTAGGTGAAGGCTTCCCTTTGCCAAACCACAATCCCGCTAAAATGACATTCTCTTTCTTGGTCCTTTCTTGATATGGCAACTCGTTTATTATTAAATAGTATGGCCATATACTGAAAAGCGACGAGTTAAAAACCGAAATTCCATCGGTGTTCCAAGTAAAAGATATGCTGTTACGGTCATGCAAAACGTTATTTTCGTCGCATAATTTTTTATAAATTTTGCCATCGTAAATGTCTTCGTAATTGTCGACACATTTTTTTTCACGAGTATGGCGGTGTTGCAGGCTTTCAAAAAAGCCCGGTCTTCTATATAATGCCTGCAGTTGGTCCAGAATAGGTATAGTTATGAAAAAATTTGCTTTTGTTATTTTTTGACACTTACTACATACCTCTTTTTCCGTATCCAATGGCGTATAGCATTCAGGACACA